>CM062295.1:308061653-308661653 GCA_031216915.1 Pictodentalium vernedei | reverse complement strand
ATTGTTATTGGTTTTATCATAGGGTACTTTTTCGGGACTTTTGAAAAAGTGCTGAGTCAGCATTTTTTAACACTGGATACACACTGGGTAATGGGAAAAACATTTAAGACTACTCTTCTCCCAAACCACCACTCCAAAAGCTTTCAAATTTCACATATAACATCTTTGAAAGATTGTTTCACATGTTTATTGAAATCAAATCCCTGGGTCCATATTTGGGCTCTCTATGGGAGCCCAAATGTTTAAATTAGTGCAGTATGAGGAATATTCTTTAAAAATTTTCTTCAGATCCACCAATCAAAATCTTTTGATATTTGGTATGCAGCATCCTTAGGGGGTGAGATTCAAGTCCTTGGGTTCATATTTGGGCTCACTGTGGGAGCCCGAATTATAACTTAGTTCAATATGAGGATTATTCTTCAAAAATCTTATTCACATCCACCAGTTAGAATCTTTTGATATTTGGTATACAGTATCATTAGGGAAGTGAGATATAAGTTTGTAAAAGCCAAGTCCCTGTGGGAGCCCGAATTATTACTTAGTTTAGTATGAGGAATATTCTTTAAAAATCCTTTTTTTTTTGATCCACTGGTCAGAATCTTCAGATATTTGGTATAAGCTTTTCTTAGGAGGGCCATGTCAAGTGAATGCCCTCAGACCCCCTGGGGCCTCTTGTTTTCTTTGAGGTCAAGGTCTGTCACACTGATGTCAAAATACCAAAATTTCAAGCAGCAAATTTTTTCCTGTTATTCAACTTGCAATTTAACCAATTCATTCTTGCTCTGTCAAACAAGAATAAATTGGTTAAATTCCTCGTTGCATTATAGGAAAAATTTGCAGGAAGAAATTTTGTTATTTTGACATCATTGTGCATAGGGGTAACTCTATTATGCCTACAGAAGAATACACAGAATGATTTGGTACTCAGCAACCCAGTGCATGTCCATCTAACACTAACAGTTCTAGTCTAGTGGACCCTTTAGGACTTCTCAATCACATTTCTAATTCATTAATAACTGAGTATTGGTTACCCACTGGCCCATGAACAACCAATTTTTTTTGTTGTGTTCAAATTTTTATGGGAAAAGCAAATAAAGTTAATGATGAATATCCATTCATGAAATAGCCAAGCACCAATCAAAATATATTTCATTTTACTCCGGGGGTCGTACGCAGGTGTGAAATTCTCGAAAAAGCTTGGAATTTCATGTTTGTCTGGAAAGGGTCTTAAAAAGTATTGAAAAAAGGCCTTTAATGCCTTGAGGGTATTAAAAAAGTAAAGAAATTAATTTCTGGTTAAATTTAAATCATTAAAAGCCCAAACAATTTAAACTGTTTTGTTCACTCAAACAAAACTCTGCATTTGCAAAAAGAAAAAAACGAATGCCAGGTGCTATTTGCCATTAACAACAGAATACAGTGGAGTTGTTGTGACAGGTACAGAATTGGAGAAGGATAACCAGTCTTCAAATTATCATTTAAGGAGGATGCCAGAAGTGGTCTAATAATTTGCAATGGATACAGCTAACGTGTTCTAAAAGATAACAAAGGTGCAGGAACCAGTTTATCAACTCACATGTCAGGTTATCTGTGCAATATGATGGCAATTTAACGATTTAAATTTCGTGATTGTTACCTCTGACTTCAAAAAGCTGGATGTTCATAATTAAATTGCCTTGGGGATAATAATTATATTTTTTTAGATGTGGGAAAGTGTTTATTATATATACCCCATGCAACGAAGTTGCAGGGGTATAATGTTTTTGACTGGTCCGTCCGTCAGTCCATCAGTCAGTCCTACTTGTTTTCCGGACTTTTTTTCTACACGCTTCCAGATATTGAGCTGATTTTTGGTATGTGAGTCTAACATGGTGGCCTACAGATCAAGTTTGCATTTTTTTCCGCTCCACTGATTTTTACCGAAATTACGGCCCTTGGACACTGAAAAATTCATCAAAATTACAGTTTTCCGGACTTTTTAGCTCATCTTGACAAAGTCAAGCTGAGCTAATCTAATCGCTTCCCGTCCGTTGTCCGTCGTCTGTCGTCTGTCGTCCGTCAACACCATGTTTTGGTCTTCTCCTCCAAAGCCACTGGGCCAATTCAAGTGAAAGTTTGTGTGAGTGATGGTCCCAAAGGGGCATTTCATTTTTGTTCAACTCAGCATGCCCAGCCCCATAGGGAGGGAGTGGGGGAAAATGCTCCAAAATATTTTTAAAATCTTCTTCTCAAGAACCAGTGTGTACAATGACTTGATATTTGCTATGGAGCTTTCATATGAGGTGTAGAATCAAATTTGTTCAAACGAAGTTCGTAAAGTAATATTTGGCTTTGTAATAGGAGGGGTAAGATTTTTGGCCCCGCCCAAAATTTCTATTTTCTGAACCGATGGTCTGGTATGAACCAAATTTGGTTTGTGGTAGTATTGGGTCATAAGTACTTGACCCATGCAAAAAAAAAATTTCCCGCATCCCCATGGGAACCCTGGGAGCTAAAAATAGAAATATTTTCAAACGCCCATATTTCCCAAACCCCACGGAACAGAGAGCTTTTATTTGGTATGAAGTATCCTTACGACCAGTAGAATTGAATGGTAAAAAAAAATTGCCATCGGTTATGTTCGGGTGTTCTGTAATGGGCATCGAAAAAATGCTGAGTCAGCATATTTGCAAAAATTTTAAAAAATCTTTTCTCCAGAACCAATCATCAGAATCTTTTGATATTTGGTATACAGCATTCATAGGGGGGTCAGATAAAAGTTTGTAGAAATAAAGCTCATTGGTTCATATTTGGGCTCTCTACAGGAGCCCGAAGTTTTAACATAGGGTAATATGGGGAATATTCTTTAAAAATCTTCTTCTTCAGAACCACCAGTCAGAATCTTTTAATATTTGGTATACATCATTGTTATGAGGGTCAGATTCTAGATTGTTCAAACCAAGTCCCTAGGTTAATATTTGGGCTTCCTACGGAAGCCCAAATTTTATCTTTGTTCAATATGGAGGGTAATTTAAAAAAATCTTCTTCTTCAGATCCATCAGTCAGAATGCTTTGATATTTGGTATACAACATCTCTAGGAGGGTCAGATTCCAGGTTGTTCAATTCGAGTGCCTAGGTTAATATTTGGGCTCCATATGGGAACATGAAATTTAACTTAGTACAATATGAGGGAATTTCTTCAAAAATCTTCTTCTTCAGATTCACTTGTCAGAATGCTTTCACATTTGGTATACAACATCTCTAGGGGGGTCAGATTCAAGTTTGTTCAAATCGGATCCATAGGTCAATATTTGGGCTCGTTATGGTAGCCCAAATTTGAACTTAGTGCAATTCGAAGAAATTTCTTTACAATTTCTCTTCTTCAGATCCAACAGTCAGAATGCTTTCATATTCGGTACACAACATCTCTAGGGAAGTCAGATTTAACTGTGTTCAAATCAAGAGCCTGGGTTAATATTTGGGCTCTCTATGGGAGCCGGAATTGGCCATTTTGCTGAAGAATTAAAAATTTTGTATTCAGTACCCTCTAGAGGTACTAAGATTAATCCACATAGGTTGTATCAAGGGGCTTCATAGGGGAGCTCTACATTTTACTTATGATCAACTGAAGAAAAGGCATGATGCCCAGATTATTTTTGTCACTCCTGAGGGACTCAAGGATTGACAGTGTAGCCTATGGAGATGGCTTGCTTAATGTAGACTCATTCTTGGACTCTGTTCAAATTGTGTTCTGTACAAGATGAGCGCTTCAGGCCCCGTGGGGCCTCTTGTTTTCTACACGCTTCCAGACATTGAGCTGATTTTTGGTATGTGAGTCTAACATGGTGGCCTACAGATCAAGTTTGCATTTTGTTCCGCTCCACTGATTTTTACCGAAATTACGGCCCTTGAACTTTGAAAAGTTCATCAAAATTACAGTTTTCCAGACTTTTTTTTTTACACGCTTCCAGATATTGAGCTGTTTTTGGCTATGTTAGTCTAACATGGTGGCCTACAGATCAAGTTTGCATTTTGTTCCACTCCGCTGATTTTTACCGAAATTACGGCCCATGAACTTTGAAAAGTTCATGAAAATGACAGTTTTCCAGACTTTTTTCCTACACGCTTCCAGATATTGAGCTGATTTTTTATATGTTAGTCTAATATGGTGGCCTACAGAAAAAGTTTGGGTTTTGTTCCGCTCCACTGATTTTTACCAAAATTACGGCCCCATAGACTTTGAAAAGTTCATCAAAAGTGTTTGAAGTTTTCCGGGCTTTTTCTCTGCTTGAATTCTTTCAATACCATTGAAACTACAGAACACTGTTTTCTGCAGTATTCCTAGAATCTATGTTTATTTTTAAAAAATGATTAGAGCTTGAAATATCGAGGCGCGTGGGGTATGTGAGCATGCTCACTAAGGTTCTATATTTCTAAATAGTCACCAACTGACACAAAGCACAGACAGTGGGTCACATCAGAGAATAAAAAAGTTTTGATTTGTACCTTGGACAATTCTGACCTCAAGTGTGGATGAAATGGACTTCAAGACTTTAAAACATAGACCTCTGACAATTTGGACCATGTATAATTTGGACATCGTCTGTGGGAGATTAATACCTACAGACTTTCTGTTTCAGACATAGACCTTTGTTGATTCAGACCTTGGACAGTTTGGTTCTTAGATGATTCTGGACTAGATTGAAGATGATTAATACCCCGAGACTGTCAGACAATGACGTACAGCTTGGACTTTTGGACCTCAACACTTTCAAACATAGTCATTTCTGCACTCAATAAATAAATTCTGATATTAAATAAATTATATCAAATATTGATATCAAAAACAAGTGATGTGTTTGAAGATCTCCAGTTAGTGGTGGAGCAGTATTTATCCTTCAATTTTGCAGTAGCATTCAGAATATTAAAACAAGACTGATTGCTTATCATAGATTGAACAGAATTAATTTTTTTTGTTTTTTTTGGTTGGGAAGGGAGGGTGGGTGGTTGTTGAATCAGGCTCAGTTATCTTGCTACTCATTGCAATTGTTAGTGTATTATATGTAAGTTGTTCAATACTAGTATATTAAGTGATATCCACAGGTACGTGTAACAGTTGTGGTAAGACCATTCCATCAACCAAGATAGGAAGCATGTGATGTATATACTTCATTATGAGTATGCTTGGCCTTGTTTTCTTCCAGATCATCTAGCTTTTAAGGAAAGCCTGACTAAGCCTATTCATACAAGGGTGAGAACCTCTTTTCAGATTTATGTTATTTGAACATATTATTCAAGAGTGTAGAAAAATTGACACATAAGGTCATGAAAAGGAATGGAAATTGCGATTCCAGAAAATGTAAAAACCCTATTACCCTCACACAAGTTACCAAGGCCAAAAAAATAGGTGTGTGTTTCCCGTCACATACCAGAAAAAAGATTTTTGGGGGTTTTTTTTTCTCAATATTTTTGCCACTTTCCTGCACCGATTTGTATGCCCTTGTCCATAAAAAATTCTGAATATTGAAATGGGAAGCAAATATAAACAAAATAACTCCCGGTGTCAACCAGGGGAAGAGGAGCAGTGCTTGTTTACTGCAGTAAATTAATTCTGCTTTATTGGTATAAAATAGGAATCTGGAACCAATGCCAAGGATCAAAGTACTCTATAGTGGGCAGCATAGGGAAAACAATTTGCTGAACTTGACATCATCCCTATGTTGTGGTCAAAAGATAGCCTAAGATGCTGAAAGTGACTTTAAACACTAATAAATTAACAAAATGACCTTGTTATGAAGGCATAAAATTATGCAGAAAACCAAAGCCTGCAAGTATTGAAAAAATTTCAGTTGAGACCTCCATAAAAGGTTGAAAGTCCATCCCTAAAATAGAGTATGTAGAGAGTCAGAAAAGGCACCCCCACCCCAAATTAGCCTTCACTTGTAAGATAGAGTTGTGCTGGTTTGAAGTTCAAACTCTATTTTGGTTTCAGTTTTGGTGAAAAAAATTTTGTTTTGGTTTTTTTAAATGGAGTTTGCAGCAGTGGATCCCCCACCTTTCGAATCGTCAGGTCCTCCTGCTGTCCGTCAATTTGACAATGGTAACTTACATTCAGAACCATGACGGCATGCACTCAGTTCCTATGAATGAATTGGCTTGGAATCTTCTACTGCTCGCTCGAGATGTCAACTCCGGTGTTGTGGTTCGTAACATTCCCGGTCATCTGAACATCCTAGCCCAGGGTCATTTCCACCTAGTGGATGCTTCACTGGGCAGTGTACCAGTCGCTTTGTGATATCTGGGATCGTCCCCACATTGATCTGTTTGCAACCTGTTGGAACCATCATCTGGACACTTTTGTGTCCCCATGTCCAGATCCTATGGCTTTCACCATGCACGCTTTGTCGCTCGATTGAAGTGGACTAGTTGGCTACACCTTCCCACTGGATTCAATTCTGCCTCAGTTTCTAGCCAAGATACGAATCTGCTGTTGTCGAATCAGTCTGATCACTTCCCTGTTGCCTCAGCAGGTGTGGATCAATCAGTTCTGCCCTCTGTTTGTGGCCGTTCAGGTATGTCTTCCTCTATGTCGTGACCTTCGTGTCCCCCAAGGAGGTTTCACGTCGACCCAACATCATTGTGCCTTCACCCATATCTTTTGTTTGGTCCTGTCTCCTCCATAGAGGTTTTTTGAGACGAGCAGTTGAGTGTCTTTCTTCAAGTTGGCACTCCACTGGTTCAGCCAATTCGGCTAAATGGGTCGACTTTTTCAGTGGTGTGCTGATGTGCACTCTGTTCATTATGCCAACCCTTCGATGACACAGATTGCAGAGTTTCTGGTATATCTGTTTGATTCTTGGAGTCTCCAACCTGTTACTATCAAGGGGTACAGGTCCATGCTTTTGGAGCCCTTTTTATATTTGAGAAAACATTGTCTCTGCACTAATCCATAACTATCCAACTTCCTTGGCACTTTTCTTTGAAAAGTCCCAGAGTTTTGCGACTGACCCCAAGATGGAATCTTTCTTGGTTACTGCTTTGCTTTGAGGGCTACCACAATTGTTCACCTGGAGGCCTTCTCGTCTTCTTATTCGGGTTAGAATCCTTCCTCCCCGCTGATCACATAACTCCAATGTTGGCGGAATTCAAATAGACTGACACATTGGTTATACGTCTGCACTCTGGTACCAGAAGCCGTGGATTGGTACAGAGAAGAGTGTGCCCCACTGGGTGTGTGCCGGTCGCTCTTGGCCGAGTTTTTTGGCTTATTTTTTCTTGGTGCTTTTTCACCACCTTTTCTTTCCCAAATTGCTTGGTAAAGAACAAAAATAGAGAGTATATTTCTGAGTTAGGGACTTCCAATGTAATGCAAGCCTGTTGTAAACAATTGTGGTAGGTATAATAAGAAAGTAAATTTACTTTTAAATTTTAATTTTCTGTTGATGTTGCAACTGTGCAAATAATGTTATTGAATTTATATATTTTCAGACAAAACCAGAGGGACATACACAAATATGTCAAATTACAAATCTCTCAAATTCATCTTATGCTAATGTGATACTTTTATACAAATAACCAATGGCCCAGACTTAGCTGGTGCAAACTCAATATTATCAAGGGCCAAACACAAATTTTGAACACCCCCCCCCCCCCCCCCCCCCCCCATCCCCAAAATTTGCATACAATACCGAAAATTAAAAGTCCTATTACTGTCTGGAAGAGACTGGAATTGGCAAAAACATCATTCTTTGTTGGCCCAAAGTCAGTAAACATCTCAACTGACATCTGTGCTTTAAATCTCCCTTTTGGTGGATGCCAGACACAAATCAATGAAGTATATGGTGGATTCAAGGCAGTAAATGGATGATGGAAGTGAACAACGGTGGTTTAAGATGTTCAGGGCTGTAACTTTTAAATAATATGAAAATTATTTCATGCTACCCAATTTCGGGATATACTCCTTGACGTCATTATGATTCACCTACTGTTGATTATGTGTTCTTTCCCTATCCTTCCATGAACCCACCGGTTAAACTCCTAAGCTTTCTGGCTGTTTTTTTATTGAAATTTTTTATTAAATTTCTTGGGAGTTTAATGTGTTGTACAGAATGTTTATTCTGTTTATCCCAACTATTACATCCTCACCCTAGGGGTGTGGGCCGTTTTTGTCTTGCATCTCCTACCGGATGCATTATTTTTTCTTCACATGAAGACCTAGCTCCGCATCAAGTGTCAGTTAATTATTTACTGAACTGGGCCTTTGGTGTGCCTTTTGTCTAGTTTCCGGTTTTTCTATCCTGACGTTGTTTACTTTTAACAATGCCCTAAACAGGTAATATTCAGGGTTTTATTTCATCACAATTATATTAGAATACATTTATTAATATTCTGTTATTGTAGCTTTAATATTTTGGTGTTGTCCAAACTTAGGCTCTATCGGGATCCCCTTGGGCTCATGTGGTTCCCTTAGGGAACTTAACTGTTTTCGGGAAAAAAAATTTGGAAAAAATTTTGTTAGCTCACCTGACTTTCAGTCAGGAGAGCTATAGTGATCACTCACCGTCCGTCGTCCGTCGTCTGGTGTCCGTCGTCCGTGAACATGGTGTTTGCGTCTTCTCCTCCCAAACCGCTGAACCAATTTAATTGATATTTGAGATAATAGTTTGTTATGACATCGCAATTTGATTTTGTTCAAATCAAGTTGCCCCGCCCGTGGGTAGGGCCACACCCAAAAAGTGAGCTGAAATCTTAAAAAATCTTCTTCTCATGAACCAGCAGTAGCAGAGACTTGATATTTGGTGTGCAGCTTCCTTTTGAGGTGTAGACTCAGATTTGTTCAAGAGAAGTTTGTGGGGCTATACTTGGCGTCGTTATGGGAGGGGCAAAATTTTTGGCCCCGCCCGAAATTTCTATTTTCCAAACCGAGATGCTGATTTGAACCAAATTTTATGTGAGGGCTTATTGGGTCATAAGTACCTAATTTATGCTGATTTTTTTTTTTCCCGTAGCCCCATGGGAACCGCAGGAGCTAAAAATAGAAAAAAATTAAAACGCCCATATCTCCAAAACTGCACGGCACCGAGAATTTTTATTTGGTGTGAAGCTTCCTTAGGACCAACAGAAAGAATTGGTAAAAAAAAATTGCCATCGGTTTTATCATAGGGTACAGTTTCGGGACTTTGAAAAAGTGCTGAGTCAGCACTTTTTAACACTGTAGGCAATGGGAAAAACATTAAAAAATCTTCTTCTCCAGATCCAGCAGGCAGAATCTTTTGATATTTGGTATGCAACATTGTGGGGTGGATCTGATTCAAGTTTGTTCAAATCGGCCCCCTGGGTTTATATTTGGGCTCAGTATAGGAGCCCAAATTTGAACTTACTGCATTTCAGGCAAATTTCTTAAAAAATCTTCTTCTCCAGATCCAGCAGGCAGAATCTTTTGATATTTGGTATGCAACATTGTGGGGTGGATCTGATTCAAGTTTGTTCAAATCGGCCCCTTGGGTTTATATTTGGGCTCAGTATAGGAGCCCAAATTTGAACTTAGTGCATTTCAGGCAAATTTCTTTGAAAATCTTCTCAAGATCCAGCAGGCTGAATCTTTTGATATTGGGTATGCAACATTGTGGGGTGGATCTGATTCAAGTTTGTTCAAATCGGCTCCCTGGGTTTATATTTGGGCTCAGTATAGGTGCCCAAATTTGAACTTAGTGCTTTTCAGGCAAATTTCTTAAAAAATCTTCTCCAGATCCAGCAGGCAGAATCTTTTGATATTTGGTATGCAACATTGTGGGGTGGATCTGATTCTATTTTGTTCAAATCGGCTCCCTAGATTCATATTTGGGCTCACTATAGAAGCTCGAATTTGAACTTAGTGCATTTCAGGCAAATTTCTTCAAAAATCTTCTTCTCCAGATCCTGCAGGCAGAATCTTTTGATATTTGGTATGCAACATTGTGGGGTGGATCTGATTCCAGTTTGTTCAAATCGGCCACCTGGATTCATATTTGGGCTCACGATAGAAGCCCAAATTCGAACTTAGTGCATTTCAGGCAAATTTCTTTGAAAATCTTCTTCTCAAGATCCAGCAGGCAGAATCTTGTGATATTTGGTATGCAGCATCCTTAGGGGGGTGAGATTCAAATTTGTTCAAGCCATGTCCCTAGGTCCATATTTGGGCTCACTGTGGGAGCTTGAATTGTAACTTTGTTCGAAATGAGGAATTTTCTTAAAAAATCTTCTTCTTCAGATCCAGCAGTCCGAATGGTTTGATATGTGGTGAGTAGCATCCTTGGGGGGGAGGGGGGATTCAAGTGTGTTAAAGCCAAGTCCATGGGTCCATATGTGGGCTCCCTGTGGGAGCCCAAATTATAACTTAGTCAATATGAGGATTTTTTCTTTAAAAATCTTCTTCTTCAGATTCAGCAGTTGGAATGTTTTGATATTTGGCATGGAGCAACCTTGGGGGCTGAGATTCAAGTTTGTTCAAGCCAAGTCCCTTGGTTCATATTTGGGCTCACTATGGGAGCCTGAATGACAACTTAGTTCAAAATGAGGAATTTTCTTTAAAAATCTTCAGATCCAGCAGATGAATGCTTTTGATATTTTTTATGCAGCATCCTTAGGGGGGTAAGATTCAAGTTTGTTCAAGCCATGTCCCTAGGTCCATATTTGGGCTGATTGTGGGAGCTCGAATTGTAACTTGGTTCAAAATGAGGAATTTTCTTTAAAAATCTTCTTCTTCAGATCCAGCAGTCGGAATGTTTTGATATTTGGTGTGCAGAATCCTTAGGGGTGTGAGATTCAGATTTGTTAAAGCCAAGTCCCTGGGTTCATATATGGGCTCCCTGTGGGAGCCCGAATTATGACTTAGTTCAGTATGAGGAATATTCTTTAAAAATCTTTTTTTAGATCCACTGGTCAGAATATTTGGATATTTGGTTTCAGCTTTTCTTAGGAGGAGCAGATGCAACTTGTGGAAATCAATTCTCTGGGTTGATATTTAGACTACCATGTCAGGTGAGCGCCCTCAGGCCCCCTGGGGCCTCTTGTTTTAATTTATTTCAAAATTATTTTTGATTGTCTTCGTCATGTATCCTTATATTGTATGATTATATGTTAGATGTTAGGAGTGCAGTGAAGTTGTTGGATTATACTTATTTATGAATTACTGCTCTCTGTGTAGGGCGTAATAGTCTACATCGGATTTACATGCTTGTTGCCTTGCCCATTGTCACTGCACTCCTACTGATTCTGGTCCCATTGGTGTGGTCAGAGTCAACTCATCAGGACACTAACGTTCAAAGCGGGTGTCGTGCTATGTATTAGTGGTGAAGTTCCGAAATCGGGGCTGTCACCGCACGATAATTCAATTTCTCAGTTTCTTTTCCAGAGGAACAAGAACATGGTGATGGTATTGTGACACCCGTCCAAAATGTGCTGCCGTGATCGCACTCTGAGGAGTTAATAGAGCTAGCTACTAAGGTGGTCTTGAAAATAAGGAATAAGGCCTCTTATTCCAGCAGCTAGCTCGACCAGTCAGGCGCTTCCCATAAATGGGAACCGTAATACCGGGCATGTCCGATGCGGTCAAGGAGAGTGTAGATTTGGGTAGCGTGAGCACCTTTTAATCAAAAGCTCACCCAACGACGAAAATAAGGGGAAGAAATCTGCAAGTTGCTCTTCGGGAAGCTCGGCGAGGTCTCCTTCAGACCACGGGCGGAAGAGCCTTCTATAACCCAGTAATAGTCGGGGTCGACTATTGCTTTGAGAAACTTGCAGTGAGTAGGAGGTAACGTCCTCCCTGGCCGGTCGGGATGCACCTTCTACACTGCAGCTAGGGCCAGCTGCAGTTACGGCGGCTTCCTCCGCCTTAGCGAAGCACATGCGACCGCACACTAGCTACCAGACTATAGATGTTTATGCTGCCGAGCAAAGACTCTCCAGTTTTTACCCTCGAAGAAATAAGATCAAGAAGAAGGAAAAGAAAGTTGGTCTATCCAGTAGCTAGTGATTCGAGGCTTGATTCATTGGGACGTTCGACAAAGAGATCAGCAGCCAGATCTCCGTCCCAGGAGCAACATGCGGCGGAAAATAAGCCGCTGTTCCACAAGCCTCTGTAATGGACTTTCTGTTGCAATTTGTGCAGCTTAAAAACCCAGCAAGGGGCAGCAGAACAGTGATGAGCCGTTGGACAGTGCTGGGTCGGTCCGGTCAGTTGTGCATGTAGAAGAAGTCAGAAGTTTCTCTATGGGACGCTCGGCTAGCTCTGGGGTCAGATCACTGTTTAGAGAACCCTCTCCATCCTGTTAACAGTCGGAGTCGACTGTGTCCATTGTGAGAAACCATATTGAGTCGGAACACGCAGCGAAATGTTCCTTCCACACTGCACCTGGGCTGGTGGCAGTGATGGCTTCTTCTACTTACATGGAAGCACATGAAAGAGGATTAGCCTACATGTTTCTAAGCGGGATACTCGACGAGATCTGGGGACAGATCGCGAGTGCAGAGCTTTTTTCTTCCCATTAACAATGAGTAGGAGCATCATTATGTTACCAGTCAGGATGCTTCTTCCGCACTTCAGCCGGGGTCGGCTGTGGTTAGGGCTTCCTCTTCTTCCATGGATATGCACGATAGGGGATAGATGCCTACAAGTTTCTTATGGAACGCTCGACGAGGTCTGGAGCAGACCGTGAGCTGGAGAACCCTCTCCTTTCCATCAGCAGTGAGGGTCGACTGTTTTGGGTTCGAGAAACTTGAGTGAGTTGGGATTCTTGTTCACGTTTGCAGTTCAGGACACTCCTTCCACACTTCAGCTGGATCCGGTTGCAGCTATGGCATCTTCCCTTCCTTGCTTCATTAATGAAGCATGTTGACCACATGCTAGCTATCTGACTTCGCATGTTCGGCGCGATAGCTAGTCGTTCGAGGCATTTTTATACGGGACATGTCGAGGTTCTGGGGCCAGATCGCCATCCCGTGAGCAGCTTATGGTAACAAGTGGATTATCATTGCTCTGCTAGCCTCGATCATGGACTTGCTGCTGCAGATTACTCTGTGTATCGCAGCATTCCAGTAGTCGCTGTTACTGCCATTTAACAGGTTCCGATGGTGAGCTGTTGGACAGTGCTGCGTTGGTCCAGTCATCTGTCCAGTCGGATGGAGTTGACCATATTTTCATATGGCACATTTGGATGGTGAGAGGGCTACGGAGTGTGAGTCTCTTTCCCTCACAGAAGGGCACTTGAAGACTATGAAATTTTAGTCTTGAGCTCTTAGAATATTGTTCCATCTGAATATAAGTCTGCATTTGCAAGGCAAAAACAGTTTATCATACCGGGTGATGGAAAGTCGAAGATCTTTCATCCCCGGATCTTTTGGCTCAGGTGTTGAAGGCTTTTGTCCCGATTAACGATGCCTTCCTTGCCTTAGCAATGGTATAAGAATTGCTATGCCCTATTCTTTACGAATAGAGGTTCCATAGTGCATAGTTAGGCTGAGAGAGAGCTGTCTTGTTTGGAATAGAACCGTTAGAGGGAATAAGTACATCTTTTCCTTCTCGGTGTTGTATTCCTTGGTGTCAGGACATTTAATGCCATTGTGGATGCCATAGCAGCCGTATGTATTGTTGCAGCGGTCTTTTCTTATACTCTAGCGGCTAGTGTTGTAAGTCTCCATTTAGTGAGCTTTCAAAGGCCACAAGTTACACAGATATGTCTTCACGCAGACGAAGACTCATAACTGCGTAGCTACCTTAAGAATACTGTCTCTTTGGGAATTACGGCTGTTAGAATAGCGCTCATTCCCTACCTTACATGACGATGGTTGTAAGTCTCTGTTTAGTGAGCTTTCAAGGTCGCAAGTTACACTGAGATATCTGTCTTCAAGGAGATGAAGATTTCTAGCTACGTTAGCTAGGCTCTGTCCGCTGTATTTTGGGAATAAAACCGCTAAAGGAAGAGTGCTTTTCAGTTTGTTTTCCTAGGTGTCATAGACTCGAGTCTTATTGTTTACACCATAGAAGCCTAACTAGAATCATGAGTGATGTTTTTCAGTAATTTGGGAATTTAGGGCTGTTAATGTAGTGTCTCTTCATTCCCTACCTTGCACGACAATAGTTGTAAGTCTCCGTTCAGTGAGCTTTGAAGGTCGCAACTTACACTGATATATCTGTCTTCACAGAGATGAAGACTTGTAAGCTACGGCTGGCATTGTAAGTCTCTTTAGTGAGCTTCTAAGGCCGCAGTTGTCAGCCTTTTTATTATCTTCACGAATAGGAAGACCTTTAGCTGCTTCAGCTAGGCTGAGTTCATTGTCCTATCAGGCAGGATACCATTATGTTAGAAGAGGTTGTTCTCTTCCTACCGGTGTGGTTTGGTGTTAGATACATTGTATATGAGGCGATAAGCCCTATTGATGACGCCTTATTTATCTAGAGTGATTACTGAGCATTTCTTCAAATGCCTATAGTAACTCCTCAGGAATATATTTCCTGATATCAGATCGAACGAAAGGAGTTCATGTAGGTTTTTATGAACGGGTGTTGGAACATTGTTTTTGTCTCCCTTTTCATTTCTATCCAATCTATTGCTGTGGAATATATTTCCACCTTAGAGACAGGATATTATGTCTATATGGTGTATTATTTGTTCATCACGTCCCTCTCCGTCCTTAGTGGCATTATGGAGTCGGTCAGACGTGAGGGAGCCCTGCGGTTCCTATACTATTTGATAACTAACACAAGAACGATTCAAGTAATGCGGGTGAGGGGGGTTCGATAGGAATTATTTGTTGTATATACATGCCTTTCATGACTCCTCGATTGGCGGCTGGGTTGTGTTCTAACGGCGACCTCATGGGCACATCCACTATTTAGTTGGTTCATTTCCTGTGGTTGTTCGTTTATTAGTCATATACGAGCATATGATTCCTTATCAATAAAATTGCTATTCTTTGTGTACCTGTGTGGCTGACATGACGGTTATCTGGGCAACATTCTCCAATGTGGCAATTAGTCCACTCTGAAAAGTTTTGCTCAGAGTGGTCTATCCTTTTCTTACAACGTAAGAGTTTATTACTCAGTTAACTGCATAATAACATTGTATTATTCATTCAGTTTCCTGGTTACACTTGTATCACTCTCTCATACCGTGGATACAGGCTGTATTCAGATTAATATATACAGGATTTCATTGTTCGTATGTATAATATGTGTATTTATTAGCCAGATGCATTATTGAACAGATTATATAAATTCTTGCTCCTCTTATAGAGCTCATGAGAATTTTGGGGCAATTTGGATCAGTTATGGAACTTCTAATAGGCCGTCTGTGCATACGTCGTCAATTTTTGGCATCATTATTCGGAGTAGTTTATTCTTTCTCCGAACAGTCATTGGTTGTTACGGACCTAGGAAACAATGAATTATTTCGGGGAGGGTCCGTGATGAGTCTGTTAATCATAGCTCGTTCCATGTTCTATATCCAGGTTTCTACGAGAGACTGTTCACATTCTCATATATTCACACGGTTCAATTGGAGTATTATTGTTGGAATTAATTGTACACCTGAACAGGCTCTCCTGTCGGTTGCTTTAGAAGCGTGTTTGCTCTTCAGATACTTTCCATTGAGATTCAGCTGGACAAGTGTATAGTTGAACACATTATATCATTGGTTTTCGACCTATCTACGTATTCCAACTCCGGTATTCGTTAGAAGCATGCGCTGTTAATTACCGGGATTGCCACGAGAGCCTTAGCTTCTGAAGTGGCATTAAGCACCAATAATTAATAACTGGTTGCCTGTTGGGCGAATAAATATTGATTATTTGGTACTGCTTTTCACTGATTCCAGAGCACTTCCCTCTTTGTTTTGAAGAATATTCCTTAAAAAAAAAGTGGGGTGGGGGATTTTTCTTCATCTCTTCCAGCTTGATAAGTGTGTAACTATGAGTGAAGCTGCTTTGTCTGTAGATTATTACTGATCCTAGATACAGCTTGTTTATTGTGGGGTTAGTCTCTCACTCTCGAATACGCCATCCTAATTTAAGGGGCTTAGTCCGGACTAGTCTTAAAATTGGGTGCTTGTTACACCCAATTAGCATAATCATTCATGCTAAGATTACGGAATTACTTGGATATGGCTCCTTATTTATGATATGTCTTCTCGTCTATTATTGTACAGAGAGACATACATGTCATTTCTTTTAATTTAATCTCCTTTTCACCTTGGTATACAGGCTCAGGAGCTGTATTTGATCTGCTAATTCTTAAGTTCTAGGCCCTCCTCCTTTTTACGATTCAGCTAAGTCTGGGCCATTCGTTATTAGTATAAAAATATAAATTTAAAATAATTTGTATATTTTTTATACTTACCAATGACCCAGATGGGGATGGCCCTCTCATGAGTGGGCACTCATACCTCCCCGCTGAGTTATTATTTTAGTAGGCTCATCTACAAAGAATGATGTTGGTGCCAATTCCGGTCTCTTCCTGAGTACTGCGCATGCGCAGATAGTAAAAGTATGGAGGGCCAGATAGGACTTTTAATTTTCGTTATTGTATGCAAATTTTGGGGATTGGGGGGAATATATATTGATAATATTGAGTTTGCACCAGCTAAGTCTGGGCCATTGGTAAGTATAAAAAGTATACAAATTACTTTAAATTTATCATTTTTCTGGTAAAAAATAAACAATTTTTTCGAAAAGTGTCATTTTTAGTTAATGTCAGTATTAGCTCCAACAAAAATAAAAAGTTTGATATAAACAGTTTTTTTAAATTTTCATGAATGTCATCTAATTTAAAGGTGGACTGAATTTTCTGTATGTCACTTACAGCAGTTAATCATTTTTGGAAACAGATAAGTCTTAAAATGGATGATGTTGTCATTATCCAGGTTATTATACCCCCCGCTTCGAAGAAGTGGGGGCTATATAGGAATCGCCCTGTACGTCCGTCCGTACGTCTTTCCGGACATGAAATTCTTGTGTGCGCAACTCCTCCTACATTTATCAATCAATTTGGACGAAAGTTTACAGACATCATCACTACTAAGTGAACATGCGCATATTCCAAACTTTTTGAGCTGTGGCAATTTTAACTAGGTTATCTCCCTTTAACTTAGATTTATTATGGGTTTCTACATGAAATTCTTGTGCGTGCAACTCCTCCTACATTTATCAATCAATTTTGACGAAACCTTTCAAACATTATCACAACTAAGTGAACATACGCATATTCCCAAATTTTTGATCTGCGACAATTTTAACCAGGTTATCTCCCTTTAACTTGGATTTATTATGGGTTTTCAAATGGGATTCTTGTGTGTGCAACTCCTCCTACATTAATGAACCGATTTTGAATACATGTTGCACATTGTAAATGTGTTTTTCCAAATGTAAACCATATATGTGTGGGCTCGTTAAGTATTCAGTGCTGTTCTGTGGAAGGCCACATGCAAATACAAATTTCAACAACAAAAAATGATCTTTATGTATACATTTCCTTATGGCCTTCGCCTACATGATCAGAACTGCATTCCTCTAAAAACCCAAAGCGGGGGTATTAATCACTTTCAGTGATAGTTCTAGTAATGTTTAGCTCTTTTCCTAACCTATTGACCATAACCAGCCAGCACTGTTCACAAAAATCACCATTCAAAAGTTATCATTTCTTCAATTTTTGTCTCATTGACATTGCTTAGGACCTCTCATTGGAACAAGCTCGTTTCATTGAGGAGTTATGATTGACTGAACTTGACTTTATTTCCATGTTGCGGTCACAATCAGCCATTGTGCAGAAGTATGTGATCTTAAACACCAATAAATAAGTGAGGAGGTCTTAAGCTATATATTTTTATACTGTACCAATGACCCAGACTTAGCTGGTGCTAACTCTAACAAAACCAGGGCCAAACACAAATTTTGCCCCCCAATCCCCAAAATTTGCATCCAAAACCAAAAGAAATCATGTCCTATAGGACCTCCATACTTCGCCCCTACTGCGCATGCGCAGTGTCAAGGACGTTCCGAAATTGGCGCCAATTATCATTCTCTGTTTGGCCCTTCATCAGTCAACATCTCACTGATCTTTGTGCTTGTAAATCTCAGTTTAAAGGATGCCAGACACGTAATTATTGGAGAAATGTGATTCTAAGGAGGATATAGAAGGAGGAGAGGAAAAAGGAGTGACAAAAAATAATCAGGGCTGTACTTAAAAATTTTTTATGAAATTATGTTAAGTTGCCTATTTTCGAGGCATGGGCCTCTTGTCATTCTTGCTAAAAAGTTGCACTGCTTATTCAGTGTTTCCTCTCCCCTGGTCTTCTAAGTCCCCCCTTGCAATTCTCCCATGCTTTTGGCATATTTTTGAGAAAGATCATTTCTAAATTCTCTTGGGAGACTTGCTTGGTTACAGAATGTTTTCTGTTATTAGTCGAGTTGTGACAAAGTCAAACTCGACTTATAGTTTGGTGAATGTCTGGCGGGCGGGCGGGCGTAAACAATTGGTTTCCGGATGATAACTTGATAGTGGTTCAACTCACATTCATTAAACTTCATACGTAGGTTGGTCTTGGTGGGAGGAAGAACCCTATTGATTTTGGACATGCTACTTCGAAGGTCAAGGTCACAGTGACCTTGAACGTAGTAAATCTTAAACAATTGGTTTCCGGATGATAACTTGATAATGGTTCAACTCACATTCATGAAACTTCATAGGTAGATTGGCCTTGGTGAGGGGAAGAACCCTATTGATTTTGGACTTGCTACGTCGAAGGTCAAGGTCAGCGTGACCTTGAACATAGTAAATCGCAACAATTCCTTTCCGGATGATAACTTGAAAGTAGTTCAACCTACATTCATGAAACTTCATAGGTGGGTTGGCCTTGGTGCGAGGAAGAACTCTATTGATCTTGGACTCACCAGATCAAAGGTCAAGGTCACAGTGACCTTTAACATAGTATATCGCAACAATTGGTTTCCGGATGATAACCTGATAGTGGTTCAACCTAGAGTCATGAAACTTCATAGGTGTGTTGGCCTTGGTGCGAGGATGAACCCTATTGATCTTGGACTCACCAGGTCAAAGGTCAAGGTCACAGTGACCTTGAACATAGTATATCGCAACAATTGGTTTCCGGATGATAACTTAATAGTGGTTCAACCTAGAGTCATGAAACTTTACAGGCGTGTTGGCCTTGGTGCAAGGAAGAACCCTATTGATGTTGGACTCACCAGGTCAAAGGTCAAGGTCACAGTGACCTTGAACATAGTATATCGCAACAATTGGTTTCCGGATGAGAACTTGATAGTGGTTCAACCTAGAGTCATGAAACTTCATAGGTGTGTTGGCCTTGGTGCGAGGAACTGTTGTCACAACTCGACATTGGATCGGTGATCCTGAGCGGCATTTTTTTCCCCATAGTTACGTTTTCTCCCATGGGTGTATAAACGTTGTGTTCTGCATCTTCCATCTGATGTTCTGCAGATTCTCCCCTGGGAGTCTCTGTCTTGCATCAGATAGAGGGTAATTTTGATGACTGATTTCGGGCCAGTTTTTTCAGTGCCTGGAGTCATGTTTTCTGGTGTTTTACACTGTTTGTTTACATTGGCAACAGCCTTTTTTGAGGGGGGCTGTTTGCCTTTGGTGTAGTTTATCTCACTATAAGATACATTTTTATTTTCCGTAAGTGTTGCATTAATTATTTAATATAAATTTTAAATTTTTGACCACACTTAGCCATCGGATCCATCGGGGCTCAACGTTACTTTTCAGAAACTTGGGCTTCGCTGAAAAAATATTTTTCAAAGATTATTTTGATTTGCAATTGTTTTTTCATTATTAATGGATCATGTTATTATGTATCTTTGTGTCAGGGGTTTGTGCGAGTAACTAGGACTTGTTGTTGACTTTTCACAATGAAAGGATATTGTTCAAATTGTAATAGGAAGAAATCTTCCTCTGACTTTCATGATCATTGTATTAATTGTAGTCAGTGTTCTCGCACTAATCCCTGTTCTATATGTCAATATTGGGATGACAAACATTGGAAACGTGTGTCACGATATGTTGTTAGTGGAGAAAGGGCTATGCTGGCTCTTTCTCTGCAAGGTCACTCTACTCTCTCAGTTTCTATTTCAGAGGAACAAGAACAGGGTGATGTTTCCATGTTATCTTCTGCAAGTGCGCTTCCGTCGTCACAAATGAATACAGAGCTAGCGGCAAAAGTGCTCATGGAGATTAAACAAATGTCCGCTAGCTCGCCCGGTGTAGCGTCCATTCACCGAATGGTTCGGCAGCCGGGTTCATCCGATGCGGTCCAGGAGGAAAGGTTGGGTGATGCGAGCACTATAAACATTCAACGTGCACACCCAGTGAAGGCGGATAGTAGGCGAGATCGGAGGAAGCCTTTGAGTCCGGTTCCTAGCTCGTCCAGGTCCAGCCGGGCCGCGAGCGAGAGAGGCCCCTCTCTCGTACAACAACATCTGGGACCAGATGTTGTGGTACAAAATGTGTCGCAAGCGGAGCATACGTCCGTCGCTCGGGACGCTCCGTTGTATAGGCAGTCCGCGGAGACTGCTCAGGCTTCTTCCTCTCGTCAGCGCACACGACTGCACCTTGCCTACGTGACCGCCGATATTTTACCAGCTTCGCCGATCAGGGATTCTTCGGCGACCAGGTCACACCATCCGGTAGCCAGGGACACGAGGCCGATGGACTCCGGACGTTCGCATAGGAAAAGTATGCGGGAGTCATCAGATGCGGAGCTGCCCTCGGCGAAGCAGCGAAAGACTGTGCCTCCGCAGGCCTCGATGCCGGACGTACTTGTGCAGATAGCACAACTTATCGCAGCAGCCGACAGAAACGGTGTCGGATCGGGAATTATCCGACGGCGCTGGGTCGGTACGCTCCGCTGAAGCATCGGGGGCGGACGACCGGGAGCATCATGAGGTCCGACCAGATGGTGAAAGGGATACGGATGACTTGGAGCTATCCCTTTCGGAACAACATAAAGCTGCCGTGGACTTCATCCGGCACTTTCTCCCTCAAGTTGTTCCGTCGGGCCAGACTGCTGCGGTTCCGGACAAGAGGATTATAGCGTCATTGGACTCTGATTTTTTTGAGCGGTTCAGGGACATCGCTCCCGAGTTTCCGTCTCAGTCTAATAATGTTGCAAGAACATTTGAATTATTGAACGATGCTATATTTAAACTTGCTTCCAAAACGGGGAAAGCAGGTTTCTTGTCCGCCAATACTCTCAACCTGCCTTTCATTAATGCAAGGAATAAATTCGACACGGCAGGACAGGGTATTCCGAGAGTTCCTCTGCGTATGGACGACGAGGCGGAAGACTTAGAGTTATCATTACCGTCGTCGGCGTCTATTCCAGCCGCGGTGTTGGAAACAACTATTTCGTCTAACAGAGCCAGTTTAGATGCCTTATCTTACGCAGATCACCTTACTAAGGCGTTATCACTGCGCCTTCAAGGGAAAGAATTTCAGGATATACAATCCTCTTTAAGACTTCTTTCAAGGGCAGTAGCTTATTCCATGTGTAACTCCGCCCTTTCAGTGGCAAACCTGGAGTTGGTTAGACGTGACGCAGCCCTAGCTACATCCACACTCGTGGATACTAAGGTGAAGAACTCTCTCAGAGTCGCTTCGGTCTCCGGAGAACTTCTCTTTGACGGCAAGCTTTCTGCAATTTATGATAAAATTACAAAGAAAGCTTCGGATTCTCTGTTGTTCAAATCTGCTTCTAAGAAGTCGGATACGGCAGACAAGAATAAGACAGGCACTTCTGGGTCTAATGCACCCAAGAGAGGTTCCTATAGAGGTTCCGGTGCGTCCTCTTGGTCTTATTCAAGAGACCGTCAAGGTAGCGACTCACGTTCGGGACATCCTTCGGGCCGGGACGCCCCGAGGTCGACGGGACGAGGTGCGGGTCGTGGAGGACGTGGTTTCTCCTACCGCAGGCCTCGCAGGTCCAGGAGGTGATGGCTTAAACCTCTATCGCGTACCGGTTGGCGGAAGGTTGTTGAGCTTTTCACAAGAGTGGGCGTCGATTACGGACGACCCTAGGGTGAGAGGAGTGACTTCGGAAGGTCTAAAGATATCCTTCAAACGAAAGCCTCCATTAACTCGAAGTCCAAAATGGACTCAACTTCCGTCAAATCCGCAGAAAAGAGACGCTCTATTATCAGAGGTGCAGTCTCTTTTAATGAAGAACGCGGTAGAGGTCGTAGAAAACCAGGAGACTCCGGGATTCTACAGCCATCTGTTTCTGGTTCTGAAACCAGACGGCTCGTTCCGTCCAGTCATAGATTTGAGCTGGATAAACAAGCTGATCGTCGCTCTGAAGTTTTATATGGAGACGATTCGGTCGGTCAGAGCGAGTATTCGGGTGAACGATTATGCAACAAGTATAGATCTCAAAGATGCGTACTTTCACGTCATGGTACATCCGACATTCAGAAAGTATCTACGCTTCGCAGTCCTAGGAGTGGTGTATCAATTCCGGGCGATGTGCTTCGGATTGAATCTAGCACCCTGGGCTTTCACTCGGGTAATGAACTCGGTAATTATCTATTTCCGAGCTCATTCGTCTGCGGTAACGTCGGCCTACCTGGACGACATTCTTCAGAGGTACGGCAACGAGTTAACGCTTCAGAACGATGTTCAGAATCTACTATTGCTCCGACGTCTCGGTTTTATAGTAAACGAGGAGAAGTCGGATCTGGTGCCGTCCAAGTCATTCACACATCTGCGAATGAGCTTCGAGACGCACAACAATCTCGTTCGTCTGCCGTTAACCAGAGCGAAATTAGTCAGTTGTTACGCTCGCTATTGTCTGCACGCAGACAAAGTCACAGCGAGAGAATTTATGAGACTGATAGGTCTGTGCGGAGCCGCTGCGGATCTCATTCCGATGGGGCGGTTACGCACGCGTCCTCTCCAAATTTTCTTGACTCAGAATTGGAGTGTGAAAATTCATTCGCTCGACATAGACGTTCTCTTGTCAGCTCAAGTGAAACAAGAGATTCAGACTTGGGCAAACATTCAGTGGTTAACTCAGGGAGTTCCGCTGCAGTTGCCGGATCCGAGTTTTACCATTATGACGGATGCTAGTCAAACAGGTTGGGGTGCATCATTGATCCCAACGGATTCGAGATGCCAGGGTCTTTGGGATCCGCAATTCCTGGGCAAGCACATAAACATCAAGGAAATGATGTCAATTTGGCTTGCGTTACGTCATTGGATGGACATTATTCACAATGCTCATGTCCAAATCCTATCCGACAATACGACAGTAGTGGCGTATATACGGAATCAGGGAGGCACTCATTCAGTTCCGTTGTTCAATCTAACGGAAAGAATCCTTCTGTTTGCGCTAGAACATCAGGTTCTTCTTTCGGTCCGTCACATACCGGGTCGTCTGAATGTACTAGCAGACTCCCTTTCACGAAAGGGTCGCTTGTTGCCGTTGGAGTGGACTCTCAACAAACAAGTATTCAATCAGATTTGCTACCAATGGGAACGGCCAATGATAGATTTATTTGCGACACATCTCAACAATCAGTTGCAGACGTATGTGTCTCCGTGTCCGGATCCAAGAGCATTTGCAGTAGACGCTCTGTCGATCCCTTGGGACGGAATGATAGGATATGCGTATCCTCCAGCGCCGTTAATTCAGCAAGTATTGCTAAAGATCAAACAATCTCAATGCAAGATTCTGTTGGTAGCATCTCTGTCTCCACAGAGACCGTGGATAAATCTACTCAGGTGTCTGTTGTGGGACCTACCGCGAAAACTTCCTCCACGGGAGGATCTTCTTTCGCAGAGGAAATCGCGTCAACTCCATCACAACCCGCAAGGTCTCAACCTTCACGTTTTTCCGTTGTGCGGTCCTTCTTGCATGGCAAGCACTTTACAGGACGAGCAGTGGACGCGATTTCTAACTGTAGGAGGACCTCCTCTTCGCTAAACTATGCGGCTAAGTGGAAGGTTTTTCGTCGTTGGTGTAGGGATCATTCTGTAGATATTTTCGATCCCTCTATACCAGACATTGCAAACTTTCTAGTATACTTGTTTGACGAAATCAAACTGCAGCCTGTTTCTGTTAAGGGTTATAGGTCTATGTTATCTGATACCTATGCACATCATGATAGTTTACAAATTGGATCTAATGTCTCTTTATCTAAGTTGGTTAGAAACTTCTCGATAAATAGACTCAGAACTCTTAGGTTAATTCCTAAATGGAATTTAGCTTGGGTTCTTCTTAAACTGAAGGAAAAGCCATTTGAACCTCTTGGGACAGTAGATTTCAAATTCTTATCTTATAAGACAGCTTTTCTCTTAGCTTTCTCTTCTGCTAGAAGAGTCAGTGAGCTTCATGCACTGTCGGTGGATGATTCTCACTATCGTAGTGTCGGAAACACTATCACCTTCACTACTAATGTGGGTTTTTTAGCTAAGAATCAGGCTCCTAATAAATATCCGGAACCTATTGTCATTAAGGCTCTTCCGTCTTCAGACGGGCGTAGGCCTTTACTCTGTCCTGTTAGAGCGTTACGTATCTATAAACAGAGATCTCAGTTTATCAGAAAGGGACGGAAACGTTTCTTTCTGTCTTTGATGCCTAATAGAAGGGACATTTCGGTCCATTCTATTGCTAGATGGATTCAATTATCTATCCGTACTGCTTATGAGAGTTTATCTTCTTCTCAGCAGTCTGTGCTTAAGATTTCCGCTCATGAAGTAAGAGCTCTTGCTACTTCTTGGGCTTACGCTAATAGTATTGCTATTACAGATTTAATGAAGGCTGCTTATTGGTCTCAGCCATCCACATTCACGAATTTTTATCTCAGAAATATTGAGTCCATTTCTGGAGACCTGCATTGTTTAGGTCCGTTATCTGTTGCTCAGAATGTCGTCCACTAAACAGTTGCAACTATAGTTATGCAGGCTTTCTGTTCCGGCAGTGACTCCGTCCGGCTGCCCTCTTCGCTCTGGGCTATTTGACCCAGGGCAAGGGGAAGGGGGGGGGAGGGTGTTCCCTTAGGTCACCTGCTTTATAGTGAAAAGCAAGGGAATGCCTCCTCCGAAGTCAGTATTTCTGAGTCGCTTCCGGGATGGTTTTAAAGTGTAATATTAATGTTAAAATTCATTCATGTCATATTTTTAAAGTGTAGCTCGGTGTGAAGCATTTGTATATGTCAAGTGTCAAACGGGCGTTAATATACAATCCTCGGACACTTTTAAAAGAATATAAAGAGTCTCAATTCTCTGGACTAACTTTATTTATTGGCTTACTTTAAAAATAATTAGTATAAAGGGTTATACTGGATGTTAATAGAGAACATGAATGTTATTGTGCTCAATTATGAAGGGTATTGTATCTTTCTAATTTAACATAAAATAAGAAAGATACATGTAAAGCCTAATACTCCTTTTCTCCTTGAGGGGTTGCCTCTATATTATATAGTTTAGCTTATTGGATTTTCCTCTCTGTCCTAGGCCCTCCAGCCTTTTTACTATTCAGCTAAATCTGGGTCATTGGTACAGTATAAAAATGTTAAAAAATTTATAGTAATTTATATATTTTTTATACTTACCAATGACCCAGACGGGGATGGCCCTCCCAGGAGTTGGGAACTCTTACCTCCCCG
Source organism: Pictodentalium vernedei (assembly GCA_031216915.1). Classification (NCBI taxonomy): domain Eukaryota; kingdom Metazoa; phylum Mollusca; class Scaphopoda; order Dentaliida; family Dentaliidae; genus Pictodentalium; species Pictodentalium vernedei. The sequence continues at coordinate 308,636,005 of CM062295.1, read as the reverse complement.
CTGAGTACATAGCGCTGACCAGGCACTGCCAGTAAGAATGATAATTGGTGCCAATTTCGGAACGTCCTTGACACTGCGCATGCGCAGTAGGGGCGAAGTATGGAGGTCCTATAGGACATGATTTCTTTTGGTTTTGGATGCAAATTTTGGGGATTTGGGGGCAAAATTTGTGTTTGGCCCTGGTTTTGTTAGAGTTAGCACCAGCTAAGTCTGGGTCATTGGTAAGTATAAAAAATATATAAATTACTATAAATTTTTTAACTTTTTAGACAAAAAATGAAATCTTTTTTATTGGTTACTCTAAAAAAATTTGTGATGTCTCTTGATTCGTATTAGGTAAAGGGTTAATGAGATCACCAAATAGATTTTGGGTTCTCAATTTTTTATAAATTGAAACATTTTTCAAGCATCAGATTTATCATTATCATAGGTGATGATGATAATCAGAGAAAAAGCAAGAGAAACTTAAGTACAAGAACAGCTACAACCAGATCAACTAGAACAAAAACATCAGCTTCTGCAGAAAGCAAAAGGTATTCTTTTTATTATCTGATATACCTGTGCTTCATCTTTGTGTTTTCTTTTCACCTGTGTGAAGTGGAGCAGTGCTTGTATTCTTTCAGCTTGACTGAAAAAAAGCACCCAGAACTAAAGCCTGGGGTGGAATTTCTCTAAAGTAGGCAGCATAGGTATAAACAATTGTCTGATCTTGACTTCATACCTATGTTGCAGTCATGATAAAGCCAAAGATGCCAAACATGACCTTAAACACCAATAAATAAAATTTTTGTGTTTATTCACCATTACCGCTGCCCCTTACATGCTCGCATTATATTCATAAGAATTCCAGCCAAACACTTAATTTAGAACCCTGCTAAAACCCCAAAATTAAGTCAAAGTAACCAAAAAAAACTAGATTCCTGTATGGGCCTCCATACATAGCATCTGCATATACAGAGAGCCAATGAAGTGCCCTTCATTACCACCAATAATCTTGTGAACAGTTCACAGTGCTTACCGGCTCTCCAAAATGTCACTATTTTGATGAATTCAAATACTGGTTCCAGAAGCGAAGACATCCAAGATATGATGAGAAAAGACTGCAGGTAAATATGGATTCGTTCAGAACTGCTTTCTAACTTATATTTACAGGTAATAGAATCATGTGTCACCCATTGCCAGGTCAGTCCCTGAATCAATCACTATTCATAGTTATATTCATTATATGTCTGCTTAATGTTATCCTCCCCTTCTATTTCTCCTCAACCGTTTATATATACAGTAGAACCTGTCTTGAGAGACCACCCTTTTTGTCCTGGAAAAGTGGTCTCTCAAAGCAAAGAGTCTCTCATGGCAGGTCCATTATAGAGTAAAAAAACACAATGGTACATGGTCACAGCGGTCTCTCGCGACAGGTGGTCTCTCAAAACAGGTTTCACTGTTGTTTGGTTTTTCTAGAAATTTTTTTTCTAAACATTATTTCATTTGTGTATGTTAGAATTGTTTACCTCTGGAGGAACATGTTTCAAGGCAACAACTACAGGCTACACAGCAATCTGTCGGTTCTCAACCTTCACATCCTTTTGTTGTCAGGTCCTTCCTTCTGTTTTGCATCCTTCTATTCCTAACATCGCAGATTTTTGATATCAAGAAACTTCAATCTATCATTATCAAAGGATACTGCTTGATGTTGTCAGTTACTTATGATCATAAAGGCTGTATTAATGTAGGTTCAGATCAATCAGAATTTTTCCATCAGAATACCTAGGTCATTAAGGCTAATTCCTAAAAGGAATCTTGCTTGGGTTCTTTTAAAGCTCCCAAACCCTCCATTGTTCATGAACCTTTGGATTCAGTGGAGTTTCTGATATTCAAAATGGTATTCTTGCTTGCTTTTACCACAGCTAGGAGAGTTAGTGAGTTCCACACACACTCTTTTGAGGATTCTCATTATCGTAGTATGGGTAACTCCATTACCCTTTCTACACAAGTAGGTTTCCTGGCCAAGAACCAGAAAAAGAAAAACTGTAAAATATACACCAACCAGGACAACGTCGCAGAACATGCCATTTTAATATTTTTAGTGAACGAGCTGAGTTATTGCATCAAATAGAATGTCTTTATATGTACGTCTTCTGAATCCCGCATTTTTATGGGACTCAGAGTATCATGACTTGGTGACTGAGCTGTCTGTGTATTGTGATTTTAAATCAAAATAAAGTAACGCTGTGCATGTTTGTAAAAAAATGCTTTATTAGAGATTTGTTTCAGCTGAACATAGTGTAGCGAGTACAGTCAATTTTATTCAGTTGTTAATCGCCCTAAATATAACTGTGTTGTCAACTGTTTACAAACTCAGCTTTAGGGAAAAAGTGTGATTTATACACCGGCTGGATAAACTTTACTTTATACATGTATTGCAGTCATGAAATAGCCATAATGCAGAAAGTAACAAGTGTTCCAACAATAGAACAGCCAAGTAGAATTGTATTTTTTACATAAACCTAAGATTTCCATGCTTGGAGATTTGGGCAAATCTTTACACGAATCAATTCGTGGATTTGCCCCGAAACTGGATGCAGCCTTCCACATTCACTTCATTCTGGCTCAGAAATTTAGAATATTCTGCAGGGGACTTAAGATCTCTAGGTCCTTTGTCTGCTAATAATATTAATAACACTTTGGCCGGTCGCTGATTCGTTGCGGTTCTCGGATGAGAAGGCCTTGGTTTCCCCTGTACTCCCAGCTGCCTCCCTATTCCCACGCTTCTTCTCTCCTCCCAACACTTCGAGACGAACTGCTTGATGACATCCCTTGCCCCATTCTTCCCAATCTCTCCAATCAGCATATTAACCCTCTCCTTTGAGTCTCCCACAAACCACATGACCTTCATTCTCCCATCCCACTTCCCCATTATACTCCCAGTGAATCTTATTCTTTTAGACTGGTATTTTGGGCATTCTAGAAGAAAGTGTTCCAGGGTCTCCACCATGCCCAAATTACACATCTGGCACTCCTTTTCGCTGTTTTTCCCAATTTTTCCCCTCAGCACCAGGTACTGCGACCTCAGCTTGAACAACAGTGACCCCTAAAGGTGCCATCAAGGTACTCTTCAAAACCAGGCCTCTCTTTATCACGCAGGCCACCCAAAGACCTCTTTGATTTGACCTCCTCTCCCAATTCTGGTTACCATCCTCCATGACCCTTTCTCTGACGATTTTTTTACCCTTGTTTGCCCCAACGTCTAGGTCCTAGATCTCCAATGAGTAGTTCTCTATTAGCTCCCTTACTTGGACAATCCACCTGGTCTTGATAATTGAGTTGAAAATTCTCAGGAACATTACTTTACACCTTCGAGTGGGGTCCACTTTGCAGCCCACAGGTATAGCTTTGCTCTTGCTTTCATTAAGTTTGAATCTCCATTTGCTCCCATATTTCCAAGCAATTCCCAGCATTTTCGCTAGCCCCTCTTCACTTTCTGACACTAGCACCATATCGTCTGCAAAAAATAGCCCTGGGATCTTCAAGTCTCCTACTGCTACCCCCTTGTCTCTATGCAGGAATTTATCTCCTAAACCTTTGATGTACAATGCAAAAAGAATTGGCGAAAGGATACACCCCTGTTTTAGGCCTATCTCCATAGACACACGTTTTGCAATGTTTCCCAGGCTAAGTTCACTCTGTACATCTTTATATAATGCTTTCATAATTCCAACAAACTCACCTCCCAAGCCCAGAGCCTCAAGCTTGCGCCACATACCTTCCCTCCATACTCTATTATATGCCTTTTTAACATCCAAAAGGGCCATAAACATCTTTTTAGATCACCTGAGCGAAGCTCAAGGGGAGCTTTACTAATCACTTTCTGTCCGTCCGGCGTTAACTTTACATTATCGACTTCTTCTCACAAACTACTCAACCAAATTGAACCAAATCTGGTGTGCATGGTCCCGATCATATGTCAATTCAAGTTTGTTCAAATAAAGTTGACCCGCCCCTTGGTTGGGTCACGCCCAAAAAGTGAGCCTAAATCTTAAAAAATCTTCTCATGAACCAGCAGAAGCAGAGACTTGATATTAGGTGTGCAGCTTCCTTTTGATTTGTTCAAGAGAAGTTCTAGGGGCTATATTTGCCATCGTTATGGAGGGGCAAGAATTTTTGCCCTGCCCAAAATTTCTATATTTTTATACTGTACCAATGACCCAGACTTAGCAGGTGCTAACTCTTAAAAATCTAGGGCCAAACACAAATTTTGCCCCCCAATCCCCAAAATTTGCATCTAAAACCAAAAGAAATCATGTCCTAAAGGACCTCCATACTTTGCCCCCACTGCGCATGCGCAGTGTCAAGGACGTTCCGAAATTGGCGCCAATCATCATTCTTTGTTTGGCCCTTCATCAGTTAACATCTCACTGATTTTTGTGCTTGTAAATCTCAGTTTAAATGATGCCAGACACATAAATATTGGAGAAATGGTGGTTCTAAGGAGGATAGAGAAGGAGGAGAGGAAAAAGGAGTGACAGAAAATAATCAGGGCTGTAACTTAAAATTTTGTTGTAAAATTATGTTAAGTTGCCTATTTTCGAGGCATGGGCCTGTTGTTGTCATTCTTGCTTTGAAGTTGCACTGCTTATTCAGTGTTTCCTCTCTCCTTATCCTGTAAGTCCCCCCTTGCTATTCTCCGATGCTTTTGGCATATTTTTGAGTAAGATTACTACTAAAATTTCTTGGGAGAATTAGCTTGGTTACAGAATGAATTCTGTTATTTTCCCCATGTTCACGTTTTCACCCATGGGTGTTTAGACGTTGTGTTCTGCATCTACCATCTGATGTTCTGCAGATTCTTCTCTGGAAGTCTCTGTTTTGCATCAGATAGTGTGTAATTTTTATAACTGATTTCGGGCCAGTATTGTCAGTGTCTGGAGTCATGTTTTCTGGTGTATATACACTTCTTGTTTACATTGGCAGCAGTCTCTTTTGAGGGGGGCTTTTTGCCTTTGGAGTAGTTATCTCATTACAAGATACATTATTATTATCCGTAAGTGTTGCAATAATTATTTAAAATAATTTTAAAATTTTTGACCACACTTACCCTTGGGATCTATTGGGGCTCAACGTTACTTTTCAGAAACTTGGGCTTCGCTGAAAAAATATTTTTTCAAAAATTATTTTGAATTTCATTTGCTTTTTTCAATGTTAATGGATCATGTTATTATGTATCTTTGTGTTTAGGGGTTTGTGCGAGTACTAGGACTTGTTGTTGTCTTTTCACAATGAAAGGACATTGTTCAAATTGTAATAGGAAGAAATCTTCCTCTGACTTTCATGATCATTGTATTAATTGTAGTCAGTGTACTCGCACTAACTCCTGTTCAATTTGTCAATATTGGGATGACAAACATTGGAAACGTGTGTCACGGTATGTTTGTGGAGAAAGGGCTATGCCGGTCCTTTCTCCGCAGGGTCACTCTAGTCTATCAGTTTCTATTTCAGAGGAACAAGAACAGGGTGATGTTTCCATGTTATCTTCCAAGAGTGCGCTTCCGTCGTCACAATTGAATGAAGAGTTAGCGGCAAAAGTGCTCATGGAGATACGACAGTTGCCTAAGAGGTCCCTAGTAGGATCGACGGCACTGTCGTCCGCTAGCTCGCCCGGTGTAGCGTCCATTCACCGAATGGTTCGGCAGCCGGGTTCGTCCGTTGCGGTCCAGGAGGAAATGTTGGGTGATGCGAGCACTATAAATATACTAGGTGCACACCCAGTGACGGTGGATGTTAGGAGAGATCGGAGGAAGCCTTCTAGTCCGGTTCCTAGCTCGTCCAGGTCCAGCCGGGCCGCGAGCGAGAGAGGTCCCTCTCTCGTACAACAACATCAGGGACCTGATGTTGTGGTTCAAAATGTGTCGCAAGCGGAGCACACGGCCGTCGCTCGGGATGCTCCGTTGTTTAGGCAGTCCGCGGAGACTGCTCAGGCTTCCTCATCCTCTCACCAGCACACACGACCGCACCTTGGCTACGTGACCACGGATATTCTACCAGCTTCGCCGATATGGGATTCTTCGGCGACCAGGTCACGCCATCCGGTAGCTAGGGACACGAGGCCGGTAGACTCCGGACGTTCGCATAGGAAGAGTATGTGGGAGTCAGTTGATGCGGAGCTTCCCACGGCGAAGCAGCGAAAGACCGCCACTCCGCAGGCCTCGATGACGGATGTGCTTGCTCAGATAGCACAAATTATCGCAGCATCCCAGCAGCCGACAGAATCGGTGTCGGATCGGGAATTATCCGACAGCGCTGGGTCGGTACGCTCCGCAGAAACATCGGGTGCGGACGACCGGGAGCATCGTGAGGTCCGACCGGATGGTGAAAGGGATACGGATGACTTGGAGCTATCCCTTTCGGAACAACATAAAGCTGCCATGGATTTTATCCGGCACTTCCTTCCTCACGTTGTTCCGTCGGGCCAGACTGCTGCGGTTCCGGACAAGAGAATAATAACGTCATTGGACACTGAATTCTTTGAGCGGTTCAGAGACATTGTCCCTGAGTTTCCGTCTCAGTCCAATAATGTCACAAGAACATTTGAATTATTGAACGACGCTATATTCAAGCTTGCTTCCAAAACAGGCAAAGCTGGTTTCTTGTCCTCTAATGCTCTTAACCTGCCTTTCATTAATGCAAGGAATAAATTCGATACGGCAGGACAGGGTATTCCGAGAGTTCCTCTGCGTCTTGACGAGGCGGAAGACTTAGAATTGTCGTTACCGTCGTCTATGTCTGTTCCAACCGCAGTGTTGGATACGACAATCACGTCTAACAGGGCCAGTTTAGACGCTTTATCTTACGCAGACCACCTTACAAAGGCGTTATCACTGCGTCTTCAAGGGAAAGAATTCCGGGATATACAATCCTCTTTAAGACTTCTTTCAAGGGCAGTGGCTTATTCCACGTATAACTCCGCCCTTTCAGTGGCAAACCTGGAGTTGGTTAGACGTGACGCAGCCTTAGCTACATCCACACGCGTGGATAGTAAGGTGAAGAACTCTCTCAGAGTCGCTTCGGTCTCCGGAGAACTTCTCTTTGACGGCAAGCTTTCTGCAATCTACGATAAAATTACGAAGAAAGCTTCGGATTCTCTGTTGTTTAAATCCGCTTCCAAAAAGTCGGATATGACAGAGAAGAATAAGACAGGTACTTCTGGGTCTAATGCGCCCAAGAAAGGTTCCTATAGAAGTTCCGGTGCGTCCTCTTGGTCTTATTCAAGAGACCGTCAAGGCAGCGACTCTCGTGCGGGACGTCCTTCGGGCCGGGACAATCGGTCAGACGCCCCGAGGTCGACGGGACGAGGTGCGGGTCGTGGAGGACGTGGTTTCTCCTCCCGCAGGCCTCGCAGGTCCAGGAGGTGATGGCTTCAACCTCTATCGTGTTCCGGTTGGCGGAAGGTTGTCGAGTTTTTCAGAAGAGTGGGCGTCGATTACGGACGACCCTTGGGTGAGAGGGGTGATTTCGGAAGGTCTAAGAATATCCTTCAAACGAAAGCCTCCGTTAACTCAAAGTCCAAAATGGACTCATCTTCTGTCAAATCCGCAGAAAAGAGACGCTCTGTTATCGGAGGTGCAGTCTCTTTTAATGAAGAACGCGGTAGAGGTCGTAGAAGACCAGGAAACACCGGGATTCTACAGCCATCTGTTTCTGGTTCCGAAACCAGATGGCTCGTTCCGTCCAGTCATAGATTTGAGCTGGATAAACAAGCTGATCGTCGCTCCAAAATTTTATATGGAGACGATCCGGTCGGTCAGAGCGAGTATTTGGGTGAACGATTATGCTACAAGCATAGATCTCAAGGATGCGTACTTTCATGTCATGGTACATCTGACATTCAGAAAGTATCTACGCTTCGCAGTCCTAGGAGTTGTGTATCAATTCCGGGCGATGTGCTTCGGATTGAACCTAGCACCCTGGGCTTTCACTCGGGTAATGAACTCGGTAATGATGTATTTCCGAGCTCATTCGTCTGCGGTAACGTTGGCCTACCTGGACGACATTCTTCAGAGGTACGGCAACGAGTTAACGCTTCAGAACGATGTGCAGAATCTGCTTCTATTGCTCCGACGTCTCGGTTTTGTTATAAACGAGAAGTCGGATCTGGTGCCGTCCAAGTCATTCACTCATCTGGGAATGAGCTTCGAGACGCACAACAATCTCGTTCGTCTGCCGTTAACCAGAGCGAAATTAGTCAGTTGTTACGCTCGCTATTGTCTTCATGCAGACAAAGTCACAGCAAGGGAGTTTATGAGACTGATAGGTTTGTGCGGAGCCGCCGCGGATCTCATTCCGATGGGGTGGTTGCGCACTCGTCCTCTCCAAATTTTCTTAACTCAGAATTGGAGTGTGAAGATTCATTCGCTCGACATAGATGTTCTCTTGTCAGATCAAGTGAAACAAGAGATTCAGACTTGGGCAAACATTCAGTGGTTAACTCAGGGAGTTCTGCTGCAGTTGCTGGATCCGAGTTTTACCATTATGACGGATGCTAGTCAAACAGGTTGGGGTGCAACATTGATCCCAACGGATTCGAGATGCCAGGGTCTTTGGGATCCACAGTTCCTAAGCAAGCACATAAACATCAAGGAAATGATGTCAATTTGGCTTGCGTTACGTCATTGGATGGACATTATTCACAAAGCTCATGTCCAAATTCTGTCCGACAATACGACAGTAGTGGCGTATATACGGAACCAGGGAGGCACTCATTCCGTTCCGTTATTCAATCTAATGGAGAGAATCCTTCTGTTTGCTCTAGAACATCAAGTTCTACTTTCGGTCCGTCATATACCGGGTCGTCTGAATGTACTAGCAGACTCCCTTTCACGGAAGGGTCGCTTGTTGCCGTCGGAGTGGACTCTCAACAAACAAGTATTCAATCAGATTTGCTACCAGTGGGAACAGCCAATGATAGACTTATTTGCGACACATCTCAACAATCAGTTGCAGACGTATGTGTCACCGTGCCCGGATCCAAGAGCATTTGCAGTAGACGCTCTATCGATCTCATGGGACGGAATGATAGGATATGCATATCCTCCAGCGCCGTTGATTCAGCAAATATTGCTAAAGATAAAACAATCTCAGTGCAAGATTCTGTTGGTAGCATCTCTGTCTCCACAGAGACCGTGGATAAATCTACTCAGGTGTCTGTTGTGGGACCTACCGCGAAAGCTTCCTCCACGGGAGGATCTTCTTTCACAGGGGAAACCGCGTCGACTTCATCACAACCCGCAAGGTCTCAACCTTCACGTTTTTCCGTTGTGCGGTCCTTCTTGCATGGCAAGCACTTTACAGGACGAGCAGTAGACGTGATTTCTAACTGTAGGAGGACCTCCTCTTCGCTAAATTATGCGGCTAAGTGGAAGGTTTTTCGTCGTTGGTGTAGGGATCATTCTGTTGATATTTTTGATCCCTCCATACCAGACATTGCAAACTTTCTAGTATACTTGTTTGACGAAATCAAACTGCAGCCTGTTACTATTAAGGGTTATAGGTCTATGTTATCTGATACCTATGCACATCACGATAGTTTACAAATTGGATCTAATGTCTCTTTATCTAAGTTAGTTAGAAACTTCTCGATAAATAGACTCAGAACTCTTAGGTTAATTCCTAAGTGGAATTTAGCTTGGGTTCTTCTTAAACTTAAGGAAAAGCCATTTGAGCCTCTTGGGACAGTAGATTTCAAATTCTTGTCTTATAAGACAGCTTTTCTCTTAGCTTTCTCTTCTGCTAGAAGAGTCAGTGAGCTTCATGCACTATCGGTGGACAATTCTCACTATCGTAGTGTCGGAAACACTATCACCTTCACTACTAATGTTGGATTTTTAGCTAAGAATCAGGCTCCTAATAAATATCCGGAACCTATTGTTATTAAGGCTCTTCCGTCTTCAGACGGGCGTAGGCCTTTACTCTGTCCTGTTAGAGCTTTACGCATTTATAAACAGAGATCTCAGTTTATCAGAAAGGGACGGAAACGTTTCTTTCTGTCTCTGATGCCTAATAGAAAGGACATTTCGGTCCATTCTATTGCTAGATGGATTCAATTAACTATCCGTACTGCTTATGAAAGTTTATTTTCTTCCCAGCAGTCTGTGCTTAAGATTTCGGCTCATGAAGTAAGAGCTCTTTCTACATCTTGGGCTTACGCTAATAGTGTGGCTATTACAGATTTAATGAAGGCTGCTTATTGGTCTCAGCCATCCACATTCACGAATTTTTATCTCAGAAATATTGAGTCCATTTCTGGAGACCTGCATTGTTTAGGTCCGTTATCTGTTGCTCAGAATGTCGTCCACCAAACAGTTGCAACTATAGTTATGCAGGCTTTCTGTTCCGGCAGTGACTCCGTCCTGCTGCCCTCTTCGCTCTGGGCTATTTGACCCAGGGCAAGGGGAAGTGGGGGGGGGGGGGGGAGGGTGTTCCCTTAGGTCACCTGCTTTATAGTGAAAAGCAAGGGAATTCCTCCTCCGGAGTCAGTAATTCTGAGTCGTTTCCGGGATGGTTTTAAAGTGTAATATTAATGTTAAAAAATTCATTCATGTCATATTTTTAAAGTGTAGCTCGGTGTGAAGCATTTGTATATGTCAAGTGTCAAACGGGCGTTAATATACAATCCTCGGACACTTTTAATGAATATAAAGAGTCTCAATTCTCTGGACTAACTTTATTTATTGGCTTACTTTAAAAAATTATTAGTATAATGGGTTATACTGGATGTTAATGGAGAACATGAATGTTATTGTGCTCAATTATGAAGGGTATTGTATCTTTCTAATTTATCATAAAATAAGAAAGATACATGTAAAGCCTAATACTCCTTTTCTCCTTGAGGGGTTCACTCTATATTATATAGTTGAGCTTATTGGATTTTCCTCTATGTCCTAGGCCCTCCAGCCTTTTTACTATTCAGCTAAGTCTGGGTCATTGGTACAGTATAAAAATGTTAAAAAATTTATAGTAATTTATATATTTTTTATACTTACCAATGACCCAGACGGGGATGGCCCTCCCAGGAGTTGGGAACTCTTACCTCCCCGTTGAGTACATAGCGCTGACCAGGCACTGCCAGTAAGAATGATGATTGGTGCCAATTTCGGAACGTCCTTGACACTGCACATGCGCAGTGGGGGCAAAGTATGGAGGTCCTTTAGGACATGATTTCTTTTGGTTTTAGATGCAAATTTTGGGGATTGGGGGGCAAAATTTGTGTTTGGCCCTAGATTTTTAAGAGTTAGCACCAGCTAAGTCTGGGTCATTGGTAAGTATAAAAAATATATAAATTACTATAAATTTTTTAACTTTCCAAACCGAGAGGCTGATTTGAACCAAATTTGACATGGTGTTTTATTGGGACATAAGTAGTTAATTTATGCCAAAAAACATTTTCCATTCGCCCCATGGGAACCGCAGGAGCTAAAGACAGAAAAAAATTAAAACACCCATATCTCCAAAACTACATGGCACTGAGAAGTCTCATTTGGTGTGAGGCTTCCTTACGACCATCAGAATGGAATGGTGAAAAAAAATTGGTATCGGTTTTATCATGGGGTACTTTTTTGGGACTTTGAAAATGTGCTGAGTCAGCTTATTTAACACTGTGGGTAATAGGAAAAACATTTAAGACTACTTTTCTCCCAAACCACTGCACCAAAAGCTTTCAAATTTCACATATAACATCTTTGGAAGATTGTTTCACATGTTTATTGAAATCAATTCTCTGGGTCCATATTTGGGCTCTCTATGGGAGCCCAAATGTTTAAATTAGTGCAGTATGAGGAATATTCTTTAAAAATCGTCTTCTTCAGATCTAGCAATAAGAATGTTTTGATATTTGGTATGCAGCATCCTTAGGGGGATGAGATTCAAGTTTGTTCGAGCCAAGTCCCTGGGTTCATATTTTGGCTGAAAATTTGGGGTCCCATTCCGGACTTAGAAATTTTGGACCAAAATCCAAAAAAACATTTTTTTGTTTTTTATGCGTTTCGGTCAATTTTAAGACAAAAAAAAAAAATTTCTACACTGAAAATTTGGGGGGCAGGTGGGACTTGGAAAATTTTGGACCCAAATCCGGAAATGAGTTTTTTTTGTTTTTATGCATTTTGGTCAATTTTAAGACAAAAAAAAATTATTTTTTTTTACACTGAAAATTTGGGGTCCGGGTGGGGCAGGGGGGCAGGTGGGACTTGGAAAATTTTGGACAAAAATCCAGAAATTAGTTTTTTGGATTTTTATGCATTTTGGTCAACTTGAAGAAGAAAAAAAAATTTTAGTCTGAAAATATTTTGTTTGAAACTTCGAAAATTTCCGAACAAGAATGAAAAAAAATCTGTTTTTTATGCGTTTATCTCAATTTTGGGATGTAAAAGTGCAGGAACTGAAAATAGAAGGAAAATCCTGTGTATTGTGTGGACACAATCACTTCATCTAGTTGGTATATGCTATTCTCAGGAGGGGCGTGTACAGCTTATTCAATTCAAGTCCCTGGTTTGATATTTAGACTACCACGTTAGGTGAGCATCCTCAGGCCCCCTGGGGCCTCTTGTTATTTTTTGCTTTCGCAGATTCTATCATTTGGGATAGCGTGAAAAGATGGTCAGTGACCCTCCTGAAGCCATTCTGGATCTATCCCAAAAAGCCCTTCTCCTCAATCCCCTTCTCTAGTCTCCCATGCAGGACTTTACAGAAAACTTTTCCAATATTGCTACTGACAGAGATCCCTCGATAATTATCAAAAACGTCTTTTTCCCCCTTTTTGTGGATAAATGTCACTTTGCTTTCTCTCCTCTCATTTGGGACCTCTTGTTTTCTATGGCTAAATTGAATAGGGCAGTTAGGCTTTCCAAGAGTTCCTCTCCCCCTTTTTGATAAACTCATTAGGAATTTCGTCCATCCCTCCTGCTTTTTCATTCCTTAATTTTGAGATCACCTTTTGCACCTCCACCATTTTAATTTCGCTGCACACAAAGTTCGATAGATTTTCCTTGACCTGGTTCGGACACTCCGGTGGGTTCCCCATGACACTCCAGTTGGTTCCCCATGCTGCTCAGAATGTTATTTAGTTATTGAAGGGGGTGGGGGTGGAAAGACTTACAGTACATTACTTTTTTAGTGAAAAACTTGGAAGCCGCTTGGCTTTTGGGTGGACTGCAAACAATGCCAATGTTTGGTGTTTGTATTTTTGTAATGTAGTTTATATAAGTCATGATCTCATTCCATATAAAAACTCATGATTCTTAATCTTTATATAAATCATTGTATGTTTTCTCTGGACTTAATATTTTTTTTTAGATTTTGTTCGCCTTAACCATAGCACCTAGGGTATGCTATGATCTTAAAAGAGGTATCTAGTCTTAGAGCTATCCAGTTATGAAATTTCAGTTCGGTTTCGGTCGTGATGAAAAAGCCAGTCTCGGTTTCGGTTTTGATTTTTTATTTGAAAATCAGCAAAGAATTTTAAATAAGGAAAAATGAACATAATATCAAAGCCTGATCAAATCCAACAGTACTATGCCTATTGCCTGAATAATAACAAAAAAGATAACCCATAAATTAGGCTAAAAATAAATAAAACTTCACAAATGATATGATCAAGTGTATTGGAAGAAATTTTACCCAATAATAATTAACCATTCAGAAAATACAATTGCTGGTGTCATATTATAAACAAAATATTTCCAGGAATTGTGAAACATGATAGCCAAGGGAAACTGAAACCTGCTTTTTAAAACAAGACTATAATTCCAGGAATTATTGTATTGATAAGAGAAAATTGAATTGCCACATGCTTTGTTGAAAATAAACAACTAAGATTCACCAGTGGCCAACATCTTGTTTATTCTGCTGAGCTTGAATTTGTGTCGCTTTGTTTTGATATTGATAATCACTCAACCTTCTGACATCCATTCACCAGATGGAAACTTAGGTCAGAGAATCAAAAGATTGCAAGAATAAGTTATGCTGTTTAATCAAGACAGAAGTGGGACATGGCTCATTTGCATTGCACTGGAGTCTTGACACTATGACTGGCTGCTGATTTGGTGTGGCTCCATTGGAGGCATGTTCTATGCTTAATTCTTGACAGATGACTGAAGTGACAAGTGGTGTATACCTTGAGAATTAGAACTTGAGAATTTTCTTTTGTTTACAATCGAAAATGGTTGAAAAATGAATAAGGAGAACATGATTTATTTGAATAAAATATCACTCACTATGTTGCAATTATATTGAGAATAGTATTTCAAAGCACGAAGATTCCAACATTTGTTGTGTTTTTCTGGTCCATTGTATATTGCTGGGAAAAATAAAAGACCAATAATAAGGTTTGTCTGGAAGTGGAATGGTCGGGTTCAGTCGGTGATCAGAGAAACCGAAACTGAGTAGGTCTGAATGTGCATCGGACAGCTCTATCTTGTCTTGCTTCAGTACCGGATTCTTGTATCCTTAATTGCTATTACATCCAGCAATGATATTTATATAGTCTTCTTGGATGTGAATTAGTCCTTATTTTATCTCTTAGATTCTGTGAGAGATTCCTTCTTTTTGGAGTAAGTAATAGCTTGCTTGTTATCAGTATTGTTTTTCATTCAGTCCTGTCTTGCTCGTCTGTCTTTTTATCTATTCAGCATGCCTGGGCCAGTGCTAATCGTTGATAAATAATGGAAACTTCTAATAATTTCTGTATTTATCATACCTACCACTGACCCAGGCAGGAAGTGCCCACCCTCCCTCTCCCTGTGGATTATTCACTCATACCTCCTTACATAGAACTATTTACACTTTGCAGACATCACAAAAGAATGGTTTTTGACAGGAATGGAGAACACTTCCTTAGCTCAGAGGCCCATACAGGACTCCAGTTTTTAATTTTGGTTATTTTGACCTAATTTTTGGAGTTGGGGTTTCTAAACTAAGCGTTTGGCCTGAATTCTTATGAATAGAGTGCCAGCAGGTCTGAGCCAGTGGTAGGTATGACAAATACATAAATTGTTAGAAATTCCCATTCTTTTCCAGTTTCAAATGAGCAAATTATTTATTAGAAAATCACTAATAATTCCAGGGGAAAATGTTGCAATGATTCGGTATTTTTCCTTGATCTTTCAATTTTTTAGAGTCTGTTCTGCACTGTATGACCAGTTTGAAATGCCATGCTATAAACTACTGTCTTGTATACTCTTACATGTGATTTTAATAATTTTTTATGTTGTGGTGGCTGCTGTTTACCAATAACACAGTGTTAAAAATTTCAGTTTACTGATGCAATCTTTTTTAACTGTGGTGAACAAGTTATGCTTTACTGGTAAAATAGGACCTGGAGCTAATGCCTGGGGTCGAAGTCCTCTAAAGTGCCCTGTGATATGGGTATAAACAATTGCCTAAACTTGACTTCATACCCATTTTGTGGTCATAGCCAAAGATGCTGAAAGTGACCGTACACACCAATAAATAATGACTGATCCCATCACACTAGATGTAGGGTATAGAAAATCTGAAAACACAGAAAAACTGTCATGTTTGCACATTTACATTCCATTAGTTATAATACTGTGTGAACACATGGGGAAACTTTAATGCCCAATAATGTTTTTAGCCTTACGTCTCATTTTGACATTGTAATCTGCGACAATTTCAATTAGGTATCAGGTTATCTCATTTTAAGAGTGGTGGATAAGTGTTCTGGTCTCATGCCCGAGGTCCAGGGATTGATCACAGATCTGGGAAAGTTCTGAAGGTGCCCGAACACTCTCTGTCAGCATCAAGAAAGTAGACAATGAAGAAAACTACAAAGTGTAAATGGCACATTTGAAAACCACGATTCTGACATGTACACCAGTCTGATAGAAAATTCTGGATGGGTTACATTTGATTCCAAGCTATCATTTTGAAATGGGCACATCCCAGAACAAGTCTGCTTTAGAGTGAGAATAATGTTCTGAATTTGCATATGCATCTTCATATTCTTATTCTTGTTCTAGCCATACAAGCCATTGTTACACCAAAGGTACTACATTGGGCATTGGTGGCCAAAATGGCAGCATTAGGCCAAATAAAATTGAATAATTGATTGTCAGGTATTTTTTTTTTAAATGAATGAGGGAGGGCAGTTTTTATTAGCTCACCGAAGGGAGCTCAACTTATCACTTGTCAACCGTCTGTCGTTGTGAACCTTTTTCAAATGACTTCTCCGCAGAAACCGATAGATCCATTTGCTCAAAACTTGGTATGGATGTTCATTACCATATGTCAATTCAAGTTTGTTCAAATGAAATGGACAAGCCCACTTAGGGCTCCATAGGGGGCATAACTCCGATAGCACCCTATGTATATTAGAGAAATTACTAAAAAATCTTCTTCTCCAGCACAAGTGGGCAGAATCATTTGATATTTGGTATGCAACATTGTGGGGTGGATCTGATTCAAGTTTGTTCAAATCGGCCCCCTGGGTTCATATTTGGGCTCAGTATAGGAGCGCGAATTTGAACTTAGTGCATTTCAGGCAAATTTCTTTAAAAATCTTCTTCTCAAGATTCCGCAGGCAGAATCCTTTGATATTTGGTATGCAGCAATGTGGGGTGCATCTGATTGAAGTTTGTTCAAATTGGCCCCCTGCATTCATATTTGGGCTCACTATTGGAGCCCGAATTTGAACTTAGTGCATTTCAAGGAAATTTCTTCAGGCCATACAAAGTTGATTGTCTGTTTCTCAGGCCATTTTTTCCAAAAAAGCATGCGGCGGGCAGGGTTTTTTTTTTTTCTTTTTATTTTCTTCCAGAGAGGTTGTTTGTGGTAATTTGACGACATCCCAAACGCCTGGTGGACCACGCAAAATTTCGCAAATATATTGGTTATTCACCATAGGGGTGTTGGGTCATAAATGAAGTGGGGTTTGAATGTTTGTTTTTCAGTCAAACGTGAAAATTATAACACAGGACAAAAGTCACGAAACGCCTCGTCGGTGAAACGTCTCGGGTTGAAACGTCTCTGGGACAAAGCAAATGTCGAAGTGCCAACTTTCAGAGATTTATTTTACCAAAAAAATAAAATCCTTTCACAACCTGCCTAATAAAATCGTGAATCGCAATTTTTTCCCCATTATATTCAAAATTATCACAACCCATTTGAACGGGCAGTTCGTCCATAAATCATATTTTTTTTAAATCTGAAAATGAAATACAAAACGAATGTTTGCGTGTTTTTATTAACCAATTTGACCGCACATACCTGCCTATATGCGATTTATTTTCAACTATGACGGTTACTTTTATATCAAGCAACGGTTACTATTAGTTATCCAATTATCCTGCATCTCAAATGCATTTATTTAAATTAACGGGAAACTCGTAACGGTTTCAAATAACTGTTCACAAATTCCCAATGACGGCCATTTACAATACAAATGTTACTAAAAATAAATGCCAGGAGACTGTGTTCCATTCAACATAGCACCTGACTTTGCAGACTTTTGAGGGTTGGTGCGAATCAAACGTGGTGCGAATCGACCATTCCCCTTTGTGACTGTTTGTTGTCAGACTGAAAGACATCTTCCTTCTTGCTGTCATTATGACTTACCTTTTACAGAATAAAACACTTTCTGTCGTGAATATTGCTAAAACCCACCCACTTTATTATAATAATAATAACTCTTTGGCCAGCCGCTGATTTGTCGCAGTCCTCATAAGAGAAGGCCATCATTCCCCCTGCACCCCACCCCCTCTTCCCCTCCTCTCCTCCCAGCATTCAGATATAAACTGCTTAATAGTGTCCCTCACTTCCTCTTTTTCAATTTCTTCAATAAGCATTCCTACCATCTCCCTCGTGTCCCCCTTCAGTCATCTATCCTTTGTTTCTCCACCCCACTTCTGCATTATTCTTCCAGTAAATTTTATTCTATGAGGTATATACTGTGGGCATTCCAAGAGAAAATGTTCCAGGATCTCCACTACTCCAGAGTGGCACATTTGGCATCCCTTTTCCCCATCTCTCCCAATTTTTCCCCGAAGCTCCAGTGATCTTGATCTCAGTTTGAACAGCAGTGACCCTCCAAAGGTGCCATCTAGGTACTTCTCAAAAGCTGGCTTTTCTT
Source organism: Pictodentalium vernedei (assembly GCA_031216915.1). Classification (NCBI taxonomy): domain Eukaryota; kingdom Metazoa; phylum Mollusca; class Scaphopoda; order Dentaliida; family Dentaliidae; genus Pictodentalium; species Pictodentalium vernedei. The sequence continues at coordinate 308,617,875 of CM062295.1, read as the reverse complement.
TATATTGTAACCCCTGCAGTGATCTTTTCACGCTAACCCCTGCTCGCCAGTTTCGATTGCAATCTTCCATGACTCTCTCTTTGACAAACCTTTTGCCTTCTTTCATTCCTACTTCTATGTTTGTGACCTCTATAGAGTAATTGTCCATTAGTTCCCTCACATGTTTTGACCACCCCGTTTCTATATTAGAATTCCAAATGGTATCGAGCATCAATTTGCACCACCGGTTGTCAGGCAGGTTTCTTAAGTAGTTAAAGTAACACAGTTTTCCCAAATCTACCCTGTCCTTGATTTTCATCCACCCAAGCTCCCCCCTTACTGCTTCCAAAGCTGCAGCATTACTCGACCCTGTTATCCATCTGCCGGCATCATTTTGAGTATTTTCCAACTTCTTAATAACAGTTTGGTTTAATGGAATCACGTCCGTGCCATACATTATACTTGGTAAACCCACCCTCTCCCACAGTGTTTTCCCCACAAAGACCTTGTTGAAACTATTTTTCCCTAAAAGTTTTAGTTGGTTCAGAATTCTTTTCCCTTTCAGAATCAGTTTGGCTGAGTAATTTCTGTACACCCCTCTTCCCGTTATATTTATGCTTACCCCTAGATACTCATACTCTCCCGTTTCTCCTACAGTGATTTGTTTGCTTTCCCCTTCGGAGATTGAGAACTCTCCCACTCTCCATCTCTTCGTCATATCTACCTTGCGTCCAACGGGTATTACCTTGCTTTTATTTTCATTTAGTTCGAGCCGCCAAGTGTTCCCATATCTACCAACAATTTCCAGCAGTTTCTCTAGCCCCTGTTCAGTTCTAGACATTAACACCATGTCGTCCGCAAAGAATAAGCCTGGTATCTTTATGTCTCCAACATTTACCCCCTCCGCACTCTGAATTAGTTCGTCCCCTAAATCTTTAACATACAATGCAAACAAAATCGGTGAAAAGATACACCCCTGCTTGAGGCCTATATCCATAGGGACTCTTTTTGTAGTGATACTCCCTAGACTGAGTTGGCTTTGCACATCTGTATACAGTGCTTTCATGATTCCCACAAAGTCACCCCCCAGTCCGATGCCCTCGAGCTTTCGCCACATACCTTCCCTCCACACTCGGTCGTACGCTTTTTTCACATCTAGAAATGCCAGAAACATCTTTTTCTTTTCAGCCTTTGTTGATTCTATCAGTTGGGTGAGTGTAAATAGGTGATCAGTGACTCTTCGTCCTTTCCTGAAACCATTTTGAATTTCTCCTAAAAAACCTTTCTCTTCAATAACTTCCTCTAGTCTACCGTATATGACCTTACAGAATACTTTTCCGATGTTACTACTAACTGATATCCCCCTATAGTTATCTAGAACTTCCTTATCCCCCTTTTTGTGTATGAACGACACCTTACTTTCCCTCCACTCTCTGGGAACCTCTTGCTTTCGCAGAGCCAGGTTGAAAAGGTTTGTCAGGACTTCAATAAGTGCCTCCCCTCCATTTTTGAGGAATTCGTTCGGAATTTCATCAGTCCCTCCCGCTTTACCATTTTTTAATTTCGAGACCACGTTCCGCACTTCTTCTGCCGTTATTTCGCTACATACACGATTGGATAGGTTCTCCTCCACCAGTGTATTTCTTTTTGGTGGGGACCCACTGCCCCATCGCCTATCGTTTATCTTTTCCCAGTGCTTGACTAACTCTGAAGCGATACGGCCTTTATCTTCTGTACTTTCCCCATCCACTTTGATACTCTGCACACTACTTTTCCCCCGTTTATTTACCCAGTTCCAAAATACGTTTGAGCTCGAACCCCCCGTTTTCTTTATTGTTCTGGCAAGACTGCAATTGCGCTCCTTCCTATTATTATTCTTTATCTCATTCACCTTTTTCCGTGCCAGTTCATATTCTCCTTTCATTAGTCTCGTGTCATTGTTATCCACCCCTTTAAGCTTCCTACTTCTTCTGTAAGCAGCGCATTTTACCTTCCTTTCTTTTATAGCCTTTTTCAGTCCCTCGTTAACCCTGTATCCAAGCTCTCTCGTTGGGACCCTCACCCTTCCTATACACTCCTTCCCTGCCTCTGTTAGGCTATTTACTATGCCATCTGAAATACTCTGGACATTTGCATCCCTAGGTATACATTCAAGATTTGGTTTTAGTTTTTACCGAAACTGCTTCCAGTCGGCTCCTTGTTTTAGTCCCCAAACTTCCTTGAAGGTATTTCTGTCTCTATTCGTCTTTTTGCCCATAATCTTAACTGTTATCAGGTTGTGATCACTACCCAAGTCATTTTTTCCCTCGTCATCTATTTCTACATCTATAACCTCCCTCCATACGCTAATGTCAGTGAGTATATAATCAATTATTGTTTTCTTATCGTTCCTCTCCCAGGTCCATTTACCCTTACATTTCGCATCCCTGTTCAGGATCTTTAAACCAAGCTCTTTTGATAGGTCCAACATCTTCCTCCCATTCGTGTTAATTTTCCTATCACCTCCCTGTATGCCCTCCTCCTTATCCCCGATGTGCCCATTGAAGTCCCCCATTAGGACAATACTGAACCCTCTGCTCCCAAGCTCTGTGATATTCGATCTAAGAGTTGTATATATTGAATCATTCCACTCGGGCTTACTTCCCTCCACTGCTAAGTATACAACACCAACGGCAACACTCCTGCTTCCTAACTTGATTTTTGCCCAGACTATTTCGTTGGATACTGGAATCTGAGTCCTTGCTTCTGTGAGATCTGTAATCAATGAGGGCTGTAATTCCTCTTTAGCGTAGATGCCAACACCCCCACCCCATTTCTGACCCTCAGTTCGCCCAGCTCCTATCCACACGCAACCCTTCATCTGATCAACCCGCTCATCCCGTCGTATCCACGTCTCTCTTAGACCCATTATATCGAAGTCTCCTTCGTCCATCATTGTTGATATTTCGCTTACTTTCTTGTGCAGACCCTGGATGTTGCAGTACCCAAACTTAATGAATCTTTGTTTTTTTGTCATCACTGGCACATTATTATAACCCTGGTATGTCCCTGTATTGTGCATGTTTGTTGTTCTTCCTATGTTCCCAGCATTTGTGCCACTCTGGGTTACCGGCTGTGGTCCCCTACCCCCCTTTTCTCCAAAAAAGGCCCAGCCACCTGTAAGATTTTTTGGCCCAACAGGTCTGTACCCATCCTACTTAAATGCAATCCGTCTCGCCCATACAACTCTCCTTGTCCCCAGAATGAATCCCAGTGGTCAATGAAATGTACTCCCAAGTCTTTGCAGTGCTCTTCCAGCTCCTCGTTGAGTGCCATAATCCGCGAGTTCCTCTCATTCCCACCACCCATAACGGGGAGCACCCCTGAAACGATGATCCGAGCATTCCTGCTAAGTAGCTTACTAATTAGGTCCTTGTATGTGTCCACCAAACGAACTGATTTCCTCTCCCTGATGTTATTGGACCCCACATGTAATACCACTACCGGATCAGGCCCCGACCCAGCTACAATACCGTCCACTCTATCCCTCAGGTCCTCCACTTTAGTCCCCGGAAAGCACAGAACTGTTCTATTTTTACTGTCCGGACCACAGACAACCTTGTCGATCCCCCGAACTATGCTACTTCCCGCAACCAAAGTATGATGTAGAAAAAGCTTGAAGTGTGTTAATTTAAAATTTGCGAACGCATTGATATCGATTTACCGAAATGAGCACAATATCTCAATTTTTTTTTGAAGATTTTTTGGTGTCATAAAAAGGTTGCATGCGCACCAAAAATGACCATGCGCACAGGCCTGAGAAACAGAGGTTCTTTTTTTATGGCCTTAACTCCCTTCACTCTGATGTCAAAATATCCAGATTTCAAGTAGCAATTTTTCCCATAATACAACTGGGAATTTAACCAATTCAATCTTTTTTGACAGAGCTCAATGAGCTCTGTCAAACAAGATTGAATTGGTTAAATTTCCAGTTGCATTATGGGAAAAATCTGCTCTCTGAACTTTGGATATTTTGGCCTCAGTGTGCAGGGGGTTAAAAATCTTCTTCTCCAGATCCAGCAAACAGAATATTTTGATATTCGGTATGCAACATTGTGGAGTGGATCTGATTCAAGTTTGTTCAAATCGACCCCCTGGGTTCATATTTTTGCTCACTATTGGAGCCCGAGTTTGAACTTAGTGCATTTCAGGCAAATTGCTTTAAAAAAATTTCCTCTCCAGACCAGCAGGTAGAATATTTTTTATATTTTGTAGGCAGCATTGTGGGGTAGATCTGATTCAAGTTTGTTCAAATCAGCCCCCTGTGCCGTCCGTCATCTGTCCGTCGTCATGAACTTTTTTCAAACAACTTCTCCTCTGAAACCATTAGGTCGATTTGCTCGAAAACTTGGTATGGATGTTCATTACCATTTGTCAATTCAAGTTTGTTCAAATGAAATAAACATGCCCACTTGGGGCTCCATAGGAGGCATAACTCTGATAGCATCCTATGTATATTAGAGAAATTACTAAAAAAATTTCTTCTCCAGCACAAGTGGGCAGAATCATTTGATATTTGGTATACAGCACTGCGGGGTGGATCTGATTCAAGTTTGTTCAAATCGGCCCCCTGGATTCATATTTGGGCTCAAGCCCAAATTCGAACTTAGTGCATATCAGACAAATTTCTTTAAAAATCTTCTCCAGATCCAGCATGCAGAATCTTTTGATATTTGCTATGCAACATTGTGGGGTGGATCTGATTCAAGTTTGTTCAAATCGGCCCCCCCTGGGTTCATATTTGGGCTCAGTAAAGGAGCCTGAATTTGAACTTAGTGCATTTCAGGCAAATTGCTTTAAAAAAATTTCCTCTTCAGACCAGCAGGTAGAATATTTTTTATATTTTGTATGCAGCATTGTGGGGTAGATCTGATTCAAGTTTGTTCAAATCAGCCCCCTGTGCCATCCGTCATCTGTCCGTCGTCATGAACTTTTTTCAAACAACTTCTCCTCTGAAACCATTAGGTCGATTTGCTCGAAACTTGGTATGGATGTTCATTACCATTTGTCACTTCAAGTTTGTTCAAATGAAATAAACATACCCACTTGGGGCTCCATAGGAGGCATAACTCTGATAGCATCCTATGTATATTAGAGAAATTACTAAAAAAATTTCTTCTCCAGCACAAGTGGGCAGAATCATTTGATATTTGGTATACCGCATTGCGGGGTGGATCTGATTCAAGTTTGTTCAAATCGGCCCCCTGGATTCATATTTGGGCTCAAGCCCGAATTCGAACTTAGTGCATATCAGACAAATTTCTTTAAAAATCCTCTCCAGATCCAGCATGCAGAATCTTTTGATATTTGCTATGCAACATTGTGGGTGGATCTGATTCAAGTTTGTTCAAATCGGCCCCCTTGGGTTCATATTTGGTCTCAGTAAAGGAGCCTGAATTTGAACTTAGTGCATTTCAGGCAAATTTCTTTAAAAATCTTCTCAAGATCCAGCAGGCACCCCCTGCATTCATTTTTGGGCTCACTATTGAAGCCCGAATTTGAACTTGGTGCATTTCAAGGAAATTTCTTTAAAAAGTTTCTTCTCCAGATCCAGCAAACAGAATATTTTGATATTCGGTATGCAACATTGTGGAGTGGATCTGATTCAAGTTTGTTCAAATCGACCCCTGGGTTAATATTTGGGCTCACTATTCGAGCCTGAATTTGAACTTGGTGCATTTCAGGCAAATTGCTTTAAAAAATTTTCCTCTCCAGACCAGCAGGTAGAATAGTTTTTATATTTTGTATGCAGCATTGTGGGGTAGATCTGATTCAAGTTTGTTCAAATCAGCCCCTGTGTTCACATTTGATCTCACTATATTTGCCTGAATTTGAACTTAGTGCATTTCAAGGAAATTTCTTTTAACATCTTCCCCAGATCCAGCAGGCAGAATCTTTTGATATTTGGTATGTAGCATTGTGGGGTGTATCTGATTCAAGTTTGTTGAAATAGGCCTGCTGGGTTTATATTTGGGCACACCATAGAAGCCCAAATATGAACTCAGTGCATTTCAAGGAAATTTCTTTAAAAATCTTCTTCTCCACATCCAGTGAGCAGAATCGTTTGATGTTTTGTATGCAGCATTGTGGGGTGGATCTGATTCACGTTTGTTCAGATCGAACCCTGTGGCTTATATTTGGGCTCACTATAGGAGGCCAAATTTTGACTCCTTGCATTTCAAGGAAATTTCTATAAAAATCTCCTTGTCCAGACCCATCAGGCAAAATCTTTTGATATTTGGAGTGCAGCATTGTGGTGGTAGATCTGATTTAAGTTTGTTCAAATCGGCCCCCTGGGTTCATATTTGGGCTCACTGTAGGAGCCTGAATTTGAACTTTGTGCATTCAAAGAAATTTCTTTAAAAATTTTCTTCTCCAGATCTGGCAAGCAGAATATTTTGATACTTGGTGTGCAGTATTGTGTATCTGATTCAAGTTTGATCAAATTGGTTCCCTGGGTTCATATTTGGGCTCACTTTTCAGCTCACGAAGGGAGCTCAACTTACCACTTGCCGTCTGTCGTCCATCCGTCCGTCCATCATCGTGAACTTCTTTCAAATGACTTCTCTGAAACCGCTAGGTCAATTTGCTCGAAACTTGGTATGGATGTTCATTACCATATGTTAATTCAAGTTTGTCCAAATGAAATGGACATACCCACTTGAGGCTCCATATGGGGCATAACTCTGATAGCACCCTATGTATATTAGAAAAATTACTAAAACATCTTCTCCAGAACTAGTGGGTAGAATCATTTGATATTTGGTATGCAGCATTCTAGTATGGGACTGGTTCAAATTTGTTCATAAAGAGTGCCTCGGTCAGTATTAGGGCTCACCATAGGAGCATGAATTTTTACTTTGTGCGATTTAGGTAAAATTCTTTAAAAATTTTCTTCTCCAGAACCAGTGGGCAGAATCTTTTGATATTTGGTATACAGCATTCTAGTATGGGTCTGGTTCAAGTTTGTTCATATCGACTTCCCTCGGTCAATATTGGGGCTCACCATGGGAGCATGAATTTTTACTTTGTGCGATTCGGGTAATATTCTTTAAAAATTTTCTTCTCCAGAACCAGTGGGCAGAATCTTTTGGTATTTGGTTTGCACCATTCTAGTATGGGTCTGGTTCAAGTTTGTTCATATCGAGTCTCTCGGTCAATATTAGGGCTCACTATGTGTCCATTCGTCTGTCTGTCATCGTGAACTTTTTTTTAAATGAATCCTTATTACCCAGAGATTCAAGTTTGTTCAAACTGGTTGAGTCCACCCGCATAGGGCCCAAAAAGTGGAGATAACTGCAAAAACCTTTAAAATCTTCTTCTCCAGAACCATCATGCAGAAAATGTTGACATTTGGTATGTAGCATCTTTGACTCATGTACATTCAAGTTTGTTCAAGCCAAGTCCCTGCATCTATATTTAGACTCGTTCTGGGAGGGGCAAATTTCTTAGCCACACCCATATCCCCTATTTTTTGTAAACTTTTAACAGATTTTGTCCAAACTTGGTATGGTTGTTCATTAGGGGGCATGTAATTGATTCTCTTGAAAAAATTCACCCTCTGCCCCTGGGGGTGGGGCAGGGGCTAACAATAGTAACAAAATTCAATATCCAATCTTTTTAGAACTGCAAGGGAAAAATATTTTTAGCTCACCAAAGGGAGCTAAACTTATCACTTGTCGTCCGGCGCCGTGAACATTTTTCAAACGACTTCTCCTCTGAAACCGCTAGGTCGATTTGCTCGAAACTTGGTATGGATGTTCATTACCATATGTCAATTCAAGTTTGTTCAAATGAAATGGACATGCCAACTTGGGGCTCCATAGGGGGCATAACTCCGATAGCACCCTATGTATATTAGAGAAATTACTAAAAAATCTGCTTCTCCCACACAAGTGAGCAGAATCATTTGATATTTGGTATACAGCATTATGGGGTGGGTCTGATTCAACTTTGTTCAAATCGGCCCCCTGGATTCACATTTGGGCTCAGTATAGAAGCCCGAATTCGAACTTAGTGCATTTCAGGCGAATTTCTTAAAAAATCTTCTTCTCCAGATCCAGCAGGCAGAATCTTTTGATATTTGGTATGCAACATTGTGGGGTGGATCTGATTCAAGTTTGTTCAAATCGGCCCCCTGGATTCATATTTGGGCTCACTATAGAAGCTTGAATTCGAACTTAGTGCATTTCAGGCAAATTTCTTAAAAAATCTTCTCCAGATCCAGCAGGCAGAATCTTTTGATATTTGGTATGCAATATTGTGGGGTGGATCTGATTCAAGTTTGTTCAAATCGGCCGCCCTGGGTTCATATTTGGGCTTAGTATAGGAGCCCAAATTTGAACTTAGTGCATTTCAGGCAAATTTCTTTAAAAATCTTCTTCTCAAGATCCAGTAGGCAGAATCTTTTGATATTGGGTATGCAGCATACTTGGGGGGGGGGGAGACTCAGGTTTGTTCAAGCCAAGTCCCTGGGTTAATATTTGGGCTCACTGTGGTAACCCGAATTATAACTTAGTTCAAAATGAGGAATTTTCTTTAAAAATAATCTTCTTCAGATCCAGCATTCGGAATGTTTTGATATTTGGTATGCAGCATCCTTAGGGGAGTGAGATTCAAGTTTGTTCAAGCCATGTACCTAGGTCCATATTTGGGCTCACTGTGGAAGCTTAAATTGTAACTTAGTTCGAAATGAGGAATTTTCTTAAAAAATCTTCTTCTTCAGATCAAGCAGTCAGAATATTTTGATATGTGGTGTGTAGCATCCTTAGGGGGTGAGATTCAAGTTTGTTAAAGCCAAGTCCCTGAATCCATATTTGGGCTCCCTCTGGGAGCCCGATTTATAACTTAGTCAGTATGAGGAATTTTTCTTTAAAAATCTTCTTCTTCTTCAGATTCAGCAGTCGGAATGTTTTGATATTTGGCATGCAGCATCCTTAGGAGGTGAGATTCATGTTTGTTCAAGCCAAGTCCCTGGGTTCATATTTGGGCTCGCTGTGGGAGCCCGAATGATAACTTAGTTCAAAATGAGGAATTTTCTTTAAAAATCTTCTTTAGATCCAGCAGATGAATGCTTTTGATATTTGGTATGCAGCATCCTTAGTAGGGGGTAAGATTCAAGTTTGTTCAAGCCATGTCCCTAGTTTCATAAAATTTGCCTCTCATGACTTCATTCCTTTGTAGTGTTGATGTACCATGTCTAACTGAATGTGACCCCAAATACTTCTTTGAACCACTTTGGCCGGTGAGCAATTAAGGCTTCTTGGAGCCTCTTGTTTATTTTGCTTGTGGCATTACTGGGAGATGTTGAATGCAATAGGCAAAAAAAAAATGCCCCTAATTTGCCTATAGTGAACAAGGGAGAGAACTCTATTTTAACACTGAACACTATGGAGATCTATGATGACTCAGCGAAAATTTTACAATGTCATTTTTTACAAAACAACTGGACAACATATTGTAGGTATAATCCTTACCACCCCAAAATTCAAGTTTGTTCAAATTAGATGGCCACACCCACATGGGTCCCAAAAGGGGAGATAACTGCAAAAACCTTTAAAAATCTTCCCCAGAACCACTTTGCAGAAATTGTTGATATTTAGTATGTAGCATCCTTGACTCATGTACATTCAAGTCAAGTCCCTGTATCTGTATTTAGACTTGTTCTTGGTGGGGCAAATTTCTAAGCCACGTCCATATCCCCTAATTTTGTAAACGATAGACAAATTTTGTCAAAATTTGATATGGTTATTCTTTAGGGGGCATGTGATTGATTTGCTTGAATAAAAATTACCCTCTGCCCCTGGGGGTGGGGCAGGGGATACAAATAGTAACAAAATTCAACATATAATATTTTCAGAACACTTGGGCAGAAATATTTTTGAATTGAGTCTCCACATTCATATTCTGGTTTACTGTTTGACTTCATTCTTTGAAAATCTTCTTAGATACCTCAACGATTGGTAAAAAATATCCTTTGGAAGATGGGTCATGGAATTCAAGTTTGTTCAAATAATATCTTTGGGTTAATATTTGGGCTGGATCCTGAAGGGCAACTTTGTGTTATCTGATTCAAGTTTGTTCTGATCCTTCAACAATATTGAGCATTCGGTGAGCGCCTAAGGGCCTTTTGTTTTTATTTTTTATTCCTGATGGAATGGTCGGCAATGCCTAAAATCCAGTTGTGTGAGCCTAAAATTAAATACTAGAGCTTCCATGTTGATTTCACTGATAGTTTTTTTTTGTAACAGTGATCATACAACCCAAAATCAATATAGAACAACTAAAATGGAAATAAAAAATAATGAGTTTTTGAACTGGTTGAGTGCAAGAAGCCTCAATTAGGCCTTCCGAAAAAATGAGGGTACCAGTGCAAAAGCCAACATTTTCCTTACCCATGTTTCGTATTCAGTCAAACGGAATAAAAATAGTTTGTTTATACAAATTTGTTCTATTACAACAAATTCAGATTTATTTTGTACATACACATTAGAGTCGTGTCACATTTCATGAAGAGAGAATAATAGTGATTACCATATTTAGTGAGTATTGATACACCCTGGTTTTGCTGAAAAAATATTTGTAAATGTCAAAGAGAAGAAAGCAGCAGGGGTTTTGGCAAGACAATTAGGGACACAGAAAGCAGCAGCCAAGCTAAAACTTTACCCTGCATCGCTTAGTAGGTGGTGTAAGATTGATTTTAATGACCCCAGTGAGAAAAGGAACAAGGCAAGACATTTGAAAAAATCTGAAAGACCGATATCATATGGAACGATCATCGATGACAAAGTTGCAGAATGGGTTATGGTTGGGGGAGGGGGGCAATCATTACTGCTTATTTTAGTGGTTACGCTTAACCTACAATGTGTACCGGGTGTCATTCATGAAGCAAAAAACGAAGCATTTTTCTTGCACTTGTCCCACAATGCATCACTGAAAGTTGTGCGATAAATGGAAGAATAATTCTCTATTTTTTCCTTCTCTGGTAACATGTCCTCTTAGAAAAATGGAGCTTATAGAGCCATAGATGCTGATAGTGATCTTAAACACCAATAAATAGTTAACAGTTAGCACCAGAAAGTCGGCAGTGTGTATGAAACAAATATATAATTTGTTCCAGGGGACGTTTTCAAGCGTGAACCCCAAACACGCTGTACTTAACTTTGGAACAGTGCATATCACATGTCGATTGCTTGTATTGAAATATATTGGGGGAATTTTTGAGGTTCCACAAATGTTGTGTTCAGTAATAGATCTCTAATAATAATAAAAATAATGATGACTGTGGGGTATTCAATACGTATTTAACTCTATCATCAGAATGAAGATTTTCTAAAATGCTTTTTGTTGTGTTCCACCTTCTCACTCTGAAACATTGGGATTCCACTTTATTTTGTCTCCCCTTCCCAGAAGGGAGACATATATTTTAGTGCATATTCTTCTTCTTCTTCTTCTTCTCATACAAACTTTGTCAGGGCCATAACTTTTTTGTCTTTTGACCTACACCTTAGATACTTGGCATGTGGATGTATCACCATGAGCCGGTGTGCACTGTACCATAGTGACCTTCATGTGGCCTTGACCTTTGACCTGAAGGTCAGATTTATGTGTTTTTTTTAAGGGAAACATCACACAAAATTTGTCCGGGCCATAACTTTTTTGTCTTTTGACCTACACCTTAGATACTTGGCATGTGGATGTATCACCATGAACCGGTGTGCAGTGTACCATAGTGACCTTCATGTGACCTTGACCTTTGACCTGAAGGTCAGATTTATGCATTTTTTTAAGGGAAACTGTCTGGACCAGAACTTTTTTGTATTTCGAGTCAGGCTTTAGATATTTGGCATGTGGATGTATCACCATGAGCCGGTGTGTAGCGTACCATTGTGACCTTCATGTGACCTTGACCTTTGATCTGAAGGTCAGATTTGTGCTTTTTTCAAGGAAACTTTGTCCGGACCAAAACTTGTTTGTCTTTTGAGCCAGGCCTTAGATATTTGGCATGTGGATGTATCACCATGAGCCGGTGTGTCGCATACCATTGTGACCTTCATGTGACCTTGACCTCAAGGTCAAATTTATGTACTTTAAATAGGGAGTAATTGTCCAGACCAAAATTTTTTGTGTTTTGACCTAGAACTTGGTTATTTGACATGTGGATGTGTCACCATGAGACCTCATGTCGTGATCTTCATGTGACCTTGACCTCAAGGTCAAATTTATGTACTTCAAATAAGGAGTAATTGTCCAGACCAGAATTTTTTTGTTTTTTGACCTAGGACTTGGTTATTTGACATGTGGATGTGTCACCATGAGACCGCATGTCGTCTACCTCGTTGACCTTCATGTGACTTTGACCTATGACCTTAAGGTCAAATTTATGTACTTCAAATAGGGAATAATTATCCAGACCAGAACTTTTTTGTTTTTTTACCTAGGACTTAGATATTTGACATGTGGATGTATCGCAATTAGACCGCATGTCACATGTAATCATGACCTTCATGTGACCTTGACCTCGAGGTCAAATTTATGTACTTTAAATAGGGAGTAATTGTCCAGACCAGATTTTTTTTTTTTTTTGGACATGTGGATGTGTCACCATGAAACCGCATGTCCGCTACCTTGATGAACTGCATGTGACCTTGACCTCTGACCTCAAGGTCAAATTTATGTACTTCAAATAGGGAGTAATTGTCCAGACCAGATTTTTTTTTTTTTTGACATGTGGATGTGTCACCATGAAACCGCATGTCCGCTACCTTGATGAACTGCATGTGACCTTGACCTCTGACCTCAAGGTCAAATTTATGTACTTCAAATAATTGTCCAGATCAGAACTTTTTTTGTTTTTTGACCTAGGACTTAGATGATTGACATGTGGATGTATCACAATGAGACCACATGTCATCATGACCTTCATGTGACCTTGACCTCAAGGTCAAATTTATGTACTTTAAATAAGGAGTAATTGTCCAAACCAGAATTTTTTTTTGTTGACATGTGGATGTGTAACCATGAAACTGCATGTCCGCTACCTTGATGAACTGCATGTGACCTTGACCTCTGACCTCAGAAGGAAGGGGAGACATATGTTTTAGTGTGCTAAAACACTTTCTAGTTTTAAAAATTGAATGTTTGTAAAATTTTATGATTCAAGGAAGACTACTGTATTTCATCAATGAATACGAAATGTGAATACAAAGTTAATTTGAAATGTCTGGAACTTCGTTATTGTGACACAGATTTTTGAGAACGTATTGAGTTGTGTGTTTTTGATGATTCTGTATACTTTATATAGTGTTAGTATACATGCTGGTATAGTGCTAGTATACATGCACACAATGATGGGGGTATGGTTTGTGATTCAAGTAATTCATGCTTATTCATGTTTATATCTTTATACTAATAACCAATGGCCCAGACTTGGCTGGTGCAAACTCAAGATAATTCAGGTCCAAACACAAATTTTGAACCCCCCAATCCCCAAAATCTGCGTACAAAACCGAAAAATTTAAGTCCTATCTGGTCCTCCATACTTTGGTGAACTGCGCATGTGCAGTAACCAGGAAGGTACCGAAATTGGCGCAAAGCATCATTCTTTGTTTGGCTCTAAGTCAGTAAACAATGATCTGACATCTGTGCTTTAAATCTCCTTTTTAGCTTAACTTGACAAAGTCAAGATAAGCTATTACCATCACACATGCGTAAGTCTGTTAGTCTGTGAGTCTGCTCACATTTTCCTTTAGCACAGGCTACACCCCGTAGTTCTTGTCTGATCATCACGAAATTTCATATGCAGGTTTGGGGGCATGTCTAGATGAGAACGTCCCCTTTTGGTCGCAATCAGTCAACCGGTATGGCTGCCTGAGCCCAAAACTCGAAAATCATTAGCACAGTCTACAGGTCGTATTTATGAAGGGATTTTATTGTAACTTCGTAGAATGCCTCTGTATAATGTCTAGATGAGAACATCCCCTTTTGGTCATGATCTGTCAACCGTGATGGCTGCCCAAGCCCGATACCCAAAAACTTTTAGCACAGTCTGTAGTAGTGTTGAAACGATTAGTCGACTAGTCGAAATCGATTCAATTTTCGGAAAAATCGACTCTGAAATCCGCCAGTCGACTAGTCGGGAAACTCAAAGATGAAGTAGTAAAGTGCCAATATTGGGGGTTAATGATTACAAACACAAGATGTTTCTGCTTCGTGGTGGACCTATTTTAAATTGTATTGAGAAGTGGATATCAATGCAATCATTGACGTAAAGGTTCAAACAACTCAGACTTGGCATAAACAAACAACGCGATTGACAAGCATCATATAGAACTTTGGGTTATGCATTGAAACATTCATTATACGGTCTATCAATTATGTTGCAATAACATTATTTTACCTCAAGGGCGAATCCAGGCATTGATGATTTGGTGAAGTAAACGGGAAAATAAACAGGGAAAAATTTATGGGTGAGCTTATTATTGAGGGAGCAGTCTGCAGGAAAGTTAGGACCCAAAGTTGACATGGAATTAGGCCACCTACAGACATCAATTTGTTCACCTGGTACTGCTAAGTTCGAAATGTCTTACAGAAACATCAAAGAGAAATTATGGAAGAACACATACCAGTTCGTATTTGGAACAATTTGTTATCACTAAAGAACCAATTACAAAATCCATGTGCTTTTTATTTTCATTTTGTAAATACCGGTACATGCGGACAAATTCCTGGAAATCTGCGAGGTTCCGGGAAATTGAAACTAGCTTTTCCTTGAACTGCAACTGAGTTAAGAGGAAACCCAATCAGGTCAGGTGATGATTTTCAAAGCAGACAATATGGAAATCAGTAGGCGTGTTCGATGTATGCATAATTATGGACAGACGAGAGGTTAAGTCATAATACGAAAAGTTGTGTGGGAATGTTCTGTGTTCAATTGTTGACAGACTGATGACTGCTGTGGGTGTTAACTGTGCTTAATTTTCGACAGCGGATGTGCATCACGCATGCGTAAAGAGCACTTCATTTTGTTGACATTCAATGGGATGGAACGAATAAAAAAAAAACCTGAATAATGATTTATTTTATTAAAATATCAGTTGCTATATTGAGAAAAAATGATTTTAAACAGAAGCTACCAACATTAATTCTCTCTCGAAACTGAAAGAGGTTTTGGGGACTTTGAAAGCTTCACTTGCCATTGTTTCATTGCAAGTATTACTGTTAGTTTTAACCATGGAAGTTGGGGGCGCGGTGGCTAAGTTGGTAGAGGTGCAGGCTGCAAGCCGAGATGTCCTCGGTTCGAATCCCACCTGTGGCAACCGCGTTGTGTCCTTGGGCAAGACACTTCACCCCGATTGCCTACATGGGGGCACGATGACGCTGTGTACTGAGGCGTACTGCACGTCGATGGTGCGCATATCTTCAACCAATCTAACCCTGCCTGTGCTGCGGTGCAGAGTTCAGAGTTACGATGTTGGAGAGCTGACAGCTGTTCGGTGGTTCTCTCCGGGTACTCCAGCTTCCTCCACCCGTAAAACTGTCACGGTCACGATTAGCCATTGTGCATAAGTTTGTGACCCTAAACACCAATAAATAAATAAATTACAATGGAAGAACGGTGGTACACGTGTTCGATAACAATAACATGGGGGCTTCGACTAGTTGATTCCTGAAAATCACTAATCGTTTCAACACTAGTCTGCAGGTCATATTTAATATGGAGGAATTTCATTGTAACTTGGTAGGATGACTCCGTATGATGTCTAGATGAGAACTTCCCCATTTGGTCGCGATTTGTCAACTGTGACGACTGCCCGAGCCCAAAACCTGAAAACCTTTAGCACAGTCTACAGGTCATATTTATGGAGGGATTTCATTGTAACTTGGTAGGTTGACTTCATATAATGTCAAGATGAGAATGTCCCCTTTTGGACGTGATTGGTCAACTGTGATAGCTACAGGGGCCTGAAGCCCAAAAACCTTTAGCACAGTCTACAGGTCATATTTATGAAGGGATTTCATTGTAACTTGGAAGGATGACTCCAAATAATCTCTAGATGAGAACGTCCCCTTTTGGTCGCGATCATTCAGCCGTGATAGCTGCCCGAGCCCAAACCAGGAAACCTTTAGCATAGTCTTTTGGTCGTATTTATGGAAAGATTTCATTGTAACTTGTTCGGTTGACTCCATATAATGCCCAGATGATGACCTCCTCTTTTGGATGCGATTGGTCAACTGTGACGGCTACAGGAGCCTGAAGCCTGAAAACCTTGAGCATGGTCTACAAGTCACATTTATGAAAGGATTTCATTGTAACTTCATAGGATCACTCCAGTTAATACCCAGATGAGAACATCCCCTTTTGGTCATGATTATTCAACCATGATGGCTGCCCGAGCCCAAAACCTGAAAAACTTTAGTACAGACTACAGGTCGTATTTGTGAAGGGATTTCATTGTAACTTGATAGAATGACTCAGTATAATGTCGAGATGAGGACGTCCCCTTTTAGTTGCAATCGGTCAACAGTAATGGCTACACAGGCCTGAAGCTCGAAAACCTTCAGCACAGTCTGCAGTCCATATTTATGAAGGGATTTCATTGTAACTTGATAGGATGACTCGTTTTGGAATAATTTCACTGTAACTTAGTAACTTTCGTTGACATATGTTAACTATGAGGGCCACATACATTAACTGTGAGGGCCACATTAACCCACCCCTCAGTTCTTAAGTACAGTCTACACCTCATATTATTTTTATTAAAAGCATAGCATACAGGGAACAATTAACATATTCCCAATTATCACAATTCTTGTCTTATTTCATAATCCTTTCATAAACATTGAACATTATCCTTTTCATCAAACACAACACACAAGTTAAGCTACAGTGTCATTTGACACTTTCATTTGAGGATGCTAGACACAAATCAGTGAAAGAATTGGTGGATTCAAGGCTATAAATGGATGATGGAAATGAACAACGGTGGTTTGAGACATTCAGGACTGTAACTTTACAATAATTATAAAAATTATTTCATGTTTTCCATTTTCGGGACATGCGCCTGACGTCATCATTCTTGCTAAAGATTTACCTACTGATTGTTAAGTGTTCCTTCCCTATCCTTCCATGAACCCTCCTGTTAAACTCCTAAGCTTTTTGGCTGTTTTTATTGAAATTTTTTATTAAATTTCTTGGGAGTTTAACATGTGTTACAGAATGTTTATTCTGTTTATCCCCATGCTTATGTCCTCACCCTAAGGGTGTTGGGTCATTTGGTCTTGCATCTTCTATCCGATGTATCCTTTTTTCTTCGTATGAAGATATTGCTTTGCATCTGGTAGCATTTACATTGGTTACTGACTTTGGGCCTTTTTGTGTGCCTGTTGTCTTGTTCCCGTTTTTTTTCTATTTGACGTTGTTTACATTGGCAACTTCCTTAAATATTTGTTTTATTCTCCTATTCGCTCGGAGTCGTTCAGCTCTCAGTCTGTCATAAACAGGGTCGTCTGAACATACTAGCAGACTTGCTCTCAAGAAAAGGTCACCTGTTACCATCGGAGTGGACTCTCAACAAGTGAGTATTCAGTCAAATCTGCTACCAGTGGGATCGTCCCATGATAGATCTTTTTGTGACACGTCTGAACAATCAATTACAGATGTTCATGTCGCCCTGCTCAGATCATCAAGCGTATGCAGTATGCAGTAGACGCTTTATCGATCTCATGGGACGGAATGATAGGATATGCATATCCTCCAGCTCCGTTGATTCAGCAGATTCTGTTAAAAATCAAACAGTCTCACTGCAAAATCCTGCTATCAGCATATCTGTCGTCACAGAAACCTTGGATCAATCTTCTCAGGTGTCTGTTATGGGACATTCCCCGGAAGCTTCCCCCTCGAAAGGACCTTCTATATCAGGGGAAGTCCCGCACACTGCATCACAACCCGGAAGGTCTGAACCTTCACTTATTTCCGTTGTGTGGTCCTTCTTGCACGGAAAACATTTTACAGGACGAGCAGTGGACACAATTTCTAACTGTAGGAGGGCCTCCTCTTCCTTGAATTATGCAGCGAAGTGGAGGGTTTTCTTCCTTTGGTAGACGGACCAGTCTGTAGACATTTACGATCCGTCCATTCCTCAGATTGCCAATTTCGTGGTCTACTTGTTTGGGGTATTAAACTTGCAGCCTGTCATTATTAAGGGCTATAGGTCTATGTTATCAACCACTTATGCTCATCATGATAACTTGGCTATTGGATCAGATTCTTCTTTATCCAAGCTAGTTAGAAATTTCTCTGTTAATAGACCTAGAACCCTCAGATTAATTCCTAAATGGGCTTTGGTTCTGTTCAAGCTTCAAGAAACTTCTTTTGAGCTGTTAGACGATGTAGAGTTCAAATTCTTGACCTATAAAACAGCCTTTCTCTTAGCCTTTGCGTCTGCCAGTAGAGTGAGTGAACTGCATGCATTATCTGTTGATTCCCACTACCGTAGTGTGGGTAATTCTGTTACCCTCACTATGGAAGTGGGATTCTTGGCAAAGAATCAGATTCCGGATAAGCGGCTGGAAGCCTATTATCATTAAGGCTTTACCGTACTCGGACAACCGTAGACCTTTGCTGTGTCCAGTTAGAGCAATGTGCATTTATAAACGTCGATCGAGTTTTAGGAGAAAGCGAAGGAAAAGATTCTTTCCCTGATTCCTAACAGAAAGGATATATCTGTTCATTCTATCGCTAGATGGATTCAGCTGGCAATATGTATTGCCCATGAAAGTCTATCTTCGGATCAACGTTCTGTCAACAAGATTTCAGCACATGAGGTTAGAGCACTGTCTGCTTCTTGTGCTTATTCTAACAGTATAGCCATTACTGATCTTATGAAGGCTGCGTACTGGGCTCTTCATTTACCAAGTTTTCCCTTAGAAATTTAGAGTCTATCTCTGGTGACCTTAGATCTTTAGGTCCTCTTTCTGTTGCTCAGAATGTTGTCCATTAAATCTTACATCTAGAAGATGTTTTAGAGTCTGCTCGAGCACTGACGGCGTTCCGCTGCCCTCTTCATTCTGAGGAATTGTCCTTCAGAACAAGGGGAAGTGGGGGGGGGGGGGGGGCAGTTTTTAGTCCCCTACCGGCATTGCTGGAGGTGACTATAGGTTTGCACTCTGTCCATCCATCAGTCTGTCAGTCACACTTTAGTTTTCCGAAGTTTTTTTGGAAACGCTTCAACGGAATGATTTCATTTTTGTTAAACTACTATAGAACGATGACTTACAGATCAAGTTTGAGTTTCATGCTGATTGCATTATTCTTCTGTGAGTTACGGCCCTTGGAAATATGGGAAAAAGCACCATAATATCAGTTTTCCAGAGTTTTTTTGGAAACGCTTCAACGGAATGATTTCACTTTTGGTAAACTACTATAGAACGATGACTTACAGATCAAGTTTGAGTTTCATGCTGATTGCATTATTCTTGTGTGAGTTACGGCCCTTGGAAATATGGAAAAGCACCAAAATATCAGTTTTCCAGAGTTTTTTTGGAAACGCTTCAATGGAATGATTTCATTTTTGGTAAACTACTATAGAACGATGACTTACAGATCAAGTTGAGTTTCATGCTGATTACATTATTCTCGTGTGAGTTATGGCCTTTGGAAATCAGGGCTCGCCTTGAGTAAAATGGTCGGGGCCTAAAAAAAGTCCCCCACATATTGAGGTCGGGGCCTTTTCGGGGCTGATTTTCCATTTTGTCCATTATTGTTAGTGCTTTTTTGTGGAAAATGTCGGGGCTTGAAAAAAAGCCCCCGGCAAGTGCCCCTCAGGGCTGATCTCGGGGCCTGGGCTGATCAGCCCCGACTCAAGGCAAGCCCTGGGCAATATGGAAAAGCGCCAAAATATCAGTTTTCCGGACTTTTTTTGGAAACGCTTCAACAGAATGATTTCATTTTTGGTAACCTACTATAGAATGATGACAGATCAAGTTTCATTTACACTCTGTTCATCCATCCGTCAGTCTGTCAGTCAGTCTGTCGGTCATACTTTAGTTTTCCGGACTTTTTTTGGAAACGCTTCAACGGAATGATTTCATTTTTGGTAACCTACTATAGAACGATGACTTACAGATCAAGTTTCATTTGCACTCTGTCCATCCGTCAGTCTGTCAGTCAGTCATACTTTAGTTTTCCGGACTTTTTTTGGAAATGCTTCAACCGAATGATTTCATTCTTGGTAACCTACTATAGAACGATGACTTACAGATCAAGTTTGAGTTTCATGCTGATTGCATTATTCTTGTGTGAGTTATGGCCCTTGGAAATATGGAAAAGCGCCAAAATATCAGTTTTCTGGACTTTTTTTGGAAATGCTTCAACGGAATTCATGCTGATCACATCTAGGTTATAACATTTGTATAATTATTAATGCTCATTAGTCCGGTAGGGGGCATTGTATTGCTTCAGCGATATATGCGCTCTTGTTCCCTTATGTTTTCTGGCGTTACAGTGAAAAGTAGGGAAAACCTCTTCCAGAGACAGTAGTCCAGTGTCTGTGCTGGATGGTTTTAATGTGTAGCTCGATGTGAAGCAATAACTTATGTCTCATTTGTGTACTGTTTTTAAAGTGTAGCTCACTGTGAAGCATTTGTATATGTCACATGTCGAACGAGCATTTCTATACAATCCTCGGACACTTTTAAATGAGTATAAAGCATCTCATTCTCTGGACTAGCTTTATAATTGGTTTCCTTCACCAATTTAACATAAGGGGTTATGCTGGCATGGCATTAAATGGAGAAATTATGTAATTCTCAATTACATTGTTGGTGTTATGTCATTCTCTTTTTTTATAAGAGAAGGACATATGTAATTCCTCTGTCTTCTATTCTCCTGTAGGAGCTATTTATCAAAGTAATTGAGAGATTGGATTTTCCTCTTAAGTCCTAGGCCTTCCAGCCTTTTTACTATTCAGCTTAGTCTGGGCCATTGGTCAGTATAAAAAGTACACAAATTACTTTAAATTTATCATTTTTGTTGTGTTTTTGTGTTTTATATTTTCATTTTTATGAACTTCATTGTGATGTGCTATAAATAAATCTGTAGAACTGAAATCTTGTTCCGCTTCTATAATACTCCAAACAGCCAAGCATATGCTCTTCTCTTTCGATGCGCACAGTGTTTATCGCAGGTAACATTATCAATAAACTCTTTGTACGGATTGGAAGTTGTTAAAAAAAAAATGTTTGTTTTCTTCACACCAGTGTACTGATATTTACATTTGGATACATACTTTTGGACAACTGTAATATGTAGATTTCTCTTACGTGACTAATAAGAAACACAGTCAAAATATTTTTTTTTAATAAACACATACAGTACACATGGAAATGAACAGTTTCATTCAAAACAAAGTTTTCAGTCAAATGTTCACAACAAAAGTTTGTTTTCATCACAACGGGGTACAGATACCAGTACTTTTGGACACAGTCAAAATATTTTTTAATAAATACAAACAATATACAAGGACATGAAGTACAGTTTTGTTCAAAAGAATACCTCAACCAAATGTACAATCACATAGATGTCCTTGTCCTGGCTGTGTCAATACTTAGAAAAATAATTTTTGATCGTCTCAATTATTAGAGCAGTTTTGAAAAATATTTTTTCAGCAAAACCAGGGTGTATCAATACATAGAATGCATCAATACTTAAGCAATGTTTGGCAGTCGCATCTTACATCGGCCGATTTTAAGCCATCGGTTGACCATCGCAATCAAAATTGTTCATATTTACATGATTCACGATCTAATACTAGCAGTAACAAGCTTAATAAGTTGCACAGTGATTAGCAGTAATGTTGAAACGATCTGTTTATTAATCGACATATATAATATCCCACTCCCACTACAAGTTACACTGACAGCACCTCACCATAACTATGAATTGCTGTTTCATCGTCTGATATCAAGGTCAGTTCATTTATAAACAATCTAGTTACCCAATTCTTCTTTAATCACTGTCTACACAAAGTAGACAATAACAAATGAACACAAAATAACCTCATCGGACGATTGTTTTCTCAGTCGGAGTATAACTTCAATCTGTTGTGCATTTGACTTATTTATGTAAACAATCTAAAAATAGTGTATGGCCATTTTGTGCATGGACTTCTGGGATTGGTTATCATTTGTGAAACATTCTTTTCCATTCCTGATTTTCCGACGCTATGTGCGTGAAAATGATTCCGAAATTGAGTGAATTGCAGTATTAGAAGCTATATGAAAACAGCCGTTATGAATGTATTTTCAGTCGGTGATTTCCACCCCACAACGAAAACAATCTCAATTACTGTGTATAAAATGGGCCCTACTTTTTTTTGACCTGCATATCCATGTGGGTTTTGAGTCGAAAATTTGAGTTAGAACATAAATCACTAGTTAAATCAAGTAAATAAATATATGATATTTAATTGCCCTTTGATATATTTATTCAATTTCATCTTGAAACTAAATTTAAATGGAGGTGGAATTTAAAATAGCATGAGCTTAAGTCATCTATTTTCACACTGATCAAAGACGCTGCGTTGTTTACATGTTTCTGCTGACGTCATATTTTTATTTTGATACAGTAACTCACTCTTGAGTTCAACAAACAAACTGTACTGTAAAATTAACCCTATTCTATGTGTTCTTGAATACTACTCATTTTGGTTGTGACTTCTGACATCGGCACTCACAATCGGCCAATTGTGCACCCAACTAATCGGCAAGCAGTTGACGGTTGGAAATCATTATCGGTTAATCACTAGAGAATAACAATACAGTATTAATGTATACGACATATTACATTGCAAATCATCATGTGATACTGCTAAAATCACAAACTATGATAGTTTTATACATTTTGAATTTTGTCTCCGAAATAAATATGACGAACACGGGCTGAAAAAACGAATGTTCTGCTGCCTCAGAATCAAAATATTAATTTTTTTTAGCCTAAATTCCTGATTTTTGCACACATCTTTCAATCTGTAGATCCTTCCCCTGATAACCCCTAGAAGTGAAGAGGTGCTTGTTTACTGTGGTAAACAAGCTCTGTTCTACTGGTAAAATAGGACCCATTAACCAATGCCTGTGGTGGAAGTCCTCTAAAATGGGTATAAACCCCTCAAATCACTTAATGGTTTTGCATGCTGAAGGCGCACAGGGATGGTGCAGTGCAAGCCTCTTTTGACCCTCCTTTGCCATTTCGAGTTTTTGAAGTTTTCCACAGATCACAACCATGGCAGGAGACAGCAGGGGAAGAAAAGTTGAGGGAGTAGTCTTGTGTCTTTCCTAAGTAGGTGTTATCCTCCCTCAGGTGAGGACCATTGTGAGAGAGTGACCTCTCGACAAAGGTGCTACCTCTCCCCGAGTGTGATATGGGGTGGAGTTTCAGGCAAGTATAGTCTGCCACTTGTCTTGTCGAGTTGTTTATGTTTATGAGGCCATCATCATCAGCAAGTGTAGTCTGCCTCTGGCTTAACTTGAAGAGTTAGAGTAGGATTAGAGAAAATCCCTAATGGTTATAATGGTTCCATTACGATTAGTGGCAAAAAAAAAAATAAAGTGTGTGTTTGTGAAGGGCTCTTCTGTCTTCCGAGTCAGTTTCATTTTGAAGTTGCGGAATTAAACCCAAAATGTCCACTGCAATCGCGAAGAAAGCATCTGCTTATAAACTGCCATTTTGCAATTCAGACTCAACAGAATATCAAAGCAGTATATTTCAGTCACAAATGTTAGAAGAATTTGGTCCTAAAAATTAACTCGAGCACAAATTCAAAGGACAAAAAATTAAAATAAAAAAAATATCCCGACTTGCAGACCCTATTTTTTTCTGCTATGTAACCAGAACCAAACCATTAATTTTTTTTTTCCTAATGGTAAGAACAGATGTCTACCCACTTTGTAGATGAATATCAAATCACCCTGTATGTCTTTTGGCTCTTAATCATTTCTTTCTTCAAATTTGTGGTATAGTGTGCACAAACAAAAAAGTATCTAGCACTGAGCATAAACGTTACGGCTGAATTTCTGATTAGAAACCTTTACATAAGGATTAAGATTTACACATTCTACTGAATTTTTCAGTCATCAAATTGTGGAAACTCCAAAAAAGAGTCCTGTGAGGAATACAAGAGCATCACGAACCCAGAAGAAAACAGAGAGTGAAGTTTCATCCTCACAAGAAACACCAACAAAGAGGTGAGATAAAGGGGTTTTTTTTAGGTTTTTCCCCATTTTATTCCTAAATATCATGCATGACTTTGTGATCATTCCTGTTTAGCATTACATATAATAATTGTCCATTTTCATCGCCCCCAAAAGATAGCCAGTGACTCTTCATTAGAACATGCTTTTCATTAGCATGTTCCCATAAATGAGTCATCTTGTACATTTTAACCCTTTACCTAACGAATCAGAAGCATCCGCCCGTGTAATTTACACATTAAGCAGTCGGGTGAAAAAATACATTTTTCACAAAATTTCAACAAAACCATATGTGACCAACAAGCTCATTCCAATGAGGGGTCACATGATGTGGTTTTATTGAATTTTTTTTTAAACATTTTAAATATCAATAATTAAAATAATAAATTTTGATACCGTCTGCATTGGGTAAAGGGTTAATTGAAAAAAATATTGGCTATTTTGATGAACATTCACATTGTTTTTTGAAAAGTATACCAAGAAAAAGATCAAACTCGAGTGCCATCAATTGTTAAAAGTTATACTGCAGCAGTGATCTGTATTTCCCTACCACATTTATGTGAAGGGAGCAGTAAGTATTACTCACATCGGTCTTTTCATACATACACATTCTGCACAATAACTTTTGGGTTGTTTTATTCTTTGCAAAATGCTTTCAACTTCCACTGCTCCACTTGTGACAGAGTCTGAAGGTCAAATTTCTTTTTAAAATTTGTGTGCATGCAATCTCAAAGTTATAATCCTTAATTGTACAAAAGCTTTGTTATTTTTGTTTGTTTTGCATGATTACTTGAGCTTCTTTTGGTGAAATGATTTTAAATTTGACAGGTTTTTCATATAATTTTGAAATGAAAGCCAGATCTGATTTCTATAGGATAAATGTACTAGTTATGGCCAATAATTGTGGAGAAAGCTAAAGTTATTTTATGGTTTCTTCATGGTAACTATTTTTCTTTGGTGGATTGATTTGAAATTTGATAGGGTTTTCTTGTGATCACAAAGTAAATGCCTTGCTCCATTTTCTGATGCGCATAACAGGGATGAGAGACTTCAGCTAATTAGCTGATATAAGCTACCTGCTTTATTTTTTTTATACCCCCCTCAACGAGTTGGGGTGGGGAATAAGCTGGAATCACCTTGTCCACCCGTAGACATAATTTTGTCTGGAGATTTTTTCAATACGTTTATGGACCAATCTGCTTGAAACTTGGTATGAATGTTCACCACCATAGGAACCTGTGCATCTGCAATTGTAATTACAGTCAAGATTTTTTTTTTGCTAGAATTATGCCCCTTTTCAACTTAAAAAAAAAACAGGCCTAGAATTTTGTCCAGAGATTTTCTCAGATGTTTATGTGTCAATTCCTTTGAAACTTGGTAGAGATGTTTACTACCATGGGAACCTGTGCACCTGCGATTATAGTTTTGATCAGACTTTTTGCCAGAGTTATGCCCCTTTTTATCTTAGAATGTTTGATTTTTGTCCAAGAATTTTCTCAGATGTTTATGGGCAGATTCCTTTGAAACTTGGTATGGATGTTCACCACCATGAGATCCTGTACACCTGCGATTATAGTTTCGATCGAACTTTTTTTGACAGAGTTATGCTCCTTTTCGTCTATGAATGCCTGAATTGCCTAGAATTTTGTCCAGAGATTTTCTCAGATGTTTATGGGTCAATTTCTTTGAAACTTGGTATGGATGTTCACTACTATGGGAATCTGTGCACCTGCAATTATAGTTTTGATCAGATTTTGTTTCCCAGAGTTATGCCCCCTTTTCATCTCAGAGTACCTGAATTTTGTCCGGAGATTTTCTCAAATGTTTATGGGTCAATTAGATCCCGAGTTCGATCCCCATCTGGGACGACCCACGTTGTGTGACGCCATGTACTAAGGCATACTGCACGTCGATGGTGTACATGTCTTCAACTGCTGTAATCCTGCTTGAGCGGAGCTTGAACAAAGTTAGAATGTTGAGGAGCTGACACTTGCTCGTTGATGCTTTGTGGTTTTCTCCGAGTACTCCGGCTTCTTCCACCCGTAAAACTGTCACGGTCATGATTAGCCATTGTGCATAAGTATGTGACTTTAAGCACCAATAAATAAATAAATTGGTCGATTCCTTTGAAACTTGGTATGGATGTTCACTTCCATGGGAACCTGTGCACCTGCGATTGTAGTTTCAATCAGACTATTTTTTCCAGAGTTGTGTCCCTTTTCATCTTACAATAATCAAGGTGGGGGAAGGGGGGGGGGTTGTGGACAGGCCCATCTGGGACAGTCACACCTCTAGTTTTCTATAAATTCACATGAAAATGGTTTTGCAGACCATTATTATGTAAATCTATAGAAATAAAATGTATGCCAATTATTAACTCCTTTAAATGTCCTTTCATTTTTTGAAAAAAAATTTTTTTTTCAGAATTTCTTTTGTTGAAGTATGAGATATTTTTATACTGTACCAATGACCCAGACATAGCTGGTGCTAACTCTTAAAATATAGGGCCAAACACAAATTTTGCCCCCCAATCCCCAAAATTTGCATCTAAAACTAAAGAAAACATGTCCTGAAAGGCCCTCCACACTTCGCCCCTACTGCGCATGCACAGTGTCAAGGACGTTCCGAAATTGGCGCCATTTATCATTCTAAGTTTGGCCCTTCATCAGTTAACATCTGACTGATCTTTGTGCTTTTAAATCTCAGTTTAAATGATGCCAGACACATAAATATTAGTGAAATGGTGATTCTAAGGAGGATAGAGAAGGAGGAGAGGAAAAGAATGTGTGACAGAATATTATCAGGGCTGTAACTTAAAATTTTTTAATGAAATTATGTTAAGTTACCTATTTTCAAGGCAGCAGCCATTTTGTTGTCATTCTGATTATTTAGTTACACTGTTTTTTCAAGTGTTTTCCTCTCTCCCTGTCCTTTAAGTTCCCCCTTGCTATTCTCCCATGCTTTTGGCATAGTTTCTGTAATTATTATTACTAAAATTTCTTGGGAGTTTTAGCTGAATAACAGAATGAATTCTGTTCTTTCCCCATGTTTACGTCTTCACCTACGGGTGGTTAGGCGTTGTGTTCTGCATCTACCATCTGATGTTCTGCAGTTTCTTCCCTGGAAGTCTCTGTTTTGCATCAGATAGTGTATTTTTGGTAACTGATTTCGGGCCTGGGTGCCTGGAGTCTTATTTTAGTGTTTTTACACTCATTGTTTACATTTACAACAGCCCTCTGTGTGAGGGGGGGATTTCTAAATAATAATATCTTTATGTTATTTTAATCATAACTAGATACATTATTATTGTTCGTAAGTGTTGAATAAATTGTTTAAAATATTTTTAAAATTTTTGTCCACACTTAGGCTTGGGATCCATTGGGGCTCAACGTTACTTTTCAGAAACTTGGGCTGTTCTGAAAAAATATTTTTTCAAAATATTTTGATTTCAATTATTTTTTCTATATTAATGGATCATATTATTATTATGTATTTTGATTGCCAGGGGTTAGTGCGAGTACCAGGACTTGTTTTCTTTTCACATTGAAAGGATATTGATCAATTGTTTTAAGAGGAAGTCTTCCTCTGACTTTATTATCATTCTATATGTGGTCAGTGTACTCGCATTAACTCCTGTTCTGTATCGTATGATTTCGATGACAATATGGGAAGCGTATGTCACGGTATGTTGTTGGGGATTTGGACACTCCGGTCCTTTCCCCGCAGGGTCACTCTACTTTATCAATTTCTATTTCAGACGATCAAGATTAGGGTGATGTATCTGTGATGTCTTCCAACAGTGTGCCTCCGTCGTCACAATTAATGAAGGGCTAGCGGAAAAGTGCTCATGTAATACGCCAATTGCCTAAGAGGACCCTAGTAGGTTCGACGGCCTTTGACGTCCGCTAGCTCGCCCGGTGTAGCGTCCATTCACCGAATGGTTGGGCAGCCGGGTTCGTCCGTTGCGGTCTAGAAGGAATTTTGGGGTGATGCGAGCACTATAAAATTAACTTAATGCACACCCAGTGACGGCGGATCGGAGGGAGAACGGAGGAAGCCTTTTAGTCCGGTTCATAGCTCGTTCCGGTCCATCCGGACGGCAAGCGAGAGAGGCCCCTCTCTCGTTCAACAACATCTGGCCCCAGATGTTGTGGTACAAAATGTGTCGCTAGCGGAGCATACGTCCGTCGCTCGGGACGCTCCGTTGTATAGGCAGTTCGCTGAGACTGCTAAGG
Source organism: Pictodentalium vernedei (assembly GCA_031216915.1). Classification (NCBI taxonomy): domain Eukaryota; kingdom Metazoa; phylum Mollusca; class Scaphopoda; order Dentaliida; family Dentaliidae; genus Pictodentalium; species Pictodentalium vernedei. The sequence continues at coordinate 308,589,376 of CM062295.1, read as the reverse complement.
CTTCCTCTTCTCGTCAGCGCACACGACCGCACCTTGGCTGCGTGACCGCCGATATATTACCAGCTCACACCATCCGGCAGCCAGGGATTCGAGACCGATGGACTCCGGACGTTCGCATAGGAAAAGTATGCGGGAGCCATCTGATGCGGAGCTGCCCTCGGCGAAGCAGCGATAGACTGCGCCTCCGCAGGTCTCGACGCCGGACATTCTTGTGCACATAGCACAGCTTATCGCAGCAGCCGACAGAAACGGTGTCGGATTGAGAATTATCCGGCGGCGCTGGGTCGGTAGCCGGGGACGCGAGGCCTGCAGACTCCGGACGTTCGCATAGGAAGTGTGCGGGAGTCAACGTACACGGAGCTTCCGGCGGCAATGCATCGTAAGTCCGCTACTGCACAGGCCTCGGGAACGGACGTGCTTTCCTTAATAGCACAGTTTATCGCAGCATCCCAGCATCAACTGAATCTGTCGCATATATTTTATCCGACGATGCTGGGTCGGGACGCTCCGCGGAAGCGGGTACGGACGTCCGAAAGTTTCATCCGGTCCGACGGGATACCGAAAGGGATTCGGAGGATTTCAAGCTTTCCCTTTCGGAACAACATATGCTGCGATGCCGGATAAGAAACTGATAGCGTCGGTGGACTTAGAAATTTTTGGTTCGGTTCAGGGACATCGTCCCTCAGTTCCGACATAGTCCAATAATGTCACACAAACTTTCGAATTATTGAACGACGCTATATATATTATTATTTTATGCTTGCTATCCAAGCATTTCTGGTTTCTTGTTCGAAGAGTTATGGAGATGTCTTTCAAAAGTGTGCCTCTGTCGTCATAGTTAATGAAGAGTTAGCGGCAATAAGTGCTCATGGAATATGTCTATCGCTTACGGAGTGACATTCGCTAGCTCACCCGGTGTAGCGTACATTCATCGAATGGTTCGGCTGCCGGGTTCGTCCGTTGCGGTCTAGGAAGGAGATTTGGGTGATGCAAGCACTTTAATTACTTTAGTACTCACCCAGTGACGGCAGATTGAGGACAGATCGGAGGAAGCCTGTTAGTCCGGTTCCTGGCTTGTCCAGGTCCGTCCGGGCTGTGAGCGAGAGAGGTTCCTCTCTCGCCCAACAACATAGGGGACCGCATGTTGTGGTTCAGATATTTTACATTCGGAGCATATGTCCGTTGCTCGGGACGCTCCGTTATATTGACAGTCCGAGAGACTGTCTTTAATGCTTCCTCATCCTCACAGCAGGGCACACGACCGCACATTGGCTACGTGACCTCGAGTATCCGATCATTTTCGGCATTGAGTGATTCCACGGCGAATAGGTCGCGCCATCCGGTAGCCAAGGGACACGAGGCCTATACACTCCGTTCGCTCGCATATTGGAAGTATGCACGGGGTAACGATCACGGAGCTTCCAGCGGCAATGCATCGTAAGACCGCTTCTCCTCAGGCCTCAGTGACGGACGTGCTATCCGAGTTAGCACAGTTATTTCGCAGCATCCCAGCAATTGACAGTTTCTCGGTCGAATCAGGAATTATCCGACGGCGCTGGGTCGGTGCGGTCCGCGGTTGCATCAGCTACGGACGACCGAACGCTTTATAGGGTCCGACAGGATGGCGAAAGGGATTCGAAAGATTTCGAGTTTTCCCTTTAGTAGTATCGGAAGATGCCTTTCATATCTTCTGGCATTATCTTCCTGTGATTATTATTTCGGACTTCATTGCTGCGATCTTGGATAAGAGACTTATAGCGTCATTGGACTCGGTTTTTTCGATCGGTACAGGGACATTGTCCCTGACTTACCGACGCAGTCCAATAGTGTCATTACAACATGTGTTTTATTTTTCGACGCTATATATATATATATATATATATATACAAGCCTGCTACTAAGCATGATAGTTTAGTTTCTTGTCCGCGTTGCTCATTTCTGCCATTTTATCATTTTTACAAATAGTTTATTTTGGCAGAGCAGGGCATACCGAGAGTTCATATGCGTCTAGACGGTGTGATTAAGACTGCATATATTCTTTTTCGCCGTTTATGTCTTTTTCAATTTCAATGTTGGGAACGACATTATGTATAGTAGACTTAACTTAGACGCTTTATTATACGTAATCCGCCTTACTGAGGCGTTATCATTACGTCTTCAAGAAAAGATTTACGGGATATTATTCTCAATGTAATTTCTTTTGAGGGCAGTAGTTTGTTCACGTATAACTCCGCCCTTCAGTGGCTGATTGGAGTTGGTTAGACGTGACGCAGCCCTAGCTACATCCACACGCGTGGATAGTAAGGTTAAGAACTCTCTCAGAGTCGCTTCGTTCTCGGAGGAGCTTCTCTTCGACGGCAACTTTCCGGCAATCCATGAATTGCTAGATTTATACGTTCTCTTGTCTATCTAGTGTTACAAGAGATTCAGACTGGGGTAAACATTCGGTGGTTGACTCAGAGAGTGCCGCCGCAGTTGCCGGACCCGAGTGTGGCTGTTATGACGGTTGCCAGTCAAACAGTTTGGGATATATACTGATCCCTACGGATTCGAAGTGCCAGGGTCTTTGGGTTCCGCAGTCTTTTAGCAATCAGTTTAACTTCCGCGGAATAATGTTTTTTAGGCTTGCTTTATGTCATTGCATGAACATTATTCAGAAACGCATGCCCAAATTCCTGTCCTTTAATTCGACAGTAGTGGCGTATCTCCGGAACCAGGGAGGCACTCTTTCGTTTCCGTTATTCAATTTAATGGAAAGAATCCGTCTGTTGGTTATAGTACACCAAGTTCAGTTTTGGTCCGTCATATTCCGGGTCGTCTGATTGTTTTATCGGACTCCCGTTCTCTTACGGGTCGCTTGTTGCTGTCAGAATGGACTCTCAACAAACAAGTATTCAATCAGATTTGCTATCTATGGGAGCGCCCAATGATGATTTATTTATGACACAGCTTGCTAATCAATTGCAGACGTATGTGTTGGCTTGTCCAGATCTCTGAGCTAATAGTGTTAACGCTCTATTGATCTATAGGACGGAATGATAGGATACGCGTATCCTCCGGCGCTGTTGTTTTAGCAGGTATTGCTAAGATGAACAACCACAATACATTTCTGTTGATAGCATCTCTATCTTCACAGAGATCATGAGTAATTTACTCTCTTGTCTACTGTGGGTCTTAACGTGAAATCTTCCTCTATGTGAGGATCTTTTTTCACTGGGTAAATCGTGTCATCTTTATCACAACCAGCAAGGTCGCAACCTTCATGTATTCCGTTGTGTGGTCCGTATTGCATTGTAAGCATTGTACTGGACGAGCTTTGGACGCGATTTCTTACTATAGGAGATCCTCTTCTTCGCTATTCTATGCGACTAAAGTGGAGGCTCTTCCGTCGTGGTGTGGGGATCATTATGTTCATATTCTTGATCCCTCCATACTACTCATTGCTATTTTTTAGTATACTTGTTTCACAAGATCTACTGCAGCCTGTTATTATTTAGGTTATAGGTTTATGTTACCTCATACCTATGCACTCTACGATAGTTTACAATTGAGTCTTTTGTCTCTTTATCTAAGTCAGTTAGTAACTTTTTGATAAATAGACTTAGAATCTTTAGATTAAATTCCTATACGGATTTTAACTTCGGTTCTTATTTAGCTAAGTAATCATTTGAGCCTCTGGAATCAGTAGTTTTCAAATTCTGACCTTTTAGACAGTAATTCTGTTGGTTTCTTTTTTACTGTAGAGTCAGTGAGTTTCATGCACTATCGATGGATGATTTTCACTTTCATAGTTTCGGAATCAATACTTCCGTTACTATTTAGGTTGGATTGTTGCATAAGAGTTAGGCTCCTATTATCCGGAACCTATTATTTTAAGGTCCTTCCGTCTTCGTATGGGCATAGGCCTTTACTCTTTCCGGGAACAGTTTATGTATTTATAAACAGATATCTGTTTATTACAAGGGCGTAAGCTTCTTCTGTCTTTGATGTCTAGTAGAAGGACGTTACGCTCCATTTTATTGTTAATGGATTCTATTAACTATCGGTACTGCTTATGGTATATCATTGACTTAGCAGTTGTGCTTAAGATTTTGGCTCATGAAGTAAGAGTTCTTCTACTTCTTGGGCTTACATTAATAGTGTCGCTATTATAGATTTTTGAAGGCCGCTCATTGCGCTCAGCCATCCACTTTCATGAATTTTATCTTAGAAATATCGAGTCAATTTCTGGAGGCCTCTTTTGTTAGGTCTATTATCTACTGCTCAGAATGTCATTCACTTAACAGTTGCTACTATAGCTAGGTAGGCTGTCTGTTTCGGCAGTGTCTCCGTTCGGCTGCCCTCTTCGCTCTGGGCTATTTGACCCAGGACAAGAAAAAGGGGGGGGGGGGGGGGAGGGTGTTCCCTTGGGTCACCTGTTTTACTATGAAAACAAGGGGATACCTCCTCTGGAGTTAGTAATTCTGAGCTGTTATTGGGATGGTTGTTTAGTGAGAAGTTTAAGTTTTTAAAATTCATTCAAGTCTTAGTTTTTAAAGTATAGCTTTTGAATATTGCATATGTCAACGGACATGATTATGCAATTCTCAGACACTTTTAGGAGTATAAGAGTCTCTATTCTCTAGACTTACTTTATTATTGGCTTACTTTAAAAATTATTAGTATAAGGATTATATTGGATATTAAAATAGAGTACATGGATGTATGAAGCTCAATTTTGGAAGGTGTTGTATCTTTCTAATTTATCATAAATAAGAAAAATACATGTAAGGCCTATTACTTCTTTTCCCTACAGGGGATGACTCTATTTTATTTTATTGAGCGTATTCCATTTTGCTCTATGTCCTTGGCCCTCCAGCCTTTTTACTATTCAGCTATGTCTGGGTCATTGGTACAGTATAAAAATGTTAAAAAATTTATAGTAATTTATATATTTTTTATACTTACCAATGACCCAGACGGGGATGGCCCTCCCAGGAGTTGGGAACTCTTGCCTCCCCGCTGAGTACATAGCGCTTACCAGGCACTGGTTATTAGAATGATAAATGGCGCCAATTTCGGAACGTCCTTGACACTGCGCATGCGCAGTAGGGGCGAGGTGTGGAGGGCCTTTCAGGACATGTTTTCTTTAGTTTTAGATGCAAATTTTGGGGATTGGGGGGCAAAATTTGTGTTTGGCCCTATATTTTAAGAGTTAGCACCAGCTATGTCTGGGTCATTGGTAAGTATAAAAAATATATAAATTACTATAAATTTTTTAACTTTCAGCTAATTTTGTTGCCTCATACTGGCATCCCTGATACAATTTCAAAGTTATGGCCCATTTTTGTGTGAAAATTTGGTTAATTTTTAGTTTCCACATAACTCTACTTCCCTTTGGAGAATTGATTTGAAATTTGACAGTATTTATTGTGACGACAAAATGAAAGCCTTGTGGCATTTTCTCTTGTGATAACAAATTGAAGACCAAGTTTGATTTGATAATATTCAATGAGTAATTAATTCCACAGTTAATGCACTTGATTGTTCAAAGCTTTTGGGGTCATCATCGACATGCCAAATCATTTGGCATTCAGCCCTACCAAAGAAATTCTTGTAATAATGACTGCCTGAAATACTATTTTTGGCTTCTTGTGGCTTTACTGATGCCTCAGAAAATATATTACCTCTATGGGGCCTAAATCCAAGTCTGATCATTTTGTGCATTACAAAAGAACAGATGTCCCAATATGGAGTCTGCAGGTAAACTTGAAGGGTTTTTTTTAGTACCAGTACATGGGCAGTTGTTTCTTGGCAAATCCTGGCAGGCAGCCAAGATTTGCCTAGAAACAGCTGCAAAATGACAGGATTAGGCTGTCATTGTACTGCAAAAATGTAGTTAAATCACTTTCTATGAAATTGGACCAAACCAACTGAAAGGGGGCGCGGTGGCGTGCGGTAACCTTTCTCGTCAGATCACCGAAGTTAAGCAATGTCGAGCCCGGGTAATCCTTGGATGGGTGACCATCTGAGCAATCGATTTGGGCTCCCCTATTGTGTCCTTGGGCAAGGAACTTCACCCCAGTTGTTCACATGGGGGCACAATGACGCCGTGTACTAAGGCGTACTGCACGTCTATGGTGTGCGTGGCTTCAACCAATCTAACCCTGCCTGTGCTGCAGTGCGGAGTTACGATGTTGGGGAGCTGCTCGTCATTGCTCGGTGGTTCTCTCCGGGTACTCCGGCTTCCTCCACCTGTAAAACTGCCACTGACACGATATGACCCTTGCTGTTAAAGTGCCATTAAACCCTAATAAATAATAAATAAATAACCTACTGAAAAATAAGCCAAACCATATATTAAGGGCCTTATGACTTCTGATTTGGAATCGTTCCTGTAATTTGGGGTCACCCATTACCACTGTGAGCTTGGTGGAATTTACAGGTCTGTCATGCCCCTTAATTGTAGGAAATCTTTCTTATTTTGATCTTTTCACACAATACCTCGGTGTGATTGGCGTGTAGTTATGGCTCTTGGTTGGTCAAAACTGTAATTATTTTGGGGGTTCGACAGAAAAAAAGATGTGTGGGGCATTGGTGTCCCATGGACTTCTTCATTGTAGTTAATTATTTTTAGCTCAACTTGACAAAGTCAAGCTGAGCTATTGCCATCACTTCTCGTCCGTTGGCGTACGTACGTACGTACGTACGTACGTTAGTATGTACGTCCACAATTTCCTTTGGCACACCTCACAGGTCGCATTTATGATCAGATTACTTTGAAACTTGGTATGCTTGTTTGGGGTGACCTCTAGATGGGAGCTATCGATTTTCTTCAATTTCCGTCACAAAATGTTGCCGCGGCCAACGTTCTTAGTTTAGTCAAACCACAATATTTCCCTTTGGCACACCCTGCAGGGCACATTTATGATTTGATTGCTTTGAAACCTGGTATGCTTATTTAGGTTGACCTCTAGATGGGAGCTATCGATTTTCTTCAATTTCTGTAAGAAAATGTTGCCGCGGCCAACGTTCTTAGAACTTAGTTTAGTCAGAAGACTCAATATTTCCCTTTGGCACACCGTACAGGGTACATTTATGATTGGATTGCTTTGAAACCTGGCATGCTTGTTTGGGGTGACCTCTAGATGGGAGCTATCGATTTTCTTCAATTTCCGTCAAAAAATGTTGCCGCGGCCAACATTTTTAGAACTCAGTTTGGTCAGACCACAATTTTTCCCTTTAGCACACCCTACAGGGCACATTTATGATCGAATTGCTTTGAAACCTGATATGCTTGTTTGGGGAGACCTCTAGAATGGAGCTATTGATTTTCTTCCTTTTCCGGCAAAAAATGTTGCCACGGCCAACGTTCTTAGAATTTAGTCTAGTCAGACCACAATATTTCCCTTTTGTACACCCTACAGGGCTTTGAAACCTGGCATGCTTGTTTGGGGAGGCCTCTAGATGGGAGCTATCGATTTTCTTCGGTTTCTGTCAAAAAATGTTGCCACTGGCAAAAAAAAATGACATTGGTACCAATGATCTTCAGTTTTGCCATTTCATTTTTAACTTACCAAGTTCAAGTTTGTCAAGTTGAGCTACAGTGTCATTGACACTTTCATTTAATGTTTATTATTTGTAACTTGATCAGAAATTTCTGTGAGGTATCTCCCACTCCCAGCACTAAATCGATCTGAACAAAAGAAAGTATTACACAGTATTACTTATAGTACACCATATTACTTTTAGTTATACTTCATGTGTTTCTCTTGTTTGTTTCAGATCTCTGAGAAGCACAAAACCTCTTAAGAGTAAAAATCATTAACTTGATTGTTGCCAGCAGAAGACTTTTGAACAGATCTTATTCTCACAGAAATACAATAGTTGCAAGAAAGTTTCTTTCTGATTAAAGCACCTTCCAATCTTTGACGAAGAGGGGGGAGAAGGGTTGCACTGGAAACCAAAATAATGTTCCAAATCCATGGGAGTCTTTGAACTTGTGTGTAAATCATTGCCACTTTATCATAAGAATAGTTGCTCTAATATTCATAGTTGGTTAATGAAAAGAAAAGTTGTATAACCTGAGCGTGTGTTTGTTAATTGCATGACAACCAAAAATGAAAGTGTTCTGGAATTTAACAGAATTCTGGGATTGGGAATCATATTTTAAAACCCGAACCGGAAGACTCACCTAAAATTTTCATTTATGATTTTTTTCTGACATTATGCTTTGGGATTGTAGGTACTTGATATTCACCTTCGGTTTCTTGAGTCATGAAAACTTCTATTTGTGAGAATGGCTGATACACTAGTTTCCACAAGACATCTATGCCATTTCAAGGGTACCCCGAGACTGACATAGGGGTCTTATAGAGACTGCACTGTTTACAGTGGGTTTTGTTTTCTTGTTGTTTTCAGTGTTTACTATTGCAGTGGTGCCCACTTAATCGGATTTCTCTTAATTGAATAGTCCTCTTAACTGCATATGATGTTCAAACACCAACCCATTCACCATACCTTCAATACAAATATCACCTGTTAATTGCACACAAGTGATAGAGTAAACTCTTGTTAATTGAATAGAGAGTCTTGTAATCTGTCAAATAATTAAGAAAACCACCAACTTCCTCACACTTGCAAGACATTTTTGACCTCAATACATTCCAGTATAGGCATTTAATCTATTATATCCTGATTGATAGACCTTCATGAGCTCTGTCAAGATTTACTGGAATGAATGCCCTCCTTATCACCAGAAAATCATGTGGGTGAGGTAAAAAAAATGTTTCCAGGAACGTATTGGCAGTTAGAACAATTGCTGTCTGATTTCTTCAGGAAACAGTGTATTCTAAATCTGTTACAGGTTGTATTTAAGTTTTATGTGTGTACTAACTTATTAAAAAAATATGCAAAGAAATTGTCCATCATTTTATTACCTTGAAATCAAGAAAAATTTAAATTTTGAACAAAATGATGGCCACTTAATTTCAGTCATTTTGACAAGTTGCCTTGTCTATGTAACAGAAGACTGCCTAATTGCTGGTTGGTTGGGATATAGCCATTGATATAAAAGTGACCTGAAACAACAACCCCGCCCCCAATAAATAAACAAAACAAACTTTTGTGTCTGAAATTTTTTCCTGTGAAACCTTCCTTAGAGCCATGAAACTTTGACAATGTTTTAGACATTCAAAGGTGTGTGTTATGTACCAATGCCTGGGTTGCAAGTTCTATAGCTGCATATGTTTAAATGATCAGCTCAACTTAACTTGATCGTATACTGTGTTTACAGTATGGCCATAAATGCTGAAATAGGCTGTAAAACTAATAAACAAACAATCATCTCTCTGAACCCTAACTGAACTGAATGTAATATTTCATATCTGTCCAATGGATTGGTAGCCCAATAGACTTTATCTACATCATCCATATAAATGGTGAATTCCCCTCCCACCCCTCCATGTGACATTTATTTACAAAACATCAAAAAGTGTGAAGCAAAATAGAGGCAACTACTTCATATTTCACTTATATATCTGAATTAGAGATGAGCCGATTGGTAAAATGCCCCATCAGACAAATGCCGATTATTTTAGACAACAATCGGCCAATACCGAATGCGGATATCAGATGGTTTCTTTGTTATTCAAGCTTACTGCAGAAGCTGGCTGATTTACAGTAATCAGAATTTAATTTACATGCCATTAATCTCCATCAACCCGGAAGATAACACACTTTTAATACTCACTTAAATAAGTTAAATAACAGACATAAAAGGGTTAATTTTATGTCAATGAAGCACCATCAATGCAGTATATTTTCAATTTAAAATAAACAGCTAAAAACTGAGTCGAGAAGTCATCATGTGCATCGTCACGGTAAATTGTGTTCTGAACTTTTGATTCGGTTTACATCAACACTGGCAGCAATTCATTTCTAAGTCGGGTCTTTGCCGAATCGCCCCCTACACAGGCATTGAAGTCGACTATCACAAACAAACAGTCTTTGAAGTTAACTATCAAAGGCATTCAAAATTAGAGAACAAAGAACACAAGCGTGTTTTTGTTTTTTCCGAATTAATGCCAGTACCAAATTTCCTGTGTGCCTAAAATTGAAAAATAGGCAGACGGAAAATTGATATTTACATGATAGCGGTTTTTCACACTTGATTGTGTATAAATATATTTGGAAGAAAATGTTTTATGAAAATCAAAAGCCGTCGTAGGAACCACACGTTTTAAAGTGGGAGTTTCTTTTCGGTAAACCCATATATGGGATTGTGTCATACGAGTCAAGACATTGCACTGCATTATCTATTTTTATCACATGCTCCACACATTTCAACATGAGAAAAATTCAGTAGCTTCGTTTTGATAAATCCCACCCCAAATGGCCCGATATTAAACTTATTGCACCCAAACCTCTCACAGTTAACACAGATTACTAATATGGAGGAATTATCTGTCCAATATGGGAATAAAGAATGCCATTATATATTTAATGAGACGATGAGTGTGGTTGAAAGAAATATTGCAACATTTTGCAGAATGCAGTACAGTTTGGGCAGCGAAGAGCGGTCGTATTCACATGATGGATAAAAAAACAACACTGTACACAGTTACACAATCAAAATCTTTAATATAATATTCTGCCTTTTCTTTCACGAACCATCACTTACCTGATATCAGTAACAGACGAGTGACGTATCAGTCGTTTGCCACTGGTTGTCCTATAAAGGGGAAGAAAGTTCACTACAGATCATCCATAACCCTTTCACTGAGTTTCAGACAATCGGCGAGGGCCGATGTTGAACCATCGAGTGCTGATGGTGAACCGATGGGCACTTATCGACCGAGTGCCGGTGTTACACTGATTAATTGTCTAATCTCTAATCTGAATATACAATTATAACTCAACTTTTCAACAACTAAATGACTGTTTTTGACAAAAAAAAAACTATTTGCAGAGCAATGAAAATTTGCAACTTGTTTCAGACTATATGCAGACTTTTGATTTAAAAAAATGCAGGGGCACAATAAAATGTTTGTCTGGTTTTAAATCCTGACACATCGATTTTGTTTTTGTGCACTTGCCGGGACTTGATTGAACCACAGGTGCCCAACACGTGGATCATTAAAAAAAAAACTTAATAAATTGCTTTGATGTTTGCATTGACAACACCAGAAAAAATTCAGCCGACAATCGAAGAAATAGTTCAACACCCATGAAACATTTTCTTTCAATATGAGGGGGCCTTAATTATGCGCAATGGATTATTGTTCATGTCTGCATTCCGGTAAGTTGTGATTGATTGCACTTGCATTTTGGATTAGTTTATTCAAAATTTCATGTCAACTTTCCGACAGAATGCATGCCATGCTACAAGGTGGGTGCATGTGCCAGTATAATACAGTCTTTACTTTTGCGGCCATTATTTACACATGGACTCGGCCAAATACACGATTACCTGGTTGTTCAATATCTGAACATTTTTGAGAGTAAACAGAATTGAGTTGAGGCAGGAATGACGTATTAGTATAAAAAGCAAATCATATATTCACGTGATTAGGACCAACAGCCCCTGTGTGCCATTTACAAGACCATATTATTCCAGTGTATGAACCTGATCCAGTGCAATACTACCAGTGCAGAATGGCTTGCACTCCATGGAAAATTTGACATAAAATTTTTAATAAATTGATCCGAAAAAGATGTTTAATGCAAGTGTCACAAATCAGAACTTATGCATATGTGAAAAATAATCCATTGTACATTAGTAATATTGAATGAAAACGTTTCATCGGTGAGTAAGTCTGCCACATTAAATTGAAATCTACATGCAAAAAATCACAAGACACACATTTTATACCCCCCCTCCCCCCCACCCATAACTTGTTTGGGGGGTGCATACTGGAATCATCTTGACTGTCTGTCTGTCAATTGCAAGTACAAGCAATATGTTAGGTGCTTTTTTTCCATATTGTGGGGTTAAGCCCACATTACATTGATTTCTATCAGTTTTATTCACCTCCAGGTGATTAGATCTCTATATTTTTATACTGTACCAATGACCCAGACTTAGCTGGTGCTAACTCTAACAAAACCAGGGCCAAACACAAATTTTGCCCCCCAATCCCCAAAATTTGCATCCAAAACAAAAAGAAATCATGTCCTAAAGGACCTCCATACTACGCCTCTACTGCGCATGCGCAGTGACGCAGACGTCCCGAAATTGGCGCCAATTATCATTCTCTGTTTGGCCCTTCATCAGTCAACATCTCACTGATCTTTGTGCTTGTAAATCTCAGTTTAAAGGATGCCAGACACGTAATTTTTGGAGAAAATGTGATTCTAAGGAGGATAGAAGGAGGAGAGGAAAAAGAAGTGACAAAAAATAATCAGGGCTGTACTTAAAATTTTTTGATGAAATTATGTTAAGTTGCCTATATTTTTATACTGTACCAATGACCCAGACTTAGCTGGTGCTAACTCCAACAAAACCAGGGCCAAACACAAATTTTGCCCCCCAATCCCCAAAATTTGCATCCAAAACAAAAAGAAATCATGTCCTAAAGGACCTCCATAGTACGCCTCTACTGCGCATGCGCAGTGACGCAGTCGTCCCGAAATTGGCGCCAATTATCATTCTCTGTTTGGCCCTTCATCAGTCAACATCTCACTGATCTTTGTGCTTGTAAATCTCAGTTTAAAGGATGCCAGACACGTAATTTTTGGAGAAAATGTGATTCTAAGGAGGATAGAAGGAGGAGAGGAAAAAAGAAGTGGCAAAAAATAATCAGGGCTGTACTTAAAATTTTTTGTTGAAATTATGTTAAGTTGCCTATTTTCGAGGCATGGGCCTCTTGTTGTCATTCTTGCTAATTGTTGCACTGCTTATTCAGTGTTTCCTCTCCCCTAGCCTTCTAAAGTCCCCCCTTGCAATTCTCCCATGCTTTTGGCATATTTTTGAGAAGTTTCATTTCTAAAATTTCCTGGGAGAGTTGCTTGGTTACAGAATGTTTTCTGTTATTTTCCCCATAGTTACGTTTTCACCCATGGGTGTATAACGTTTGTGTTCTGCATCTTCCATCTGATGTTCTGCAGATTCTCCCCTGGGAGTCTCTGTTTTGCATCAGATAGAGTGTAATTGATGACTGATTCCGGGCCAGTTTTTTCAGTGCCTGGAGTCATGTTTTCTAGTGTGTTTACACTGTTTGTTGTCATTGGCAACAGCCTTTTTTGAGGGGGGCTGTTTGCCTTTGTGGTAGTTTATCTCATTATAAGATACATTTATATTATCCGAAAGTGTCTCATTAATTATTTTATATAAATTTAAAATTTTTGACCACACTTTGCCATCGGATCCATCGGGGCTCAACGTTACTTTTCAGCAACTTGGGCTTCTCTGAAAAAATATTTTTTCAAAATTATTTTGTTTTGCAATTGTTTTTTCATTTATTAATGGATCATGTTATTATATATCTTTGTGTCAGGGGTTTTTGCGAGTAACTAGGACTTATTGTTGTTCTTTCACAATGAAGGGACATTGTTCAAATTGTAATAGGAAGAAATCTTCCTCTGACTTTCATGATCATTGTATTAATTGTAGTCAGTGTTCTCGCATTAATCCCTGTCCTATATGTGAACATTGGGATGAGAAACATTGGAAACGTGTGTCACGATATGTTGTTTCTGGAGAAAGAGCGATGCCGGCTCTTTCTCCACAAGGTCACTCTACTCTCTCAGTTTCTATTTCAGAGGAACCAGAACAGGGTGATGTTTCCATGTTATCTTCTTCAAGTGTGCGTCCGTCGTCACAAATGAATTCAGAGCTAGCGGCAAAAGTGCTCATGGAGATTAGACAAATGTCGTCCGCTAGCTCGCCCGGTGTAGCGTCCATTCACCGAATGGTTCGGCAGCCGGGTTCGTCCGATGCGGTCCAAGAGGAAATTTTGGGTGATGCGAGCACTATAAACATAATAGATGCACACCCAGTGACGGCGGATAGTAAACGAGAATGGAGGAAGCCTTTTAGTCCGGTTCCTAGCTCGTCCAGGTCCAGCCGGGCCGCGAGCGAGAGAGGCCCCTCTCTCGTACAACAACATCTGGGACCAGATGTTGTGGTACAAAATGTGTCTTTAGCGGAGCATACGTCCGTCGCTCGGGACGCTCCGTTGTATAAGCAGTCCGCAGAGACTGTTAAGGCTTCCTCTTCTCGTCGGCGCACACGACCGCACCTTGGCTGCGTGACCTCCGATATTTTGCCAGCTTCGCCGATGAAGGATTCTTCGGCGACCAGGTCACACCATCCGGCAGCCAGGGATTCGAGACCGATGGACTCCGGACGTTCGCATAGGAAAAGTATGCGGGAGCCATCTGATGCGGAGCTGCCCTCGGCGAAGCAGCGAAAGACTGCGCTTCCGCAGGTCTCGACGTCGGACATTCTAGTGAAGATAGCACAGCTTATCCCAGCAGCCGACAGAAACGGTGTCGGATCGAGAATTATCCGACGGCGCTGGGTCGGTACGCTCCGCCGAAGCATCGGGGGCGGACGACCGGGAACATCGGGAGGTCCGACCGGATGGTGAAAGGGATACGGATGAATTGGAGCTATCCCTTTCGGAACAACATAAAGCTGCCGTGGACTTCATCCGGCACTTTCTCCCTCAAGTTGTTCCGTCGGGCCAGACTGCTGCGCTTCCGGACAAGAGAATTATAGCGTCATTGGACTCTGAATTTTTTGAGCGGTTCAGGGACATCGGTCCCGAGTTTCCGTCGCAGTCCAATAATGTTGCAAGAACATTTGAATTATTGAACGACGCTATATTTAAACTTGCTTCCAGGACGGGGAAAGCAGGTTTCTTGTCCGCAAATACTCTCAACTTGCCTTTCATTAATGCAAGGAATAAATTCGACACGGCAGGACAGGGTATACCGAGAGTTCCTCTGCGTATGGACGACGAGGCGGAAGACTTAGAGCTATCATTACCGTCGTCGGCTTCTATTCCAACCGCGGTGTTGGAAACAGCTATTGCGTCTAACAGAGCCAATTTAGATGCCTTATCTTACGCAGATCACCTTACTAAGGCGTTATCACTGCGCCTTCAAGGGGAAGAGTTTCAGGATATACAATCCTCTTTAAGACTTCTTTCAAGGGCAGTAGCTTATTCCACGTGTAACTCCGCCCTTTCAGTGGCAAATCTGGAGTTGGTTAGACGTGACGCAGCCCTAGCTACATCCACACTAGTGGATTCTAAGGTGAAGAACTCTCTTAGAGTCGCTTCGGTCTCAGGAGAACTTCTCTTTGACGGCAAGCTTTCCGCTATTTATGATAATATTAAAAAGAAAGCTAATGATTCTCTGTTGTTCAGATCCGCTCCTAAAAGGTCGGATACAGCAGACACGAATAAGGCGGGCACTTCTGGGTCTAATGCGCCCAAGAGAGGTTCCTATAGAGGTTCCGGTGCGTCCTCTTGGTCTTATTCGAGAGACCGTCAGGATAGCGACTCTCGTTCGGGACGTCCTTCAGGCCGGGACAATCGGTCGGACGCCCCGAGGTCGACGAGGTGAGGTGCGGGTCGTGGAAGACGTGGTTTCTCCTACCGCAGGCCTCGCAGGTCCAGGAGGTGATGGCTTAAACCTCTATCGCGTTCCGGTTGGCGGAAGGTTGTCGAGTTTTTCACAAGAGTGGGCGTCGATTACGGACGACCCGTGGGTGAGAGGAGTGACTTCGGAAGGTCTAAAGATATCCTTCAAACGAAAGCCTCCATTAACTCGAAGTCCAAAGTGGACTCATCTTCCGTCAAATCCACAGAAAAGAGACGCTCTGTTATCAGAGGTGCAGTCTCTTTTAATGAAGAACGCGGTAGAGGTCGTAGAAAACCAGGAATCGCTGGGATTCTACAGCCATCTGTTTCTGGTTCCGAAACCAGACGGCTCGTTCCGTCCAGTCATAGATTTGAGCTGGATAAACAAGCTGATCGTCGCTCCGAAGTTTTATATGGAGACGATTCGATCGGTCAGAGCGAGTATTCGGGTGAACGATTATGCAACGAGCATAGATCTCAAAGATGCGTACTTTCACGTCATCGTACATCCGACATTCCGAAAGTATCTACGCTTCGCAGTCCTAGGAGTGGTGTATCAGTTCCGGGCCATGTGCTTCGGATTGAATCTAGCACCCTGGGCTTTCACTCGGGTAATGAACTCGGTAATGATCTACTTCCGAGCTCATTCGTCTGCGGTAACGTCGGCCTACCTGGACGACATTCTTCAGAGGTACGGCAACGAGTTAACGCTTCAGAACGATGTTCAGAATCTTCTATTGCTCCGACGTCTCGGTTTCATAGTAAACGAGGAGAAGTCGGATCTGGTGCCGTCCAAGTCATTCACTCATCTGGGAATGAGCTTCGAGACGCACAACAATCTCGTTCGTCTGCCGTTAACCAGAGCGAAATTAGTCAGTTGTTACGCTCGCTATTGTCTGCATGCAGACAAAGTCACGGCGAGAGAATTTATGAGACTGATAGGTCTGTGCGGAGCCGCCGCGGATCTCATTCCGATGGGGCGGCTACGCACACGTCCTCTTCAAATTTTCCTGACTCAGAATTGGAGTGTGAAAATTCATTCGCTCGATGTAGACGTTCTCTTGTCAGATCAAGTGAAACAAGAGATTCAGACTTGGGCAAACATTCAGTGGTTAACTCAAGGAGTTCCGCTGCAGTTGCCGGATCCGAGTTTTACCATTATGACGGATGCCAGTCAAACAGGTTGGGGTGCATCATTAATCCCAACGGATTCGAGATGCCAGGGTCTTTGGGATCCGCAATTCCTGTGCAAGCACATAAACATCAAGGAAATGATGTCAATTTGGCTTGCGTTACGTCACTGGATGGACATTATTCACGATGCTCATGTCCAAATCCTATCCGACAATACGACAGTAGTGGCGTATATACGGAATCAGGGAGGCACTCATTCAGTTCCGTTGTTCAATCTAACGGAAAGAATCCTTCTGTTTGCGTTGGAACATCACGTTCTTCTTTCGGTCCATCACATACCGGGTCGTCTGAATGTGCTAGCAGACTCCCTTTCACGAAAGGGTCGCTTGTTGCCGTCGGAGTGGACTCTCAACAAACAAGTATTCAATCAGATTTGCTACCAATGGGAACGGCCAATGATAGACTTATTTGCGACACATCTCAACAATCAGTTGCAGACGTATGTGTCCCCGTGTCCGGATCCAAGAGCATTTGCAGTAGACGCTCTGTCGATCCCTTGGGACGGAATGATAGGATATGCGTATCCTCCAGCGCCGTTAATTCAACAAGTATTGCTAAAGATAAAACAATCTCAATGCAAGATTCTGTTGGTAGCATCTCTGTCGCCACAGAGACCGTGGATAAATCTACTCAGGTGTCTGTTGTGGGACCTACCGCGGAAGCTTCCTCCACGAGAGGATCTTCTTTCGCAGGGGAAATCGCGCCAACTCCATCACAACCCGCAAGGTCTCAACCTTCACATTTTTCCGTTGTGCGGTCCTTCTTGCATGGCAAGCACTTTACAGGACGAGCAGTGGACGCGATTTCTAACTGTAGGAGGACCTCCTCTTCGCTAAACTATGCGGCTAAGTGGAAGGTTTTCCGTCGTTGGTGTAGGGATCATTCTGTAGATATATTTGATCCCTCTATACCAGACATTGCAAACTTTCTAGTATACTTGTTTGACGAAATCAAACTGCAGCCTGTTACTATAAAGGGTTATAGATCTATGTTATCTGATACCTATGCACATCATGATAGTTTACAAATTGGATCTAATGTCTCTTTATCGAAATTGGTTAGAAACTTTTCGATAAATAGACCCAGAACTCTTAGATTAATTCCTAAGTGGAATTTAGCTTGGGTTCTCCTTAAATTGAAGGAAAAGCCATTTGAACCTCTTGGGACAGTAGATTTCAAATTCTTATCTTATAAGACAGCTTTTCTCTTAGCTTTCTCTTCTGCCAGAAGAGTCAGTGAGCTTCATGCACTATCGGTGGATGATTCTCATTATCGTAGTGTTGAGAACACTATCACCTTCACTACTAATGTGAGTTTTTTAGCTAAGAATCAGGCTCCTAATAAATATCCGGAACCTATTGTTATTAAGGCTCTTCCGTCTTCAGACGGGCGTAGGCCTTTACTCTGTCCTGTTAGAGCACTACGTATCTATAAACAGAGATCTCAGTTCATCAGAAAGGGACGGAAACGTTTCTTTCTGTCTTTGATGCCTAATAGAAAGGACATTTCAGTCCATTCTATTGCTAGATGGATTCAGTTAACTATCCGTACTGCTTATGAAGATTTATCTTCTTCTCAGCAGTCTGTGCTTAAGATTTCTGCTCATGAAGTAAGAGCTCTTTCTACTTCCTGGGCTTATGCTAATAGTGTTGCTATTACAGATTTAATGAAGGCTGCTTATTGGTCTCAGCCATCCACATTTACTAATTTTTATCTCAGAAATATTGAGTCCATTTCTGGAGACCTGCATTGTTTAGGTCCGTTATCTGTTGCTCAGAATGTCGTCCACTAAACAGTTGCAACTATAGTTATGCAGGCTTTCTGTTCCGGCAGTGACTCCGTCCGGCTGCCCTCTTCGCTCTGGGCTATTTGACTCAGGGCAAGGGGAAGGGGGGGCGGGTGTTCCCTTAGGTCACCTGCTTTATAGTGAAAAGCAAGGGAATGCCTCCTCCAAGACAGTATTTCTGAGTCGCTTCCGGGATGGTTTTAAAGTGTAATATTAATGTTTAATTTCATTCATGTCTTATTTTTAAAGTGTAGCTCGGTGTGAAGCATTTGTATATGTCAAGTGTCAAACGGGCTTTAATATACAATACTCGGACACTTTTAAATGATTATAAAGAGTCTCAATTTTCTGGACTACTTTATTTATTGGCTTGCTTTAAAAATAATTAGTATAAGGGTTATACTGGATGTTAATAGAGAACATGAATGTTATTGTGCTCAATTATTAAGGGTAGTGTATCTTTCTAATTTAATATTAAATAAGAAAGATACATGTAAAGCCTAATACTCCTTTTCTCCTTCAGGGGTTACCTCTTTACTATATAGTTGAGCTTATTGGATTTTCCTCTATGTCCTAGGCCCTCCAGCCTGTTTACTATTCAGCTAAGTCTGGGTCATTGGTACAGTATAAAAATGTTAAAAAATTTATAGTAATTTATATATTTTTTATACTTACCAATGACCCAGACGGGGATGGCCCTCCCTGAGTTGGGAACTCTTGCCTCCCCGCTGAGTACATAGCGCTGACCAGGCACTGCCAGTAAGAATGATAATTGGCGCCAATTTCGGGACGACTGCGTCGCTGCGCATGCGCAGTAGAGGCGTACTATGGAGGTCCTTTAGGACATGATTTCTTTTTGTTTTGGATGCAAATTTTGGGGATTGGGGGGCAAAATTTGTGTTTGGCCCTGGTTTTGTTGGAGTTAGCACCAGCTAAGTCTGGGTCATTGGTAAGTATAAAAAATATATAAATTACTATAAATTTTTTAACTTTCGAGGCATGGGCCTCTTGTTGTCATTCTTGCCAAATGTTGCACTGCTTATTCAGTGTTTCCTCTCCCCTAGCCTTCTAAAGTCCCCCCTTGCAATTCTCCCATGCTTTTGGCATATTTTTGAGAAATTTCATTTCTAAAATTTCCTGGGAGAGTTGCTTGGTTATAGAATGTTTTCTGTTATTTTCCCCATAGTTACGTTTTCACCCATGGGTGTATAACGTTTGTGTTCTGCATCTTCCATCTGATGTTCTGCAGATTCTCCCCTGGGAGTCTCTGTTTTGCATCAGATAGAGTGTAATTTGATGACTGATTCCAGGCCAGTTTTTTCAGTGCCTGGAGTCATGTTTTCTGGTGTTTTTACACTGTTTGTTTACATTGGCAACAGCCTTTTTTGAGGGGGGCTGTTTGCCTTTGCTGTAGTTTATCTCACTATAAGATACATTTATATTATCCGTAAGTGTCTCATTAATTATTTAATATAAATTTAAAATTTTTGACCACACTTTGCCATCGGATCCATCGGGGCTCAACGTTACTTTTCAGCAACTTGGGCTTCGCTGAAAAAATATTTTTTCAAAATTATTTTGATTTGCAATTGTTTTTTCATTTATTAATGGATCATGTTATTATGTATCTTTGTGTCAGGAGTTTTTGCGAGTAACTAGGACTTGTTGTTGTTCTTTCACAATGAAGGGACATTGTTCAAATTGTAATAGGAAGAAATCTTCCTCTAACTTTCATGATCATTGTATTAATTGTAGTCAGTGTTCTCGCATTAATCCCTGTCCTATATGTGAATATTGGGATGAGAAACATTGGAAACGTGTGTCACGATATGTTGTTTCTGGAGAAAGGGCTATGCCGGCTCTTTCTCCGCAAGGTCACTCTACTCTCTCAGTTTCTATTTCAGAGGAACCAGAACAGGGTGATGTTTCCATGTTATCTTCTACAAGTGTGCGTCCGTCGTCACAAATGAATTCAGAGCTAGCGGCAAAAGTGCTCATGGAGATTAGACAAATGTCGTCCGCTAGCTCGCCCGGTGTAGCGTCCATTCACCGAATGGTTCGGCAGCCGGGTTCGTCCGATGCGGTCCAGGAGGAAATTTTGGGTGATGCGAGCACTATAAACATAATAGATGCACACCCAGTGACGGCGGATAGTAAGCGAGAACGGAGGAAGCCTTTGAGTCCGGTTCCTAGCTCGTCCAGGTCCAGCCGGGCCGCGAGCGAGAGAGGCCCCTCTCTCGTACAACAACATCTGGGACCAGATGTTGTGGTACAAAATGTGTCTTTAGCGGAGCATACGTCCGTCGCTCGGGACGCTCCGTTGTATAAGCAGTCCGCGGAGACTGTTAAGGCTTCCTCTTCTCGTCAGCGCACACGACCGCACCTTGGCTGTGTGACCGCCGATATATTACCAGCTTCGCCGATCAAGGATTCTTCGGCGACCAGGTCACACCATCCAGCAGCCAGGGATTCAAGACCGATGGACTCCGGACGTTCGCATAGGAAAAGTATGCGGGAGCCATCTGATGCGGAGCTGCCCTCGGCGAAGCAGCGAAAGACTGCGCCTCCGCAGGTCTCGACGCCGGACATTCTTGTGCAGATAGCACAGCTTATCGCAGCATCCCAGCAGCCGACAGAAACGGTGTCGGATCAAGAATTATCCGACGGCGCTGGGTCGGTACGCTCCGCCGAAGCATCGGGGGGCGGACGACCGGGAACATCATGAGGTCCGACCGGATGGTGAAAGGGATACGGATGACTTGGAGCTATCCCTTTCGGAACAACATAAAGCTGCCGTGGACTTCATCTGGCACTTTCTCCCTCAAGTTGTTCCGTCGGGCCAGACTGCTGCGGTTCCGGACAAGAGGATTATAGCGTCATTGGACTCTGAATTTTTTGAGCGGTTCAGGGACATCGCTCCCGAGTTTCCGTCGCAGTCCAATAATGTTGCAAGAACATTTGAATTATTGAACGACGCTATATTTAAACTTGCTTCCAAGACGGGGAAAGCAGGTTTCTTGTCCGCTAATACTTTCAACCTGCCTTTCATTAATGCAAGGAATAAATTCGATACGGCAGGACAGGGTATACCGAGAGTTCCTCTGCGTATGGACGACGAGGCGGAAGACTTAGAGCTATCATTACCGTCGTCGGCTTCTATTCCAACCGCGGTGTTGGAAACAACTATTGCGTCTAACAGAGCCAATTTAGTTGCCTTATCTTATGCAGATCACCTTACTAAGGCGTTATCACTGTGCCTTCAAGGGAAAGAGTTTCAGGATATACAATCCTCTTTAAGACTTCTTTCAAGGGCAGTAGCTTATTCCACGTGTAACTCCGCCCTTTCAGTGGCAAATCTGGAGTTGGTTAGACGTGACGCAGCCCTAGCTACATCCACACTAGTGGATACTAAGGTGAAGAACTCTCTTAGAGTCACTTCGGTCTCAGGAGAACTTCTCTTTGACGGCAAGCTTTCTGCTATTTATGATAAAATTACAAAGAAAGCTAAGGATTCTCTGTTGTTCAAATCTGCTCCTAAGAAGTCGGATACAGCAGACACGAATAAGACAGGCACTTCTGGGTCTAATGCGCCCAAGAGAGGTTCCTATAGAGGTTCCGGTGCGTCGTCTTGGTCTTATTCGAGAGACCGTCAGGGTAGCGACTCTCGTTCGGGACGTCCTTCAGGCCCGGGACAATCGGTCGGACGCCCCGAGGTCGACGGGGCGAGGTGTGGGCCGTGGAGGACGTGGTTTCTCCTACCGCAGGCCTCGCAGGTCCAGGAGGTGATGGCTTAAACCTCTATCGCGTACCGGTTGGCGGAAGGTTGTCGAGCTTTTCACAAGAATGGGCGTCGATTACGGACGACCCTTGGGTGAGAGGAGTGACTTCGGAAGGTCTAAAGATATCCTTCAAACGAAAGCCTCCATTAACTTGAAGTCCAAAGTGGACTCATCTTCCGTCAAATCCGCAGAAAAGAGACGCTCTGTTATCAGAGGTGCAGTCTCTTTTAATGAAGAACGCGGTAGAGGTCGTAGAAAACCAGGAATCTCCGGGATTCTACAGCCATCTGTTTCTGGTTCCGAAACCAGACGGCTCGTTCCGTCCAGTCATAGATTCGAGCTGGATAAACAAGCTGATCGTCGCTCCGAAGTTTTATATGGAGACGATTCGATCGGTCAGAGCGAGTATTCGGGTGAACGATTATGCAACGAGCATAGATCTCAAAGATGCGTACTTTCACGTCATGGTACATCCGACATTCCGAAAGTACCTACGCTTCGCAGTCCTAGGAGTGGTGTATCAATTCCGGGCGATGTGCTTCGGATTGAATCTAGCACCCTGGGCTTTCACTCGGGTAATGAACTCGGTAATGGATCTATTTCCGAGCTCATTCGTCTGCGGTAACATCGGCCTACCTGGACGACATTCTTCAGAGGTACGGCAACGAGTTAACGCTTCAGAACGATGTTCAGAATCTTCTTCTATTGCTCCGACGTCTCGGTTTTATAGTAAACGAGGAGAAGTCGGATCTGGTGCCGTCCAAGTCATTCACTCATCTGGGAATGAGCTTCGAGACGCACAACAATCTCGTTCGTCTGCCGTTAACCAGAGCGAAATTAGTCAGTTGTTACGCTCGCTATTGTCTGCACGCAGACAAAGTCACGGCGAGAGAATTTATGAGACTGATAGGTCTGTGCGGAGCCGCCGCGGATCTCATTCCGATGGGGCGGTTACGCACACGTCCTCTTCAAATTTTCTTGACTCAGAATTGGAGTGTGAAAATTCATTCGCTCGATGTAGACGTTCTCTTGTCAGATCAAGTGAAACAAGAGATTCAGACTTGGGCAAACATTCAGTGGTTAACTCGGGGAGTTCCGCTGCAGTTGCCGGATCCGAGTTTTACCATTATGACGGATGCCAGTCAAACAGGTTGGGGTGCATCATTAATCCCAACGGATTCGAGATGCCAGGGTCTTTGGGATCCGCAATTCCTGTGCAAGCACATAAACATCAAGGAAATGATGTCAATTTGGCTTGCGTTACGTCACTGGATGGACATTATTCACAATGCTCATGTCCAAATCCTATCCGACAATACGACAGTAGTGGCGTATATACGGAATCAGGGAGGCACTCATTCAGTTCCGTTGTTCAATCTAACGGAAAGAATCCTTCTGTTTGCGCTAGAACATCAGGTTCTTCTTTCGGTCCGTCACATACCGGGTCGTCTGAATGTGCTAGCAGACTCCCTTTCACGAAAGGGTCGCTTGTTGCCGTCGGAGTGGACTCTCAACAAACAAGTATTCAATCAGATTTGCTACCAATGGGAACGGCCAATGATAGACTTATTTGCGACACATCTCAACAATCAGTTGCAGACGTATGTGTCTCCGTGTCCGGATCCAAGAGCATTTGCAGTAGACGCTCTGTCGATCCCTTGGGACGGAATGATAGGATATGCGTATCCTCCAGCGCCGTTAATTCAACAAGTATTGCTAAAGATAAAACAATCTCAATGCAAGATTCTGTTGGTAGCATCTCTGTCGCCACAGAGACCGTGGATAAATCTACTCAGGTGTCTGTTGTGGGACCTACCGCGAAAGCTTCCTCCACGGGAGGATCTTCTTTCGCAGGGGAAATCGCGCCAACTCCATCACAACCCGCAAGGTCTCAACCTTCACGTTTTTCCGTTGTGCGGTCCTTCTTGCATGGCAAACACTTTACAGGACGAGCAGTGGACGCGATTTCTAACTGTAGGAGGACCTCCTCTTCGCTAAACTATGCGGCTAAGTGGAAGGTTTTTCGTCGTTGGTGTAGGGATCATTCTGTAGATATATTCGATCCCTCTATACCAGACATTGCAAACTTTCTAGTATACTTGTTTGACGAAATCAAACTGCAGCCTGTTACTATAAAGGGTTATAGATCTATGTTATCTGATACCTATGCACATCATGATAGTTTACAAATTGGATCTAATGTCTCTTTATCTAAGTTGGTTAGAAACTTTTCGATAAATAGACCCAGAACTCTTAGATTAATTCCTAAGTGGAATTTAGCTTGGGTTCTTCTTAAATTGAAGGAAAAGCCATTTGAACCTCTTGGGACAGTAGATTTCAAATTCTTATCTTATAAGACAGCTTTTCTCTTAGCTTTCTCTTCTGCTAGAAGAGTCAGTGAGCTTCATGCACTGTCGGTGGATGATTCTCACTATCGTAGTGTCGGGAACACTATCACCTTCACTACTAATGTGGGTTTTTTAGCTAAGAATCAGGCTCCTAATAAATATCCGGAACCTATTGTTATTAAGGCTCTTCCGTCTTCAGACGGGCGTAGGCCTTTACTCTGTCCTGTTAGAGCGTTACGTATCTATAAACAGAGATCTCAGTTTATCAGAAAGGGACGGAAACGTTTCTTTCTGTCTTTGATGCTTAATAGAAAGGACATTTCGGTCCATTCTATTGCTAGATGGATTCAATTGACTATCCGTACTGCTTATGAAAATTTATCTTCTTCTCAGCAGTCTGTGCTTAAGATTTCTGCTCATGAAGTAAGAGCTCTTTCTACTTCCTGGGTTTATGCTAATAGTGTTGCTGTTACAGATTTAATGAAGGCTGCTTATTGGTCTCAGCCATCCACATTTACGAATTTTTATCTCAGAAATATTGAGTCCATTTCTGGAGACCTGCATTGTTTAGGTCCGTTATCTGTTGCTCAGAATGTCGTCCACTAAACAGTTGCAACTATAGTTATGCAGGCTTTCTGTTCCGGCAGTGACTCCGTCCGGCTGCCCTCTTCACTCTGGGCTATTTGACCCAGGGCAAGGGGAAGGGGGGGGGGGGGGGGCGGGTGTTCCCTTAGGTCACCTGCTTTATAGTGAAAAGCAAGGGAATGCCTCCTCCAAGTCAGTATTTCTAAGTCGCTTCCGGGATGGTTTTAAAGTGTAATATTAATGTTAAAATTCATTCATGTCTTATTTTTAAAGTGTAGCTCGGTGTGAAGCATTTGTATATGTCAAGTGTCAGACGGGCTTTAATATACAATACTCGGACACTTTTAAATGACTATAAAGAGTCTCAATTCTCTGGACTACTTTATTTATTGGCTTGCTTTAAAAATAATTAGTATAAGGGATATACTGGATGTTAATAGAGAACATGAATGTTATTGTGCTCAATTATTAAGGGTAGTGTATCTTTCTAATTTAATATTAAATAAGAAAGATACATGTAAAGCCTAATACTCCTTTTCTCCTTAAGGGGTTACCTCTTTACTATATAGTTGAGCTTATTGGATTTTCCTCTATGTCCTAGGCCCTCCAGCCTGTTTACTATTCAGCTAAGTCTGGGTCATTGGTACAGTATAAAAATGTTAAAAAATTTATAGTAATTTATATATTTTTTATACTTACCAATGACCCAGACGGGGATGGCCCTCCCTGGAGTTGGGAACTCTTGCCTCCCCGCTGAGTACATAGCGCTGACCAGGCACTGCCAGTAAGAATGATAATTGGCGCCAATTTCGGGACGTCTGCGTCACTGCGCATGCGCAGTAGAGGCGTAGTATGGAGGTCCTTTAGGACATGATTTCTTTTTGTTTTGGATGCAAATTTTGGGGATTGGGGGGCAAAATTTGTGTTTGGCCCTGGTTTTGTTAGAGTTAGCACCAGCTAAGTCTGGGTCATTGGTAAGTATAAAAAATATATAAATTACTATAAATTTTTTAACTTTTATGATTTGACAGTACAACTAGTAAAGCCCCACAATGTAGGTTTGTACTATTAATTAACCCTACGAGGGGGCACTATACTGAAGAAATTATAACCCCACAATGATTTGGATAAAAAAAAACTTGCTCAGTCTAGCTCTCTTCTGTATGTCTGTCTACCCGTAGACATATTTCTGTCTGGAGATTTTTTCCGATGTTTATGTACCAATCTGCTCGAAACTTGGTATGAATGTTCACCACTGGGAATCTGTGCACCTGCGATTATAGTTTCAGTTGGATTATTTTTGCCAGAATTATGCCCTTTTTGACTTGAAATAGCAGTTGCATTGGCCTGAATTTTGTCCGGAGATTTTCTCAGATATTTATGGGCAGATTCCTTTGAAACTTGGTATGGATGTTCACTACCATGGGGGCCTGTGCACCTGCGATTATAATTTCGATTTGGATTTATGCCCCTTTTTGTCTTAGAATTATCATGGTGGGGGGGGGGGGGGGGGGGGGGATGGACAGGCCCATCTAGGAGAGTCACAGCTCTAGTTTGTTTGCTGCTTTACAGGCATGCTATGCTGTGCAAGTGAAGGTGCATGCCTCAAAAATGTGTATACTAGGTTGCATTTCAATGTGTTCTTTGCCTAATTTACAACTTATAAGATTTACCATATTATTAATATCATGATTGATACTATAAAAGTTAGTTTGACCATAAATGGCCAAGTGCTTGATATACAAATATCGATCTGGTTAATGCTGAAATTAATTCACTTCAGCCATAACCTGACAAGACTTTTGCAATGCACTAGTGTTCCGTGTGTGATTTGTTTTTTATACAAAACACATGTGGAGCGGGGGAACCCTTTACTTAGAATAAATTCCACCCTCCCCCATGACTGTTATGAACAAGGACATAAGCAAAAGTGTGAAGAACAAGTAAAAATTATTTAAATCTGATAAATGCTCTTAATGTTATCACATAATCATTCAAATTTCCAACCAACAAAACAAAGGACATGAACTCGCTCAATATTTTCAACAATCACCATGGCTTTTGAACTTGTACAAGACAATCGAAAATATAAAACAGGATACCAAAAGTTACTGAAATTTGATAATTACTTTTCAGGTTTTCACACAAATAAAAAAGTAAATTGAAATACACAAAGGGCAAGAACTCTCTCAGTTTTCAAGAAATCACCATGATTTTCAAAATTAAACCTGACAATGTTAATATAAAGCCACATATCAAAATTTATTGATGGTTTCAATTAATCATATAAACATAAAAAATTCCATTAATATAAATAAAGGGTATTAACACCCTCATTTTTAGCTCAACTTTGGCAAAGCCAAATTTGAGCTTATGCCATGGCAAGTTGTCCGTAGTCTGTCTGGCCGTCTGTCAGTCAACAATTCAATACAGCTCGGGTTAGAGGACGTATTTATGAACCGATCTTTACGAAACTTCTTGGGTACCTTTGTTATGACCGTGGGATAAGAACGAGTGTTTTGGGGTCCAATCCAAAATTCAAGTTTGTCGCTGGCAGCCATTTTGTACAAAATTAGTTGCAATCAGATTTTTGCGCAGAACTTCCATATGAAAATGCTGATTTGAATAATTTTTTGTATGAATGTTTAGTACCATGGAATACATCACATATAATACGTTTTTTTTTCTTGTGCGTAAATTATGCAAATTAGACTAACTTTGATGTATTTAGTGTTACTTTCAGCACTGTAAGTGCAAATGCCAATACGGCTTGGGCTAGAGGCCGTATTTATGAACCGATCTTTACGAAACTTCGTGGGTACCTTTGGTATCACCGTGGGACGAGAACGAGTGTTTTTGGGACCGGTCCAAAATTCAAGATGGCCGATGGCAGCCATTTTGTATAAAATTAGGTGCAATCAGATTTTTGCACAGAACTTCCATATGAAAGCGCTGATTTGAATAATTTTTTGTGAATGTTTAGTATCATGGGACACATCACATATAATACGAGGGGTTTTTTTCGTGCAGAAATTATGCAAATTAGATTAACTTTGATTTTTTCAGTCCTACTTACACACAGTAAGTATACATGTCAATACGGCTTGGGCTAGAGTCTGTATTTATGAACCGATCTTCACGAAACGTTTTGGGTACCTTTGTTATCACCTTGGGACGAGAGCGAGTGTTTCTGAATGTGGTCCAGAATTCAAGATGGCTGCCAGTGGCCATTTTGTACCGAAATTAGGTCTAATCAATTTTTTGTACACAACTTCTATACGGCTCAGGCTAGAGGCCGTATTTATGAACCGATCTTTACGAAACTTCTTGGGTACCTTTGTTATCACCGTGGGATGAGAACGAATATTTTTGGGTGTGGTCTGAAATTCAAGATGGCCACCAGCAGCCATTTTGTACCAAAATTAGTGCAATCAGTCTTTTGTACAGAACTTCTGTATAAAAGTTCTGATTTGAATAAATTTTGTATGAATGTTTAGTAACATGGAATAAATCACATATATTACGGTTTTTTTTTCTCATGCAGAAATTATGCAAATTAGATGAACTTTGATTTATTCAATGCTACTTATACACTGTAAGTGCACATGTCAATACAGCTCGGGCTAGAGGCTGTATTTATCAACCGATCTTGACGAAACTTCTTGGGTACCTTTGTTATCACCTTGGGACGAGAACGAGTGTTTCTGGGTGCGGTCCAAAATTCAAGATGGCTGCCAGTGGCCATTTTGTACCAAAATTAGGTCCTATCAGTTTTCTGTCACAACTTCTATACAGCTCGTATTTATGAACTGATCTTCACGGAACTTCTTGGGTACCTTTGTTTTCACCTTGGGACAGTTACGAGTGTGTTTTGGGGTGCCTTTGTTATCACTGTGCTATGAGAACAAATATTTTGGGGTTCAGTCAGACCCACTCTGGGACTCAGATTTCTTTTTCAGTTTAGCATCTGACTGTCACCCACCTTTACAATACTTTACCTATACATTTGTTACAGGCTAAGGTCAGTATTTATGTACAGACCATTACAATACCTTATATGTACCTTTGATATCAGGTCATTACCTAGATGTTTGTCATTGCTGTGTCACATACTATACATGTACATGTCTTAACAAGTTGAGCTACAATGTCATTGACACTTTCATTCAGTAAATCATCGTGGTTTGGGAATTTGTCCAAGGCAATATTACTCTAAAGCAACATATAAAAACTTATTGAAATCAGATGTTTTCTGTTAAGTTATTGCATAAATGACCCCAGGAAGTGAGGCAGTGCTTGTTTACTGTTGTAAGCAAAATGTTTTACTGGTAAAATAGAACCCAGTACCCAATGCTTGGAGTGGAAATCATTTAAAATGGGCAACATGGGTATAAACGATTGACTAAACTTGACTTTATCTCAAGTTGCTGTCATGATTAACCCTTGTGCAAAATATGTTTCCTTAAACGCCAATGAATTCAATAAAGCATTGCATTAAAAATGAAATTTCAAGCAAAATCCATACTACAAAGTGCAATAATGCCCTCAGTTTCAGGAAATCACTTTCATTTTCGAACATGTGTAAGACATTGTTAATAAAAAGTATGGGATCATAACAGAAGGTTATCATTTTTTGCTTGAAAAACATATCTTATGTCCCCTCACTGGACTGAGTGTGTTCCCATGAGGGGATTCAGCTGTGTTTCTGAAGAAAAAATGAAAAATAATGAAATTTGAATGGCGATTTTTATGAATAGCTCTGGCTGGCTGGTATGACAATTGGGCAAGGCAAAGGGTTAATTTAGTATTGGCTAGTACAAGAACCTTGTTGATTGTATATCCCTTTCAAACATCAGATTGGTATTATTTTTATTCAAGTTTACTTATTAATTGAAATTATTAAATTTACCATTACATATCTTTTAATCCAGTGAAGTTCTTTATAAACTGGGTCACTTTTTTAAGTGCATAGAATAAAAAATGGAAGCATTAGTTTAAAATTGTTAGTATGAAAAAAATTTCAGTACTGTTAACATCTGCCATCAGCTACTTTTGATGGTGATAGTTTAGTATTTTATGCTTGCCTTGACAAAATCCTATGAAGAAATCTTTTCAGAACGGACTAAATTTTTTTGTTGCGATTGACTTTATTTTATGTTTTTAACTCAAGTTCTCTGAATGAAATGCATTTATTTACTGCTCTGCAGCAGGCTTCATGTTTGCTGGATAATTTTATTTGGCCTAAAATAGATAAAAATCTGTTTCTCAGGTCCTTCTGAATACTCATTTTGGCTGCCACATGCTCTCTTTACCGATGCAGACTTTGAAAAAATAAAAATTTATTTGCTTTTTGTCAGATAAATTATATATTTTTTGAGTGCTAGAAGCAACTATCAAGGTTTTCAGAAAATTGAGCGTACCACAGCAAAAGATGACATGTTCCTTGGCTCATGTTTCATATTTGGCCAAATGCAAATAATATTTTGTTTATATAAATTTGTTTTATTACAAATTATTGGAGAGTGCCTATGAGCACTCTCCACTAATTTGTAATAAAACTAATTTTGAATAACTATTAAAAGACCACCAAAAATAATTTAACCCTCAGCCAGTTAATAAAATGGATAAAACCCATCACTGTAAATGTTATACTGTAGATTATGAGTGCTAAAACGTAAAACAATCCAAGTATATGTGAACCTCTGAGGGTAAATAAATATTAATTATAAAAATTACAATAAAAATGACAATTACAATAAAAAAAATGGCTATATGCATTTTCATTTTAGAAAAATGACCTGAGAAACAAAACCAATTTGTGTGACTTTACATATACATTCATTCTGTTGGTTGAGTAGCAGCCCTGATAAAACTTGGAAATTCAAAGTCCTAGAATATTGGAAACTTCCTTGAAAACCCTTTAAGATTAGACACTGGGTGATAAGAGGAGATTCATTCAACAATAATAAGATTATTGCTTGCAGGGACCTCTGCCTCGAAGAATGTCTGGCAAATACAGGATTCGTACAGGCTATAGAAACTCCTGGAAAGTTTTAGAAAACTGCCACTTTATTTTCCAGGACCTAGAAAGTTCTGAAGATTTGCCCTTTTTAGCTGAACTTGACAACTTCGGGTATATTGGGATATTGGGATGGGTTGTGAGCCGTTGTCCATCCGCACATACATCTGTCTGTCCACAATTCCTGACTATAGCACACCCTACAGGCTGCAGATCTCACCCGATCAGTCTCAAATTTCATATGTAGCTTTGGGGCAATGTCCAGAAGGGAGCTATCTCATTTTTCTGAAAATTTCTTTTAAAAATATGGCCGCCAGCAGCCATCTTAGATTTGGCATATAAATTGTCAACAATTCCATTAGCATACCCTACAGCTGCATCTCTCACTCAATCTTTTTCAAATTTCATGCGTAGCTTTGACATGATGTCTAGATAGGAGGTATAGAATTTTTCTGAATTTTGTTGACAAACATGGGTACCAGCAGCCATCTTGGATTTGGATATAAATTGTCCAACAATTCCTTTAGCACATCCTACAGGTCACAGCTCCCACCCGATCAGTCCAAAATTTGATATGTGGCTTTGGGGCAATGTCCAGATGGAAGCTATCAAATTTTACCAAATTTCGTTGAAAAACATAGCCGTCAGTGGCCATCTTTAGACTTGGCATATAAATTGTCAACAATTCCATTAGCACACTCCACAGGCCGCATCTCTCACCCGATGTTTTTCAAATTTCATTTGTAGCTTTGGCATGATGTCTAGATGGGAGCTTCTGAATTTTGTTGAAAAAGATGGCTACCAGCAGCCATCTTGGATTTGGATATAAATTGTCCAACAATTCCTTTAGCATACCCTATAGGCCGCGGCGCTCACCCAATCAGTGCAAAATTTGATATGTGGCTTTGGGACAATGTCCAGATGGAAGCTATCGAATTTTACCAAATTTCGTTGAAAAACATGGCCACCAGCAGCCATCTTGGATTTGGCATATGAATTGTCAACAATTCCATTAGCACACCCTGCAAGCTGCATCTCTCACCCAATCTTTTTCAAATTTCATATGTAGTTTTTGTGTGATGTATAGCTGGGAGCTGTCAAATTTTTCTGAATTTTGTTTAAAAACATGGCCAACAGTGATCATCTTGGATTTTGCATATAAATTGTCTGCAATTCCATCAGTACACCCTACAGGTCGCATGCCTCGCCCGATCTTTTTCAGATTTCATATGCAGCTTTGGTGCTATGTCTTTTCTGTAGAAACTTGATTAAATGACTTGACATTACTGAATAGAGACTGGGGGTAACCGAGACCACAACTTGGTTTCGGTTGTGAACCCCCCCCCCCCCCCCCCCCTGCGAGTTGCACCAAAATTGCAGTCATACAACCGATGTTACGTTTTTTTTTTAATTAATCATTAATACTGGAACAACGGTCGAGCTAATTTGAAAATGCAGGTGTTATTTCTTAGAACTAACCCATATCATCCATGTGGTGGTGGGGGGGGGGGGGGGGGGGGGGTCGGGATGAATGCGCTAAGCGCCACGAACAAATATCTACTGATTACAGAAACAAAAGTAGAACTTGGTAACCAACCGTGTGTACCGCGTGAGAGTTACAAGTTTTCTAGAGTTAAAATGGCAACTAAAGATCCGAGTCCCGTGTACAATAATCGAAATGACCTGAAATCAAAATTTTGCATCTGCAATATTTGCAAAAGAGAAATGGCTTCCGAACACGTAAGTACGAGCAACCTAATTCGATATATAGCGTCAAAGCATAAAAATTTATCCGAAGCTTAAAAAGTTACTGGATGAGAGATCGTCTGCAAGAAATCGGCGAAAACGATCATCTGCAGTAAGTACTAAATTAAAGTTCACCCGAATGTATGCACACACAATGTGTAAACCCTATGTGCTAGTGGAAAGATAGTAAAATGAAATATATAAGAGTTTTACTGCAACATTCTATGCTAAAATTGTCCCTGAACCCCTTGCCAAACATTGCGTGTATATATTTATTTATAGCACAAAAGCACATGGAGATACGTTTTGTATACGCACCGATCGAAGGGGAATAATTCTCTTTCTTTTGACACTTATGAAGTAATGGTTACTATACTCTAAATGATTTGCATTGGTGACAGTGTAACAATTTTCCTGTCTCCGAATCTCATCAAGCTTATAACAGTCCTTGAAAATCATGGTCAGATGCCAAAAGGTGCTTAAACTTGATTGTCTGATACCCTGCAATAATAATTTTGAATTATGAACAATCAATGAATTCAAGTTCACCTGGAAAAAAACATTCTGAGACTATCACTTCACACTTGAACACGAGTTCACTGGTTCTTCATTTCCAAATTCCCAAAATTAGTTGAGAATGCATAAAGTAGAGAAAAAAACGAAACCCGGGTCTTCACCCCCCAAAAAACTGAAACCGAAGTGAAAAAATAACAACTGCCAATCTCTATTACTGAAGCTTTCTATTTAGTTCAGTCCCTTCAAGGACAAGTTGGGCTGCACTGTCATTGATACTTTCATTGCTTTTTTTCTACCTATCTGGCATCCGTACATCAAATATAAGCATATATTCTATTATATCTTGTTTGACAGAACTCTGAGATACAGGGATTCTTCTACCCTCTTTGGGAAAGGGTCCATGGCCACGTCATTGGGAAAATTTGTGTCATTTTACATTTGAATTGAGCAGAGAACATTAAGACCCATACCTAAGAAACTGCATGTCTGATACAAGTAAGTTTTATAACAAACAGTCCCACAGAATCATGTTTGCACAGTCTCTGTAGGCTCTGTTAAACTGTTCTTATACTATTAAAGAAGAACTTGCCATTTGCCCTTGAATTAACTGGTTGAGTGCTAGAAGCCCCTATCAGAGGTTTCAAGATAATGAGAGTACCAGAGCAAAAGCCAAAGTTTTCTTCGCTCATGTTCCATATTCAGTCAAATGCAATAATAGTTTTGTTTATATAAATTTGTTTTATTACTAATTATTGGAGAGTGCCTGTGGCACTCTCCAATAATTTGTAATACAACAAATTTTGATGAAAAAATTCAGACCACCAAAAATAATCTAGCCCTCAACCAGTTAAGAGACTTTGTTAGGCAAGCAAATTGATGTCCTGAACTGGATGGTCATTGGTTTTCTGAGGCCTTATGACTACCCTGTTCAGGGCACCAGTTGTGTATTAAATTTGTGTTTGAGTGGGGATTGGGTAATTTGGGGTTAACAATTGGGAAAAAAATCATGCCCAAATGTCATTGAATCACTAGAATTCAGAAAAATTACACATTCCTGTCTGTTGAATACTCCTCTTAATTGAATATTTTTTACAAAAAGTGGGTATTCAATTAACAGAGTTTCACTGTACAAAAAACCCCAAAACAGACTGAGGGACAGTGAGCAGTCGATAATTTAACGATAAATCAACATTTTTATTCAAATAACTGATTGACTCATTCAAACTAAATGCAGTTCACGAGTTGGTATGTAATTGGTTTGATGTTGGACATTTAGATGTAAACTGCAGAGTTTAATATCATTATGTGAGTTTTCCTCTAGGAAATACAGGTAGAGGCCGTTCTGTCGGAAAAATAAGGATTTGATGAAATAAAATGTCTTTTTTCACACAGCACGGTGTGTGTCATGCAAAGAAGATCTTTTATTTTATCAGTCTGAAACCCCATACCCTGGCACCTTAGACAGTAGAATCTTAACTATTTTTTGTGGTGTAGATTGCTTTTTGACAATACATAATTACTGGGGCTTCAGATGAGGTATGTTTTAAAAGGCAGCAACACATGATTCCACGCCACACATGGTGGATGCCTATTGGACATTTGTTGGAAATTGAGATAAGTCAGAAATGATTGAGATATGCTATAACAAAGCACATACATGATTTTGTCCATTCTGCTAAAAAGTATTTGATCGAAAATTTTTCGAAACAATGGTCTGATCAGGGTTTTTTTTTTCAACGTGATTTACATTAAATACTGTCTTCAACCCTGGGAAGTCTAGAAATAAGCAGGTTGTCATCTGCTGAATGAAGTCTCACAGTAGACCTCTAAAGTGGGCAGAATTGGTATAAATGGTAGGTCAAATTTGACTTTCTACTTGTGTTGTGGTCATGAAAAAAAAATGCTAAAACTGACCTTAAACGTCAAAAATTGAAATTAAATACAGAATGCTGAAGAGCAACCAAAGCATGATTTGTTGAATTTTTAAAGAATTTGATTTTACAGAAGGTTTTGATGTATGACATGTAGACTGTAAAGTGCTTGCTGTAGGAACCCAAGAAATTGGAGCAGCGCTTGTTCAATATGGTAGACAGAGATCATCTTTGGGTCCTGTTGTGGGGGGGAGTCTTCTAATGTGAGCAACATAATTGTAATCGATTGGCTCAACTTGACTTAAATTTGTGTTATGGTCATGTTTTGATTATAGATGCTGAATGTGATCTTGAACATCAATATTGTAAGTTATTGTTATGAATTGACAATAACATGGTCTGCGGGTTGTGGCTCGAAGTTTATGACCAACCGAGACGCAAAACGTTGAGGTTAAACATATGCTCCGAGTTAAAAAACTGAAGACCCTGTTACCGTCAGTTCATTACAATAATGTACATGTTTCAATAATACCCTTCCCGTAACCCAAAACCCACATCGTGAAATGAACAAGGAAAATTTTAACAATCACAACAAGTTTAGTTAATAAACCCCTCGTGTAACCCACATTGTCACTGAACAAATAATCAATAAATCAGATAAAGGTTGAGGTCACTCTATCTTCATACAAATCGTTAAGTTTAACTGATTTGTAATTTAAGCAACACTTCATTCGGAACATCATCTGCACTTGTCAAAAATCCAGAAAAATGAAACGGTTTGCAAGTCACGCATTTGATTAAATATTTGCGAAACAGGCAACCTCATTCCAAATATTTTGCATGTTGATGTTGAATGGTAATATATGCTGCTGGGGCCGTAAACATAGAAAAAAAACTTTGTGAGCTCTCATCCAATTAGAGGGTGAGGATTTTAGTCTTATTGGAACATATTATAAACAAGAAAAAGAAACAACATACAGTGGAGCCCAGTCAATTGTTTATGTCTTGTTTGAATAGCCCTGGAAAATTGAATATAACTTCCCAACACAAAACCATTTACCATACCTTCAGTAGAAATTTGACTTGTTCATTGTATATAGGTTATAGAGTAAACTCCTGTAATATGTCGAGAAATTACCCTTACAATAACCCAATTATCCTTGGTTTATTGACCTATTTTATTACCTCAGTACATCCAATCCACGCATTTATTCTCTTATATCTTGTTTGACAGAACTCCATGAGCTTGTTCAAACAAGATATAAAAGAAAAATAGCTCAATGCTCAGTTTATCTCTATAATACAGGAAAGTGATCAAATCTTCGTTAATTGAATATAATTTTACTGATAAAGTAGCTATTCAATTAACAGGCTTTCATTGTATCAACAAGAAAAGAATTACCAAAATTTTAGTGCAGTAATCCAAGCTCTTGGGCTAGCAGTCTAATTTTGTAAGGGATTCAGCACTGCTATATGCAGTTTGTTTTGTGTACCCACTTTTTGTGGAATTTATGTCGAGAAATTACCCTTATAATCACCAAATTTCTCTTGTTTGCTGCAGTCTACATTGTTGATGTTATGTGCTGTCCCTTTACTTACAAATATACAAATATTCTTTCATGCCACTATTACAGATATTCCAATCGATGAGGACTTAATTGACTTTGAAACATCAACATATTAACACAGTGGAACAATGCAGCATGATCATAAACCTACAGCTGTGGTGTGTCTTCATTCATATCTTGTAAACAAATAACAATTAGTCAATGAATCTTATGTCCCCGACTTGAAAAGTTGAAGGGGCATCCAGTTGAGACCTTCTATTCGTCCATCCATCTCTCTGTCTATCTGTTCGTGCCAACATTTTCCCTTCTACCTCAGCCACTGGTACTCTGATTTGAATTATATTTGGTGTTGTGATAGAGCTTCATGGGGGAATGATACCTGTGTAGCATTAAGAAGTTTCTTCCATACATTTTTTGCTCAACTTTGGCAAAGCCAAATTTGAGCTTATGCCATGGCCAGTTGTCCGTCTCCCGTCTGTCCGTCAACAATTCAATATGGCTCGGGCTAGAGGTCGTATTTATGAACCGATCTTTACGAAACTTCTTGGGTACCTTTGTTATGACTGGGAGGTGAACAAGTGTTTTTGGGTCCGATCCGAAATTCAAGTTAGCCGCCAGCCGCCATTTTGTACCGACGATGCAGAAATCTGTTTTTTGTACAGAACTTCCATATGAAAGCGCTGATTTGAATAATTTTTTGCATGAATGTTTAGTATCATGGGATACATCACATATAATACGGGTTTTTTTCTCGTACGTAAATTATGCAAATTAGACTAACTTTGATGTATTTAGTGTTACTTTCAGCACTGTCAGTGCAAATGCCAATACGACTCGAGCTAGAGGCCATATTTATAAACCGATCTTTACAAAACTTTTTGGGTACCTTTGGTATCACCGTGGGACGAGAACGAGTGTTTTTGAGTGCGGTCCGAAATTCAAGATGGCCGATGGCAGCCATTTTGTACAAAATTAGGTGCAATCAGATTTTTGCACAGAACTTCCATATGAAAGTGCTGACTTGAATAATTTTTTGTGTGAATGTTTAGTACCATGGGATACATCACATATAATACAGGTTTTTTTCTCATGCAGAAATTATGTAAATTAGATGAACTTTGATTTTTTCAGTGCTACTTACACACAGTAAGTGCACATGTCAATACGGCTCGGGCTAGAGGCTGTATTTATCAACCGATCTTCATGAAACTTCTTGGGTACCTCTGTTATCACCTTGGGATGAGAACGAGTGTTTCTGAGTACTGTCCAAAATTCAAGATGGCTGCCAGTGGCCATTTCGTGCAGAAATTAGGTCTAATCAGTTTTTTGTACACAACTTCTATACGGCTCAGGCTAGAGGCCGTATTTATGAACCGATCTTAACAAAACGTCTTGGGTACCTTTGTTATCACTGTGGGATGAGAACAAGTGTTTTTGGGTGTGGTCCAAAATTCAAGATGGCCACCAGCAACCATTGTACCAAAATTAGTGCAATCAGTCTTTTGTACAGAACTTCTGTATGAAAGTTCTGATTTGAATAAATTTTTGTATGAATGTTTAGTAAAATGGAATACATCACATATAGTACAGGTTTTTTTCTCTTGCAGAAATTATGCAAATTAGATGAATTTTGATTTATTTAGTGCTACTTATACACTGTAAGTGCACATGTCAATACTACTCGGGCTAGAGGCTGTATTTATCAACCGATCTTCACGAAACTTCTTGGGTACCTTTGTTATCACCTTGGGACGAGAACGAGTGTTTCTGAGTGCGGTCCAAAATTCAAGATGGCTGCCAGTGGCCATTTTGTACCGAAATTAGGTCCTATCAGTTTTTTGTCACAACTTCTATACAGCTCGTATTTATGAACTGATCTTCACGAAACTTCTTGGGTACCTTTGTTTTCACCTTGGGACAGGAATGAGTGTGTTTTGAGGTGCCTTTGTTATCACTGTGCTATGAGAACAAATATTTTGGGGTTCAGTCAGACTCACTCTGGGACTGAAAGATTTCTTTTCTATTTAACATCTGACTGTCACCCACCTTTACAATACTTTACCTATACATTTGTTACAGGCTACGGCCAGTATTTATGTACAGACCGTTACAATACTTTATATGTACATTTGTTATCAGGTCATTACCTAGATGTTTGTCATTGCTGTGTCACATACTATACATGTACATGTCTTGACAAGTTGAGCTACAGTGTCATTGACACTTTCATTTCCAGAGTTATGGCCCTATTTCACTCCTTCGACATGGAAAGATTTTTGTGCATCGGGGGCAATGGCACACGCTTTGTGTTGCACTTTCTTCGTAACTGTATACTTGGGCTTAAACAATTTTGTTCACAAAGAACAATTTTAACATGTACATTGTTGGGAGGCAACGCGGCCAGTTTGGCTGTCTTCCTGTTGTTCCCCTTTGCAGAAGGTATTATAGAATAGGACAGTTATAGACATATGTCCAATAGTAAAGTCATCAAAGATTCGAGTAAACCAAGTAGCGACTGAAAAACATAACTTGCATTGATTCAGAGAAAATGAATGCTTATGGTGTGTTTAAATTCAGTCAGATCGAATATTTCAATTGGTCTGAAAAGCAACCCTTAATGGTTCACTTTTCTGACCAGCAGGAATATCCCAGCCAATTGAATCTAGAAATAAGTGATGGTTACATGTATTTAAGAGCTAGACTGATTCAAGGTCATTACAGTATCAGAGTCATTTGGGAATTTGACTAGTGTCTTGAGAACTTGCCATTAACCTACAACATAATTAGACTGGCTGTAGATAAATGAGGTGGATAGATGACATAATAATTTTTATTATGTGCTACTTATAAGATAGAAAATGTCTGATATATTTTTTTGAAATCTCTTGCCTCGATATCATTGTTGTTTCTGGATATTTGGGTGTCTTGATTGCAATTAAAACATGTTTTAACCGTTTACCATAATGAATCAGTCGTATCTGCCTGCATAACATATAAATTAAAATGAAAATTTCAACAAAACCATATGTAATCCTGCATTTGAATGAGGTTGTTCCATGAGGAGGCACATGATATGGTTTTGTTGATAATTTTTTTGAAAAATTTGGGGGGGAGGGGGGGGGGGGATATTTTAAAATAACAAATTTTCATATCATGTACATTGGGTAGGGGGTTAATTGCAATTAAACAATTAAAACATCGCAATGGATATATAATGAAAAGAATACCTGCTTTTTTGGTTTTTGAGTGGGTTCCAGAATTATCTATGTGGGTGACTGCAAGGAAATATACATTTTCACAAGTGGCTTTCTGGAAAATACTCAAAAACAGTGGGTATCTGGGGTGTGTTTAGTGCAGGGTCTGTACTTTGAATGGTGCATCTGTCACATAACCCCTCCCCCCCCCCCCCCCCCCAAAAAAAAAAAAATGTTCCTCTAATGAATTCATATTCCAAAAAATACATTTACATTAATTACTAAAATAAATACTTGACTTTTCCACCTTTTTCTATGTTTCGGTTTAATTATGAATGTGTACAGATGTATGTTCCTTAGTTTTAATTGGTATATGTTATTAAACTCATATTATCTCTATTTTTGTGTTTTATATATCATCACTGTTCAAACTGTATATTAGTGGAAGATCTCTTTCACCTGTTTAACGTCTTGTCTGGACAATCCTGCAAATAACCATTTTTTAGTGCCTGTGTCATTGTGACGGGTATAGACAATTTCTATGAGTGTCGCCCCCATACTTTAACTCTTAACCTGCTGGGTATTTTCAAGATATTTTTCATCAAATCAAATCATGGCAGGTTTCCTTAAAATTGATATGGTTCTCCCATAGGGAGGGGGTAAAAAATGGCCTCAAATTTTTAAAAAATCTTATCCAGATCCAATAGATGGTATAACTTGAAATAAGGTATTCAGTTCTGGGAGGGTCAAGATTTTTTGCCCCACCCAAAATTTATATTTCCGAATTCAGCGGACTGATTTAAACCATATTTTTTTGATATGTATTATTATTAGGTCATTAGTACATAAATTTATGCTAAAACCAATTTTTAGCTTAACTTGACATAGCCAAGATAAGCTGTTGTCATCACGCGTGCAGAAGTCTGTGAGTCTGTTCACATTTTCCTTTAGCACGGGCTACACCCCGCAGTTCTTGTCTGATCGTCACGTAATTTCATATGCAGGTTTGGGGTCATGTCTAGATGAGAACATCCCCTTTTGGTCGCGATCAGGCAACCGGTATTGCTGCCCGAGCCCAAAACCCGAAAACCATTAGCACAGTCTACAGGTCGTATTTATGAAGGGATTTCATTGTAACTTGGTAGGATGCCTCTGTATAATGCCTAGATGAGAACGTCCCCTTTTGGGCATGATCTATCAACCGTGATGGCTGCCCAAGCCTGAAACCCAAAAACTTTTAGCACAACCTGCTGGTCATGCTTAATGTGGAGGGATTTCATTGTAACTTGGTAGGATGACTCCTTATGATGTCTAGATGAGAATTTCCCCATTTGGGCATGATCTGCCAACCATGACGACTGCCCGAGCCCAAAACCCGAAAACCTTTAGCACAGTCTACAGGTCATATTTATTGAGGAATTTCATTGTAACTTGGTGGGTTGACTTCATATAATGTCTAGATGAGAAAGTCCCCTTTTGGACGTGATTGGGCAACTGTGATGGCTACAGGGGCCCAAAGCCCGAAAACATTTAGCACAGTCTAGAGGTCATATTTATGAAGGGATTTCATTGTAACCCTGAAGGATGACTCCAAATAATGTCTAGATGAGAACGTCCCATTTTGAACGTGATCATTCAGCCTTGATGGGTGCCCGAGCCCAAAAACCTTTAGCATAGGCAGAAGGTCATATTTATGGAAGGATTTCATTGTAACCTGTTAGGTTGACTCCATATAACGCCTAGATGATGACATCCCCTTTTGGTCGTGATTGGTCAGCTGTGATGGCTACAAGTGCCCGAAGCCTGAAAACCTTGAGCACAGTCTACAGGTCATATATAAGAAGGGATTTCATTGTAACTTCGAAGGATCACTCCCGATGATGCCCAGATGAGATTGTCCCCTTTGGTTGCGATCATTCAACCATGATGGCTGCCCGAGCCCAAAAACCTTTAGCACAGTCTACAGGTCATATTTATGAAGGGATGATGGCTGCAGGTGCCCAAAGCCCTAAAACCTTGAGCACAGTCTACAGGTCATATACAGGTCATATTTATGAAGGGATTTCATTGCAACTTCGCAGGATCACTCCAGATGAGATTGTCCCCTTTGGTTGCGATCGTTCAACCATGATGGCTGCCCGAGCCCGAAACCCAAAAACCTTTAGCACAGTCTACAGGTCAGATTTATGAAGGGATTTCATTGTAACTTGGTTGGTTGACTTCATATAATGTCTAGATGAGAACGTCCCCTTTTGGACATGATTGGGCAACTGTGACGGCTACAGGGGCTCAAAGCCCGAAAACCTTTAGAACAGCTTGGTAGGCTGACTCCATATAATGCCTAGATGATGACATCCCCTTTTGGTCGTAATTGGTCAGCTGTGATGGCTACAAGTGCCCGAAGCCCGAAAACCTTGAGCACAGTCTACAGGTAATCACTCCAGATGAGAATGTCCCCATTTGGTTGCGATTATTCAACCATGATGGCTGCCAAAGCCCAAAAACCTTTAGCACAGTCTACAAGTCATATTTATGAAGGGATTTCATTGTAACTTGGTAGGTTGACTTCGTATAATGTCTAGATGAGAACGTCCCCTTTGGACGCAATTGGGAAACTGACGGCTACAGGGGCCCGAAGCCCGAAAACCTTTAGCACAGTCTACAGGCCATATTTATGAAGGGATTTTAATGTAACTTGACAGGATGACTCGTTTTGGAATAATTTCACTGTAACTTGTACCTTTTGTTGATATACATTAACTGTGAGGTCATATTAACCCACCCCTCAGCTCTTTAGTACAGTGTACACCTCATATTATTTTTATCAAAAACATAGCATACAGGGAACAGAAATGAACATATTCCCAATTATCACAATTCTTGTCTTATTTCATAATCCTTTCATAAACATTGAACATTATCCTTTTCATCAAACACAACACACAAGTTAAGCTACAGTGTCATTGACACTTTCATTTACCATCTCCGTGGGAATCCCAGGAGCTAAAAATAGAACATTTTTCAAGTACCAATATTTCCGAATGGTACAGAACAGAGAATTGTTATTTGGTATGAAGCATCCTTAGAGCCAAACCAGTAGAATTGAATGGACAAAAAAAGAATGCTGAGCCAGCCTTTTTTTCAAAAATTAAAAAAAAATCTCTAGAAGCATTGGTCATAATCTTTTGATATTTGATATACAGCATGCTGAGGAGGATCAGATTTAAGTTTGCTAAACTAATTCCCTAGCTTCATATCTGGGTTGATATTTATGCTTCTTTTGGGGGCCTGAATTTTAGCTTTGAGCAATATGTCGAAAATTCTTCAAAAAATCTTTGTCAGAACCAGAATAACTTATGGTCTTAGAAACAAGAACATGGGTACCCAGAATAGAGTCAGAACAGACCAGGAAATTAAAAATAGTAACAATAAGCTAAAACTATTCCAACCGACAGACTCTTCTGCTCGACTTGAGTATACTCTGGAACAAACAAATAGGGTCGGATAGACAGAAACAATAACATAGCTTATATATATTATAAGCAGAGGAATCCAAACTGGTTAAAATAGTTGTGTCCATTTCTCTAATTGTAGGGAAATAACAGTATTTGGGGACAATTCGAACCAGCAAAAATACTCCTACCGAGTCGAATGCACCATCCAAACAAACCCGCGACCTATTAAAAGCCTTTGGATCACATAATAATGTGTCATCAAATTAGGAATGAATAAACGAAGATTCCGAAAGTTTGTCGTCGGGTTGTTTGTGGTAAATAGATATAATTCTAGTCAGTCGAACACATCGTTTTGTTTGAATACTTCCAGACTCATAGCAATCACGTGCCACCATAACGATGCATGCAGACTACCCCCACACCACGTAACTGGTCACGTGATTGACGACTCTTCCGGGGTCCCCCAAATGATCCCTGTCTGGGTAGGCCTATATGACAGGTGTGCCTATAAAAGGCTATGTAATGGGTTTGGTAAACTCACTGTTTAGCTCTTCCATGGGATTTAGCATAAACAAAAAACGATATGTTTTTTGCGCTAGGCGTGTTGGGCCTCATCACTGATGGAATGCATCACCTCTGATGAAGAGGCAACCAGTACACGTGGACTCGCCTGCAACTACATAATCTACAGCCCTAAAGTCTACTGGAATAAAGAAACTTGCCGAAGCTGACAAGGTTTCTGAAGGTGTAACCCGGGTTCGGTTGAAAAGCAGGCTATTTGGCAGATCTTCCTGCCAGCTCATGACAAATTCCAAGACTGAAATTGGACGTCTGCGCCAAACTCGGTGCATAAAGCTGACCTACCTCGCGATCACCTGCCCCACGGTCAAAAGGTCAAGTCGGCCTTGACTGGTCACCGTGGCCATTCGTTACAAAAGGGTCAAAGCCTTTGATCGCAAATATTCAGTTGAGGTAGTTGTCGCTTTCTCACACATCTACTGTCGAGAGCAGTGGTGGACCCTGGACGAAAGTTTATGGGTTCAACTGCTGACCAAACTGGCGTCTCAGTCCGACGAGAAAGAAGCCCACAGAGGGTAAGGTATTGGTTGAGAAGCTT
Source organism: Pictodentalium vernedei (assembly GCA_031216915.1). NCBI lineage: Eukaryota > Metazoa > Mollusca > Scaphopoda > Dentaliida > Dentaliidae > Pictodentalium > Pictodentalium vernedei. The sequence goes on along the minus strand of CM062295.1, from coordinate 308,544,629 downwards.
AACCACACAGCGATTGACAGCGTCTGTTTGGACATAAGTATGCACAGGAGTTGATGTTGTCTAAAGGTCAGAGATACACTGAATGGGTTGCCCAGCACTGTACAACGAAGTGACGCATCTCACTGATAAAAGGCCCAAGGATGCAGTTTTGGGATGAGACGGTTACGCAGAACCCCCCTATCATTGCGGGTAGGTCTTTTGATTTGGAGATCCCCTCTGAGGTGAGGATGCGGTATCCCTACCGACGTGCTTCTGATCCTGTGTGGTCCTTCTGGGACTACAGACTACGATGATCTGTGGAATAGCCTGCCCTGTATTATTCATCGCGTGGACAAGATGGGTCAGCTCGTGGGTTTGTCCGGGAAGCGACATTACTTGATGGTGTGCTTACTCGTTAGGGTCCGCCCTTCCTCTTTCCCGTTTACATTCGAGGCACGCGGTGCGTACAACAACCTTGCAGTGCCCCAGGCTGTTGTTTATTCTGATACTAAACTGCAGCGGGTCCTTGGTTCTGAAGACCCCGAGCAACTCAGTGTTACAGGATTGGCAGTTCTGTTGGCCCCCTTTCAGTCAAACGATTTAGTCCAACGTCGGGTCGAATTGACAATTTATCCGTTGGCCGGTGCCTTTGTAGAACACAAGTTTTTTTCTGGGTGGCCTTCCGGATTCTCTGCACGGTGGGTTGCCTAAATTCGGTTCTCTCTTTCCGGGTGGGCATGTAATCCTTAGAAGTTGACGCAAGTACTCTACCCTGGAGATGGCCAGGTTATTCCCCGTTGGACTACTGGAGATAGTCATTTATGAGCCAAACCTTTCGAGAAGCTTTTGCTGTGAGTCCCTGACTTGAGTGGACCGTGATCGCGTATCCAAGGTGTCAGTCCGACATATATCTTGCACTTGACTGCATTGATGACACGGGGAAGGGCCAAAACAACATTCGTTCAAGACGAGGACTTCCTGGTCCGGCCGCCGTCGTCAACAACGCGACTGGGAAACCTGACCAGAATGTTATGTTTTCGGCTGTCTTTGATTGACAGAGGAGTGGCACCGGAATATCTGCGAAGCATTCCTTATGTGTCTGAAAGAGCGACTCCTGGGATGTATATAGGGCTTTATAACTTTATGGCGGTTGGTGAGGACCTGGTCGCACTGCTTCACAGGCCAGTTTTGTCCAAGACAACTGGGGAGGGTGTTACAAATCCACTGGTACTGAACCCTATCTGGTTTGAGGCCAATAACTTTCATAATGGTTTTGATGCCCTGTGGTCAACCACGACATCCTCATAATGGTCTGCATGGCCTTGCAACCATTCATGTGGCATCTCATCGTAATAGTGGCAGTATAGGTGGCTGGCTTTCATCACCACAACAGACTGAACACTGACCTGAAAACGAGGAGGTTTCGAGGATTGGCTTTGGGACTATTCACTTCTCGTTCCAGATGACACGTGTGACATACTTCTGGCTTATTCTCTCTGGCGTTCAGTAGTTGTGTCCACTCCACCGGAACAAGCTGTGATAGGTCGGGAACGGGACTACTCGCCGTACCCGAGGTGGGACGAGTCGCCGTCGGGACAAGTCGCCGTGGAGTAGTAGTTGGGAAGTAATGCGCGCCATAGGATTAAATTATCTTTATTAATACTCATGACTCATGGGGTTGTAAGTGACAAGTAACTAGAGGCATATATTTAATTATCTTTATTATTTAATTATATATATTCTTCACAACAAAGACATGTGACAATAGTTAACAATAATGATTTAACACATACAATAGTTACTATAATATAACAGGTTTTTTTTAAATCACAGAGTTATACATCTTACATCTAAGGAAAGACAATTATTTAACATAAACGGAGGAACACTTTTTTCAAAAAGGCTGACGTTGATAGTGATGGAGGGTTATTTTTCATTGAGATTTTGTAATAATTTTTTTCAACAATGGTATTTAATTCATTAACTATGGTTTTGAAGAGTTAACTGGTACTTTACCTTGTAGATAACGTAGGAGTGGCCGTCACTTGAGATTAATAGTGGTTTTCCACATTGTGTGCCTGTTGGTAGTACAGAGTATGTAGTTGGACCGTCTGTTGGCAGTTGATTATCCTCGGGTAGGTCCGGATCCTCAATAGACATTTCCATAGCTTCAGGTGGGTTGTCATTATCCCTGTGTGGCAGATCAAACGTGCCGTACATTAATTCCTGGAGAATCTCAACATTTTGCTGGTCAAGCTGGTCATGATCATCATCGGATAGATTCATAGGCTCATCTTGCAGGATATCGAAGCTGAAGATTCTGTAGTTCCTACTGTCGCCGCAACCTCTCGGAGTCTCTCATCATCTCTCCTGCAGAAATATCAAAGATTTTAAGATTACGAAAATGTTTTTTCATTGAAACGATACTATATATAGCGATAATTGCACCAAAGTTATTTGTTATGTTATTTTCTGTTTAAGCGATACTTACTTTTGTTGACAAGGCGAGCAAACAAAATTCAGAACAATTCTGCTGTGCATGGCGTCTCGGTATTGCTGGAGGTCAATCCCAGTATTACAAAGTCGATGCTGCCAGCGGCCACAGTCCTCACAGTCAACAGCATGTTGTCGTGGTCTAACTTCTCTGTTGCATTGAATACAAAAATATGAAGGCGTTTTGGAAATGATGCTGAGTGATGAATGAATGAAAGGTTTTAGCGCGCCGAAGGCGCGCAGGGACGATGTGGGATTTACAAATCCCTTGCGACCCGGTTAACCTTATTTTTTTTTCCCTTGGATCACACAGGCCTAGCTTTCCTATTGCCCAAAATGGAGTCTGAGGGGGTTATGCACGCGGTTAGAATACCCGGCAGTTTACGCTGGAGTGTTAGATGGTCAATACTCAAGTCCCTCAACGCCTTTAAAACTATTAGAGAGCGAGCTCTATTCGGTTCCAGTTCGGCGATGGTAGAGGTTTGAGTCCCACCATGGTGGCGAGCCAGAATGTAATGTTGTGCGATGGCAAGTTTAAGGGAAGAAGAGAAAAGAAAACCAAACAGCAACGCCGGTTTGGTAGCGGCCCCGGTATATGACCATAGCGGTTACAAAAAAGAAGTGGAGAAAGCTCCAACAGTTTAGTTTTAAGAAACCGGGAGTCATCCATCAAGCCTTATGGGAGATGGGATGCCGTATGTGATTTTGAGGTATCTGGTTATCCTTCGGGAATTCCAAATGACCTCCTCCACCCCACCCCCCCCCCAAAAAAAAAACAACAAAAAAAACAACAAAAAAAAACAAAAAAAAACCACTCACTGACACACACCCTCAAGCCCTTAAAAGGGCTGTTAAATCTTTATTCAAATGTTTATTTATATCAAATGTACACTCGTTCTCAGCCAGACAAGCTTGTTTCAATCCTTGCCTAGCGTTTGGTGGTTTCTTGTATATGTTGCAGAAAGGTAGGTTGCACCAATTCCTCCTACGCTTTGTCTACCATTTCCATGCGTCTTCCTGATAAGAGTGTTGCAAGAAAATTTGAGAATGTTCAGTTAGAAAAGTAAAAGGTAGAGAGAAAGATAGGTATCCGCTATTGTATATTGTGCCTGCTGTGTGATTGTTGCTATGGATGGGGTAAGGGGTGTGTTTCTTCGGAGCCCACTCCCCACACGCAGAGTTGCGAGGCAATCCTCACAGACTCAATCCTAAAGATCTCAATGAGTAGCGAGGCAATCCTCACTGACTCCACGCAGTTTAATTCTATTGAGTAATTTTAATTTACTGTGGATTATTTTGTTTTTCTGTTTAGGGTTCGGTGTTCGTTCAGCTTCACCATTGATTCACTATCCTGGAGTATGTGGAGGGTTTTGTTATATAGATCTTATTAAACGCGTTTCAATCGCGCTTCAGCAGAGTTGCGAGGCAGTCCTCACAGACTCTATCCTAAAGTTCCCAATGAGTAGCGAGGCAATCCTCACTGACTCCACGCGATTTAGTTATATTGTATAATTTTTTTTTTTTTTTTTTTTTTTTTTTTTTCATTTTCTGGAAACTTATTTTGTTTTTCTGTTAAGGGATCGGTGTTCGTTCAGCTCAACCATTAATTCACTATCTTGGAGTCTGTTGAGGGTTTTGTTTTGTAGGTCTTTTAATCGCGTATCAATAGTTTCTATTTTTGCTAGCTCGTGAAGTTCCTTTATCGGTGTCCATTTCGGTTTGCATAGTGCCACTCGCAGGGCATAATTTTGAACCCTCTGTAGCTTCTGGATGTTGGTTTTGCTTAGGTCGCTTGTTATTATGGCACCGTATTCTAGTACCGGACGTATAAATGTTTTGTAGAGCTTGAGAAGCACATCTTTGTTTGCTCCCCAATTTCTACCTCTGATCATCTTCAGAAAATTGATACGTTTAGTAGCTCTAACCGTAATGGAGTTTACGTGACTGTTTAGACTGAGATTGCTATCTAGGATAAATCCCAAAAATTTGGCCTCTTTGTTTGCTTCTAGTTTGTGATCGTATAACTGGAGATCGATACTTGGGACTGGTTTTTTCCTTTGCTTTTTGAAGAACGTAACTTTTTGAGTTTTGGCGGCATTAAGTTTGATGCGCCACAGGGCACACCAGCTCTCAAGATCGCGAATGGTATCCTGTAGACGATTTTTAATTATGTTTCTGGACTTGCTGGCTGTCCAAATGCCTTTGTCGTCTGAGAACTGCGATAGTTCAACAAAGTTTTTCCCTACTTTTTCTATATCATTCACATATATTATGAAAAGAAGCGGACTTAGAACCGACCCTTGTGGTGTTCCCGCTTCGAGTATTACTTCCTCGGACACCTCGCGATTAACCCTCACCTTGATTTTTCGGTCAGTTAGAAATGATGATATGATCCTTAGAATTTTAGTGGGTAATCCCATTTTCGCTAGTTTATATCTCACGCCATTGTGCCATACCGAGTCGAACGCTTTTTTCTACATCCAAGAAAAGCGCGGTTCCGATTTCGTTTTGACTAAATGCTGTTTTCATATAATCGACCAGTCTATATACGTGTTCGATTCCCTCTTTCTGACTCCTATATGCCCTTTGCCATTTGTTGAAAAAGTTGATTGATTCGAGATAGCTGCGAAGTCTCGTAGTGAGAATCCGCTCAAATATTTTCCCAACACAGCTAAGCAAGCTGATTGGGCAGTAGTTAGAAGGGTTGGTAAGGTCTTTGTCGGGTTTAGGTATCATGACTCCCGTGGCCACTTTCCAGCATTTTGGGAAGTACCCACAGGAGAGACAGCAGTTTAAGAGTTTGGTAAGTCTGCAGTAGAAGATGTTGGGGCACTGTTTCATTATTTTGTAAGAGACTTCGTCTTCTCCTGGGGACGAAGATGACCTGCATTTTCTGATTATACCCACGACCTCTTCTACGCTTATTGGTTCGGTTAATTCATGGTCGTCCCCGTCTTCATGCCTTTGGTCGAAGTTCGGTTCATTGAAGATTGAGTTGTTATCTTGGACAAATTTATTTACTCGTACCTTAAAATCGTTGTCATATCTGTTCCCTTCTTGTGGACGATGTGCCTTCTTTAGAAGTTCGGCAAAAGCACTGGCCTTTGCCTTGTCGTCTATGGCCATAGATCCGTCGCTAGTCTTTAGCGCATTATTATTGGCAATTTTGCTCTGTTGGCCAGTAAGAGTTTTAAATGTATCCCAGAACCTCTTAGGTTCTCTCAGCCCATTTAGGTTTTCGGTTGCTTTTTCCCATCTCACGCGATTGTCGTTAGCTATGGCCTTTTTTACTTCCCCATGAAGGCGATTATACGCGGTTTTAAGTTCTGCTCTTTTCATTTGATCATTCTCTGATTGGTAAGCCCGGAAGGCTTTTCTTTTTTGTTTGATTATTTGAAGAGTTGTTTGGGTTATTCTGTTTATCCGCGTCTTTACTGTTTGCTTGGGACAGATTTCATCTAGCGTACTGTTGATAACCTCGCTAAGGTGGGTGCAGGCTTTTTCTAGTTCATGAACATTTGAGGGGTCATTTGCCTTTATTTTTACTTCGATAATGTTTCTGAAGAGGTTCCAGTCAATTTTTGATAGGTTCCTCCTATTCACGGGAGGATACCTTGCGGGACTAGTATTACATTTCAGAGTGGCGTGAACCGGCAGGTGATCACTGCCTAGATCATCATCTCCTACAAATATGTCTTGCATTTGGCTGGTTAGTGATTTGCTGGTGATAATCAAGTCTAGGATATCTGATTGATGGAGTGGGTTGTTGCTTATGTATGTTACGTCTTGATCGTTATTTACCACGAATAGATCGAGTTCTTCAATGATATGGAAAAGGGCGTCACCATTAGGCTCAGTCTTATGACATCCGAATACCTGGTGTTTGGAATTGAAATCACCCAAGAATATGCAGTGCTTGTACTTGTTGGTAAAAAATTCAAATACTTTACTGTCTACTGTTGCTTGCGGCTTGTTATAATATGATATGATGGCCACGTGTTTGTGGTCAAGTTCAATTTCAGCTGCAATCACTTCAGCATTGAGGTGGTCGCATGGTATTGATTTGTATTTAATCTCCTGCCTTATTAACAGAGCGACACCGCCGCCTTTTTGGGCGGGGCGATCTCTTCTAATAATATCAAAACCACATAACGAGAATTGTTTGTTTGGTTTAAGCCAGGTTTCGCTAATTCCAATTACGTCCGTATTTTTTAAATAATGTGACATTTGCAAATTTTTCTGATTAACGCTTCGAGCGTTCCATTGGACTATTTTTAGTTTAAACAATATTTATTTCCAAAGTAAACATATACACTAAAAAATAACAGAATATACAGCAATTGAAGGAAGTGGATTCAGCATAAAGCTAAATAGCTTATGGAAGGCTGTTTCCACGGCAAAATCAACTATTTATAACACTGCGGCAGATTGGTTCGTTCATGTTCGATATGTTTACCTTTGGCTGAGAAACAGTAAGATAGGATAAGAGCGATGTAGAGTGAGAAGAGAAGTAAAGAAAGAAAGAAACAGAGTAACACGGAGAGATGACAGTGAGACAATGTATACATTTTCTTTTAAGTGTGTGGCGCAACGGACAGGGGTGCTTCGCAGAGAATGCAAGGACCCCGCGAAGTTAGGGCGACACGACAGTCACAATTGGCAGAATTGGCTAGAACATAAGGTCAGTGGCAACAGAGTCCACGATACTAAGCTAAGTTGCAAGGCGTTTACATCCCATCAGGGAGGGAAGGCATGGCCATCAGTGGCTGAAAGCCGTACTGGTTGGCCTCCGGCAGGATAGCAGACATGGTGAACAGAAGCCAGAGTTATTTTAATTTCGCACCAAAAGGCCGGAGGGAGGCGGATTGAATTTCGTTAAAATCGCTTGCTGAGTAGAATAAAATTGTGAACCACCTCAAATAGCTTGTGATTCTCCTCATTGCTCAGAAATTCAGAGCCGTACAGCAAGGTTGATGTGTCCAATGCAATAGGTAATTGGCTGATGGTGCAATTTCGGGCAGTTGTAAATCGCGGACAGTGTAAGAAGTAGTGCTCTGGTGTTTCAAATTCACCACAGTCGCATAAGGGACTGCTGGACAGATGGTTATTGAACAGGTGAGCTTTGAGATGACTACAGTGCAGCCTAAGTCTGCAGTGAACAATTTGGGCGAGGCGGGATTTGGCAGCACAATAGAAATTTGGTGGTCTTAAATTGCCTTTATTTAAGAAACCTTTGAAGTTATTCAACGAGGAGTTCGTACGAATTGGGAGGGGTATATTGTTCCACTGATCAGTCACGTTAGGAATGAAAGAAGACCTGTACAGTTCGGTCCTGCAGGTTGGGATTCGATGGTTTTCGGCTGTTCTAAGATTGGAAGTGGATGTTAGTTCCGAGATCTTTGGCGGAACTTTACAGGACAGGTATTGTGGTGTGATATTGTGATACATTTTAAAAAACTGGATTAATTTATGTTTGCGTCGTCTTTCACGAAGTGGTTCCCATCCTGTTTCGGTGTACAACAAGGCCTTATTGGCACTGAGTGTTGCCCCTGTGACAAGCCTTGCTGCTGCTATCTGGACCCTCTCCAGTTCCTCAGCTTTGAGTGCGGAGCAGTTGTCCCATACTACATCTGCATATTCGAGTAGGGGTCTTACAAACGCAAAATAAATTTTCTCGAGGACAGATCGGTCTAGGAAGAATTTGTACTTTCTTAGAAGGTCTAACCTAGACCAAGCTTTCACACAGATATGGTCAATATGGTCGTTCCACGTACATGTGTTATTAAATGTGATTCCCAGATGTTTGTGGGTGGAAACTTCTAAGATTTGCGAGTTGGCAAGAAGTAGAGTAGGGTGAGGATTGGGGCCCCTTTTCCGAGACATGAGAAGGCTTTCTGTTTTATTTGGGTTGAATTCTACCAGCCATGAATTGGCCCACTGGTCAATAGAAGTTAGGTCGCGATTTATTATCGACGAAGCTTGTATTGGGTCATCAATTATTAGGTATAGGGATGTATCATCAGCAAATAAACGTATACTACTGAGAATGTCATCGGTTATGTCATTGATGTAGATTAAAAAAAGTAAGGGACCTAAAATTGACCCCTGTGGTACACCCGCATTAATTGATCTCCACGAGGATCCCTCTGACCCAATCACTACTCTCTGGGATCTTTCTGAGAGATACGATTTCAGAAACAGTAGAAGTTTACCAGAAATACCAATATTTTCTAGTTTGTGGATGAGCCCCTTATGCCAGACTTTATCGAAAGCCTTGCTGACATCACAAAATACAACCCTCACCTCTTTGCCCTCGTCAAGCGCTTGGCAGAACTCGTCGTATATGTCAGTCAGCTGAAGTACAGTCGAGTCACCAGGTGTAAATCCAGATTGAAACTGTGAGAGAATATTATTTTCGATCAGGAATTCCCATAGCCGTTTAAAAATACATTTTTCAAATAATTTTCCCACACAGCTGATAAGCGATATTGGACGGTAGTTACTAACAATGTTGGAGGGTTGTTTTTTCAAAACGGGGGTGACATTTGCTTGTTTCCACTTGGTCGGGAAATGTGAGTTGTTCAACAGTATATTGAATAATATTGAAAGGGGCTCACACAAGGAGGATTTGCATTCTTTGAGAACTCGTGGGCTAATCAAATCAGGACCCGATGCTTTTGACGTTTTAAGGGTTTTCATTGCAGCATACACATCAGTGGAGAGTAGAGTAATATCGTCAAGAACTTTGGAAATCTTCATTTTGGTTTCGGGTAGCAAAGCTCTCGAGTCGTCGACAGTTGATATGGAGCTGAAATATTCGTTAAATATTTCAGCTTTATCGGCATTGGCGGAGTACACGGTATTGGAATAGAGAAGCGAGGGTATACCTGGTGCATTTACACTCCCAAAAAGAGATTTCAGTGTTTTCCACCAATGAGACGGAGAGGTTGTTTTGCTTTGTAGAATAGTTTGAATTTTGGACGCATGCAAAGCTTTGGATTTTCTAACAGCCGAAACAACCTCATTCCGCTTCTTTTTATATTTGGCCCAGTCTTGCTGTCTTTTTGTGCGTTTGGCGGTGTGATAGAGTCGTTTTCGCTGCCTGATCAGCAATCTAATTTCATTATGCATCCATTTGGGCTGCCCTGTCCGAATGGTGACAACTTTGTTTGGAATGTGAAGGGATGCGGTGTGGAGTATGGTATCTGTGAAAGTTTCGACAATGTCGTCAGGGCATGGGGTGTCAAAAATAACATCCCAGTTCGTGTTAGAAAATGTCTCATTTAAAAGTTCATAATTACCCTTGTCGTATTGCCATACCGTTCTCTTAAAAGAGGAAAGGGCTGGTTTCGAGTAGTTAACTTCTATTGAAATAGGACAGTGATAACGAGTAAGGTCGGGTATGATTGGATCAAGAACTTCACATCTTTTTACTTTCACTGTATCGCTAACGGCAAAGACGTCAAGCAATGTCGATGAGGACTCTGTGAAGCAAGTAGCTTCGTTCACGGTCTGTCTTAAGTTAAAGTAATGGAGTAATTTAGAGAAACCGTTACGGGAAGGGGCAAGTTGATTGTCATTAAAGTCTCCGGTGACTATAAGGTCAGCTATAGATGTGTCTCTACCCTTTTCAATAGACATGGATATTGAATCCCAAAGGTCCACTGGGCTATTTGGAGGTCGGTAAAATACACCTAGAAGGAGCGAATGTCCTCTGTATTTCAATATTTCTATCCACAAGCATTCTAGATTGGGATGTTGGAGATCTGGCCTGGGACGAAATGGGATTCCACACTTGACATAAATAGCCACGCCACCACCTCTTGAAGTGCGATCCAAACGAAGAGGCTCCTGGAAGCCATGTAATGAGACTTCGCCGGTGCCAACTGTGTCACAAAGCCACGTTTCGGTTAATGCCAGTATATCGAATGATAGAAATTCGTACTGCACAATGTCTAGTTTGGGCTTGATACTTTGAATATTGAGATGAACTATTTTCAAACAGTTGTGACTACTCATCATACTATCAGATGGTGGACCGGGGTTGATTTCAATGTCACCACACTTCAATAAGAGTTTGAAAAAGTATACTACCGATGTCTTTAGGGCATCCAAAAAGTTAGATTGTGGCATTGATGTAATTACGGGGCTGTCAAGAGCTGGTTTGGTCGGCCTCTGTTCAGGAAAACTATGGAGGATCGAGTGCGATGACAATTTTTGAGTTACAAGCAACGAGATCATTAGAGATAGTCCCTTTGGGCCGAAGTTGTACACTAACATTATCAATATTGAGCAATTGTAGTCTAGCCTCTTTTTTGGGGGCTTACCTGATCTAGCTCTTGGCACAAAAAGACCAACTCTCATTCTGTAAGTATTTATATCAGCCATGTAGCTTAACATTAATTCGAATTGCATAAGAAGAGTTGGTCGTTTGAGCCTGGGATAGCATCAGTCTGGACGAGAACACACCTGCCCGGAGCGCACACACTTCAATGGTTAACACACAAGTACAATTGGAGTCATCATCAGTTGGAGAAAAATAGACAAGCAATTCTAGAGGAAGAAGGATATTTACAGTTAGAAACAGAAAGATGTGAAAAATATGTATATACATCAAGGAGGGTATGATTTAGCCACAAGTTCGGTGGCAGTTTGGTATGAGTATTAGACAAATATTATCGGTCAGTACAGCGGTTGGCCTGGGAGATTACTGGAGTGGTCGGATAGTTCAAGTCTGTTTGGATCAGGTAAAAAAAAGCTAATAAGAATATATGTGTGGTTATTACAAGGCCCTAGAAAGTAACGCTGTGACCTGAGAGGCTTATAATGATTAACCGTTTGGCGCATGTGACCGTTATGATAGGTAAAGGATTAAATAACAAAGTGGCATGTCCAAGATAATTTGCAACATTGAGAATTCCAACTAGACCAGCCTCAACTAGTCCAACTCCCGGAAGACCAAAGCTAGCTCACCGGGAGCTGATCCAGTTGGAACCCGTCCAATTAGAATTAACCCAATGAGAACCGGTTCAACTGGAACCGGTCAATGTGGAAGTGACCTAGGTTTTATTGTTGTACAGTATATATTTCGAGCTGCAACACGTAAGATTACTTTCATTAGAGCACCGGACCTGTGCCAGGGTGTGTACTAAATACACACCCTAACACAGCGTCGGTGCACAAAAGAAAAAAGGAAGTGACGTGTTTAATTTTTGAGCAGACATTAGTGTCAGATTTATATGGTCGTATAATCACAGAAGTGATATTTAGACTCTATCACCCTTAATTGTGGTTGTTAGACAGCCCTCTTCGGGACATTTGGAAACAGTGATGCGTATGTATCACGGGTTCAACCTGACAATATTACATACATGATCAGTAAAGAATTCAAACAACCGAGAGTAAATTGTATTATAAATTTTTAGTTCTTTTGCTTACAAAACAAGAGCCATAGCCCCTCATTCAAACGAGTGTGTCACACTCGCTTGAATGATGGGTCATAACCTATTTTTCCGAGTGCAAAAAGAAAATTTAAAAAATTAATGAGTAGCAGCGTTTGTGTATAGCGCCATCCACTTTCGGGGGAGATGTTGGGTAAAGGGTTATGGTCGCGTACAATTAAGTCATAGAAATACAGGTAAGGCAGTCGAGTCGATTCTAATGGTATTTGTGAGATTATTTTAAGATACAGATAGGGCAGTCGAGTCGATTCTAGTGGCATTGATATTTGTGTGGTTATTTTAAGATACAGATAGGGTAGTCGAGTCGATTCGAGTGGTATTGATATTTGTGTAGCTATTTTAAGGCCCTAAAATGTTACACTGAGCCCTGACCTGAGAGGAGTATAATGACGTATGATCGTTATATTGGGTAAGGGGTTAAGTAACAAGATGTCATGTCCAAGATTATCTACAACTTAGCACATTCCAATTAAGCCAACTCCAACTGGACCAACCTCTGACGGACCAAAGCTGGCCCACCAGAAATTGGCTCATTTGGAACCGGTTCAATAAGAAGTAGCCCAACCAAAACTGTCTCAGCGGGAACCGGTCAACACAATTGATATTTACAATTGACATTTGTGTATTTCTTCAAGGCCCGAAAAAAGTTGCACTAGAACCTGAGAGGCTAATAATGATTAACCTTTGGACGTGCGTGACCATTAAGTTAAGTAGGGGGTTAAATAACAAGATATCAGGTCTAAAATTATCTGCAACTTTGAAAATTCCAACAGGACCGAGTCCAGCTAGTCCAAGTCCCGGCAAGCCAGAGCTAGACCACAAGGAATTGGCCCAGCTGGAACCGGTCCCATTGGAATTATCCCAGTCAGAACGAGTCCTCACAAAACCGGTCCACATGGAAGACAACCTACATTCCAGGAGAGCGATTATTGTCACCCTGGACTTTTTTCATAGAGCCAACAGACGAGTCGATTCTAATGATATTGACACATGTGTGGTTGTTCCAATGCCCTCAAGGGTTACAGTTATATCTGAGAAGCGTATTATGATTTACCTTTTGACGCAACTTGCCGTTGTATTGGGTAAGGGGTTAGCTAACAGAATGGCATGTCCGAGATTATTTGCAACTTTGAAGATTCCAATTAGACCAACTCCACCCTGTCCAACTCCCGGCAGACCACAGCTGGCCCACCGGGAATTGGTCAAGTTGGAACCGGTCCACTTGGAATTAGTCCAGTAGGAACTGGTCCAGCCGGAACCGGTCAATATGGAAGAGGCCCTACATTTTCAAGAGAATGTTTTTATCACCCTAGATTTTTCATAAGACCTGCACAGCAAGGTATGGATTAAGGATCAATGACATTTGCAAAATATTTTCACTTAAGTTTAGTTTCAATTTCGGCCATCTTAGATGGAGTAGTAATTCTTTCAATCCGTTCAGACCTCAATTTTATAAAAATCACCCCATCATGTGTCCACGTGTCAATAATTTTATGATCTTTCTTTAGCAGTCTGGCTTTACGTGCTAATGCGGCTCGTGTAGATGTAAGGTCTTCATTCAGAAAGATTTGAGGGGGCGGATTACTACTGGCTTGAGATGATTGGGCTACATTTTTCAATCCCTTGACTATTTTTAGTGTATCCATGAATGGTTTAGGAATAACTGTACTAAGTTTATTTAAGTTTAATTACTATTTGTAATATTGTTACATAATTATATTCTGTTGACGGCCGCTTCTAATAGCGTGTGAGATATTTGAGTATTATATAACTTAGAGGCTGTTTTACTAATCTCTTTGCAAACGTCCGAAAGACTGGTGTCCAAGTGTTTCTTCATTACGCTGAAAATAGAGCCAGCCATTAGAGTACACGTGGAATAAGGGGAAGATGAGTTCTCGACATTACTTACATTTAGAGCTTTAAGCTGGATGTTTGTTTTAACTTTTTTGAAGTGGCTACAACCCCGGTAGTTGCTGGGGTGTTGACCACCGCAATTCGGGCATTTCAGAGTTTTAGCACTACATGCCTTCGCGATGTCTTTGTCACCGCATTTCATACATCGTTGCTCCCCGTTGCAGTTGTGTGACAAGTGCCCAAATTTCTGACACTTGTGACACTGAACGGGTTGCGGAAGAACACGATATTCCTCGGTTTCGTATTTTTTGCCATTAATAATTACCCCTTTGCTTATCAGATTTAATTTCGTTGCTCTATTAGGGCATTTTACTTTTATTTTCCAAGTATGGTTACCCGTGGCTTTGGAGATTAGTCTCTCCCACGAGCATCCTGGAAGGGCTTTATCAATCGAGTTTTTTTCCGTTTTGGGGTGGACGCGTGTGATTACGACACAGGGGTTTGGTTGCGGGTGGCCCTGTGTCTTGTTGGTTTTATTGGTCACCTTAGGGGGCGTTTTGGCTTTTACTTTATCGGCGTACGTCGCTCTATCGGTTGGGCTAGCTGTCGCATTCACTATTTCCGGTGATGTAGACTCTGTTGAGTCCCCATTTCTTGGTGTGACCACCGAGTCCTTTCCAGTAGCGGTGCTCTGTGAATTTTTCTTGATGATTTTTGTCTTCTTGACATGCCGATCAATAGTCATACAGAAACCATTTTCGTCTTCGACGTCCACGGTTTCATCATTTTCACGGAACTCATTGGAGAGTTTCCTTTTCGATCGATTTTGGTTTGGTGATTTTTTCTGTCGCTGCGATTTGGGGACTTTAGCTGAATTTTTATCCAATTGAATTTCAACCGCCACGGCCGGGGAAACTGTGACCGTGTTGGTAGCTTCTTCTACTATGGAACGCAGCCAGTTATCCTGGCTGGGGGTAATTAGATCTGAATCTATTTCAGATATCCCCGGCAGTGAGCCGGCGGACGCAGGTCTTCTCATTTCTGTAGCAGCGTCAATACATGGTAAGTCAGGAACTGGAGGAGCATGGTCCTCCTTACCTGGTTTGGCTTTCAGAATTGCCTTTTCCAGTTCCCTTCTCAATTCAGCCTTTTCTTTATCTGCCTGCCGCTTCTGGGCTTGAAGCTCTGACCGCAAACCCTCTATGGTGTCATTTAATCTGGCTATTTCTTTCTGGAAGCCAGACATCATCAACATCATCGATGTCATATCAGTATTAGTGGAATTTCCACTGTTGCTCAGACTACCAGAATTAAAGGCAGAACTGTTTAACTGAGCTTGACTTTGTTTATCCATTATTTTTATTTGAAAATAATTCTAAAATTCTAAATTTTATTTTTTAAGTTATTAAAGATTTTAATTTAATTGTATTGACTTAAATTGTATTGACTTAAATATTAGTTTTTAGTTTTAACACAGAAAAGCAGACAGAAAATAGATAGAGTTAAAGATAAACACTTACAAAATTACACTAGAGTGCACAGAAGTGGTACAGAGAACAATAGGCTTTGTTAATATCCAAGCTGTGAGATGTGTTCAGTCAGGAGCTTTCACAGACACGTCCGATCAGTACGACTGTCAATCGCTGAATTCGAGTCTTGCCGTCTGACTATATTTATAGAAGATCAGGTCGGCAAATAAAAGGGAACCCCAAAACACTCTGAAATAACTGTGATCTTGGTTAATTGAGAAGCCATCACCAAATCAAAACAAAATCATTACTGAAACGATATTGTAGTAGCCGACGACTGAAAACCAATCACTTTATATCAGCGCCTAAAAACAGTGATTACAACCAACCTTTAGTAGCAACCGGCAATTGAGAACACATCAACTTAATCAAAGCTGACGATTACTTTTATTTCATTTTCAACAAAATCATTCTTCTGAAAATGTTGCAGTGGACAGTTTAGTTCAAGGTGGGACTTTCATAACACGTGGATTTAATTCTGTTCATTTCTTTCAATTCATGGAGGTCGGATTTATTGGTGAAAATACTCTATAGGTTAGTAAGTGATAAATTTAACAATATTTCACCCCAAAAAATGAAATAATAAAAAAATAAATTAAAAAAAAACAACAAAAAAAAAACGGGACAAGTCGCCGTAAAAATCGGGACAACTCGCCGTCCGACGGCGAGTTGTCCCTACGGCGACTTGTCCCGTACCCGATAGGTCTCGGCCTTAACATCCCTACCCCCGAATTTCTTTCACTAGGAGTGAACACCAAAGGATCTCTGATTCCGAATGCTGTAGAATCTGGGATGTCTTTTTTCTGGCACAAATACGGGACATACTTTTTGCCGGTAAAAAGGACGGTAAGTGTATAAAAACCACGTTTTAAAGTACTAAATGTACCTCTGAACGTGTGAAAAGTGACAATTTAATTAAGTGTACACAATGATAAATATATATACTAAAAGTTTGCTAAGCACCAAATATTTGACACATCATTGTGAAATTTGCTTGGAACATATTTGCGATATTTTTGGTGGATATGATTGCGGAATGTATTGAGATGGTCCCCAGTGTTTTCATTAGCTCTCTTGACCAGTGTCTTGACAGGCAGACTTTTCGTGACAGTCATGGGAAGCAGGTACCCCTTGATTTTCATGATGTTTTTGTGTGCTGTCTACACGTACATGACATGTGTAGGATATTCAATCTTCATTTCAACACAAACCCTTGTGATTTATTGATTGAATATGTCAAATGTAAGAAGACATTTGTGTGAAGCAGAAATGTGGCGGGATGAAGGGATGGTGGAGCAAGGGGCTACTCAACGTCAGGTTGGTGAAGCCCTTGGTGTGCACCATACGGTGATCACCAGAGCCTGGGCAAGATTTCAGCAGTATGGCACACTAGTAAGACGGCATGGTGGTGGCAGAAACAGGGTAACATCTGCAGCTGAAGACCGGTCTTTGATCATTCAGGCCCGTAGGAACCGCTTTGCCACAGCAACCCAGCTTTGCAGTGACCTTCAGAATGCATCCGGGGTAAATGTTTCGACGCAGACTATCCGGGCAAGGTTGCACGAATGCGGTCTCCGATCGAGAAGACCATGTATTCGCATTCCGCTGTCCCAGAACTACCGCCAGGCACGATATGAATAGGCCATAGACCACGTTGGATGAACCTGAGAAGATTGGCGACCTGTCCTTTTTACTGATGAGTCAAGGTACTGCCTAGACCATACAGATAGGCGTTCTAGGGTTTGGAAAAGACCAGGAGAGCGATTCCATGCAGCCAATATTGCTGAGCATGACCGCTATGGTAGAGGGTCGAGCATGGTCTGGGGCGGTATCAGCAGGGATGGACGTACAGAGCTCTGTGTCCTTGAACATGGTACATTGACTGCACAACGGTATATTGATGATGAGATCCTGGATGTCCACGTCAGATTGTATGCAGGTGCAGTGGGTGACAGATTCATTCTGATGGACGATAATGCCCGTCCTCATGTTCCACATGCTGTCGAGGAGTACCGACAGAGGGAGGGTGTTGAGCGCATGGACTGGCCAGCAAGGTCCCCCTGACCTCAATCCAATCGAACACGTGTGGAATGAGTTGCAGCTTGCAATTTCAGCTCGTCCAGTCCAGCCAAGAAGTGTCCAGGCGCTTGGTGCCATTCTGGTCTAAGAATGGAACAACATCCCACAAAGGACCACCAGGAACCGGATTGGGAGCATGGGGAGGCGTTGTCAAGCTGTAATTAACAGTAATGGGTCTCATACTCGATATTGAACCCATACATTTTCGCTGCGTCAACTTTTTGGCAAATTGAAAATTTTCCTCTTTTACCAATAATATTCATTTTCCATGGTTATCGTATTCAAAAGAAAAGCTAAAAAATAATGTCAAACACAAATAAAATCTTAATTTCGGTACGGTACTTAAATCATTGAAGATATAATTAAGGGGACGTCCAACCTAACCTTGGTCAAATTTCTTGTAATTTTCTTTCAAGTCTAAAAAAGTCCCAAAATGAATAATCCCAATAAATTATATACCAAAATGCTTGGAATGAAACATAGAACATGTGGAAACTGAAATTTGCTATGGAACTACTGCCATGTGTAAATAGCACCACCTGAAAGTCTGCTGTGGCATAAGTAAGAGAACAATTTTTTTACAATAAAATACCTCAAAATAAAATAACAGCAGTATTCTATAAACATTTAGTTTAAACAATATTTATTTCCAACTTTCAGAATATACATGAAACAGTATAATGATGTATGTGGATTCGACAAAAAGCTGATAGCTTATACAAAGTCGTTTCCACTCGCATTGCAATTACACATAAATAGATACGAGATGACAGTCATACAGCTGTGACAATCCAAAATTTCGATTCAAACTTTTAACATATGTACACATTGTTGAGTTCAATAAATTATCAATAAACAGCTGAGTAAACATTTAAGTACATACTCGAAGAAATCTTTTCCTAATTCATGAAAGTAATAAAGATTAAGACCAAATGTTATAAGTGGAGTGCTCACTGATTGAAGGCAGACATTTTCTTTTGTTTATGTTTTGATTTGGGGAGTTCAACAAAGGTCAACTTGAAGGAGTCCAGCAGAAGAGGTATGGAAGGACAAAAGAGTGTCTCCCAATATAAAGATGTATGTGTTACTGTAATGGTTTGGAAAGAAAGTATGATATTCTCCTATTTAGAATGCACTGCAAAGTCATACATTGTAGTTGAATAAATATATTTACAAACCCCTTGCACTGTAACCCTTTTTATCCCATGCACCAATTTGATAGTGATTAAATTGTTAAATTTGTCTGGTTTAACAATAAGTATAATAGCTTTGTTCAACTCTTGGACACCAATACACTCATGATATTTGTTGGAGAAGAAATAAGGGTAACTGTAACATGTCACTGCAATAAAACATCTAATGTACTTAAAAATACATTGTTATTCAAAACACATCAAATCAACCTTACATAACCATTATTGCATGTACTTTCCTCAAGGAGGCTTATTGGCATATTGAGATCAGAAGGGCACATCCAGAGGGTCTCACATATTTTTTTTCAAGAACACAGAACACAAAGCAATCCCCAAAAGGTGACAAGTGAGCTCCATTTGACACAAAAAAATTTCCCAGAGTGTGTGTGTGTGTGTGTGGGGGGGGGGGGGGGGCTCTCCTCCTTGTATGACGCTACCTCCGGCACTCAAGACATATGCCTTTTTTCTCAAAGTTTAACTCTTTTTTTTTTTTTTGAAGATCCTGGCCACACATGTTCCAAACACTATCAGACAGGTAACCCTCCAAATAAGTGTATCTGCAAAAATCATGTTACATTGCAAAACATTCTTTTTAGACTTTTAGTTCTGGACCTTTCATGCTTCTTACTTCCAACTATAACACTTAATTTATCGATTAATGGGTGAATAGAAAAGTCCTGCCATAATCAACATTTTGAGTTCCATAAGCCTTCAAAACAGCTCCGATAAAAGTGTCAAACATCAGATTGGTGGCTTTATACAGATTATTCATTAGGTTGTTGCTTGAAATTCTGTAGCAATACAATTGAGGGTATTAAACAACTTTGGGATTTCCTTACGCAAAATAATGTTCTTAACCAATACCAATCTGGCTTCACACCAGGTGATTCAACAGTACTTCAGCTTACAGACATGTATGATGAGTTTTGTAAGGCTCTCGACGAAGGCAAAGAAGTAAGGGTTGTATTTTGTGATGTTAGCAAGGCCTTCGATAAGCTTTGGCATAAAGGTCTGCTTTATAAATTAAGGAAAATAGGTATTAAAGGCGATCTATTACTGTTTCTAGAGTCCTATCTCTCCGACAGATCCCAGAGAGTAGTGCTAGGTGCTGAGGCCTCATCTTGGAAGCGCATAACCGCAGGGGTTCCTCAAGGATCGATACTAGGACCTCTTTTATTTTTAATTTACATCAATGATATAACGGAAGATTTACTGAGTTGTATACGTTTATTTGCTGATGACACATCTTTGTACTTGATAGTTGAAAATCCTGATCTTGCTGCTAAGATCCTAAATGAAGACCTCGAGAGACTTCAACAGTGGGCTTCAACTTGGCTAGTTGAGTTCAATCCGCAAAAAACAGAAACTATGTTAATATCCAGAAAGCTTATACCATCCAATCACCCACCCCTTGCTTATGGTCATTCCCAAATAACTGAAGTCAAATTTCATAAACACTTAGGAGTTTTTCTAAACAACAAGTGTGTGTGGGACAATCACATAAAACATATCTGTACTAAAGCATGGTCTCGCATTGATATGTTGCGCAAACACAGATTTGACCTTGAACGCTGTGTTCTTGAAAAAATTTATTTTGCGTATATTAGGCCACTGCTTGAATATGCCGACGTTGTTTGGGACAATTGTACTGAAACTGAAGTTGACGAATTAGAGAAAATCCAAATTGCGGCTGCAAGAATTGTCACTGGGGCAACGGTGAGCACAAGTAAGTCAAGTTTATACACGGAGACTCGTTGGGAACCATTACAAGAACGCCGAAGGAAGCATAAACTAATCCAATATTTCAAAATGTTCCATCGTATGGCCCCATCGTATATCTCCAACAAAATTCCTCCAACTCTCTCCATTTTAAATCCATCAATGCATTTACGTTCCGACCAAACTCATCGAGTTCCGTTCTGCAGGACAACACTTTATCAGTCCTCTTTTATTCCCAAAGTGACGGATCAGTGGAACAACCTTCCGTTGTCTGTACGCGAAAATCCCTCCATTCACAATTTTAAAACTTTTCTGAATCAGGAGCACTTTCGACCACCGCGCTATTTTGGTACTGCAAAATCTCGCAAAGCCCAAGTTTACCATTGTAGATTACGCCTCCAGTGCAGTAATTTGAATTACCATCTATACAACAATCACTTAGCCCTTACCCCTTTCTGTGTTTGTGGAGATCTCGAAACCACTGAGCATTACCTTCTGCACTGTCCCGTGTTTACTAGTGTGCGAAGCAACACAGTTGAACGATTACCCATTGATGCAGATACCACTAGTCTTCTATGTGGTTCTGAACACCTAACGGAAGAGGGGAATTATGAAATATTTGAAGCAGTTCACAAATTTATCCTCTTTTCCAATCGATTCAATTAATATTTGCTGAAACGCAAACTCAGGCTTAAGCCCCGTTAACAGCTTAATAGTCCACACCAGATGGTCACCAAGAATGCTGTGAAACAACGTTATTTACTGACAAGAACTCGTCATCGCTGTCTTGTAAGTCTGAGACATTAGTTAATAATTAATTATTATACTTTCACCATTCTAGCAACCCTGTACATTCTCTTCTTTCCATTCTCGTCCTTATTATTTTAGCTCTTGTCTCTTATTTTTCGATTTTTCCTTTTAGTTTAAACGCTAAACATTGATTATCGGAATAGTCTGACTACCTATCTGCGCTTAAATTCGAACACATGTCTGCCGCGGGGAAATGATATATTATAAGCCGATGGCTTACATTCAAATCCCCAGCTTCTTTTAACAGTTGCCATGCTTCAGCTTGTATTACTATATGTCTATACCATTTGTCAATTTCTATTTTTGTAGCTGTTATGCATATGTCTGTAGTCTATTTACAAATAAAATATCGTTTAAACTAATTGAGGGTATTAGCAGGCACTTTGCAACAAATTGTAACAAATCAACTAGTTATAAACAAAATTTTCTAACTCAAAAGAGTGAAAAAGTACCACAACTCTGAAAAAATGTGGGAAGAAACACATGCTACATGTGTAAGGAGGTATGGGTTGTTTATAGTATTTAAAGTTTTTTCCATGGATAAGCGCACTTAGAATTAATTGCTAAATGCTTTTATCGATGGAAACATTTTGCAGTCGATTGGCAGGGAGTTATTTCCCTTAGACCTGTGATGAGAAAGCTGTAAATGAATATTAATGAGATGCAAGAACTATGGGTAATATTCTCAGTTCTCGCTTCTCATTGGTTCCACTGCAGACATGAACCTTTAGAAATTGATGGCTGGAGCGTAAGAATGTAAACAAGAAATTGTCGCGACCCACCCACCCTCCCATATCGTTCCTTGCTGGGGTTTCCTCCTTCGTTACTAATCGACAGTATGTCATGGCCTGAGGCGTGGGGTCTTGGAACATCGTGTCTGGGATTGTGTGCGCCGATGCAATGCAAATATCTTTCGTTTTGTTATCTTCATCCTTTATTCGTCCAACAAATTATGTTCGCGGTATATTCCATGGACTCAACTGTGTTGTGTGTGACACTGCGTATGCTAATGAGGATGGCCGTTTAAGGGACACATGTATGCAATTTCTCGGATGACTTGCAATTCATATGCAAGGACCAATTCACATTCATGACATTCATCAGACATTCTCCGTGTGTCAATTCGTTACCTGTTGGAGACATTGGACAACAACGAGCTCATCGCTGTGTGAAATCACTGGACATATCCTTTTCTGTATGACACAGTTCCATCCCTTTACATGTGACTTTCTCCAACATGATACTTTCAGTGCATCCGCACACTTTCAATCTGATCATTTTATTATTCTTTCTTTTCAGTTTCATGTATCATTATATTCAATGCGTTATGGCTTTCAACGCTACTAGGATGTTTCTTGAGGAAGGTGGATGGGTGAACAGACTTTTAGCAGCGGTTCAAGTTTCCTTGAGCAGCGGTTGTTTGCTTGGTTTCCTGAGCAAACGGGTAATAATCTCACTCCAGTATAGTATAATATTGGCTCAGATATTAGGTTTACATGTACAGGTACATGTATGTGTGGAAGATAAAAAATTCTGTCTCTGTTTCCAGAGAGGAATGATCGATTTTCCGTTTCCAGAAAATCGGGTTAAAGTACAGGTAGTTCCGAATGGAAGAAATTCTGTCTCTGTTTCCGGAGAAGAATGGTCGAATTCCTGTTTCCAGGAAATCGGGTTTAATTGTTAGGGTGAGGGAGATTGGCACGTTGTAAACTTGTTTATGACAGCTACGCCTTCATTAAATCAGGTCTGTCTACCCATCCACATTCCAATGTGTGTTTTACATGTATGGTGTATACATGTACTAAGTGTGATTTTTTATCTTATTGTTTTGATCAATAGATTCAGTTTGGGTTGAAAAATGTTAATAAAGCCATAACAAAATTTTCCACTCAAAAAACTTTAGTTATCATTTTAAGTGGGCTCATGTGGTCTGGTTAAAAAGTAACTCGGCATGAATAATGAAGAAATTGCGAATATTTCGTGTATTTCATTTGTTTAAAAGCCAATTGCAGCTAATATTGACCGTGCATTCGATAATTCGCTTCGGTTCTGACCACACGGCCATGCAGTGACAGCGCTTATGTTTATTGTGATATGCAAATTGGGGGATGGTTTCAGGTGAAGGAGATTTGTCACATTTGTCAGTGTAAAACGATCATAAAAGACACTGATCGATGCTTGTATTACTATGGTTGGTTGCAAGAAAAAACTAAATTCTCAGCATCGTCCAAGCGCACTTTATTTAAAAGCACTAATGCATCATTTTCAACCCATCTTCAATCGGTCCTTTGCAGACATCAAACATAACCGCCTCAAATTAGGAAGTAAAAAACTTCACAACATCTGGGGGAAATCAACACGCTCAATCTAGTTCCAGGTCACTTGGAATATACTTCGTGAAAAAGTGATTTCTGAAGCATTCTGCTTACTTTGTTATGAATATTGCCTTATTTTATGTGTATCGTCCCGATTTTATACACTCGGTTATTTTTTTACAAGTGGTCCATGTTGTGTTTCTAGTGCGCAATAATTCAGATTTTTTGTCAACAAAAAAGTTCAGACGGCCTGTAAACACGAGAGGGAATTTCGAACCATATTTTGCAGTTATGACATTAACAGCTCAAGTATTTGCTGTCACCTGTTTGCAAATCCGCTCATACATTGTCTCGAACAAATAAAGGGCGTGATCACGTCCTTGCATTCTTACGATTGCCCAAATTGAGTATTTCTGCAAGAACCACATCGTAATCACATAACCGGAAAAACATCCTTGAAACATGGCCACACCCGGAACATCAAAAATTTGTGTTGGTGTTATTACATTCAAACGTCAAAACCCACCAGAGTGTGTGTCAAAAAAATGCTTTCTCCGAGTCTGTAGTATGTTATCATTATATTGAGGACAAGGCATTCGAATTACCGATTATTTTGTGGTTTTACCGGTTCGTTACTTACGCCATTTGCAAATTAATCTTCTTCAAAATCCTAAAATTCACTTTTTTTCCTGAAAAAAAAATATATGTAACTTTTCTACGCACTTTACTCATTATTTTGATATATAATTTGCCTTTCCTTACTTCTCTTATCTGTTTCTGGGGCATTGGGAAAAATGTCAAAAAAAAATTGACCAAAGTTAGGTTGGACGACCCCTTAAATAAAAAATATATACACTTTTCATTACAATATTTCAACTAAAACGTAAAACAGGTAGTTGGATATACTAGGTGCTTAGCAAACTTTATATATAACGAAGATTAAGTATTGTTTGTTGTATTGTAGACTATTTTCAAGATAAAATAGATCATTTCGCTTTCGACATTGATCGACACGCTATTTTGTGCAAGGAAAACAACGAATTAGCTGAGGTGCACGACGGGGTGAATATTATCATACTTGCTCGACGGAGGTGTGACTAATTCGTGTACGTAACATTCTGATCTTTCTGTTCACTACGAGGGGGTTTAACAGAAAGTTAAAACATTTATAATTTGAAAATAGTCTACAATAAAACAAACAATACTTAATCTTCGTAAAATATTGCGTACTCTTCATTAAATTGTCACTTCACACATTCAGCTCTAGGTACATTTGGTACTTTAAAACGTAGTTTTTATACACTTACCGTCCTTTTTACCGGCAAAAGGTTGTGTGCAAGCTATTTTTTTAAACGAGGGTTCATAATATATTTTCTGTTATCGTTTCGCCTAATACATGCCGAGGTGATAATAAATATTAAAACCATCCATACTTCAGTGGATACTAGTTCTAGATTCCTGTATGTCCTACCCCAATGATACCCACAGGAGCCATTAAGACTGGACCCTTTATGCTCACTCCACCAATCCCTATGCGTGATGGGCCTGGGGGGGGGGGACTGCCCCCCCCCCCAAATGCAAACTGTAACTAACTGTTTTTAACCACCACGTTTCCTCAGGAGGCATCAGAATCGATCTCAGAGCTTCAGAATTTGAAGGACAAAAATATCCGGGAAAGGGCCCACAACTGTGGGAGGGAATACGCCCAAATCCATAGATGAAGCCTTTGAAATATGTCAGCGTTAGTCGATCTTGTCCACCCCCCCCCCCCCCCTCCATTTCGAAAATATGGGAAATGGATTAGCAGGGGCGTAGCCAGGATTCTATAATGGGGGAAGGGGGAGGGGTGGCTAGCCATTGGGGCGTAATCATGATATTTGGAACGTCGTTGTGGGTCCCTCCCCCCCCCCCCAGGTCTAACTAGGACCCTCGAACATTTCCCCCTCCTCCTACTTCCCTTCAGGGAAGTAGAAGAAAGAGGTAACGGCCAGAGGGTCCTAGTTAGGACTAGTCTCCCCAGAAAAAAATTATCGTAAACAATTCATTATTTATTTATTCCAATCGCCCACTATTCACATTATTGTGTATCATACACAGTATGTATAGTGGGTGACTGGAATTAAAAACCAATAGATTTGGCATTCTTCCAATTACTTGATGCCCAATCTTGGAGTGCAAGTTCAAGATTGCCTAAAGCGCCAGTGTCTGTCAGAGAAAAGCAATAGGGATTGTGCTCGGGTGTCAGTTTCAATGTAATCGTATGTGCTTAATGAGCAGGGAATATAGAGATGGGAATTAACATATACAGGGATTAGACACCAGCCGAAGTATCCAGAGACAGTGTGTGGGGCACTATAGGGACCAGAATTCACTAACCTTATATAAGGTGAAAGAAACTTTGGGGTGATAAGTTTCTTTCATTTTATATAAACTTAGTGCAATCTGAACCACATAGTACCGCCCGACAATCCCAGTATATATTTTTCGTCATTTCGATTAATACCGAAACTCAACACTGACCCCAATTCTTAAACTCGATCAATAATCTTTGCCGTCACTGCCCAGGTTTTGTTTGGGATCGGTCTGAAAGGTTGAAGGGTAAATAGTTATGCAAGTCTTCGATTCTGGTCGCCATGCTGGCTTACCAAGCAACTTCAAAAAACAACAAAGTTCTTTGTGAACGAAATTTCATCATCATTATCGTGTCGAGTAATATCAAAATAACAAACAACAGAAAAAACAACATAATTTTGTACAATATAATCTTATAAAACGTTGACCGTTGCCATTCGCTTTTTTTAATACTTTAATTTTTTGCTTCCAAAACATAGCTTGCGTTGCGCCCGTTCCAATGAGGAGGCATAAACTAGGTTTTGGAAGAAAAAAATGAAAATTTTTAGTTTTACCTGGTTGTACGAGAAATTATTTTACGAGTGTCGTCTGCTACTGATGTTAGGTAAAGGGTTAAATATATTCTCTCCATATATAGTTATGATCGAAATGCGGTAGCAGACTTTCAGGAATCACTAACAGTCTGGAAACGTTTCTCAAAGGTCACAGGTTGGGCTCATTACTTAGAGTTAAGGACCACTTACAATAACAGTCGCAATATGGAGAAAAATTATTGCTTGAAGTTTTATTTTTGTGAGATCATTGCGCAGTGTGAAAAAGGGTACAAGAGTATAAACGATTTGCTAAACTAATTGCGGTCACAAATAACCATAGATGCACAAAAATGACCTTAAACAACAATAAATAAATATATTGGTGTTTAAGATCACTTTTGTACGGCTATGGCTAATAGTGATCGCAAGAAAAGTTTAAAGTCAAGTTTAGCCAAGTAATATGCGACTTGGACATTTAATAAAATACCCCTTTTCCTTTTTTTTTGACAAGAGATCAAAGAGTTTCCGTCACAAATTACCGATACAACGTATCGCTTCGTGCCAATGTGGAAGTATACACATGTCAAAATATTATCAGGCGTACGGGCCATGGGGGCTGCAGGCCCCCTTGAGTCGGAGAAATACATTTTTTCGGGCTGTTTTCATAATTTTTTTCGGTCGAGTTTGACTGACCTACCTACCTGTGTAATCTTATCGTAATTAAGGGATTCTGTGCCATTAGTCCAAATTTGGACCCAAAGTCCGCAATCCATTTTTTTGTGTTGGACATACCACACCAAACGATCATATTACGGATTTTCTGTCCAAGTTTGGACTACCGTCTCATCAGACTAATAACTCGTTTGATGGCTACAGACGCATAGGCGTAACATAGTTTATTCAATCTAATTCCAGACAAATACTGTCCGCCAACCCCCATCTGCATGGGCTATATCATGACTCAACATAAGTATAAAGTCAAGTTTTGCCATTCGTTTATGCATATGTTGCCCACTTACTGAGTAATTGCACTCCAGCGGCATTGGTTAACAGGTCCTATTTTACCAGTGGGGGAAAACAAATCTACCTCAGTAGATATGCAGCCTTTGACTTCCCGGGCGTCCCATGGGGAGTCAAAATATTAAAACTTCCGACTGTGAATATTTTGCATAATGCAACTAGAAATTTAACCAATTCAATCTCGTTTGACAGAGCTCGATGAACTGTCAAATAAAACTGAATTAGTTAAATTTCTAGTTGCATTATATATATGGGAAATATTCGCAGGTGGAAGTTTTAATATTTTGACATTAGAGGGATGGGCGGGGCTAAGAAGCAGTGTCCTTCATATTAACTCGCGACTCTAATTTAATCCTTGATGTCGAACAAAGACAGACTGATTAAACCGAGGTCAATATTTAAAATTTACAATCATTGAATATAATTTTTACACAATGATATGTTCAAACGGAATTAACATTTTACATAAAGGGCATTCCCATTTCTTTTCTTTGGTCACAATACATGAACAGTGAAACCATTTACAGCATTGTTTGTTTTCACATTATTTCATATCCTCTGCAAACTCTGGAAGTCTACAAGTACAGTACAGTTTGATTTTTCTTTTCACACCACTTATAACTGAACGACAAAAAGATCTGTTTGCTTTGGGAAAGGGTTCCAAAGCTTGACTCTCCAAACACTTTTTTAAATGTGGCCTCATTTGACATTGATTGAAATACCTGGAGTTTTCTACATTTAATAATCCAATTATAGAATCCTGGCTCCGTCCCTGCTAGATATATAATCCATTTCCCATATTTTCGAAATGGGGTGGGGGGGGGGGGGACAAGATAACGCTGGCATATTTCAAAGGCTTTAACTGTGGAATTGGGCGTATTCCCTCTCGCGGTTGTAAGCCCTTCCCCGGATATTTTTTTTCTTCAAATTCTGAAGCTCTGAGATCGATTCTGGTGCCTCCTGAGGAAACGTGGGGGTTAAAAACAGTAAGTTACGGTTTGCATTTGTGGGCCCTTAGACCCCACCCCCTCACACACACACACTCCTCCCCGCTCCACCACTGGGAGCTCACACAAAGGGATTGGTGGAGTGAGCACAAGGGGCCCCAGTCTTAATAGGCTCCTGTGGCTTTGGATGGGTACCATTGGGGTAGGACATACAGAAATCTAGAACTAGTATCCACTAATGTATGGTTGGTTTTAATATTTTTTATCACCTCTGTATGTGTTTGGCGAAACGCTAACTGAAAATAAATAATGAACTCCCGTTTAAAAAAAATAGCATGAACCTTTTTACCGTCCTTTTTACCGGCAAAAAGTATGTCCCACAAATACTCTTGCTTTGGAGATATGTAACGTGGTCTTGGGGAATGTGGAGAGTTCTCCCCTTATCTCGCCATTGAGCTGGCAGGACATTACGCTTTTCGGGCGGCGGCGGCGGGATAGGTTCGTCATGGCAGCGGAAGCACCTCGCGTAATAGCCCACACTCACCATCAGCTTTTGCGCTCTGAGTGAACTTCCCAGTGATACTGCAACCCTGGCCACTGTTTTCGGGAAGCCATACTTCATTCTGCTTTTCGAAAGCAATAATGGTTTCTCCGACCTCTAGCTCGGTTAGAATGCCAGACTCTGTAAGATATGAGAGCGGGATCGTCGGAACCCAGCCTTGCTCCCCAAAATCCCTCCACGAACCATACAGGAATTATGGCCATTTTCGGGGTGTACTCTTGATCGCCCACTTACCTATTCGGCGAAACCAGTACCTATGCCCTTGAGCAAAGTGCTATTGACAGCTACGCTACTCATTTTGGCGTGGGATGACCGAAACACAATACTAGAAATCGGGCTGTGTCTCGCCCAGGCCCTGTAAGCTAGCGGGATAGCACGCCTTCATGTAGATGCTGACGATATCATTGATGAGATATCGTTCTGCGTTTTCAGAGACCGCCATGGTCGTATTCTACGCAGGCTTTGGGGTGTATATCCTGGAAGAAGGGTGGGACTGGCTTCCTACCGTTGTTTTCTCTCGCCATGACTGCTGCTGCTGTGTGATTTATCCCGAATACTCTGTCTGCCTGAGTTTCGTCTTCTAAATGAGTACAGGCGTCGATTAAAGTACCATGCCGTTCCTGTGTTCTGCAATTCCGGCCATCTTGGAGCTCGAACTGATCGACGTTCAGCTGCCTGTAGTTCTCTGAACCACCACGCAGGAGCCTGACCATGATTGGTTCATTTTGGGTGGCTTGTCTTCTAACGCTCCACGCGCCACCCTCAAAGATGTGTACCTGCCTGGTCTACGGGGTGTAGAGGTCTTTAGACCAGGCGTAACCATTGTGAACGATTCACCCGTGATGTCTTGCAAGATGATGGTCCGCTTGAGGATCGTTTCGGGGTTGACCTCAACAACTATGGCCCCAGTTATTTGAACCTTCTCTTCCCACGCTTGTATTTTCCGGCGTCTGGTCGGGTTTAGACTCTGTCTTCGGAGGGTGCCTTCAAAGTAGTCAGCCACTCTCTAGGAAACGCACCTCCAATCAATTTTCAGGGGTGCCATGTCTGCTGGGTCTGGCACTCGGGGGAAGAGAGCCCTTGGAACACAACTGTATATGACATTTCAGACAATTTTGTAGAACGAGCCATCAATATCAGGCATGGGCAATTTGCATGGTATCTTGAGCGATCTCTATGACACCCTGGCATTTACTACGTTCTGATTTTACTGGGTCAAACTTGCCCTCGACTGCCTTGTCCCCTTCGTCGAGCTCGCATATGAACTTGATCTTCGCTCAACCTCGAGAAGTTGTGCTGCTGTCCATCTGTCATACTAGCCTCTAGGCCTGCCTTGGCTTCGATTGCATCAGCGACCCTGGTTGTCGCCAAATTCTATGCCCTCCACCCTTAACCACCCCTGTCGAGAAGACCGCAGTGGCGCCATCAATTTCAAACTCGTCTCTATTCTGGTGATCAACACGGGCCGGGGAGCTCACAGGGCCGATCTAAGAGGCCAGCGCCCCCCCCCCCCCCTCTCCGCTGCATGATATAGTATTTCAAATTTGAGGAGGGACGCCGCGAAAATGACCAATTTGATGGGGTTGTCAACCTGATTTGTTCCGCCGGTGATGGCTCAAGTCAGCTCTGATAGAATATTCCAACTCCATCATCAAGACATGCCTTCGTCGAAAGCATGCCTAGATTATGTAATTGGAATATTAGGCAATCGAAATTAGTTAGAAAACCCAAGACTTGAAAATTTATTTGTTGCTAAATATAAACCTGGAACTTAAGCACCCCCTGTATTTTCGCAGTGGTGTTAACAGAAACTGTCATTACTTTCATGCTATCTTTCAGATGGCCAAAAGTGATTGTTTGCGGAAAGAATGGTCTATTGATAAATAAAAAGAAACACAATGATGAAAATATGCAGTATTTTAATGGCGCTGATTACTCATATCTGTCACAAATGCTTTTGATGGAAAAATGTTTTCTCGACACGGCCCAGAGGCAACTGCTGCCACTCATGCAACGCAGCTTCCAAATCAGCCAAATTATGTACAGGCGGATCCCTTTCTTGCACACGACGCCCAAGGTGGTGCTGTAATAGCGTTGTTCTGGAGGAATGCTCTCGCAGCACGGGAACGATGTGGCCTTGCATTGTTGTCCATGAATACAGGACGAGTAGCCAACAGGTGGTTGTCAAAATGAGGCATGACAACCGGATTGAGAATGTCCCGGATGTACTGATGACCACTGGGATTCCCACGTACAGTCGCCATATCAAGTTTACAATCATGAGAGCGCATGCGACCATCTGTGACGTGAAGCAGGAACCTACTCTCGTCTGACCAATGGACTCTCCTCCACGTCCTGGGATTCCAATGTTGTTGTGTCATACACCACTCCAAACGTCGTCTTTGATGCTGATCGGACAGAGTTAGATAATTGATGACCCTTCTGGACCTCATACCCAGTGCTTTGAGGGTTTTGGACAATTCTGTTGTACAAACGCCTGTTGGGGAGCCAAAGACATTTCAAAACCCCACTTGAAGCAAAGGGTTCACGCCTAACGAGACGTGCCAGACTCCAATCTTCTCAAGGAGAGGTTTTTTGTGGTTGTCCAAGCCCTGGTCGGTCCTTAACATCGTTGATTTGTTGATGTTTTCGGAAAAATCTGCTGATGACAGAATGACTATAGACAAGTTGCCTTCCAAAAGCTTTGAGTGACTTGACGATTTGCATGCCAACGATTTGCCATCTTGGTGCCTCTGAAGGTCTCCTCATTGCCATGTCAACATTTATTGATAAAAGAAGTAAGAAATTTTCTTGTTTTATACCCAGATATTGCATGTGGATGATACTGGGTTTTTTTACATTCGAGGGAAGGTGTTTGGGGTACGCTATCAACCAGAAACAAAATGTTTCTGTCATATAATCTGTGCGAAGATATTCCGCATTTTCATTCTGTTTAAGTTCTTGTGTCTATGTCTATGTTCACTCATTATACTGGAGTATGTTCCAGAGTCAAGACTTGAATAATACACGTAAACGGCATAGTCAATAAACCAGTTTTGGTCAAGGAATGACTTTTAGGACTATTTTAACCCAACAGTATCTCGTTTGATACGACATATATTGGCGACGAACAAGGGATTTCAATTTTTTGAGCAATAAGACCACATCATCATGGCAATGTTCGGAAAAATCGACGAGTTCGTCCCAGAAGGCGGCGGCGACTGGACGAGTTACCACGAACGACTTGATCAATACTTTTTGGCAAAGCAAATCGATGACGGGGATAGAAAACGCGCTATTTTGTTAAGTGCTATGGGTTCTTCAGCATACATTTTACTCAGAAATCTTTGTGCTCCAAGCAATCCTGCAGAAAAAAAACTTACGCTGATTTGTGTTAAAATCTCACCAAAACCCCACACCAAGTGTAATCGTCCAACGATTCAAATTCAATTCGAGATCAAGAAATTCTAATGAATCTGTGACCCAGTACGTATCAGAGTTACGTAAGCTGTCTGAACATTGCGACTATGGTACGTCTCTTGGTGAGATGCTGCGCGATCGACTCGTGTGTGGAGTAAACAATGATAACAAACAACGAAAGCTTCTTTCAGAAACTGCCTTGACTTTTGAAAAAGCCTTAAAACTTTCTATTGCTATGGAAGCCGCGGCTAAAGATGTGAAAGATCTTCATTTTCAAAAGCCTTCCCAAAATCCAACTCAAACTGTTTACAATGTAAAACACTATGCGACCAAATCTCATGGAAATGTGTCTAGGGAAGCTGAGAATACTTACAGTTCACACAAAAAAAGTCAAATTTGTGCTACAGTTGTGCACATCCACATTCTGCAAAAACCTGTTGTCATAAAGATTCCGAGTGTAGATTTTGTTCTAAAAAGGGTCATATTGAAAAAGCCTGTTTCTCAAAAAAGAGACAACTGTCTAGCTCTCATCTCACACATACAAAAAATAAAAGTCGACCTAAGCCAAAACGTCATACTGTGCATACCATACAAAATGAGAGTCATTCCTCTGATTCAGATATTTGTGAGTGGGATATATTCATTCTGAAGACAAATAAAAGTACACCTTTTCAAATTTCTCCTACTGTTATGGGAAAGCGTGTCTGCATGGAATTGGACACTGGAGCAGGAATTTCTATTTTACCCTATAAACAATATCGCGAGTTGTTTCCAGACGTGCCACTCGAAGAAACAGAAATTCTCTTGAAAACTTACACTGATGAGAAAATAATTCCAGAGGGAAAAATCACAGTTCCCGTTTCAATTCATGGTCAAACAAAAACCCTACCTTGGGTTATAGTTAAAACAAACAGCTCTCCACCTTTTGGAATGAACTGGCTTAGCAAGCTAAAATTGAACTGGCATGAAATTAAAAACATTACTAGTGACATTTCTTGTCCAAATTTGAGTTTACCACCACAAAATGATCAGCACTTGACAAAAAGTTACAAAACATTTTTGAAAACTACAGTATTGTTTTTGACAACTCAACCGCTTTGATACATGTCGACGAATATGCTTCGCCAAATTTTTTAAAGCAAGGACATTACCGTTTTCTTTGAAAAATAAAGTTGAGTCAGAAATCGACCGTCTTCTAAAACTTAATATTATAGAGCCTGTGCAATACTCTGACTTTGCAGCACCCGTTGTTCCTGTACTTAAACCTGGTTGTTCTATTAGGCTATGTGGAGATTACCACTTGACAGTGAACAAAATGTCCACGTTAGATAAGTATCCTATGCCACACATTGAGGACTTGTTTGCCAAACTTACAGGAGGTCACAAGTTTACCAAACTTGATTTGTCAAATGCTTTTTTACAACTTGTTTTGGATGAAAATTCCAGAAAGTATACAACAATAAATACCCACAAGGGTTTGTTTCAGTATACAAGACTCCCATTTGGCATTTCCTCCAGTCCGGCTATTTTTCAGCGAACGATGGAAAATTTGATGCAAGGATTAGAACATGTGGTTGTTTACCAAGATGACATTTTAGTAACTGGCTCATCACTCGAGAACCATTTGTTTACACTTAAAAGAAGTACTGAAAAGACTAAGTGAAGCTAATGTTCGCGTGAATAAGTCAAAATGTGAATTTTTGCAAGATTCTGTCACTTATCTAGGGCATCAGATATCAGCCGATGGTCTTCGGCCAGTACCAGAAAAACTAAAAGCAGGTCAGAATGCTCCCATTCCCACGACCGTACATGAACTGAAAGCCTTTCTTGGACTTCTCAATTATTATTCAAAATTTCTACCTGATATGGCCACTACCTTGGAACCTTTACACTTACTGCTGAGAAAAAAAAATGTATCCTGGATGTGGAATGCAGAACAACAACAATCATTTGATAAATGTAAAGCTATGCTATCCTCATCTCAAGTTTTGACTCATTATGATTCTTCAAAACCTATAATTTTGTCATGTGATGCTTCATCATATGGGATTTCTGCTGTACTGTCACACAAGTTTGAAAATGGTGATGAGAAACCAATTGGCTATACATCACGTACCCTCTCTGCAACTGAACGCGGCTACTCACAACTGGAGAAAAAAGGACTTGCTATAATTTTTGGAATTGGAAAATTTCACAAATATATTTTCGGCAAAAACTTTACCGTGATAAGTGATCATAAACCTTTATTAAGTTTGTTTGGGGGTCACAAAAGTTTTCCCCAAATGGTGTCCGCTAGAATACAGCGATGGATACAATTTTTATCTTACTATCAGTTCGATATTATCTACAAACAAGGCAAATTCCATGCAAATGCAGATGCGTTGAGTCGCCTCCCTTTACAAAGCTCAAAATCTACTGCAGAAGTGACTGAGTTGGTTCATCTCATGGAAACTTTGGAGGCAGGCCCCGTGTCAGCCAAACAAATTAAATTGTGGGCTGAAAAAGACCCAGTATTGTCGAGGGTGTGTCATTATGTTATTAAAGGTTGGCCTAATAAGCTTGAGGACTCAAGACTTTCACCATATTTCAAGTTTAAAGATGAGCTTAGTACCTCAGATGGGTGTCTCTTGAGAGGAAGTAAAGTTATAGTCCCAGAATCCGGGCAATCACAGGTTTTAGCTCAACTTCATGAATGTCATCCCGGTATTTGTCGAATGAAAGGGTTGGCAAGGTCATTTGTATGGTGGTCTAGCATTGACACTCATATTTCTAAGACAGTTAATGACTGCAGTTTATGTCAACAACATCTGAACTCGCCACCCAAAGCTTCACTACAACCATGGACATACCCAAGTGAACCCTGGTCCTGTTTACACATGGATTTCGCCGGACCTATCGATGACACTATGTTACTTGTTATTATTGACGCTCATTCAAAATGGATAGAGATGCATCCCATGAAAACTGCAAATACACATAAAACAATTGAAAAACTGAGGTCATCATTTTCTTCACATGGTTTACCAGACTGTATTGTTACAGATAATGGCTCACAGTTTACAAGTGAATCTTTCCAAGAGTTTGCGCTACAAAATGGCATAGTTCATGTCCGAGTTTCTCCGTATCATCCGGCTTCGAACGGACTTGCGGAAAGAGCAGTCCAAATCACTAAAAAGGGACTTAAAGTATTTAAACAAGGAACCATGGAAACTAGACTTTCTAGACTTCTACTAAGTTACATGAACCTACCCCAGACAACAACAGGAACGGCTCCTTCTGAATTACTGATTGGCAGAAAACTCAAGTCTAAACTTGACAAACTATTTCCCAAGCCAAACACTAAAGTTTTAAACAAACAATTGGATTATAAAAAATCACACGATAAGACTGCCCATGCAAGGGAATTCAGCAAGGGTGACCCAATGTTTGTTAAAAATTTGCCCAGACAACAGCCAAGTTGGTTACATGGCGTTGTGCTTGATATTATAGGCCCTGTATCAGTAGTTGTTCAGCTTTTAGATGGCCGTAAAATTAAAAGACACATTGACAATATTAGAAAACGATCGTGTGAGATTAACCCCATGTACCAGAAAATAGCCAGCCTATAGAAACTACTCTTCCCGATGATTTTGATATTTCTCTCTCAAGATTTGTTCCGAGTGGAGGAGAATCAGCAAATATACTCCAACAGTAAACATTTTCTGGTACCCCTCCACAGGGAGCTTGTCACGATCACACATTGAGACCTAGAGCAAATTTGAAACCACCAGATCGTTTGAATTTATAATTGTCAAAAAAAAAATCATTTACTATAAGACTTTGGGGGAAGGATATGTCATATAATCTGTGCGAAGATATTCCGCATTTTCATTATGTTAAAGTTCTTGTGTCTATGTCTATGTTCAATCATTATACTGGAGTATGTTCCAGAGTCAAGACTTGAATAAAACATGTAAACGGCATGGTCAATAAACCAGTTTTGGTCAAGAAATGACTTTTAGGGCTATTTTAACCCAACAGTATCCCGTTTGATACGACATATATTTCACTAGATGAAATGTACTGCAAGACGTTGCAATCAAAACAATAATCAGTAGTAACAACAACTTTTTCTGTCATGAAACATTTCGGGGGGAGTGGGTGCATAATTAAGATCCAGGTGTATAAAAAGTACACATGTATCAACTTTTTCATTTAAGGGCCTATATAAGTAATGGAATTTTGTTTATTTTGAAATTCTCACCTCTCATATTCCTTAAATTCAGATTAAATATACACAAACTATACATCAAAATGAAGGTTGGGATGTATAGAACACGAAACACATATGTAATCAACTCATAGAGTCGACTCTAGGCACCACTGGTTCCTGGAAGTCTGCTCCCGTATTCGCACCAGAACTGATAATAAAATAATATTTCACGAAAACAACCTGTGACCAAATGTGCTTCATATATCCAAGAACAAAGCTAGGCATTCAAAACACTTTCGAATACAGCGGTAGGACTGCATTTTGGAAAAGGACAACACTGTCTGCATTTTTTATTGAAGATGGTTTCCATGCTCGACAGACATGCGCAAATCACTCGTTACCACGAATTTCCATTCAAAAACAAAATCGTAATTCTAAGAAATTTCAGCAGGTATCACGATACCTTGCACTGAATATGGCAACTGTGCAATCTCTATCTAATAACAGTATACTGTATGAAGGCGATCTTTTTCAATTTTTGATTTTAGACGGCGTTGTTTTTACATGCTTTTTCTGTCGGATGACGTCAACCGGAAATCGAAAGTAGACTCATACGTAAACAAAAGCAAAGGCTTTGGAATTTTCCCTAATGTAGCTCTGTCGCCGTCTTTTGAAGAATTTTTATCCCCTAGCTTTGTTCTTGGATATATAAAGCACATTTGGCCACAAGTTGTTTTCGTGAAATATTATTAAATTATCAGTTCTGGTGCGAATACGGCAGCAGACTTCCAGGAACCAGTGGAGCCTACAGTCGACTCAATGAGTTGATTACGTATGTGTTTCGTGTTCTGTACATCCCAACCTTCATTTTGATGTAAATTTTGTGTATATTTAATTTGAATTGAAGGAATATCAGAGGTGAGAATTTTCAAAATAAACAAAATTTCATTACTTATATAGGCCCTTAACACGTACTGTACTCTAAACTAGTCGTGCTTGAGCCGCAGCTGCCGAGTGTGGGTTGGGTCAGGGTGATGTTGCATGTTGCTGGCGGATATTTTTCCCCAAGACAGAACGACTCTTGCCTCGAATTAGATACAATATGGGCATATTTCGCCAAAGGTTCCCCCATGAACTCAACTGACGTTTTGACTAATGATTTCTTGAGCAAACTTCACATGACTTTTTCATCAAATATTGTCTTTTTTGGACAGGGAGGCTCAAGTTAGAAACATTACACTGTGTCGAAATAGCAATCTCAAAAGAAACGTCGTTAGTTAGAACTTTGTCGCGACGCTCACGTCGTGTTCATAAATGTGTACTGATTTCTTCACGAAAGATAATTCCCCCAAGTCTACATCATTTCAAATTTCATAGATCTTCTCGAATCTCAACGAGCAAATAAGCTGTCGAGCAATTGATCAAACGAGTGACTTCTCGAATGATTCTTTGACCACAGACGTTCACCAAAAAGGATTCCGCATATGGGATTCCTAGCCGACTCCATAAAATGTGATGCCACAATTTAGCAAAAAACTCTCGAGGGTATAAAAATGGATTCATCTTCTCTGCGTTGTCTCTCCACGACAGAGCCGGGATTCCAACCATAGAGAATCGCCTCGCTCCTCTAGCCGCGAAAAATCGCGACCGCCACGCCGACAGAAACTAATATCCGAACTCCAGAACATTTGCGCCAGCCAACAAAAATCTAAAAACGCCACAATTTAATTTAACCACCGTGTAAGTAGGAATCAAACCGCGGAGGAACGAGCAGGAAAGAATACTCTCGGGTGTGGCGTTTAAAAGTGAAAGCCTGCTCCCCTCCCTCAAATGTTGATCTAAACGTACGTTATTAAGGCGGCCAATCTCCATCTAATAGAAATCAAACCGGGGGAGGGGGGGGGTGCAGGAAAGAACACCTTCGGGTGTGGCATATATGCTTGAAAGCCTGCTATTCTCCTTCAATCTTAATCTCAACATACCGTACCTAACTAAGATGACCCATATCGACTCTAATAAGCACCATTAATAACAGGCAACTAGGAACATAGGGCAGATGAATTAAAAGGCGGTAAAATCAGTTCTGATGAGACCATTCACCAGAATGGGTTTTCCTTCACCTATTTAGCTAAAATAATCACTTAACTATTAATAGCAGGTAACTAGGAACATCGGGAAGGTGAATAAAAAGGCAGTAAAATCAGTTCAGCTGAGACCATTTACCAGACTGGGCTGCGTTCACCATTTTTCACTTAACCATTAATAGCAGGTAACTATGAACAGAGGGAAGGTGAATAAACAGGCAGTTAAGTTAGTTCAGCTGAGACCATTTAATAGGTGGGCTGCCTTCACCTATTTAGCTATCATAATGACTTAACCATTAATAGCAAGTATCTAAGAGCATAAAAAAGAGGCCATAGGAACATTATGAGCTGCTCCCAGGGATCGATTACCTACAACGATGTAATTGCATATTTTTGTTAATTTTAAAACCCACTAATTCTGCCTTTTCTTTGTGAGCAGGTACACACAGATGCTTTCTTTTTGATCTCCAGCTCCCCAATAACCGCTATGGAAAAACTCTAACCGATATGGAATACAGTAACCGCTATGGACTCTGAACATCCCTCGCTCTATCCCCAGAAGTGGTCATCCACCTCCTGGGAGGCAAGCATTGGTCCTGCGTCCCATTTTTATCCCTTTTTTCTGTAAGCGCGCATTCTGCCCCGGCCAAATCGGTTACAGTGCAGGCCCGCCCCCGAACCAGGGAAGTTCGGAGCTTTCTCTGGGTGGTCCCCGAAAGGGGTCGTTGTTTTTTCAACGATCCGACGAAGTGCTCAAACTGAATCCAATAAAATGAACCAGCACAAATAACCATCGACCACCTGAGGCAGACTATACTTGCCAATGATGGTCCACCACCACAACATGACAATCCTATAAGTGGCAGACTTTACTTGCCTGAACATACCATCATTCTCTCGGGGAGAGGTAGCACCTTTGCTGCGGGGACCCCCTCTCGCTCTGGTCCTCACCCGAGGATTCAGACCAACGAACATCAGAAAGACGAGCCCATCATTCTCTCGGGGAGAGGTAGCACCTTTGCTGCGGGGACCCCCTCTCGCTCTGGTACTCACCTGAGGATTCAGACCAACGGACATCAGAAAGACGAGCCAAAACTCCCAAGAAGACCTAATCCAGGACATCTGTCGACCCTTTTCGTCCTTCAACGCGCCTGGACATGTAGCTACAAAAGATCTTATACAGTTAAAGAGGGTCGAAAGGGGCTTGCCTTATAGCGTCCCTGCGCGCTTTTGGCGTGCGAAACCATTTCATCTGCTGCGTTGTCATTTGGTTTCTCATCAACGATGGGTCAACATCACGTCTACGAAGAGTGACAAAGATCATTCAGTCTTCTAAAATGTCTCCTGCTTCGCAGACGGATCATCCACGAACTTAAGAAGTTTCAATGCTTAAGGTGTACAAAAATGTTTAAACGAAAATATCTAACCCAAGAGTCCACTCAACAAAGGAACTGCCACAGTAATGTAACAGAGAGGAACCCGTACCAGACAGAACCAAACATAACGCCCTGAAGATGCAGCTGGAATATTAGTCAGTTGGGATTATAGTAAAAAAAAATGATAAAGAATTCATCAGTAAAAAAAAAATAAAACGTACATTTAGTGGCCGTTTTTAATTAACACCTTCCACATCGGTAGTGTCCAACCGATTACCAAAAATGGTCGCTAACCGATTACCGGTTATTTGAGCCCACAATCGGCCGATTCTGATGCCGATTCCGATTGAAATACCGTGCACTACAAGAAAAAGTCGGGGCTCGAAAGAACTGCATTAAACTAAATAAACATTTTTCGAAGTGTTAAATTTCGTTGACTGGGGTCCCAGTAAAATTACCAGTCGCGCACACTTGGGCGGTAAACGTGGCTCTCAGAGCCACGTTTACCGCCCAAGTGCGCGCGACTGGTAATTTTACTAGCACTCAAGCGACGATATGGTATTACGGAACTAAATATTTTCCCATAGGCGACCATTATAACGTTCAGGTAAAAGAAAATATGATCGCATCACTTTACTTTTGGCATTCAAATATCTTTGTCAAGTATAGCCCTTCAGACGACTTTTTCTGATCCCAAAACAGGGGGTCATGGAACAAATAAGAGAGAAAAATTTACAGGAAGGGAAGTACCGGTCACGTGCACATATTTTTCAGGGAATTCCCTACAAAAACACAGAAAATATAAATTGTATTTTTTAGGTCCAAAAGTCATCAAATCACCCTCTTTTTTATCTGGAATATTCATCAATAATGCAAGATGTCAATAGAATGCTTCAAACGATTATTGAAACAATTTATTTTCCCAAGGCTGTTTATTTTTAGAGTTTGCATCACTTCCGAATTAGTTCAGTGATACCATATATTGTCACCGTTATGTTTACGTACAAATGTATCAGTGTCGAGCCCTTGTTTCTAATGTCATATCTCGACGAGTCGAAACAAGCGCAAGAGTCTGATACTTTTTTTACACAGTGGCGGATGCAGTTTTTTTTCAACTGGCTTATTTTTACAACCATGATTGACTGTCTGCTGGAAATCGGATTATAAACGCCAGCTTCATTAAACCGAATGTCCATGTGGTATTACAAATGTTGTTATCAACTCGCATCTGTTATGTTTAGCAATGTTTGACCAGGGCTCAATAAATCACCATGATTCCAGGAGGCTGTCAACTTCCTACATGTATCTACTGAATCGAATTAACAGTTTGGACAGCCAGTAACGTACGTGGCTTTGTCACTAATTGGAACCGTTGCATTAAGGAAACGGGGTCTTCCTGTCTATCCAGCGCAAGGAAACATGTGAATGACTTGTTTGTTATCTACCATATAATCATTCCTACACTATCTGAGACTGTAAAAAATATAAAGCTATAATTTCTTCATCAATTTATTTTTCACAAAAGTCAGCGTGTAAAATGTACAATGAAGACTTTAATGGACATTAATCAATCCACTCCTGATGTTAGAATGGAATCAGGTGGCAGTATTGTAAACAATGGCGGGTAACTTTACCCTGGACGAGATCCAGAAAAGTGTGGAATACGACTTCAACGCCATATAAATTCAATTAA
Organism: Pictodentalium vernedei; assembly: GCA_031216915.1. NCBI lineage: Eukaryota > Metazoa > Mollusca > Scaphopoda > Dentaliida > Dentaliidae > Pictodentalium > Pictodentalium vernedei. Next base: position 308,503,018 of record CM062295.1, on the reverse strand, counting down.
TAATGCATCAAACGATGTAGATGACTCTCCATATAATAATATTGAAACAAACTGTAAATATTACCAGCCCGATAAATTCCTCTCAGCATTTGAGAACATCAACAAATCATTTTCTTAATGTACACAAATAACAAATTCTTGAATAAATATTGTTTAAACTAAATCATTTTCCCTGTTTCATATTAACTGTCAAAGTCTGAATGCCCATTGGGACTCGCTGCATGAGCTGCTTTTTAACCTTCAAGGAGAACATAACATGTTTGATGTTATAGGTTTAACTGAGACCTTCCAAATTCCTCCTAATACATCCTATAAATTGGAAGGCTACCCCCCCCACCCCCCACCCCCCCCCCCCCCCCCCCCCCCCCGTAAAAAACACTCGTCCTCAAAACGACGAGGGTAGGGGTGGTGTGGGACTCTTTATCAGGGAAGATACGGAATTTAAAATTCTTCAAAATTTATCAGTCTTTATTCCTCACATATTTGAATCTCTTTTTGTGGAAATTAAAGTACAGAACTCACGAAACATAGTTGGAGTAATATATAGACCCAACACGCTACTGAAAGCTGACTTGGATCTTTTTCTTACAAAATTAAGCTATATAACTGATAATTTAAATCATAGCGGTAAGAAATCGTACATAATGAGGGACATGAATATCGACATTTTAAAATCGGAATCTCATCTCAAAACGAAAACCTACACAGATCTAATGTTTAGTCAGGGCTTCATACCCTTCATCACCAGACCTACAAGACTTACGCATAGTTCAGCGACTATTATTGATCACATTTTCTCAAATAATATCCTCACCAAAACATTGTCAGGGATAATCATAACCGATGTTTCTGACCATTTTGGCATTTTTCATCTTGAAACTATTCCAGACAGGTCAAAAACACAATCACACGTTCTGAAACGGAAAATTAATATTGAGAGTATTGCAAGTTTCAGAGCCATTCTTGCAGAATGCGATTTTTCCCCAACCATGGGATCTAGCTGCCCGACTTTGTTTATGATACATTTATGAATATACATCTTAACGCATTTGAAGTTACATTTCCCCCCAGAGCTAGTTAGACTAAATAAGCGGTGGATAAAACGGCAACCGTGGATGACCAAGGGATTAATAATCTCATCAAATAACAAAGCAAAATTTTATAATAAAAAAATAAAAAACCCGACCGATATAAATACCCAAAACTACAAAAAATACTGTAGAATTTTCAATAAAGTTAAAAAAAAACGGAATAAAGCCATGTACAATAGGAAAATACTGAATGAATCCAAGTATAATAATCGTAAAACCTGGAAGATTTTCAACGAAACAATTACAAAAGCAAAACAGACATCAAAACTACCCTCTTTCTTCGTTCAAGAAAATCAGGAAATGAATTATCCACATGAGATAGCCCAAGAATTCAACAATTTTTTTGTAAACGCCACGGTAGGGTGGCGAACATGCGAAAATATAGGAAATGCTAAAAAATCATGCCGTGATTACATGAAAACTCGCATTTCGAACAACTTCTTCATAAGTCCGACATGTACTAATGAAGTCCTACATGTGGTTAATTCCCTAAAATTTAAAACAAGTAAAGACTGGAATGATATAAGTACGGAACTTTTAAAAAAGACAATAGACCTAATAGCCGATCCTTTAACACATATTTTCAATTGTTCATTTGCGGAGGGAATATTCCCAAGCAAAATGAAAATTGCCAAAGTCATCCCGATTTTAAAATCAGGCGATGAACACACCTTTACGAACTACAGACCTATCAGCTTGCTACCAACTTTCTCAAAAGTACTTGAAAAACTTATGTCAACTAGATTAATCAATTTTTTGGACCATTTTGAATCCTAATCAATATGGAATTCGGGAAAAAAACATATCACTATCCACCCAGTGTTGCATCTACTAAAACACATTGGACAGGAAAACAATGAGGTCAGCAAAGATACCACGCTGGCTGTCTTTTTGGACCTATCAAAGGCTTTTGACACATTACAGCTTGACATCTTATTGAGTAAACAGAATAGCTATGGTATAAGAGGATTAGCGAACGACTGGTTCAAAAGCTACTTGTCTGGTAGACAACAGTATGTTAGCTATAATGATAACAGATCGGAAATGGCTGAAATAACACGTGGCGTCCTTCAGGGATCAGTTCTTGGCCCAATACTGTTTTTGTTATATATCAACGACATTTCTGAAGCATCTTTATTACATCTCCTCGTGTATGTTGATGATACAACAGCGTACTCATCAGGTCCCGACACTTACATACTGGCCGGCTTTATAAATAAAGAACTTGAAAAGATTTTTGCTTGGTGTTGTGCGAACCAGTTAGCCTTAAATGCCAGAAAAAAAACAAATATATTTTGCTCAACCCAACCCAAAGTAACAGACAAAGACCAGTTAAACCAAATATCTTTATAAACAATAAGAAAATAAGTACTTAGGGTTAGAGGAAACTGAAAAAGCGATTAAATTTCTAGGAATACATATTGATGAAAACTTAACATATATAAGGACCACGTAAATAAACTTTGTTCTAAAATTGCATATGCGAATTTTGCCCTAAATAAGGTGAAGACTGTATTGCCGACGGATGTCATAAGAACACTCTACCACGCACTAATACATAGTCACCTGGTATATGGAATTCATATCTGGGGAAACTCGAAGGCAATGAACAAGGTGTTGTTGCTCCAAAAACGTTCTCAGCGTATAATACATAACAAACTTTATAATGTCCACACGGATCCACTGTTCTTAAAAAGCAGAATATTGAAAGTGAACGACTTATTTAAACTCCATGCGAACCTATTTGTTTTTGACTTTCTCAACGGTAACCTCCCTCGATCTTTCGAAAACTTCTTCGGTCTCGCCAGCAAGCGATCAACTAGGAACAGTAGACAATGCGGTCTACTAACAGTTGAACGCTCAAGAACTAAAGCCTTAGATAGGTTCCCAAATTATGCTTATCCATAATTATGGAACGACCTAAACTGTGAACTACGTGCGATAAGAAGCAAAAACTTGTTAAAAAAGAAATAATGAATAAAATACTCGCTTCATATTCGGGTACTGTAGAATGTAACAATCCGTATTGCCCAGACTGTAACCCATAAGTTAATCCTTATGATCATAATTACTACATATCTTATAGATTACATCTTCCATTAACTCAAGTCTGGTATCCTCGTCATATCGCATCCCACGCTTCCCATCCACTCCCTCCAGCTTAAAATATATTGTATATTTCGGTAAATAAAAACTGGTTTGTTTCCTCTAAATAACCACCTCAAGGACCGACGTTTAAAAACAGGATGACCAAAGCGTGAGGTGGGATTTATTTGTAGACACTAGCCACCTGATTCTGATCGATTACGATCGCAAAGAAGTCTTGTTAAATTTACTTATACTTGTATGAAGTATTACAAATTAATGGTTGCTAACAGTCTGAGTGTGTTCCAAATGCACTTTTGGTTCTATAGGGGATGACAGGTAGACAGCCTATCTGGGTGTGGCATCCCCTGGGGTATACATATTTACGTCAATAAGGGTTCTATTATAACAGATTATAAACACTATTACTAACTGTCTAACTGAGTAGCATTAATTCCCTTCAGTCGATTTGAAGTCATGGACAGAAAAACGACCTTCCGAAAACACGAGACAGTTAAACCTAAATTCGTTCTTCTCAAAAGAAAACCCGAAGATTGAAACCACCAGAGCAGAAAACTTACCAGTCGAATATATGATCAACAGTCAGAACGTGAATGTAGGCCTAAAGCCTGATTCTGCAGATCTGGAGACTTTTCAGGAAGTAGTCGTGGCGCCAGAAAACCACTACGAGCTAGACATCGGAGCGTACTTGGCCAGATCACATGCAGGAAGGCGCGTAGCCAGGATACCAAAGTTAGGGGGGCAAGAGTGATATCTAGTGAATATGTTGCGCAGCATCATCCGAGCCGCTCAGCGGGGAGATGGTGGCGTGACAACAGAAAAAGCGCAATTTCCTTGACACTGAGTCCGAAATGTGTTGGATTCTCTTTCGATGGCGCAAACATCTTATAAGTATAAATATCTAGATATTAAAATTTCTTGCCTCATCTGGCCTGACGTTCCCTACATGGGTTAACATAGAGGGGGGGGGGGGCATAACTGAAATTTGGGGGAATGTGCCCCGAGACCCAGTGGCGTGGCCACGGGGGGGATTGGGGGGACACGTCCCCCCCCCCCCCCACACTTTTGCCCAAAGTTGGTCCTCGAAATATGCCCCAAAATGGCATAAAAATCATGGGGGGTTAGGTCCAGGGGGGGGGGGGGGGGGTTAGGTTGTAGATTTGTTAAATTCCAAATTGTAGATTGCTTGTTCTAATATCAGTGTGTTGGTGAAAATAAGAAGTACAGGTTCATCTTAATTAAAACATCATCATCATCAAAGTGGTTCATCTCAGCAATATTCTCTTTGATCTCACCTCCTCTATTGGTGACAGTTTCACAGTGTACAGTTGTCACGCGTGCCTTGTGAAAACATCAGTCCAATCATTAGTGCAATCATAACTTGACCCACACTTAACAGTTTATCCTTTCTCTTTAATCTCTTGTACCGCTATTCTTAATTAGCGTGATATAGCAGGTAAGCATCTATCACTGTTAATCAACGGTAAAACAAGACATGAATGACCAAGCTTATAAAGGGAAGACTAGAATGGAGCAAGATCACAAACAGTAAAAATGGACAGTGATAATGATGTACGTGATCCCGCAAAAGAGCAAACTAGCATTATAGATCATATGCTGAAACTTGGCCCGGTGAGGCCTAAACTAGACTTTCCACAAAGTATATTTGGAAGCAGACCTTTACGGCTTCAGGATAAATGGTATGAAACCTACGAATGGCTGGAATATTCAGTTCAAAAGGATGCAGCCTTTTGCTTTTACTGCAGAATTTTTGGAACTCAGGGTGAGTGTGAATTTATTTAATAAATGGATTATCACATAGTTTTAAAGTACATTGTTTGTCTTTAACATTATTGAAAAAAATAATATTGTTAGGGATTGTTAGGGCCCATCACAAATGTTTACTAATGCATAATAAGGCCACACGAATATGGATGTTGAGACACATCAGTTTGTATGGCGTTCTTAAAAAACTTCTTACAAATCATAGAGCTCAGCAACTGCAGCATTTGTGCATATTAGGTTAGGGCCCATCACAAATGTTTAATAAGGCCACACAAATGTGGATGTCGAGACACAATTTAGGGGTGAGGACCGGATCGCAAAAAAGGTACAGTCCGCGGTCCAGGACCAAATGATATAATATGACATATACTAGTAGTATTCATAGAACTACAAACTCCACAGTGAGTCACAAGTTGTAAGCACGTTTATTCACTCTCTAACTTCTCTATAATGATGGATATGACAACAAACTAGCAGTCCGGTCTGGTCCACATCCCTGAGACACATCAGTTTGTATGGCGTCCTTATAAATTATTGAGCTCAGTAATGCTAGCGTTTGTGTATAATCGGATACCTGTTAGGGCCCATCACAAATGTTTAATAATTTATAATAAGGCCACACAAATATGGATGTCTAGACACATCAGTTTGTATGGTGTTCTTATAAATTATTGAGCTCAGTAACGCTAGCGTTTGTGTATAATCGGATACCTGTTAGGGCCCATGAAAAATGTTTAATAATTTATAATAAGGCCACACAAATATTTTTTGTATGGCATATGGGTGGTGGTGGTGGTGGGGGGGGGGGGGGCAGCAAACAGCAGATGACCGATGCATATATTAAAAAACATAGACATATATATATTCTATCTGATGATTTTTAACTTTTAATTTTTTAATTTGCAGTTGGATGTTCAGAGAAAACCTTTATAAAGGACGGGTATAGAAACTGGAAGAAGGCAACAGGGAAAGACGGCAACTTTGAAAAACATTGTAAGTCACGAATGCACCAGCTTAGCCGTGAGAGATTTGTCTATAGGAAGACAGCATTCCCAATCAGTGCACAACTTTCTGCAGTGGAAGCTTCCAATTTATTCAGAAAGGAGAGCATAAGAAAAGAAAACAGAGACATCGCCAAAGTTATATTTGATGTTGTGAGACATGTTGCCCTGCAGAATGAAGCCTTCCGTGGCCATGATGAGAGGGGCTCTTCACAAAACCAAGGCAAATTCTTAGAGGAAATAAAATTTGTCGCCAAGTTCCACACACCTTTACAGAAGTGGTTGGACAATCATCCAGACAATGTGACGTGGCTTAGTCCCGAAATTCAAAACGAGATGTTGCAAATACTATCAAAATGTGTTCTTGAGACAATAAAAGGTCAAGTTTTGGAGGCCAGGTATTATTCTGTGGAGTGTGATGAGGTGACCAGACATCATCACTCGTATATGTCAATCGTCCTACGTTACGTGCACAAGTGCGTAATATATGAGCATGTTGTGGGTCTCAAACATGTTTTGAGTCTCAAAGGCAAATCCTTGGCCGATGTACTCATAGATACACTACAAAATCTGCAGATACCTATTAGCGACATGATTGGAAAAGGATTCGATGGTGCCAGTAACATGTCTGGAAAAGACAAAGGGATGCAAAAACAGTTGACTGACGCTGGAGCTACAAGTTCACTGTACTTCCACTGCTTTGCCCATTGTTTAAATCTTGTTTTGGAAAAATGTACGGAAATCTTGTCACCAGTAAGAGATGTATTTGAAACAATCGGTGCCATATATAGACTGTTAGAAGGTTCGCCACAAAGAAATTCCATATATGAGGAACAGTTAAAAAGACTTTCATTGAACAGTGGTCGAAGAACTCTTCGCTCTTTCTCTGACACACGATGGACGGCAAAGTCAGACAATTTAGCTGCTTTCATCAACACCTTACCTGCAATTATTGGAACACTGGATCGTTTAGAGGAAACCGAGACTGCATGTACAGGAATTTTGCTAAGAATAGAAACCTTTGAATTTATGTTGAAAGTTTATATTCTCAACGAACTCTTTGAACACTCCAGATATGCTTCAGAATATTTGCAACGGAAAGACATGGACATGGTGACTGCAGTGCATGCAATTACAAACTTAAAAACCCTACTGTCGTCACTGCGTAATGAAAAGAGTTTTGATTTGTTTGCGGAGAAGGCAAAGGACAGGGCTAGCTCCGTTGGCATCACTTCTACATTTACTAGAAGAAGCATCAAACGTCGACGTGTTCTGCCTGCTAGATTTTCAGATGGCCAAACATTCTTAGATGATGCAGCAATAAGTCACCGAGTGGCAAGTAACAGGGTAGACGAATCACAAGAAACAATATTCAGACAAGACTTTTACTATACTGTTATTGATGTGCTACTCAGTGAACTTAATAAACGATTTTCTGGAGATGCATGCGAGGTAATGATGCAGCTTTCAGCTCTTGAGCCTGATAAATGGGACGAGGACAATTATGCAGAAAATATATGCAAGCTTGCTTCACGGTATAGTTTGAACGCAGAGTCTACCTGCCGGGAATACAGACTTTTTTCTTGTTCGCCACAGTTTCTTGCACTGCGTGCAGATACACAGGAAAAGAAAAACAAAGGTCAGGATTGTCCATTCCTGCCAACTATTTTGAACGTTTTTAAGAAATCGGATCTGTCTGTGTTGTATCCAAATCTACACAAATTAATATGCATTGCTGCAACGATTCCAGTGACAATAGCATCATGTGAAAGGTGTCACAGCAAAGTGAAGCTGATAAACACTTATCTGAGGGCCACAATGCATGATGATCGTTTGGAAAGTTTGATTGTTGTCAGCAGCGAACGGGACATTGCCAAACAGATCGAACTGGATGACTTAGTCGAACAGTTTGCAAGGAAACCAAGGAAAATTCCTCTGTAGATATTTGTATATTTAATTAACTTACTTGTAGTGCTATATCTTTATTATTTGTTGGCTTTTAAAATGTATCCCTTTTTTATCACAGACGTTTTTTCAAATATAAGTATGACCACCTCCGCATCACTAAACAGCGGTTTTTAAACATAATTCAGTAGATAATGTACAAAACCAACTATAAATCATCCATTGGGTGCATCAAGGTGTCTTCTGCAACCCTTTAGCATTGCAAGTGATACACTGATCCTCCCTACGGGCGATTTGTAGTACAAATTTGATTTTGTACAACAAAATAAACTACAAACCATCCCTTGAGTACACATGCTGCATTGCGGCACACACTGGATGAATTTATAGTTAGTTCTATGTTATTTACCAAATAAAATTGGAAAAATCTCTCTAGTTCTACTGAATCTCACTATTGTTAGGAACAAGTCTAAATATTTTATTGGTTTCCCACACGTTGTCAATCGCAAATATATCCAACACAGGCACATACTTTATTATAATTTGTTATTGACAACATGTGGGTAACCTTCAAATTATCCCAGGCAATACGGAAACATTATATGTTATTTTTTGTGTGTCTTATTTGGTTAGTGTACATGTATATTTTATTATCATTCAGTAACTGACATTGAGATTTCAATAAATTCTGTCTGAATCTGCTGTAATTTGTTTGTTTTAAATGTGTTTTATAACCTCGCCCCACACCCACCCAGTAGGAAAATTGAATCTAAGCCATATTTTCTCTGTGGGAGTTTGTCCCCCCCCCCCCCCCCCCCCACACTTGCTTTGAGCTGGCTACGCCACTGCCGAGACCCCCTCCCTCCTGTCTACTCCACTGATCGCAGGTCATTATGTCCATAAGCGACGAGCTGAAGATAAAATTGCTTAACGAGCCATTGTCCCCACCACCGGATTACAATCTGCCATTTTCCGTGCACAACAAGAATGGCAAAACTGAGAGAGAAGATAATTGTCACTAATGCACTTGTAGCTAGGTGAATGTTTTCCTACTCACACAAGCTACGGGAGTAGTATGTCAGGTATGTTTCAGGTGCAGGTTGGATGATCTCATGGGGGATCTCATCGGGGACCCCGCAGGGGGGCCGTTGAAGGGAGATCCAGAGGGGAAGGGAAGCAGTAGTATGTCAGGTACATTTGAGGTGCAGGTTGCCGGACCTCGGTGCCGGACCTCGGAAGTGACGTCATGTCACGTGACGTAGTGGCGCCATGTTCGGTTATCATGGTAACCCGCGTGAGCGGCCATGTTGTGACATCATCCCCACAGAGATATGTGGTCCTAGTGCGCATGCGCAGCGCGTGTTGTTAGGGTGATACGTGTTTCCCCCGGCCATTTTGTATACTGGAGGCCGCCATCTTGGTTTCTATGGTAGCACGTGATTGGTATGTGACCCAAAATTCTCTAATAGGACCGGGGGAATGTTCGTATGGTGTGTTCGCTTGTAGAAGAGTAAATCTAATTACCACAAACAACACAACAATCCTTCCAAATCACCAAAATCCACACGAACTTTTATTATTTCGAATTCTTCCAGAATTCTCTGCTTCTATCTATATATGCAATAGTTTTCCTCTACCTAGGCATATTCCTTTATTCTAGAGTATACTCCAGTAGCATAGAAGAGCCTATCAACTGGAACAGTTTACCTTATTATTACTATATTTAGCAATTTCTGATCTATTCTTGTTAGTTCTGACCCTATTCCAAGTACTCTTGTTGTTTCATTTATCTAGATCCTATTTATAGAACATAACTAACCAATCAGATTGCTTGATTTCCCATAATATGTATGCAGAGTTATCTCCCTTCTGTATAATGAAAGACTATATCCAATGGCCATATCCCATGGAATCCCATTTTTGGGAAACACCCGTGGCTATGGGATCCCTTTTTTGTCGTATGAGGCCATGAGTGCTATGTAAAAGCCCTCAATGAGTCCTCATTTATTATCCCTCATATCCTCATTGAATTTTGAGGTTATGAGGACCTTGAAAAATCCCTCAATGAGGTATAATTTACTACGACTCTTATCCTCATTTCAGTATTTAACAGGTATATCCTATGGAATCCCATTTTGGAAAACGCCTGTGACTGTGGAATCCCTTTTTTGTCGTATGAGGCCATGAGGGCTGTGTAAAAGCCCTCAATGAGTCCTCATTTTTATCCCTCATAGCCTCATTGAATTTTGAGGTTATGAGGACCATTAAAAATCCCTCAATGAGGTATAATTTACTACGACTCTTAGCCTCATTTCAGTATTTGAGAATACCTATGGCCTGGTATTGTATTATTCGAGGATACCTATCGAGGATACCTTCTGGAGAATCCCCTTTTTATGGTATGAGGCCATGAGGGCTATGTAAAAGCCCTCAATGAGTCCTCATATTTTATCCCTCATAGCCTCATTGAATTTTGAGGTTATGAGGACCATTAAAAATCCCTCAATGAGGTATAATTTACTACGACTCTAAGACTCATTTCAGAAAAAAAGGGATTCCATGTCCACAGCCGTTTTCGAAAAAGGGATTCCACAAATGGGATTCCACAAAAGGGATTCCATAAGTGGGATTCTGTCTTACCTCGAGTGACTCGCATATATTGCTCGAACGACTCGAATCCCATCGAGCAAATGAGCTAACGAGCAATTGCTCGTTCGAGTGACTCCTCGAACGACTCTTAGACTCATTTCAGAAAAAAGGGATTCCATAGCCACAGCCGTTTCGAAAAAGGGATTACACAAATGGGATTCCCCAAAAGGGATTCCATAAGTGGGATTCCGTCTTACCTCGAGAGACTCGCATATATTGCTCGAACGACTCCAATCCCATCGAGCAAATGAGCTAACGAGCAATTGCTCGTTCACTCATTTCAGAAAAAAGGGATTCCACAGTCACAGGCGTTTTCCAAAATGGGATTCCATAGGATATACCTGTTAAATACTGAAATGAGGATAAGAGTCGTAGTAAATTATACCTCATTGAGGGATTTTTCAAGGTCCTCATAACCTCAAAATTCAATGAGGGTATGAGGGATAATAAATGAGGACTCACTGAGGGCTTTTACATAGCCCTCATGGCCTCATACGACAAAAAAGGGATCCCATAGCCACGGGTGTTTCCCAAAAATGGGATTCCATGGGATATGGCCATTGGATATAGTCTTTCATTATACAGAAGGGAGATAACTCTGCATACAGATTACGGGGGATGAAGCAATCTGATTGTTTTGTTATGTTCTATAAATAGGATCTAGATAAATGAAACAACAAGAGTACTTGGAATAGGGTCAGAACTAACAAGAATAGACCAGAAATTGCTAAATATAGTAATAATAAGGTAAACTGTTCCAGTTGATAGGCTCTTCTATGCTACTGGAGTATACTCTAGAATAAAGGAACATGCCTAGGTAGAGGAAAACTATTGCATATATAGATAGAAGCAGAGAATTCTGGAAGAATTCGAAATAGTAAAAGTTCGGGTGGATTTTGGTGATTTGAGGACTGGTGGGAAGTAGTGGGGCCTGGAGGGGACTAGAGGCTAATTGTTGTAAAAACCTGTGGTTTCTACAACCGGATCTCCACATCTCCTACTACTTCACTTCCCCTCTGGCTCTTTCTTCAATGGCCCCTGCGGGGTCCCCGATGAGATCCCCAAAACCACCTGACATACTACTGCTTCCCTTCCCCTCTGGATCTCCCTTCAACGGTCCCCCTGCGGGGTCCCCGATGAGATCCCCCATGAGATCATCCAACCTGCACCTGAAACATACCTGACATACTACTGCTTCCCTTCCCCTCTGGCTCTCCCTTCAACGGTCCCCCTGCGGGGTCCCCGATGAGATCCCCCATGAGATCATCCAACCTGCACCTGAAACATACCTGACATACTAATGCTTCCCTTCCCCTCTGGCTCTCCCTTCAACGGTCCCCCTGCGGGGTCCCCGATGAGATCCCCCATGAGATCATCCAACCTGCACCTGAAACATACCTGACATACTACTTACGGGGCGTCTTGTGTCGATATTGTGTGATATTTAACGTATCAATGACGGCAGAAAACAAAAGCAGACCTATCGTAATGCCCCGCTGAATAGAGCTGATCATCAAATGAATAAATCTACGTTATTAAAGGGGTGAGCAATTTTAAATTTCAAATTCACTGTCGTCAGGTCGCTGATTACAAATAAAAAATTGATCACCACTTCACATTAGAAAGTACTACTATTACTTTAACCAATTACTCAGCACATTTGGGTTTTTATTAAATACATTTAGGCTCATTTCATATTTATGGTAAAATGTTAGGCCTACCATTATTTCTTAATAAAATCTTGCAAATATTTTTGTTATTGTGACCAGTTTATTGAATCTGTTAAAATAACATCCATTTTTATATGGTTTTATTGCTTGATAGGACTTCAACCCTCATTTGACATTTATATCCCCCCTCCCCCCCCCCCCCCCCCCCCCTTTGAAAAATTCTGGATCCGCCACTGTTTGTACTTACACTTAATGGTGATGATGATGGATTTATCTTACAAATCTCAACTGTAATAACTTGATTAACATTTTACATAACGAATCGTTCGCATACTCCCACGTAATGTACAAACTGAGCTGTTAAAAAAAACATTATTTTTCGACGAGATCGTTCTAATAATGAGGAATCACATGATATGTTTTTGTTGAAATTTTTGGAAAATATTTAAAAAAAAAAAAAAATTATTAAAATACTAAATTGCGATACCGTGCATGTTGAGTAAAAGAGCTGACTAGCATTTTAATATCAGATTTCATTTTCAGACTCATAAAAATGGTTATCGTTTCGGTTGAAACTGTACCCGGCTGCCTTGAATTTTTGTGATCCGCTGATAAACCTACTGAGTGCGTAAATGTTCAAGAAAAGTGCTCTCTCTTTCTCTCTCTCTCTCTGTGTGTCTCTCTCTGGTCTTCGCAAACGCGTTTCGAAAGCTTGTAATGTTCTATAAACAAATCGTAAGCAAGCACACGGTTGCATTATGCATTTGCAAGATACACATTTTGTATCAGCACCCCCCCACCCCCCACCCCCCAATAAAAGCTTATTCCAGTAGTTACAGGCCCAACACATACTTATAATATTGTAAGATGAAGAGACTTCTACAAGAAAGCTTCTCAATCCATCAAGATACAGAACCAATGATGACAACGAAGATCAATGAGAACTGAATACATCGAAGATCAAACTGTACGCAACTAAGATCGAAGATAGAAATGAACAGCACCAAAACAGAAAATCTCACAAGGTGGAGAAATGAACACAGCGACGGTCTAACAGGCGACTGAAGAGAACAAATCTGGAACTACAATAGCAGTGCAGAGTGACCACAATAAAATTTTAAACTTTCACAAAGGTTCTTGTTTTTTATTAGGGAAATGGAATACCCTCGAGAGTTTACGCAAAATCCCGGAATCCCATTTTACGGAGTCGGCTAGGAATTCCATTTACGGTATCCTTTTTACGGAATCCCTTTTGCGAAAACGTCCGTGGTCAAAGAATCCCCTTTTTCCGAAAAGAGGATAAGAGTGGTCCGAGGAGTCACTTATTCAAGTAATTCCTCGATAGCTTATTTTCTCGGTAAGATTCGAATCGTTTGAGCAATGCTTGTTCAAGTCCCAACTCGATAGCTTATTTGCTCGATAAAGTTCGAGTTGTTAGAGCAAGCAAACTGTGTACGACTGTTAGTAGTAGTGAAAGACAAGTATAATAGTAATTATCGTGTTGTGATATAGGCATAGAGAGCCATAGTAAGTGTGGAAGACTCTAGCACAGGACACCTAGTGGTAGCCAATAGTAGTCATACAGACCAGCTATTAGTGACAGTAAAGAGTGAAGCTAATCATGAGACATGCTGCTGATTATGGGTACGCCATCAGTCGTGGCCTAGATGCCGACAGGAACTGATCAGGTCCTAGGAGCCATAACTATCTTCAGACAGATATCCTGCAAAAGGTAACCTCTGAAAGGTATCCACCGATATGTATCCTCGAATAGTACATCACCATGTCATAGACATCCTCCAATACGTAGATAAGGGTAAGAGTCGTTCGTGGAGTCAGTCGTTCGAGTAATTATTAGTCTGTGTGAAACACACAGACTATTGTTTTTGCACAGTTTCTTTTTCTTTTCTTTTTTTTCTTCTTTTTTTTCTTCTTCTTCTTCTTCTTCTTCTTCTTCTTCTTCTTCTTCTTCTTCTTCTTCTGTCTTCTCATCACTTTTTTGTCCGCAAGATAACTCGAAAACGAATTGCCCTATCTCGTTGATTTTTGGCATGCTGATAGACAGTCACAAGTTCTCGGCACTGAATATTTTTCAGATTCCTGGGGCATTAGGGTTCTCCGTGGGGGTGTTTTGAAAGTGGGTCACGCCCATATCTCAGGCGTGGTATGACCTAGGGACCTGGGACCAACACCAAATGAGTCGACACTCGATGGACGTTCAAAATATGGGTCAAGGTCACGGAGGTCATCTATGGGTCATTGAGTGCATTTTTCAGAATTGCTGGAAATCACATTTTTGATCCCCCCTAAAGTATTCCTGACGTACACACATGCATTTTAAAAATTTTGAAAGTGGGTCACACCCATATCTCAGGCGTGGTATGACTTAAGGACCTGGGACCAACATGAAATGAGTCGACACTTGATGGAGATTCAAAATATGGGTCAAGGTCACGGAGGTCACCTAGGGGTCATTGAGTGCATTTTTCAGAATTGTTGGAAATCACATTTTTTGACCCCCTAAAGTATTCCTGACATACATACATGCATTTTGACATAAAAAAGTGGGCGTGGCCAAATTTTTTGAAAGTGGGTCACGCCCATATCTCAAGCGTGGTATGACCTACGGACCTGTGACCAACACCAAATGAGTCGACACCCGATGGAGGTTCATAATATGGGTCAAGGTCACGGAGGTCAACAAGGGGTCATTGAGTGCATTTTCAGAATTGCTGGAAATCACATTTTTTGACCCCCTAAACTATTTCTGACGTACACACATGCATTTTGACGTAAAAAAAGTGGGCGTGGCCAAAATTTTTGAAAGTGGGTTACACCCATATCTCAGGCATGGAATGACGTATGGACCTGGGACCAACACCAAATGAGTCGACACTTGATGGAGATTCAAACTATGGGTCAAGGTCACAGAGGTCACCTAGGGGTCATTGAGAGCATTTTTTCAGAATTGCTGGAAATCACATTTTTTGACCCCCTAAAGAATTCCTGACGTACACACATGCATTTTGACATAAAAAAGTGGGCGTGGCCAAAAATTGTTTGAAAGTGGGTCACGCCCATACCTCAGGCGTGGTATGACGTATGGACCTGGGACCAACACCAAATGAGTCGACACTTGATGGAGATTCAAAATATGGGTCAAGGTCATGGAGGTCACCTAGGGGTCATTGAGTGCATTTTTCAGAATTGCTGGAAATCACATTTTTTGACCCCCTAAAGTATTCCTGACATACATACATGCATTTTGACATAAAAAAGTGGGCGTGGCCAAATTTTTTGAAAGTGGGTCACGCCCATATCTCAAGCGTGGTATGACCTACGGACCTGTGACCAACACCAAATGAGTCGACACCCGATGGAGGTTCATAATATGGGTCAAGGTCACGGAGGTCAACAAGGGGTCATTGAGTGCATTTTCAGAATTGCTGGAAATCACATTTTTTGACCCCCTAAACTATTTCTGATGTACACACATGCATTTTGACGTAAAAAAAAGTGGGCGTGGCCAAAATTTTTGAAAGTGGGTTACACCCATATCTCAGGCATGGAATGACGTATGGACCTGGGACCAACACCAAATGAGTCGACACTTGATGGAGATTCAAACTATGGGTCAAGGTCACAGAGGTCACCTAGGGGTCATTGAGAGCATTTTTTCAGAATTGCTGGAAATCACATTTTTTGACCCCCTAAAGAATTCCTGACGTACACACATGCATTTTGACATAAAAAAGTGGGCGTGGCCAAAAATTGTTTGAAAGTGGGTCACGCCCATACCTCAGGCGTGGTATGACATAAGGACCTGGGACCAACACCAAATGAGTCGACACTTGATGGAGATTCAAAATATGGGTCAAGGTCATGGAGGTCACCTAGGGGTCATTGAGTGCATTTTTCAGAATTGCTGGAAATCACATTTTTTTACCCCTAAACTATTTCTGACGTACACACTGCATTTTGACGTAAAAAAAAGTGGGCGTGACCAAAATTTTTGAAAGTGGGTCACGCCCATATATCAGGCGTGGAATGACGTATGGACCTGGGACCAACACCAAATGAGTCGACACTTGATGGAGATTCAAAATATGGGTCAAGGTCACAGAGGTCACCTAGGGGTCATTGAGTGCATTTTTTCAGAATTGCTGGAAATCACATTCTTTGACCCCCTAAAGTATTCCTGACGTACACACATGCATTTTGACATAAAAAAAGTGGGCGTGACCAAAAATTTTTGAAAGTGGGTCACGCCCATACCTCAGGCATGGTATGACGTATGGACCTGGGACCAACACCAAATGAGTCGGCACTTGATGGAGATACAAACTATGGGTCAAGGTCACGGAGGTCACCTGGGGTCATTGAGTGCATTTTTCAGAATTACTGGAAATCACATTTTTGACCCCCTAAAGTATTCCTGACGTACACACATGCATTTTTACATAAAAAAGTGGGCGTGGCCAAAATTTTTGAAAGTGGGTCACACCCATATCTCATGCGTGGTATGACCTACAGACCTGGGACCAACACCAAATGAGTAGATACTCGATGGAGGTTCAAAATATGGGTCAAGGTAACGGAGGTCAACTTGGGGTCATTGAGTGCATTTTTCAGAATTGCTGGAAATCACATTTTTTGATCCCCTAAGGTATTCCTGACATACACACATGCATTTTGACGTAAAAAAAGTGGGCGTGGCCAAATTTTTGAAAGTGGGTCATGCCCATATCTTAGGCATGGTATGACGTATGGACCTGGGACCAACATCAAATAAGTCGACACTTGAGGCAGACTCAAAATATGGGTCAAGGTCACGGAGGACACCTAGGGGGTCATTGAGTGCATTTTTCAGAATTGCTGGAAATCACATTTTTTGATCCATAAAGTATTCCTGACGTACACACATGCATTTTGACGTAAAAAAAAGTGGGCGTGGCCAAAATTTTTGAAAGTGGGTCACACCCATATCTCAAGCGTGGTATGACCTACGGACCTGGGACCAACACCAAATGAGTCAACACTTGGAGATTCGAAATATGGGTCAGGGTCAAGGAGGTCACCTAGGGGTCATTAAGTGCATTTTTCATAATTGCTGGAAATCACATTTTTTGACCCCCCCCCCCCCCCCCAAAGCATTCCTGAGGTCCATACATGCATTTTTATGTTAAAAAAGTGGGCGTAGCCAACATTTTTGAAAGTGGGTCATGCTCATATCTCAATCGTGGTATGATGAATGGACCTGGAACTAACACCAAATGAGTCGACACTTGATGGAAATTCAAAATATGGGTCAAGGTCATGGAGGTCACATAGGGGTCTGCCTGAAAGAGGTCACCAAAGTCATCAAGTGCGTATCATTCAGAAATACTGGGAAATGAATTTTATTACACCTTAATGCGTTTCTAAAGTTTATGAACGTATTTCATCACTCAAATTAGTGGACAGAGCCAAAAATGTCCATTTCTGATTCGAGTATCGAACCCTTTGAATGCTGGTCACATGTATGCCTTTTCTGGTTTCTTATAAATAATTGTTCTGATTCCAGTATGAATATCTGTAAATACTGTTAACGAAAACCCATTTCTGATTTGTTTAAAAATATTTTACTCCTGAAAATAAGCCTCCATAAATTCTATTTCGGTATAGTTTATTCCTGATTCTTTAACCCTTTTCACACAGACCTGAATTTACTGGGTGCAGTAAATTCTGTTTCTCTAGTTCGATAGCTTATTTTCTCGATAAGATTTTCGAGTCCTTCGAGCAATGCCTGTTCAAGCCGCAACTCGATAGCTTATTTGCTCAATAAGATTCCAGTCGTTAGAGCAAGCAGACGGTGTACAATGTTAGCAGTAGTGAAAGCCAAGTGATTTCGTGTAGTGATATAGGTACAAAGAGCCATAGTAATCAGTTCGCTACCTGATTTCCAGGTTGTCCCTGGTGACGTTTTGGTCGAAAATGAGGTTTGGTTACCGTGGGAACAGGAATTTCAATGCACGTCGACTGGTGATTGAATCTTTGCTGTATCTCGTATCCCTACAAAAATATACGCGATTATTGTTTGTCCCAAGTGCATCCAAAGCACAATTTTTCAGTTCCATCTTGGACTTCTGCTGAAACACTGTGCTTCCATATTGCCACTTTTGACGATCAATCAAACGAAGGATTCCATTTTGTCCTAACTGACATTGCATGCATAAAATATTTACTTCGATCAATATGGAACACAATGTTGCACTCTCCTGTGATGTACATTCACCCCCTTGAATGATTAAAGTCCAAGATGACAGTTTCGAAACGGGCTCAGAGATTTAGTACTGTTGAACACTGTTTTGCTGCCATGGCCGCAGATATGTTGACCAAAGTGTGTGTATGTGTTGGTCGTGAGGGTAAAGACCTAAAACTCTAAAGCCTGCGCTCCACATCGACTCTACATACATGGCTATCTACGATCTTAAATGGTAATATAGATATCCAGTGTTTAGAAAAAGCTGCAATAACACCTGACCATGGTCTCTCAATATGCTACAAGACAAGGCGCCAGGGTCTCGCGTCTTGGATTACACTAAGAGATCATGAAAAGACAGTTATCCCGTATTCAGAAAACGGCAAAAGAACCCTCGAACATGGTCACTCGATGTGATAAAAGACAGGGGGCCTGGGTCCCGTGTCTTGTATCACATTAACTGGTGAAGTGCTAGATGTTTTTTAGTCTTCCAGATATTTTCAAATGTCTTTGCTTTGAAACAATTTATGGGAGGGGCATATAGGCACTCTTCCACAAATTGTAAATTGGCATATCCGCACAAACTAAATTCGTTCACGTTTGCTTGTTATTTGTTTTTATATTTTCTTTCTTGCTTTTGGGGGTTTTCTTCGATCTTCAATATATTTCTAGAAGTTTAAGTATGATTTGATATAAACATCAGGCATGGTATAAGTAAAGGACTTATGCCATGCCTGGGTGATATCAAATCAAACTGGCATCTGAGTGGGAGTTATTTAAAATAAGATATTTCGTCACAATTTCAATTCGTATTCGTTTCTCACAGTCATCATGGCAATCTCATGGGAGAGCTGGGAAGTAAAGCGGTGCTTGTTTACAAATTACGTTTCGCTGGCGAACTAGGACCCAGGAACCAATGTTTTTGGTGAACGTCCTCTAAAATGGGCACCATGGCTATGAACATTTGGACTACATTTGACTGTTTTGGCAGTGTTGCTGTCATGATAACCCCCATTGCAGACATGTCTTACCTCAGCGCCAATAAATAAATAAATAAATAAATAAATAAATAAATAAATAAATAAATAAATAAATAAATAAATAAAATCATGGTGATCATTATGCTGCGTAAAGTGTGATGTTTACGACGGGTGACTAGTCTACTGGAAAGCAATAATACCAAAATCTGATAGCCTTTTCAGGCGTTTATTTCTTTGATCTTTTACCTACGATTTAGGATTCTATGGGATCCGTGCGTTCTTGGGGGAATTAGCTGGTAAAAGAAATAAACAACAGTTATTCTTGAGATTTGCTACTGTGTACCAAATCTCCAGAACAAGTGTTATTTAAAGCATTGAAGACACGGGTGCTATAGTAAATTCCTCCCCTTTTCACACCTTTTCAGCCAATCGTCGGGCTACTCAGGATTAGCTGTGACCGGTTCTGATTTTGTAAAACTGTTAATCACCTAACAATAATCAAAGCCAGAATCGGGGGTGTTTGACAAGTGTAAATACGCCAAGCTGAGACAAACAGCCTGTTGAGCAAGTTACTATGAAAGAGTTAGCTTATTAGTTATTCTTATACAAATCTTTACATGTCTATAATCTACTCACTTGGCATTTAATAACAATAGTCGAAATTAGTCTTTATGCACCCATTATTTATCAACGCATTATGCCTTTCATCTTTGATGTTGCCCAGTTACTCCTAACAATTATATTATTTAGGAGACAGGGAGGGGAGCTAGTACAGAGTCTCGATTCTATCGTTACTATAATTCAGTCAGATTCATTCATTTATCGATTGGTGGTTCAGGTCACATTTCTGCGTCGTGGCTAATAGTGACCGCAACATGGATATAAAGTCAAGTTTAGCCAATATTGTTTATAGCCAAGTTGCAATTTTTTAAGACTTCCACCCCAAACATTGGTTACTGGGTCCTATTTTACCAGTAAAACATAGCTTGTTTGGTACTGTAAAAGCACTGCTTTACATTCTGAGATTTCTGCGATGAGATTTATCCAATTTTATATATTCGCTCAGACAAATTTCAAGTCTTTCACATTCATCAGCTTTGCCTAGATGTTGGTAGAACATGACAGTAAGTGATGTGTCAAAATCGGTTTCTGTAAGAATTGATCGTAATCTAGTTAGCTCAGTCTGGCCGAAATTCTACCCCATACCCAACTTCGCTTGTCACGAGCAGCTGGCGAGCGAAGAGAAGAACAGGGACAGATTTCAACCACACTGTCGCTACCTATGTTTTGAAAGCGCATGGTGATTGACACAACATTTCCTTCGAGTATTAAAGTTCCACAAATAGTATTGACCCAGTCCACATACTCAACACAGATGCTTCCCAAAATTGATTTGCATTCCAGAGATAAGTCTGACCTGGGACTACACTGCAAAAAATATAGGTTCTCTTTAGAACCAAAACTGGTTCTAATCTTGTCCCTGAGATTGAACCAGTTCTGTTTAAACAGTATTTATTTCAAATCAAATAAATTTATAAAGATTAACATTAAATATTAACAGAATTAAACATAAATTGAGGGGGTTTCAGCCGTAAGTTTAGAGCTTATACGAGGTTGTCTCAAATCATTATTAAGCACAGGAGATATGAGTAGGTAATAATTGCCGATCTACTATCACTTGTACATGTACGTGTACAACATACGCACACTATGCGTTCACCAACGTGGAATTCAGTGTTAAATCACACGCTTGTTCACAAAACTGTACAATGATCTTGAATCCCCTCATGTACAGTTGTGACTCCTAGATCGCACTTTTAACGTTCAAATACTCGTGGTGAACGAGTGGTGAACGCGCGTTTTTTAAAAAAAGGTGAAATCGTACATCTTCATTTGTATCTTGTACGTAATTTTTTGTCGACGTTCCCATCGCAGATCAGACCATCGATCCATCGTTGGCGAACGCGAGCAAAAGCAAAAAATTCTGGGTCATCATCAAAAAACAGTTTTGGGGACTCTAGATCAGCGATCCAGAACCCGCAATTGTGTTGAGACAGATGATTCAGAACCCGCAATTGTTTTGAGGCGGTGGGTTTTTTTCTCCCATTTATGACATTATTAGGGGAATTCCTCCACTATGAGAAATTCTCAAAAACTCAGCTGATCGAGCGACCGGATCGCTCGATTCTCGTAAAAAAAACTCGATCTGAACGAAGAGTGTTGTTGTCGTCGGTGTGTTGGAAATTCGCGAATATGGTCTGTATTATAGACATTCCTGTTTTCTCTTGATGGGACGGATAGAAATTGAATTTTGAGGGTTTTTTGTTCGAAAGAGATGATCTGTAATAGATATTCGTGTTTTGTCTTGATGAGAGAGATTGACTGTTGAAGCGTTCGTTTGAAAAAAAAAGTCAAAACACTTATCGGAATGTTTAAACGCATTTTCCGCTCAATTAGGTTTTGAGTGGTAAAATTTTTAATATATTCATGATAGCAATCGCAGTCATCAAAAGGATTCTCTCTTAATTCGACACTCAGTGAATTGATGTGTGAATGAAAAATCTTTTGACAAATGTAAAAACTACTGTCAAAATGCGTTAAATCAGAAACCGGTTTGTCATGTACTGTTTAAACATATTTTTTAAACTTCAATTAACACAGTCAGTTGAGATGTGAATATTTTCAGATTATTATATATTAAGACGGAAAGAGTTTTTTTTATTACTTAAAACATAAAAAAAAATATAATTAAACATTTAATTTTGAAAATAATAAAAACAATTAAAACGAAAGATGTTTTTACAGATGGATCCTAGACGCCGAGATTTAATTTTAGGCGAGTATGAATGTGCTAAGAAGAGCATTCAGTCTGCTGACAGAAGCAGACGTCTTGGTGAGATGGAACTCAGACGCGAAGCCACAAAAATATTTAAACCCGTGACGGAGGGTCAAGAGCGAAGCAGGAAGGAGATAGTTGAAGAATTGAGACCCATAAAGGAGAGTTCTTTGAGAATGGGTTCATTGCCTCCTAGTTTTGGAAATCGGTATTCCGTTCAATCTACACCGGATTACGTTCCCACGGGAATTCAAACAGATTTGAGCAAGAGTGACGATACGGCTTCGACTATCACCACTAGTAGCGTCGCATCATCCGATGATGATGGCGGTAAGAGAGATCAGTCGTATGGAATTTATAAGGATTCTGAGGGTAGAACTTTTGTAGGTGATACGGAAGTGGAAATGGATGATGATGGATTGATCGTGGGTTCGAATAAATATAAAGTAACTGATGGTCTGCACAGATTGCTCCTTTACGACAAGCCCGGCGATTACACGGAACAGGGTTTCGACAATTACGGAGACATTCTGGTCCAGATCCACGCCATGAAGAGAAATAACGATGCCAGAGAGACAAGACCCAAAGCCAACAGAGGTTACAAGTGGACGAAAGTGGTGAAACCCATATGGGATATGAACAAGAAGTTCGTCGAATCGGTGACTGGCAAAGGGGTGAAAACCACTTTTCTTCTGAGTGATTCCGATGCTCTGTCTCAGAGATTGAGTTTGTTGATGGCGAGCAGACGGGCTGGTAACACGGGATTAGATAATCAGATAGTTGCTATATCTGACGAATTGTTAAGACAGAAGGTTTTGAATAAAAACCAGTATAAAAGGCTGATGAACGAATTGAAGGATTGATGTGTATATAATAAGTAGAGAGAAACAAACAAACAAACAAACAAACAAAAATAAAATGGTAAATTCTTACACTAGAATAATAAAAAGTATTTAAACGGCAAAAACGATTTACCAGTGAAAAAAACAAAAATATATCATAAAAATAAAATATGTTGGTGATAAAGAACAAGGGATACATCAGAACTTACGTTCAAGGCGGTTCTGCCATCGTCGATTCTATAATGCGAGAGTTCACGAGCAATGCAGGTAGAAAACTCGCATCAACCGCATTTGAGGTCAGTAAGAAGATGGCTTTGGATGCTGGTAAGAAAGCCGCTTCCGAAGCCAGTGGTAGGATAGCTTCTGTGGCTGGCAAGAGGGCAGCTGATGCATTGATCGACAAGTTGATCAGTCCGCCGGCGAAGCGAGCTGCGTTAGAGCGAACGCCGAAAAGTTGGAAAGATTTTAAGGATGCCGTGGTGCCCATACAAGATTTAGCCAAAATGACGAGTGGATCCGGATTGAAGAGAACTCGCGACGGTGCGATATAAATAAATAATAATAACATTAAAAAAACAGAGTTTGAAAAACATAAAAAAAATTTGTGTTTGAAAAGAATCTAAAATAACAAACAAAATAAAAACAAAGATGAACATTAAAGATATGTCTTGGAACGACGCCGCGACCAAGAGGTCGAATAACGAGTTCTCTCCCGAGAGCATAAGAGGTTTGATAGTGGGAAAATCGAATTGTGGAAAGACCAATCTGTTGATGAATCTGTTGTCCCGACCCAACTGGTTGGATTACGACAGATTGTTCGTGTTTGGCAAGAGCTTGTTTCAACCCGAATACAGATTGCTTCGAGAGTGCATGGATCGCAGATTGCCCAAGGACGTCATAGCCAGAATCTTTGACAGTAAGGAGGAATTCGACAAGAGCGGAGCTCCACTCTCGACCATTTTGGACGGCGCGGCGACGGAGCTGATGAAGAGAAATGCATCTTCGAACGTCGAGTGTCGATTTTATGAGAACGCTAGCGACGTTCCGGATCCTAGAGAACTGAAATCGGAAGATAAGAATCTCATGATTTTCGACGATCTGCTTTTGGAGAGACAGAACCGATGCGAATCGTATTACATTAGGGGTCGACACAGCAACGTGGACTGTTTCTACCTGTCGCAGAATTATTTTCGATTGCCCAGACAGACGATAAGGGAGAATGCTAATTTTCTATGTCTCTTTCGCCAAGATCTCAAGAATCTCAATCACATCTACGGCGATCACGTCGCAAACGACATGAGCGCTGCGGAATTCAGGAGATTCTGCAAGAGGGTTTGGGATGGTGGACTTTACAATTTCGTCGTGATCGATTTGACAAGCAAATTTAATCGCGGAAAATATCGGTGTGGATTCGACAAGTTTTATGTTTCCGATGATAATAATAAGATAGAGCGTGAAAATAAAAAAAAAATAGAAAAATAATAAATCTTCAAATAATTAGTTTTGAATAAAAAAAAATAAAATTAAATATAATGTTCGAACATGGAGAATTGTTAGGACGGATAGCCGAGAATACGGCTGCGAAACAATCCATTCAAATCGTGGTGAGTGGCGATTCGACTCGATTTGCTACGAAATTCGAACCTTCCATCGAATTGAATAGAGAGAAAAGATACGAGATGGCGTTGGTGAATCTGGAGACTTATTATTCCTTTCCCAACGTCACCGAAAAGAATAACTCGTTCAAGTATTCCGACGGAACGGATTGGTTGGAGATTCGAATTCCCAAAGGGAGTTACGACATAGACGATTTGAACGATTACATTCAGACGCGAATGAAAACAGATGGAAAGGGAAGCAACAAGATCAGACTCACTCCCAATCCTAATACCTTACAGATGATGTTGGATTTGGAAGATAATTTTTGAGTGGATTTCAACACGGACGATTCTATAGGCAAGATGTTGGGATTCGATCGAAAGATGTATCGAGGCCACGCGGCATCTGAAAATACGGTCGACATTCTCGCTGTCAATAGCATTCTGGTGAACGTGGACGTGATTGCTGGAAGCTACGTGAATGGTAGCGCTCAACCGACGATCTATTCCTTCTTTCCACACGTGTCGCCGGGTTATAAGATCGTGGAGCGACCTCGAAATTTAGTTTACCTACCAGTGATTTTAGACACGTTGTATAGTCTCAAAACCACGTTGACGGATCAAAATGGTGAACTGTTAGATCTTCGCGGAGAGAGAGTGACGATACGATTTCACATAAGAGAAATATAAAAGCAAAAAAAAAAAAATAAATTATATATATAGATAACAAAAATAAAATAAACGCAATATTAATTTTACCAAATTATTTTAATATAATTATTAAACAAGAAACAATTGAAGTAAATATATTTAAAAAAAACAAAAAACAGAATTATGACAGAATACGTGGTTAAAAACGTGAACATATCCGCAGGACAGAGGAAGAAACTTAAGAGAGCGTTAACAACTCGAGGCGAGGCGGTGAGATTCAAATTCACTCACGAAGATCTGACGAGAGGCGGTCAGGATTCAATCGCCTGGACCAGAAGTCAAATCAAAAGGATGGAGAAAGCGATTCGCGATGGAAGAGGGTTGACGGTGAGAATGAGTCCCGCTCAATTGAGATACAATTTGAGAATGAAAGGTGATTTCCAACCGCTATTGGCAGGAATAGCTGCAAAAGCATTACCCTTCGCCGCAAAGGCGCTACCCTTTCTCGGAAAGACTCTCGGCGTGGGAGCTCTCACGGGACTCGCTAGTTTGGCGGTTGAGAAATTAATGGGTGGCAGCGCACTGTTTTTGAAGAAGGGAGGAGCCGTGTGTCGCGTCCACGTAGACGACAGCAGTAAAGGATTGTATCTAGAACCCGTTAGAGGTGGCAACTCTCTGAGAGGAAACGGTCTCTATCTGAAGAGTGGACGGAACGTCGAGCGACTCGACAAGGGTTTGTTGCTCAGTGAGAATTCGCCATTTAAGAACATACCGATTTTGAATATGTTATAATATAAAATTATATAAAATATAAAATCATAGAAAGTATAAAATAATATATTTAAAATGGATAAAAAGGTGGAGAAACAAATTTATCACCTGGATGAAAAGGTGGAGAAACAATTTGACGATAATGACGAACATCGCGAGTCAGAGAGCGAAAAAATAAAAAAAATGGTTAGACGCTAATGATGGATATCTAAGGAAAGAACTAATGAAAGAGATAGATGAAGCGCGGGATAGACAGTTGAGAATGAGACGATGCTTTCCACGGTCACCACTACCTTCTGAAGAGAATGGTAATGATGCGAGTGTTACCAAGAGATGCACAACATTCGTTCATAATTATGATTCGGATAAACAAAAATGTTACCATAAACGTATCACATCACAAAGAAAAAGAAAAAAAGAAAAAGAAGAATCAACGTTGAAATTTGAGAGAAAAGGAAACGTTATTATAATATATTATGATGATAGTGAAGAAGAAGGAAAACAAAAAAAACAAAAAAAGTAATGAGATCTAAAGATGATCTTATTACTTTTTTTTTTTCACTTTTCTTCGCTAAAAATCAATCACTCTATTGTTTATATTTCCAAGTCTGTTATTAGCATGTTGACACTCGTGTCTTCTCCTTTTTTGAAAACGTGTTGAATGTTTATCTTTACTCTTTTGAGTTTTTTTACATCGGTCAACTCGCTCCCACCACCCAATTTCTTCACGAGTTCGAATGAGATGTTTGGAAATATGTAATTTCCATAGGGCAACGACAAATCGTCCTTGTCGAATTCTCTATCTTCAGCGATGACGATGTTCTGCAGATCGCTTTGGTACTCGTAAATCAAATCAAGCGCGGCTTCGTCCAATTTCAAAGGCATCTTATATTTCTCGTATTTGTGCTCTAAGCCCTTCGTCTCGACCTCGTTCAATTCGATGTTGTTGTAATCTATAGATTTTATGACCGAATTTCTTATACGTTTCAACTCGTTTCAATTTCAATTCGCATCTTTTAGGTGTTGTTGTCTTCATGATTGATTATTTAGTATTTAAATAATAATTTGTTTAAAATGTTTTTTTTTACTCTTTATAGATATAAAAAAGTTTTTTTTTTTAATTTTTAATTTTCTTTAATGTAAAATTTTTTTAGTAAAAGTTTTTTTTCTCTTTATATATATATAAAAAGTTAAATTTTAATTTCAATCTCTCTATTGTTTATATTTCCAAGTCCGTTATTAGCAAGTTGACATTCGTCATTTTTCCACATACGAAAATGGTGTGAATGTTTATCTTTACTCTTTTGAGTTTTTTTTCATAGGCGAATGCGCTCTCACCACCCGATTTCTTCACGAGTTTGGGGGAGATTATTGGATATATGTAACCTCCATAGGACAACAATAAATCACTCCTATCGAATTCTCTGTCTTCGGCGACGATGATATTAATCAGCAGTTTGCTTTGGTACTCGTAAAACAAATCGAGGGCGGCTTCATCCACTTTCAAACACATTCGATATTTGTGGTAGTAGCGCTCTAAGTCCACCATCTCAACCTCATTCAATTCGATGGGATCGTGTGGTTGTAATGTATAGATATTAAAACTGGATTTCTCATACTTTTCGTCTCGTTTCAATTTCAATTCGCATCTTTTAGGTGTTGTTGTCATGATCGATTATTTGGTTTTTATGAATTCTTGCAAATAATGTATATTTTAAATTTTGTATTTAAATAATAATTTGTTAAAAAAAAAAGTTTCTCTTTATTTCTCTTTATATATAAATAAAAGGTTAAAAAAAAAAATTCTTACAAACTCAATTTTGAGGTAAAAACAATGATCAAGTCCAAACATCCGAATTATAGTCTAGAACGTGCAAGACTTCAAACGTTTAAAAATTGGCCTTTGCATCTCGCTCAAAAACCCGAAGACTTAGCCGCCGCGGGTTTCGTTTACGTGGGTAGAGACGACAAAGTCAAATGTTTTTGTTGTGACATACATTTGATGAATTGGGAACCTCACGATGTACCTTTACTAGAACACATAAGTAATATTGAAAAAGGCGAATGCGATTATTTGAACAAGATCCTAACGTTGGGATTTATCAAAATCCAAGACGAAGAGAGAGATAGAGATAAAAACCAAAAATTATTAATGGATATGTTACAACTCGGATACACCAGAGAACAATTGTACGATGCGTTGAACAAAGCGAACAAGACCCTGTCTCAATTCATAACTTTAGAACATCTCATCAAATTCATGGCGGAAGCGGACGAGTTATCGTCACTCGTCGAAAACAAACCGAGTAAAACGTCCACCACCAAGTGTCTGGTCTGCAAAGGTGTCGCAAACGTCTTGTTTCTACCGTGCGCACACCTGCGTTACTGTAGAGAATGTCATTCCGAAGACGAGAAAATGTGTTCGGTTTGCGAGCGAGAAATAAAAGCGGTCTCAAATTGTTTTTGAATAAAAACACATTAAAGAAAAAAAAAATTGAATTTAAAATTTAACTTCTTTTTTTTTCTATTATATATATATAAAAAGAGTAAAAAAGCAAAACTTTTTTTAACAAATTATTTAATACAAAATTAAAAAAAAACAAAAAACATTCTTACAAATGAAGCAAACAGATAAAACAATGGTAAATTTAAATGAGAAAACCATACCTCAGTTAAACGAGATTTGTAAACTATTACAAATTTCAGATTTCAGAAATCATAGAACTAAATAAAAAAAAATTGAAGTCATACAAGAATATTTGTGAAACGCTAGAAAGGCAAACGAAATGTCGATAGCAACGACGTCAAAAGATGCATTGGTTGTGAAAAATAAGAAGACGACTAAATGAAAAGCCGTTGAAGAACATCAAGTTTCCAAAGAAAAGAAAAGAAAAACTAAAACGAAAATGAGTGATGCACTTCAGATTCAAGACAAACGAGATATATCGAGCGAAATTCAACGAGCAATCGACGAAGAGAAAGGAGAAGAATATGTAACACGACTCGTTGCAGAACTATTCCAATCGAAACCCGTAGAACGGGAGAGTGCGATCAAAGGCATGTTTAAAACTTTCGACGTGATTCCCTCATTGAAGAAAGTCGATCCGAAATTGTTCATGGAACGGGTGAAGAAAGAAGTATTGGATTTGTTTCGCGAATACATGAACGTGGGATTAAAAATTAAGATGATTCTCCATTGCATAATGAATAAAATCGACGTGAAGTCCGACAAGAGCATCGTGAAAAATGCATATTTCAGATCTAACGTCGAACCCGTATTTCGAGGTTCAGATCTATCGGACGTTTTCGAAAAGATGAAAGACAAGATGTTGACGTCTCTCACGAATTATCAACATGAAGGTAGTAATTGGACGTTTGGTGAGGTGTTGAAACTCGAAATTCACATGAATAAAAACGAACCGTTGAAAGGATCTTCCTACTTGGAATTACCGTATTTCTTGACTAAGAAACATGCCGTGGTCAACGTGAGAAATAAAGATGATCAGTGTTTTAAATGGGCAGTCACCTCCGCTTTATACCCTGTCGAAATAAACTCTGATAGAATTTCTCGTTACGAGGAAACTTCTAAAAATCTCGATTGGACCGGAGTGACTTTTCCAACAGAGTTAAAACATGTCAAACGTTTCGAGGTTCAAAATCCCACCGTAGCGGTGAACGTCTTGGGATATGATGAGGAAAAACGAACGATCTATCCTCTTAGACAGACTTCGTATCTCGGAAGAGAAAAGACGATTATTTTATTATTGATTTCGAATGGTGACAATCGTCACTATTGTTGGGTTAAACATCCGAGCCGATTACTGTCGAGACAAAATAATAAACATAAACATAAGATATGTTTATGTTGCAACTGCATGAACGTGTTTCACAGCGAAGACTCATTGGTGAAACATCAGGAATATTGCAACGAAAATCAGGGTGTCGCCGTTGAAATGCCCAAACCCAACACCATCGTGAAGTTTGAAAATCACAATAGAAGGCTAAAAGTACCATTCGTCGTGTACGCCGATTTCGAATGTTTCACCATGAAAATGAGTTCCTGTCAACCCAACGCTCTTCAAAGTTACGTCGAAAGATATCAAAAACACATACCTTCAGGCTATTCCATTTACATGAAATGCGCTTTCGACTCACAACACGATATGGGTCCCTTCACCTACATGAAACAGTGCGAAGACGACGACGTGGCTCAAAGGTTCGTGGAAGAGTTCGAATTGAAACTTCAAATGTTATACGACAAATTCAAAACTCCGGCGAAAATGATCAGCACGCGAGAGCAGCAGGACGAAAATAACAGAGCCATCGAATGTCACATATGCAGACAATCGTTCGACGAGAATTCGGAGGAAAATAAGAAGGTTAGAGACCACGATCATTACACGGGTCTGTATCGCGGTCCGGCTCACAGCAAGTGTAATTTAAAATATCGAGATGCCACTTTCTATCCGGTGATGTTTCACAATTTCTCGGGTTACGACAGTCATCTGTTCGTGAAAAATCTCTGCACCTCACACGAAGAATTAAATTGCATCGCAAACAGCGAAGAAAGATACATTTCCTTCACAAAATGGAAGCTCATGGAGAAGAAAAGAGTAATCGACGGAAATACGTTGAAAGAAAAAACGAAATCCATTCATAGAGGCGTACGTTTGATCGACAGTTTTAAATTCATGTCGACCGCTCTGGAAAAATTAGTCGATAACATGAGCAAGGATAAGGATAAATTTAAAATCACGAGCAAACATTTCGGAGAACGAGTAGACGTCATGTTGAGGAAAGGAGTCTATCCTTACGATTACATGAACAATCTAAAGAGATTCGAAGACACCGCACTACCTTCGAAAGAAGATTTTTATTCAAAATTATACGAATCCGACATTTCCGACGAGAATTATGAACACGCCAAAAACGTGTGGAAATCATTCGATATGAAAACCATGAGAGATTATCACGATCTCTATCTGAAGACTGACGTTCTGCTCTTGGCGGACGAGTTCGAAAATTTTCGAGACGTCTGTTGTCGAAATTACGGACTGGATCCCGCTTGGTATTTCACCGCACCCGGTTTGGCGTGGGACGCTCTGTTGAAGACCACCGAAGTCCAATTGGAATTATTATCCAACGTGGACATGTTGCTCATGTTCGAAAGGGCTGTGAGAGGTGGCGTCTCGATGATCTCCCACAGACATTCTGAAGCTAACAATCCCTACATGAAAGAAGGTTTCGATTCGAAACGGTCGACTAAATACAAACAGTATTGGGACGCCAATAATCTGTACGGTTGGGCTATGAGTCATCCTTTACCGATTGGAAATTTCGAATGGGTAACGGAACCGGAAGAGATGCAAAAATGGAGAGACTATTCTTGCTTTTTAGAAGTCGATTTGAACTATCCGGAAGAATTACATGGTCCACACAACGATTATCCGCTGGCTCCCGAACGAATGGAACTGAACGAAGGAGACGAGGAAAAACTCATTCCCAATTTATTTAACAAACGTAACTACGTCGTCTACAGTGAGAATTTGAAACAGTATGTCGATTACGGGATGAAATTAGTCGACATACATCGCATCATTCGATTCGATGAAGAGCCTTGGATGAAAAAATACATCGATCTCAACACGAATCTCAGGACTCGAGCTGAGAACGATTTCGAAAAAGATTTCTTCAAACTCATGAACAACTGCGTGTACGGCAAATCGATGGAAAACATCAGGAAGAGAACCGACGTTCGACTCGTCACGTCTGAGAAAAGAGCTAAAAAATTAGTGGCGAAACCCAATTACAAACACCGAACCATATTCGACGAAAATCTAGTGGCCATTCACATGCAAAAGACGCATCTGAAGTTTGACAAACCGTATTATCTCGGACCGATCATCTTAGATATCAGCAAGCGATTGATGTATGAGTTTCACTATGATTACGTCAAACGAAAATTTGGTGATAAAGCCAAACTACTGTTCACCGACATGGACAGTTTAGTTTACGAGATAGAGACGAAAGACGTCTACCGAGATATATCTCCGGACGTGGCTGAGTGGTTTGACACGAGCAATTATCCCGTCGATCACCCGTCCAACATTCAATCGAACGACAACAAGAAGGTGTTGGGTAAATTTAAGGACGAGAGCGGCGGTATACAGATCGTCGAATTCGTTGGCTTGAGACCTAAACTGTATGCTTATCGTCTAGAAGATGATGAAGAGATCAAGAAGTGCAAAGGAGTTAAAGCGTGTGTGGTGAAGAAAAACATCTCTTTCCAAGAGTATAAAGATTGTCTGTTAGGAAGTGGTCCGGTGTATAAGACTATGAAATCGATTCGAAGTGAAAATCACGACTTGTATACCGAAATAGTCAACAAGATTTTGCTGACAGCCGACGACGACAAGAGATTCGCGTTAGACGATAAAATAAGCACTTTGGCACTCGGACATTGGACTTTGGATCTAATTTTAGACGATATGAATGGAGATGATTGGATTCTAGATGTGATTGTGGATGATAAGATTCCAGATACGATTGTGGATGATAGGATTCCAGAAAATCAAGAAGAATTAGATGAACACAAAAATATAGAAATCGATAGTGACATCGAGAAAGTTAGTTTAAAAAGAAAAAGAAAAAAATAGAAAAAAAAAATAACGTCATTTTTAGTAAATTATAATAAAATAAATAAAAAAATATATATATACTTATTTATGAATAAGAAAATAAAGATATCCGTAGAAGGTGTCGTCTTACCCAACGAACCCCTATCCAACATCGATCTGTTGAATGCGGCAAAAGATTTGAAAATCGAAGATTTTCTAGGAGTGTTTTCCAGAGATGCCTTGCCGAAGAGAAGACCTCGACAATCGGAATGCGGAATTTTAAATCTAGATGATTCATCGGGTGAAGGCACTCACTGGGTGGCGTGGATGAAGAACGGGAAGAAGAAAAATTATTATTTCGACAGCTACGGAATCTCGCCGCCAAAAGAAATAAAGAACTATTTCAACAAATTGATGGTTCGTTACAACATGGAACAAGTGCAATCACCACATCAAGTGTTTTGCGGTCACCTGTGTCTCTACGTTCTCAAGAGATGGTCTGAAGAAGATCGATTTCAAGACATTCTCAATGATTTACATTAGAGAGAGATTTTTTTATAGTATATATAAAGATAAAAAATTATTTTAAAAAAATTTTAATCGAATAAAAACGAAAAATAAAATAACATAGTTAATTTTTAATAAACTGCATTTTGAACATATTTTTCTAAAAACAAAAAATCCTACAACAACATGCCAGTCGATAAATTTGGTAGAAGTGACGACGAAAAAGTCAACCCAAGAAAGAAGAGGAAGACGTTCGAAGTCGACGATGGTTGCGATGTTGCCAACTTGGACGAACGTTACGTTCAGAGATACGAACCTTGAGAAGAACCTTTGAACATGAACGATAAGAAGCACTACAATCTTCCCAAGCTGATAGATCTCGCAGATGCTGCGACTAAAAAATACGTCGACAGGGGGAACGCCGATTTCGAACGAATCCTGCTGGATAATTACGTGGATAAAACCATGACCGACGATCTCGATCTGAAATCCAAACGTTTGGTCAATGTCGCAAATCCCATGGATCCCACCGATGCCACGACCAAGAAATACGCGGACGACTCTCACGCGAGATTCAGCGAACACCTGAGAAATAGATACGTTCTGAAAACGATGCACTCGGAAATGAACGCCAATTCTAACAAGATAAAGAACGTGGCCACTCCCACGAATCACAAGGACGTGGCGACCAAACACTACGTAGATCTGGAACAGAGAAAGTCTGACAGACGAGAAATGAAATCGGATCTGAATGCGGGATTCCACAAGATATTGAATCTGTTGAAGATCGACGACACGGATGCGGACTCAACCGCGGTCAACAAGGGCTACGTAGATTCTGCCGTGATACAATCACAAGAATACCTAGAATCGCAAGTGGACAATCTCTACCTGAACAAAGAATCTGGCGGAACCATGGAGGGTGGCATCAACATGAACGGTCACAATTTATTCGGTCTCGAACACGATCCCGAATTCGATTCCAGCGCGGTCAGCAGAAAGTACGTGGACGACAACTCGGTCTGGAGAAAGGGCGACATCATGGAAGGTAAACTAGACATGGGTGGACACGCGCTCACGAATCTACCAGAACCCGTGCACATGATGGATGCCTGCACCCTGATTTCGGTGGTGGAGAAAATCAAATATGCTAGACAATTGATCACCATGTGGGCCGAAGAGGCCGGCACCTTAGATGAGGGAAAAGCTGAGTGGTCTTTCGGAAATGGAAGTAGCGGATCAAAACATGGTCAGGTGGGATATCCCATGCTGTTGGGAGGTGAAATCCTTCGAATGAGTCTGGCTTCCTCGGATTTGAATAACAGAGCGGTCGTCAATCTCATGGTGAATGGTGTGGAGAGCGATAAGAGATACAGCGTCAAAAAGACTGAGAATCAACACGCGAATGTTAGCACGTTCGGCACGCCTCTCAATGTGAACGCCGGAGACAGGATTAATTTCGTCACGAAAACCAATAATCCCGAAGCCACCACTTCCGTGGTGAGTCTACTGATCAAACTGGATCCTTTGAACAAACAGTGAACGCGTGGAAAATAATGAATTAAAAAAAAATAATGTGTGATTATTAAAAACAAAAAAAAAACAAAAAAAAGGTAATGAGATATAGAGAGATGTTCAATCTCTCTAGATCATATTACTTTATTTTTTTTTTTTGTTTGTTTTGTTTTTAATAATCACACATTACTTTTTATTTTTTTTTTCACACACTCGTCTCTCATCGAATGATCGACATCTTATTTCCGTCCAATTCGAATTGTAATTCTCTGTCCGACAGGACCAGGGCGAAGGCTTCAGTTTTTCTCGGCATGTTCCTATCAAATTGCATCTTGATCTGAATGTCTAACACGCTACTCTTGAGTCGTTCACTCTGTTGACTGACGTCGAACACGAACATGGGATACATCGACTTGTATTCGCCGGGAGATATGTTAGGATTGCTCATCAATTCGTCTAGACCATGATACTTCTTTCTAAAATCAGCGGCGTCGCCGTACAGTCTGGAGAAATCGTTCTTGTCGAACGACGCATTGTAATCGATTGCTGGATATCTCGTGGCGTTCAGAAACACTTGCATGTTTCTCAAATGGCAGTGATCGAAGAGCGACGCATTCTTTTCCTGAGACCTGTCCCTATCGGTCTGAAACGCAACCACGATGAAACGTGGTCTCTCGGAAGTGGATTTCACCGTCAATCTCCAATCGAAGTGATTCGTGGAGAGAGGAATGCTAGACGTGTCGCACTGTCTCATTCTAAATCCCACGGGTAATTTACTCTTGGATTCTATGATCTTGTAGAGACGCGCTTTCTCCATGATCGAAGGCTCCACATGCGGAACGAACCACGATATCTTGTGTAGAGTTATCTTACCCGCATCGGTCGCAGTGAGTTTCACTATTGCATCGTCGTTTCCTTTTCAAATCAACATCAGATTGTGTTTGAATCCGTACATGATCTTGTTGTAATCGTCTGCGAATCCGAAGATGTGTTTCAAAGGTATCCTGAACGAAAACGTTCCTTTAGGTCTGGACGTCTTGACGACGTAGTCGAATATCGCGGCGGCACCTGCACTAGCAGGGCCGACGGTGTCTTTCACCCACAACTGATTAAGTCCTCTGGATTTCGAAAAATCATCAGGATACGTCAAGAGTCTGAACATCGTGGTGGCCTGACCGGGATGAAACACAGATTCTATCTCTTGTCCGGATAGCATGTATTTTATGTTACTGAATAGATGCATGATGCCATTATTGGCTAGAGTACCCGTGTCGTCGTCGGTGTAGTCGCTCCCATCTTCCTTGGTGAGATGTCCCTGCACCACTATGTAACTCTCGCTAGGATGTACGAATAGATCTTGAGTTTCGACGTTGATTCTTATCTCTCCCGCATTGTTCAAACTCGTCCCGGTTACCGGTTCGTATTCGTAAACCTCATATTCTTGAATACTTTCATCTTTCACTATGCTTTGTGCTATATCTAGTATATTTGTCATTTTAAAGGATTTTTAGGTTTTTTTTGTTTATTAATTCACTTGCTTTCTTTATCTAAAAAAATAGTTTTTAATTATTTTTTATTATTATTTTTTTTCTCTCTTATATATATATGTGTGTAAACAAGAAAATGTCAAAGAGAGTAAATAAAAAAATTTTTTGGTATTCTTCATCAAAACTTCGTCTTCTGTAATTGTTGTTCGTAAAACTTTCCGATGATCTCTTCTCCATCCAAAGCTTCGATTTCGTAAGTAACCAGATCGGTGTGAAATATTTTGATGATCACGAAAATTTCTGAGGTCCATCGAGGAGTATAACCCTTTTCGAAGTGCTTCTTATAAGCGTAGATTCTCACTCGATCGCCGACCACAAATTTCAGCATTCTAGACTTCTTCCTGATCTTAGATCTCTCGGGATATAGATTCGCATAGACCCGTTTTTCGTTTTGAGGATCGCTAGCTTCCGCGGGAGTCATCTTGATCGATCTGTGTCGCGTGTTGTTGTAATCTTTGACCAGACCGTTCAGAGCGTATATGTATTTCTTGGTCGAATTCGCCGTGAAGTATCTGTACATCTTCTCCTTCATCGTTCGATTCCAACGTTCCACCACGCTGGCTTTCTCTTCATTTTCGATCGAGTAGAGGTCTACCAATCGACGAACGTGCTTGTTGTAGAATTCCTTTCCCTTATCCACCCACAATTTACTCGGTTTTCGAGAAGACGAGTCGAACACGCTCTTCAGAGCCTCGGCGACGCAAGGTCCCGATTTATCCTTCAAAGCTCTGATCCAACCGTATTTGGAAAACACGTCGATGACCATCAATAGATATTTGACGCCCTCGTTCCACCTCGAAAACGATCTCATGTCGACCAAGTCGGCAGACCAAATGTCATCCAGACCCTTCACGAACACCCTTCTCTTTCGAAATTTATGCACTATGGGTTTGTGTAACTCCTCGGCCAATTCGCTCGTCAATAATCGTTTCTTCTTCTTTTCAGATGCACTTTTTTTTTTTGAACGCCCCATCCGAATCGACGTTTCGCACCGATCAGATTGCCGACCAGCGAACGTTCCATCTTCTCTCTCCTGGTCGGATTCGATATGCCTCTCAATCTCCCCAACATGTTTTTGTCGCAGACGTCATTGTGAGTCTTGGTGTCGGGATGTCCGGGTAGCACAGATCGTGATCATACGCGGCCGCGTCCACCCTATTCACAGGTTTGCTCCAAGATTTGGGTGTCAGATCGGCGTTGAGTCTCTTGTTCAATTTCGTTCCGGGTCCCATGAAACTGTGACCGGGCAGATGCATTTCGAAAGGTAGATTGTTGATCATTTTATTCACGATGCCTTTACCTTTGCTCGCGTTCTTTTGTTTGATGAATCGAGTCTTGATAAAACCACACACGTCGCAAATTCCGCGAAGCATCCGTCTGTCGTTTTTAGTTCGCACTTCTCTAGAATTACTCGTCTCGGTAACTCTCTTACACTTTACGCAATACATTTTCTTAAGATCTTAGTTATTTAAATTAATTTCGTTTTTTTTTATTTTATATATAAATTTAATATTTTTTTTTTTAAATTCTGTTCTTATTATATATATATATATATTTTTTTTTCAATCGCTGCTCTTGAGTTCTATCATCTTACTGAATTCCTCCCTGGCCTCTTTCCTCCCCTTTTCCACGAGAGAATCCTTCATCTCTTCCTTGATGATCTGACGAGTCTTGATTCTCACGGCTTCTTTCATGGCATCATATTTCGTTTTCTCGCTCAATATCGCGAAGTATTCTCCGTTCGATATCCTACCGTCTTTCAACGCCATAGAGATCATTTCGGATATTGTGTTGATCTTGGAGTCGGCCAAGACGTGAATCTTGTCGTGTTTCCTCGCCTTCAGATATAATTTCCTACTCAAAAAGTTTCCGAGCGTGCTAAACAATCCGGCGGCGAGAGCCACTCCTTCTATGGTCAACACGATCGGAATGCCGACCGCGGTCGACAACAATCCGATGCCGGCCGCGTGTAAACCCATGGAAATCATGATGAGTGTCGTGTTGATCGCGTTGATGAATTTCACAAAACGCGAATACTTCTTCTTGAGGGAACGACGAGAATCTCTCTCTCGAGTCGGATACAATTGGGTTCTACTGATTTGATTGATGTGATACCTCTCTCCTCTTTCTCTTTCTTCTAGCGACGGCACCGTCGGCTAAACGCCGTTCGGCTTCTCGTCCTCGTCATCCACTAACGTCGGATACAATTTATTTCTGGTTCTCATTTTGTGTTTTTTTTCTTTCTTTCTAATATTAGATAAAAAAATTTATGTGTGTATTTATTTTTTTTTTATTTTCTACTCTCCCTTATTTTATATCAACGAAAAAAACTTAGATGTATGCTTCGTTCAGCAATAATTTCTTGATGCATCCCTTGTCTTCTAAAGTCAAACTTCTACGCGCCAATTTCAGTTCTTCCGAATCTGTGGGCCTGTCTCAATTCTTACAGAAGACTAATCTCTTCCAAAACGTGATCACATCGTTGAATTTAACGCGTTCGAATGCCGGTTCGAAATACATGACGACCATATCTTCGCTTTCCATCATCAAACACGAATGATTCTCGTGATCGAAGTCTAGATAATCCCGACATCCGACGCATCGTTCTAACAAGATGGGACGTAGTTGTTCGTTCACGCAGATTGCGTATGCTCTCATCAGCTTGTTTAAAAGAAACCTCGCTCTAATAGTCTGAGAATCGCTCATGATTTACGTATTTTTTTTATTATCTATTGGATTTGATATATTTAATTTTCTAAATAACTATTTATTTATATTTTTTTTTCTCCCCTATATATATATCAATCAAAAACGTGACAGCGGGCTCGCGAATTTCCAACACACTGACGACAACAACACTCTTCGTTCAGATCGAGTTTTTTTACGAGAATCGAGCGATCCGATCACTCGATCAGCTGAGTTTTTGAGAATTTCTCATAGTGGAGGAATTCCCCTAATAATGTCATAAATGGGAGAAAAAAACCCACCGCCTCAAAACAATTGCGGGTTCTGAATCATCTGTCTCAACACAATTGCGGGTTCTGGATCGCTGATCTAGAGTCCCCAAAACTTTTTTTGATGATGACCCAGAATTTTTTGCTTTTGCTCGCGTTCGCCAACGATGGATCGATGGTCTGATCTGCGATGGGAACGTCGACAAAAAATTACGTACA
The DNA here is from genome assembly GCA_031216915.1 of Pictodentalium vernedei. NCBI lineage: Eukaryota > Metazoa > Mollusca > Scaphopoda > Dentaliida > Dentaliidae > Pictodentalium > Pictodentalium vernedei. Next base: position 308,463,533 of record CM062295.1, on the reverse strand, counting down.
AGATACAAGTGAAGATGTACGATTTCACCCTTTTTTTAAAAACGCGCGTTCACCACGAGTATTTGAACGTTAAAAGTGCGATCTAGGAGTCACAACTGTACATGAGGGGATTCAAGATCATTGTACAGTTTTGTGAACAAGCGTGTGATTTAACACTGAATTCCACGTTGGTGAACGCATAGTGTGCGTATGTTGTACACGTACATGTACAAGTGATAGTAGATCGGCAGTTATTGCCTACTGATATGAACAGTTGGCATATCGAACCAGTTTTGGTTCTACACAGAACCAAAACTGGTTCGATATGCCAACTGTTCATATCTCCTTTGTTTCAAAATGTTTGGCGACTGCGTTGAATAAGCTCCAAGTTTAGTGCTGAATCTACTTCAGTTCATGTAATATTCTGTTAAAACTGCCGAATGCTAATCTTGGTAAATGTATTTGATTTGAAATAAATACTGTTTAAACAGCTGGTTCCATCTCAGGGACAAGATTAGAACCAGTTTTGGTTCTAAAGAGAACCTATATGTTTTGCAGTGTACTTTTGTTTGAATAAAACTATTCTGTTTTACAATCAGCGTTGTACCTGATCATTGAGTCGTGAGAATTAATTGATTAAGATGTCGTCGGCTGAGTTCTAGAGGGTCCATAGGGGACATAGAACATTCTAGCACTCAGGCGACGATGTGACAACAAATACGACAGTAACTGTATCCTCTAGTTCTGAAATTGTTAACCGGATAAACGGTTTGAAACCGGTTACCCACCTAACCGATTAGAAAAACCATCAAACGGTTATCCGAAATATCGATAGTGATCGTCGTTCCAGATTTAAAACGTAGCAAATCTGCCGCTTCTCCTTTGTGATAGATTACACATCGAAGCCGCGTTGTATATATTGAGAAATACTCTACTTTGGCGTTCAAGACTTCGTTAATGATCGGCAGTTTCCGTGAGTAATGAGTAATCGCAGAAACTATTCGACAGTGTGCATACAAACGAACGTTGTCGAGTACTCGGCAAGGTTCGTTTGTACACAATACGGAATAGTTTGAAAATACTGCTTGCCAATTCCTATAGTTTTGATCCCATATTCGGTGAAATAATGGCCACGGATAACCGGATATTATCCGCCGGGTTATAGCTCTTGGTTATTCGGGAACGAATACGAACCAACCGTTTCAGCCCTAGTGTCCACATAGGCACCCACACCAGTTGTTCATTAACACAGTGAGAACAAATGGGACGAGAAAAATGGTTAACATTGGCCACTCACTAGTCTGATCTTTGAACATTTTGGTTATTGCAATAATCTGTTTTGCACCATTCATGGAGTGCTTGTTTCAAGTTGTAAGATGATGATATCCCTAGAGTTTACAGTTAGATAAAGATCGTGAAGTAAGCTTAAAATTGGGTGTTGGACATTGAATATCGTTAGACATTCATCTTTTGTCATTTTGTCAGTTTCACGTTGGGTGTTGGGCATTCTTATGAGATTCAGCTTTCGTGAGTTTGGTATTGAACATTCGTCAGCATTCATTTTCACATTCAGCGTGTTACATTCGTTTAACCTTCTGCAGTCAGTTTCACCTCTGCAGTCAGTTTCACGAAACTGACTGCAGGCAGAATGCCAAACGAATGTCAAGCACTGAACACCGAGCTACCTTCAGGCGAATGCTCAACGTTAAACTACCTTAATAACAATGCCAAACAAAGGCTCACCGCCCAACGTCAAACTAACTTCATGAACCTAGTTAGATACGCCCGTGTTTTCCAGATTCGTATGGTCGAATTCAAGTTGGCGCAAACCAAACCAGAAACGACTGTATTATTGAATTTCATTAGCAGTGGTACTACTTATGCCATTTCCGTGTGATTCCTGTGGCACTTGGGCGATTCAAAAGAAACTGACGGTAGTCATAAATTATTTATTCCAATTTAATTCAACTTTGTAATGGCTTCAAATTAACAAAGCTCTAGAATGTATTCGTTCATATTCACCAACTGTTTTCGGACTCGAAATGCCATTAGGAATAGTACTCAAGATTACTTTGGGATGTATTGGTTCGGAACGATAAAACAGGTCTCAGATCATTGCGAAGGTGTGCATGGGCATGATCAATTTGTACTTGCATTTAACTGATATCTATGGGGTTTCTAGAACGATGAAATCTCGTAGAATCCTGCTGCACATAGAGCAGTTAGAGTTTAAAAAGCATAAATTCCATCGTGCCTTGCAGGATTTCATATCGTCGATGCCGTCTGTCTTGTCACAAGTGCATATTTTACTTTTGATTCAACCACATAGAACAAAATGGAAGTGAAAATAAATGGAAGTGCCATGTAGGACTGCGCATCACATTTCATTACATGTTAGTTCCATCTTGTCCCAAGAGCAAATCTGGGTACCCTTCTCCCAGAAACTTGCAAAAAAATGTCATATATAACCGCTAATCACCAACACCACATACTCAGTCGCACAGATAAATGATTTCTCGATCGTTTCAACTCGAAACTGTATATAATAATAATAACACTTTGGCCAGCCGCTGATTTGTCGCGGTTCTCGGACGAGAAGGCCATGGTTACCCCTGTACTCCCAACTGCCTCCCTATTCCCACGCTTCTCCTCTCCTCCCAACACTCGGAGACGAACTGCTTGATAATATCCCTTGTTCCATTCTTCCCAATCTCTCCGATTAGCATATTAACCCTCTCCTTTGAGTCTCCCCCTAACCACATGTCCTTCATTCTCCCATCCCACTTCCCCATTATACTCCCAGTGAATCTCATTCTTTTAGGCTGATACTTTGGGCATTCTAGAAGAAAGTGTTCCAGGGTCTCCACCATGTCCAAGTTACACATCTGGCACTCCCTTTCACCGTCTTTCCCAATTTTCCCCTCAGCTCCAGGGATCGCGACCTCAGCTTGAACAACAGTGACCCCCCAAAGGTGCCATCAAGGTACTCTTCAAAACCTGGCTTCTCTTTATCACGCAGACCACCCAAAGACCTCTTTGATTTGACCCCCTCTCGCCAATTACGGTTACAATCCTCCATGACCCTTTCTCTAACGATTTTTTTACCCTGGTTTGCCCCAACATCCAGGTCCGAGATCTCCAATGAGTAGTTCTCTACTAGCTCCCTCACTTGGACCATCCACCCCGTTTTGATATTTGAGTTGAAAATTCTCAGGAACATTGCTTTACACCATCGGCTGTCGGGGAGATTTACCAAATAATTAAGATAACCGAGCTTCAACAGGTCTATCCTGTCCATGATCCTCATCCACCCAAGCTCACCCCTGATTGCTTCTAGCGCTGCGGCATTACTCGACCCCGTTATCCATCGGCCAGCATCGTTCTGCAGGATTTCCAAGCTCTTTACGGCCGTCTGGTTTAGGGGTACCACTTCCGTTCCGTATGTTATACTTGGCAGCCACACCATTTCCCAAATGGTTTTCCCCACGAAAACCTTATTGAAACTGTTTCTCCCTATAAGTTTCATTTGGTTAAGGATTCGCTTCCCCTTCAGAATCGATTTATTTGTGTGGTTCCGGTAGATGCCTCTTCCTGTAATGTTTGTATTTACCCCCAAATACTCGTAATCACCTGTCTCTCCCACACTCAGAAGTTTGCTGCTCCCTTCCGGAATGCTGAACTCACCCACTCTCCACTTTCGAGTGGGGTCCACTTTGCGGCCCACGGGTATAATTTTGCTCTTGCTTTCATTAATTTCTCGTCTCCATTTGCTCCCATATTTCCCAACAATTTCCAGCATTTTCGTTAGCCCCTCTTCGCTTTCTGACACTAGAACCATATCGTCTGCAAAAAATAGCCCTGGGATCTTCAAGTCCCCAACTGCTACCCCCTCGTCGCAACGCAGGAGTTCATCTCCTAAACTTTTGATGTACAATGCAAACAGGATCGGCGAAAGGATACACCCCTGTTTTAGGCCTATCTCCATAGGCACGCGTTTTGTTGTAATGTTCCCCAGGCTAAGTTCACTCTGTACATCTTCATATAATGCTTTCATAATTCCAACAAACTCGCCTTCTAAGCCCATAGCCTCCAGCTTGCGCCACATACCTTCCCTCCATACTCTATCGTATGCCTTTTTGATATCCAAAAAGGCCATAAACATCTTTTTCTTTTTTTGCTTTCGCGGATTCTATCATTTGGGATAGTGTGAAAAGATGGTCAGTAACTCTCCTTCCCTTTCTGAAGCCATTCTGGATTTCTTCCAAAAAACTCTTCTCCTCAATCACCTCCTCTAGTTTCCCATACAGGACTTTACAGAAAACCTTTCCAATGTTGCTACTGACAGAGATCCCTCGATAGTTATCCAAAACGTCTTTTTCCCCCTTTTTGTGAATAAATGTCACTTTACTTTCTCTCCACTCTTTTGGGACCTCTTGATTTTCTATGGCTAGATTGAATAGGGCAGTTAGGCTTTTCACGAGTTCCTCTCCCCCTTTTTGATAAACTCGTTAGGAATTTCATCCACTCCTCCCGCTTTTCCATCCCTTAATTTTGATATCACCTTTCGCACCTCCTCCGTTTTAATTTCGCTGCACACGAAGCTCGATAGGTTTTCCTCGACCTGATTCTGACACTCTGGTGGGCTCCCCATGCCCCATCGCTTATCGTTTACCCTTTCCCAGTGCTTGACTAGTTCTGATGCAACTTGATCTTGCTCGTCTGTAACTCTGCCATCTACTTTAATACTCTGTGGGTTACTTCCTTTGTTACGTTTATTCACCCATTTCCAAAATACGTTCGAACTCGACCCCCCTGTCGTTCTTATCGTCCTAATAAGACTGCTATTTCGTACTCTCCGATTATCGTCTTTAATCTTATTTACTTTATTTCGTGCTTGGTGGTATTCTTCCTTAGCAACTGTGGCCTCATTGCTTTCCGCCCCCTTAAGTTTTCTACTTCTCCTGTATGCAGCACATTTAGCTTTTCTTCCCTTTATGGCCCTTTTCAGTTCTTCGTTCACTCTGTACCCAAGTTCCCGTGTTGGCACCCTGACCTTTCCTACACTTTCCTTTCCTGCCTCCACCAGGCTCGCAACTATGACGTCGGCCATCTTCTGGACACTGCCCCTCTTGGGTACGGTTGCAAGCTTTGGTTTCAGTTTTTCATTGAACTTCGCCCAGTCAGCATCTTTTTTGAGTTCCCAAATCTCCTTTGAGCTTCCTTTGCTTTTTACTAGAGTTTTGGCCCTGATCGTCACTGTAATCAAGTTGTGATCATATGTAGACCAAATAGATTGCCCACACCAGACTTCCAAACTTTAAAAATCGATTATCTCGAAAACATAAAAAATGCACTTAGGACAACCTGGAAATCAGGTCGCGAGTTGTTAGTGTGGAAGAATCTAGCACAGGACACCTAGTGTTAGCCAATAGTAGTGGTACAGACTAGTAGTATTGGGTAAATATAGTGAAAGCAGCAGATAATAATAGAGATAATGGTGACTATGGGTAAGACAACAGTATTGGTCTTAGAACTATAAAGGCCATAAGGTGGTCTAAAACCCAGAAGCCGATCAGATACTAGAAACCATAACTATCTTCGGAAAAATCTTCAGGTCAAACATATTCAATACCGAAGCAAATACAAATTTTAATGTACCCTACTAAAATGAGCAATTATCTCGAACTCGAAGCTCCAAAAGCTCAGAAAGTACAAAATGTATAGCTCAGTGACTGTCAGTTCGGGGATAGTTTAGAGCGAGGGCTAGGGATGGATGGAGGAAACGAGTAGCTAAGCCATTCACCCTTGGTCTTCCACCAGTGCCAACGATTATTACGCATGTCTGATATGATGAGATGTCGCAAAAAATACATGTTACACGCCGTTATTATATGGGCGGAGTTCACAAAGTGAAAAACGCACGCGCCCATGCAGTGGTTACTCGAAATTCACAAACCACACATTGTATCAGTCGCGTATGATGGGCATACATAGCGGATTAACTTCCGGGCATATACCTATAGGCTTCAGGTCAAACACACTCAATACCGAAGCAAATGCAACTTTTAATGTACCACACTAAAATGAGCTCTTATCTCGAGCTCGAAGCTCCAAAAGCTCAGAAAGTACAAAATACATAGCTCAGTGACTTTCAGTTCGGGGATAATAACCCCTTGATTGGTGACGGTTACTTACCGGGACAATGATATGGGCCTCATAATTAGAATGTGTATAGCTCCAACAATGCAGCGAGCACATACTGATAGGCCTTTTAGAACGGTCACATTTCATGCTGTAAACCTATACGACTTTACATGCAAAACATTGTACCGACCTAATAATAGGGCAGCATCCACTTATTGAAAGCAATAATAGTCCTGGCGTTGTGTTATTCACAACAATCAGTAAAGCACATGAGTAGTATGTCTCGTATGTTTGAGGGATAGGTTGCCGGATCTCATGTGACGTCATAGTCACGTGACGTAGTAGCGCCGTGTTGTGTTGTCATGGTAACCCGCGTGAGCGGCCATGTTGTGACGTCATCTCCATAGTGATACGTGATGTGAGTGCGTATGCGCAGCGCGTGTTGTTAGGGTGATACGTGTTTCCGTCGTCCATTTTGTATACTGGAGGCCGCCATCTTGGTTTCTATGGTAGCACGTGATTGCTATGTTACCAATGGCTTCTAACAAGACAGGGGTATGTTCGGGGGTATGTTCCTTTGTAAAAGAGTAAATCTGATTACCACAAACAACCCGACAATCCCTCCAAATCGCCAAAATCCACCCAAAATCACTGAAATTGACTTTATTTCCCCAATTTATCGGCTTACCACGTAGTGCTATGGTACTAAGGGGTACAAGGGGGTGCATTCGATTGAACAGGAGTAATGTTCTGGATTAGAATTCTCCCAGAATCCCTTTTTGGATCCCTATCCCATGACGTTTTTCCCCTATTAAGAATAGCACGTAGTGCTATAGGACAAATTTACCCAGAATTCTCTGCTTCTATCTATATATGCAATACTTTTCGTCTACCTGACCATGTTTCTTTATCCTGGAGTAAACTCCAGTAGCGTAGAAGAGCCTATCAACTGGAACAGTATACCTTATAATTGCTATATTTAGCAATTTCTAGTCCATTCTTGTTAGTTCTGACCCTATTCCAAGTACTCTTGTTGTTTCATTTATCTAGATCATTTATATAAATTATAACTAACCAATCAGATTGCTTGATTTCCCATAATGCAGAGTTATCTCCCTTCTATATAATAAAAGCCTATATCCAATGGCCATATCCCATGGAATCCCATTTTTTGCAAAACACCTGTGGCTATGGAATCCAATCCTTTTTTGTCGTATGAGGCCACGAGGGCTATGTAAAAGCCCTCAATGAGTCCTCATTTATTATCCCTCATAGCCTCATTGAATTTTGAGCTTATGAGGACCATTAAAAATCCCTCAATGAGGTATAATTTACTACGACTCTTAGCCTCATTTCAGTATTTGAGGATACCTATGGCTTGGTATTGTATTATTCGAGGATACCTATCGAGGATATCTTTAAGAAAATCCCTTTTTTGTCGTATGAGGCCATGAGGGCTATGTAAAAACCCTCAATGAGTCCTCATTTATTATCCCTCATAGCCTCATTGAATTTTGAGGTTATGAGGACCATTAAAAATCCCTCAATGAGATATAATTTACTACGACCCTTAGCCTCATTTCAGTATTTGAGGATACCTATGGCCTGGTATTGTATTATTCGAGGATACCTATCGAGGATATCTTTAGGAGAATCCCTTTTTTGTTGTATGAGGCCATGAGGGCTATGTAAAAACCCTCAATGAGTCCTCATTTATTATCCCTCATAGCCTCATTGAATTTTGAGGTTATGAGGACCATTAAAAATCCCTCAATGAGGGATTTTTAATACGACTCTTATCCTCATTTCAGTATTTGAGGATACCTATGGCCTGGTATTGTATTATTTGAGGATACCTATTGAGGATACCTATCGAGGATACCTTTTGGAGAATCCCTTTTGTGTCGCATTAGGCTATGTAAAAACCCTCAATTGGGTCTAATGTAGTCTTACCAACCGCTTCCATCTTGTCGCCAAAGATCCAAAGCCATTACAGGTCTATGGCCTATCTGTCCTATCATTTGCTTCTACAGCAGTCTTGTTCCATTGCGGCCTTGTACCAGTACTATTGGCTTCTGTTATTCTGCCCCATATCTCATCCATTACTTCCTAGCTATACCTATCTCAGTCTCGACTATAACATTGATCAAGGTTGAATCAGATTTCCCCTGTATACATATAAGACATTCCGTTATTGAGATTCCAAGCCGAGTCCGTAAAATTTGGATTCCGTGTTTTAACATCGACACTCGAGGGTATGGAAAGGGATTGATAACAACCAATTCAACAATGACTACAAGACTCTGAACACATACGACCAGTCACTACAAAACAACGAAGTAAATATAACAAAGTGAAAGAATGTCAAACTAGTCGGATTGATCGAACTAGCTGGACAGACTGAACAGATCTGAATTGTGAACAGATACAAGACACCTGTTCGAATGAAGTGAACGAAGATCCAACACAATCAAGATGGATGGGAACAGAACAAAGTGAACAAAGATCCAATGAAGTTATCGAAGTGAATTGACCATAATAAATGAACAAAGATCCAACACAGCCAAGATCGAAGTGAACAGAACAAAGTGAACGAAGATCGAGCTGATCTGAATGAACTATAACCCTAATGAAGGTATGTATAATTAACCCCTTTGAACTGAACAACGTTTTCAACTGAATGAACTTTATATAATTACCCCTTTGAAGTCCAGAAAGTTTTTAACTACAACCTAAATGAAGGTATTAACACCCTTTTGAACTGAATGAACTATATATAATATAAATAAATATTAATACCCTTGAACTGAACAACGTTTAACTTAATATTTTTTTTAAGTATAATCCCAACAAATGTATTATCACCCAATTGAACTGAATTCTTCCAATAGTGAACGAGAATACCTGGATTTTGGTGATTTGGAAGGATTGTCGGGTTGTTTGTGGTAATTAGATTTACTCTTCTACAATCAAACACACCCTCCGAACATACCCCGTCCCATTGCAGAACAATTGGGTAACATGGCAATCACGTGCTACCATAGAAACCAAGATGGCTACCTCCAGTATACAAAATGGACGACGGAAACACGTATCACCCTAACAACACGCGCTGCGCATGCGCACTAACACCACACGTCACTATGGAGATGACGTCACAACATGGCCGCTCACGCGGGTTACCATGACAACACAACATGGCACCACTACGTCACGTGACTATGACGTCACATGAGATCCGGCAATGAGATCCGGCAACCTGTCCCTCAAACATACGAGACATACTACTCACATGCATTCAACAATTTATTGCGCATGTCTGATATGATGCGATGTCGCAAACAAAACAAAACATGTTACACGCCGTTATTATATGGGCGGAGTTCACATAGTGAAGTATCGTTATCTGGAATGAGTACGAGAACTGGTCCTTTGCGGAAAAACACACTTAACGGTCACAGAATAACTCGTACGAATGCAAAGACTCCACGGTTGCTTCCGGTAGCTCTTTGATGCCTGCCCCCCCCCCCCCTCCCCTCCCCCCCCCCCCCACACACACACACTTCACAATAGCGTGAAAACGGCCGAGTGGAGCCCACTCTTAATTTATTGTGAGAATCTAACTTGCACTGTTCTCCATGTTGCTTTTATCAAATACAGCCTACTGTCATGGGTAATTATGACCATCTCTACACCGACAGCCTATAACCATAATAAACTTCCCATACGAAGCTTAGCCACACAAGCCGCACAAGGACTGGAACTTATTTACTCCTAACTCCAGCTTATTAGAAAATGAATTATTTTCTGACGTATCAAGGGAGCTTACCAGTACGCATGCCTGATATGATGCGATGTCACAAACCAAACATGTTACACGCCATTATTATATGGACGGAGTTCACATAGTGAAGTATCGTTATCTGGAATGAGTACGAGAACGGGTCCTTTGCGAAAAACACACTTAACGGTCACAGAATAAATCGTACGTAATGCAAGGACTCCACGGTTGCTTCCGGCAGCTCTTTGATGCCTGCCCTCCCCCACTTCACATTATTCAGGGCTTTCGGGCCTATTTACGAGGGACTCATCTTTATCTTGCCAGGTTTTGGGTGCTTTAACCCAAAACTGACGCCTGAGGAGTATGTCGCAGCAACCACCACACAACATTACCAGTGCAAATGTGGCATACCACAATAGCGTGAAAACGGCCGAGTGGAGCCCACTCTTCTTAATTTATTGTGAGAATCTAACTTGCACTGTTCTCCATGTTGCTTTTATCAAATACGGCCTACTGTCATGGATAATTATGACCATCTCTACACCGGCAGTCTATAACCATAATAAACTTCCCATACGAAGTTTAGCCACACAAGGACTGGAACTTATTTACTCCCAACTCCAGCTTATAGAAAATGAATTATTTTCTGACGTATCAAGAGAGCTTACCAGTACGCATGCCTGATATGATGCGATGTCTCAAACTAAACATGTTACACGCCGTTATTATATGGGCGGAGTTCACATAGTGAAGTATCGTTATCTGGAATGAGTACGAGAACGGGTCCTTTGTGACAAACACACTTAACGGTCTCAGAATAAATCGTACGTAATGCAAAGACTCCAGTTTGCTTCCGGCAGCTCTTTGATGTCTGCCCCCCCCCCCCCCCCCCCCCACACACACACACTTCATATTACACAGTAATTAGACTTGAATATTTCTCCATTTGAACTTTATATGCCAAGATTATTTTAATGTGATTTTTTGTTTTTGTTACAAATTACAATTAATTGAATATATTGATATATATGCATTCCCAATAAATTGTAACAAAATACAGATTAAATTTCAAAAAGATATTTAATAACATTTGATAAATAAAAGTTGTCAGAAAGGTTAAAAACAACATCTCAAAAGTGTTATGCTTTATCAGACCAGTGCTGGAAAACCCCATTAATTAGCTCCGCCCACTCATAAAAAGTTCCTCTGTAAATAGACACAAAGATCTTAATTGAACAGGAGATTCATTCATTCACATCATCATGATCCATCATTCGCACCTCTGAACTCAGAGTGCGAGCATCCTAATCAACACCTTCATTATGGAAACACTGGAACTACCAGCGCGACTGAAGAGAACAATTGCAGCTCTGGGCATCTCTTGCCCCGTCACCTGGACTGTCCAGGAGACAGGCAAGAGAGTCCATCTGAACTTGGAGTTTGATATTGAAGAGCACAACACCACCACACCTTCTTCGGGGAGAGGTAGCACCTTTGATGAGAGGATCCCCTCTCACACTGGTCCTCACCCGAGAAGGTCAGGAGGCCCTGAAAAGAAGAACAAAAGAAGAAAGAAGAGCCCGTCCACCAAGCGGAGGGATGCCCGCCGCGTGGAGACTTTTCTGGAGAAGAAGAGAGAGAGAAGGGTGAGGAAAAGGAAGAGCAGGAGACAGCCACCATTTCCGCTCCCACTCCCACAGAGGAACCCATCCTGCCTCCAGCCCCACAGCTGGAGACGCCGGATGTGGAAACCTCAGTGGAGACTGAGATGGAAATGGAAGCAGCCTTCTCGCCACTTCCGACTCCCCAGTCACCTCTCCCTTCAAAACCAACAAGTCTGGACGAAATGAAAAAAGAAACAGAAGAACTCCTAGCCACCACCAGAAAAATGACCGCCGACTGGGATGAATCCATCGAAAAACTAAAACTACTGAAAGAACAAGACCCGGAAACATTCGAGAACATCCGACCAGGACTTTTGGCACTCAGAGAAAGCATAAAAGACACAAACATCCCTCCAACATCTCCAACTACAAATACATCAACAACGCCCGAAGCTCCATCACCGTCACAGCCACCTCCAAACAAAAAAAAAAGAAGACGAAGAAACACAAACGCCGTTAGCTCCATCTCCCTCCTTTTCCTCCTTTAACACGCTCGGACATGATGTAGTACAAAAAGTAACAGGAAAACTAGTAAACAGTAATTGAGGGTCGAAAGGGTATACGCCAAATCGTCCCAGCGCGCCTTCGGCGCGCGAAACCATTCTTCATTCAATTGAACAGGACTTCACCATTCGCACCTCTGAACTCAACTCAAACACTGGAACTACCAGCGCGACTGAAGAAAACGATAGCAGCTCTGGGCGTCTCTTGCCCTGTCACCTGGACTATCCAGGAGACAGGCAAGAGCGTCCATCTGTCTCTTGAGTTCAAGATCGAGGAAGATAGGAAATCACCACCCTACTCGGGGAGAGGTAGTACCTTTGATGAGAGGATCCCTCCCCTCTCACACTGGTCCTCACCCGAGTAGGTCAGGAGGCCCTGAAAGGAGAAAGAGAAGAAAGAAGAGCCCGTCCACCAAGCGGAGGGATTCCCGACGCTTGGAGGCATTCTTGGAGATGAAGAAAGAGAAAGGTGAGGAAAAGAAAGAGCCAGATGCGGCCACCACTTCCCCTTCCACTCCCACAGACAGCCCCATCCAAATGCCGGCTTCCCAGTCGGTATTGTCGGATGTGGAAGAGTCTGTGGAGACTGAGGTGGAAATGGAAGCTGCCCTCTCGCCTCTTCCTGATCCCCACTCGCCTCTTCCTTCCAAACCAGAATGCCGGGACGCGGACGACAGGATAGAGAACATCTTACGGGAACACGAGATACAAGGGGACCTTCACAGGCAAAAGATGGACAGGCAATACGAAGAATTCCTCCAAAAAGTCGAAGAAGCCAAAAAACTAATAAACGCCAGAAATCAACAACAACAAAAGACTCAGCAATCACCCACAACCACTCCAGACTCGGCTAGGACCAGACCCTACAAAACTCAGCAACCACCATCAGGCAGCCCACCAACAACACCAACTACCACTGTCTCTCCTTCCAAACCTCCACCTCTGAAAAAGAAGCAGAAAAGACACAAGCGCCTCTAACAACCCACAACTTCTCCTCCTTTACCACGGTCTGACACTTTCAAATTCTACAGCTAATGAGGGTCGAAAGGGGCTTGCTCCCCAAATCGTCCCTGCGCGCCTTCGGCGCGGAAAACCATTTGATTTAGGAATTGAACCGGATTAATAGGGACTGCATTACGTAATCATATGTAACAACAGGGGTAATTTGGAAGACTACTTTTACAGGGACTGTACACGTAATGAGCGGCCGGCCAAAGGGATATTATTATATTATTATTGTCTCTGGTCCAACCGACATCGGGTAGCTCACTGAGTCATGCCTGCGTACTGCTACTTCTGGGCTGTTTCGGCAGGAAAACACACCAGATACATAGCCGATCTTTTATTATACTGGTAGCTTCCCAAGCCCCGTCGGTTAAGGGATGAGGGAGTATTTTGGCTAGTCATCTGGTAATATATCGTTTTTCGCATATATAAACATTAAATGGACGAATTCTTCGTAATTCCACTTTAATTCATCATTAATAAAGATATACCATACATATGTATGTTTGACAATCTCTTTTTTTCCTTCAAATTGATATAGCGCGGCATTTCACCGGATTCGGGAAAATTGTTAAAAACAGATGATTTTTTAGACTTGCTAACGGCTGCGGGAACTATGGTGTATTATTCGTGACAGGACAATCTCGCCAGATCTAATTTCCGTCGAATCGTCATGTTACCGACAAAACACAGTTCGTGTGCTATTCCGCAATCTACTTTCTTTCCGTTTGAAAATTGAGTTGTTCCCCTTAGCTACCACTGAAAGGTCAAGGATAATTGGAAAGGAATTGTGTCGGATTGTGTATTTTGCAAATGATATATTGTTTTTTTCTTGTCACCTCGCCTCTTGAAGATGGCTCACAGACTTATTTGTCGCCTACCGTATAGTTCACTTCCGAATGGTAAGCGATTCTTTGCATTTACTATTCATATCAACAGAAAATACCTCGCCGGGAATGTACACATAGCCTAACTTCGTGTCAGACAAGTAGTCAACGTACGAATAATCGGAATATAGGTTGCAAACTCCTCAATAAGTTCCACGGGCGACATGCTCACATTTTTAGCATGTTGGTGTCAGTTTCCTAGAGAATTCGGATTGAAAAAAAAACTTGATTTCACCCAAACCGTTCATTGAGCTGTATAGTGACATTAGTGTATGATCTGTATCTGTATTGGTACGTCACAGGATCCCTTCTGGGCTTTAACTTGACGGAACGAGAGAGCGCCTTAAGAAGGTTTCAGATGTTGTCCGGATAGCGCGAATCGGAATGCTTCCGGTGTGGTTTTTTGGACTATATTGCCCTCCAGCTGGTTTCAATCAACAGCAGGTCTTATAAAGAACGAATGTCTGTATTGTTCCGACTTAGTTGATGGAATTACTACTGCTTTGCTGTTGTTACATGCTGATGCTGTCACGATATTTTTGGATATGCAGTCATCAAATTTCTTTACTCTTATATGTCTTTTTTGTTTGTGTTGTGTTACGAATTCGACAGGGTTTATGGCTGGCATCCGCCCCTCAACCACTTTGTAGAAGAAGATTAGGCGATGTATCTGTCTCCTAGAATGTAGAGGTGGAAGGTCCAGGCTGTTTAGCATTTTTGTCACACATCCTTTATCTCTTGAGTGGTAGTCTTTGGTGATAAATCTTGCTCCTCTTCTTTGTATTCTTTCTAACTTTGTAGTTTCGTCTTTTGTATAAGGGTCCCAAATAATGGCTCCGTATTCCATAATCAAATGAACGAGGGCAATGTAGGCTGTTTTTCTGCATTCTCTAGGACAATGTTGGAGGTTTCTGCAGTGGAATCCTAGGGTAGAATTGGCTTTTTTGCTGATGTTATTTATGTGTTCTCTCCATTTAAGATCTTCTGATATTTGTAGTCCAGGTATGGATTTGATGGTACTTGTTCGAGAATGTGGCCATTTAGTGTGTAGAAACGATGGCTTTTCTTTTTGAGGCTGAGGATGTAACATTTTTTGGCATTGAACCACATGCCCCAGTCTGTTGCCCATTTTTCCAGACATTCCAGGTCTTTTTGTAAGATGGAATGATCGCCTTCGGTGTTGATAGTGCGATATAACAAACAGTCGTCTGCGAACAGTCTGACTGATGATTTTGAGGTCGTTGATGTGACATAAGAAAAGCAAGGGTCCCTTGTGGTACTCCTGACTCTACTTCTGCTTCATCCGACAGTTCCCCTTCTAGTGGTACTCACATTTTCTTTTCCGTTAGGAATGATCTGAGCCATGCTGAAGTTGTAGAGGTCCTCTGATACCATATTGTTCGAGAAGTCGAGGATGGGTATATCTACTTGTTTTCCTCGGTCAAACGATTGGAGCATATCATGGATAGTGACCACTAGCTGAGTTTCACAGGAGTAACCAGATCTAAACCCGCGATTCAGTGATGTTAGCACTTGATGTTTATCCAGGTGATTCAGCATATGTCTGCATATGATGTGTTCAAGTAGCTTGCACGGTACAGATGTCAGAGAGACTGGCCTGTAGTTTTCTGCAGTGTGTTTATCTCCTTTTTTGAAAATGCAGGAGATATTGGCATTCAGCCAATCTTTCGGCAGTTTACTATGGTCTATTGAGTGTTGGAATATGACTGACATTGCTGGTGTTATGTGATCTGCACACTGTTTTAGCACTCTTTTCGGTATGTTGTCTGGGCCCGAGGCTTTTGCTGGATTTATATTACGCAGTAGTTTGGCAACACCATCTTGTCTAATTCTGATATTTGGTATGCTCTTTTGTATTTTTAGGTGGATGTCTGGCATACTATCTACTTTATCTCTCGTGAAGACTGATGAGAATCAGAATTTGTGCTTTTTCTTTACTGTTATTGATCAGGTGCCCGTTTCTTTTGAGTGGTGCTACCCCAATATTAGGTATCTTGTTTTCTTGATTTTATATATTTCCAAAAAGGTTTGGTGTTATTTTTTTCTAAGCCTTCAAGAATGGCTGAGTTGATGTAATTTCGTTCTGCTTTTCTTATTTGTCTTTTGCATTCTTTTTGGAAATGTCTGTAGTTTTCCCATTTGTTTGTTCTTTTTGCCTGGTTGTATAGATTTTGTTTCTTCTTTAGCATTTTCTTTATTTTATGGTTGAACCATGGGAGTCTCTTGTTTGATTTAATTAGTTTAGTTGGGATGTTTTTGTTTAAGCTTTTAAGTGGGCTCTCTTTGAAGATGGTCCATAGTGTATCGATGTTCTGTTTTTTTTTTCGTTATGACTACATACGTATTTCATCTGATAGTTGGTCAAGGTCGGTGTTTACCTGGTCCCAGTTGGCCTTAGACCACACGTAGCATTTCCTTGGGGTAGTTTTCTGGTAGTGGGGTTTGATGTCGAAGTCTAATAATGATTGCATGGTCTGATATCCCAGGTATGTTTGTCGATGACTTGACTAGACTTGGGTTGGATGTGAAAATGAGATCTAGTAGGTTCTTTTCCCTTGTTGGTTCTTCGTGAAGTTGAGTCATTCCAGCTGAAGATGTTATTTCCACTAGTGATCTTTGTACCTCTTTATCACTGGCATTTTGTTTATGTGATAGTGTGTCTCATTGTATGTCTGGGCAGTTGAAATCTCCCACTAGTATTATGTTCTGGTTGTTGTTGATTTCTTCCGTTATTAGTTTTAAGGACTTTTCTAATTCGTCTTCATCCTTCATCTTTCTTTTTGGCATGTAATAGGAACCAATTAACAGGTCTTTGGTGTCTTTCAGTTTGATCTTCACCCAGTGATTCTATGAATGTAGTGGACCTGGATGTACATGTATCACTAGGGATGTCATTGTCATTACGATGACGTCAGGGAGATGAGGGGGAGCGATCAGAGCCATTACCCTCTATTGTTATTTAAAATTATCTGGCCCCCTGGCGGTTGGAGTCAGAATAGCTCCAAAATAACACTTAGTCTATGGGGAAAGTTCAACATTTTCATAGAAAACAAATGTTTTTATAAAGAATTTTTAAGATTCAGTACAAAAAATAAAAATCACGCCCAGTATGCGATAAATCGCGCAGAATGCAAATACTAGAGCCGAAAGTATCTTCTTTAGTTTGTATGTTTAAGCCAATAAACATGGATAAAAACAATACATATTCCCTAAATTCGTGTATATTTCTCGTACTTTACCACACTGAGCACTATAGTTTTATTTCATATTTCGGTCTTGTTTTTTACAGCCAAATGCATTCAAACATCTAATATACAGCTGCAAGTATGCTGTAGAAAAAAGGATTTCTCTTGCTGTACTCTGTTTGGCCGTACACTATATGACTCATTCGCTCTCTCTCTCAGACACAAACGCATTCGTAAAAGTACACATCGCATTTAGAGTAAACACGCCTGAGCCCGAATTAGCAAGTCTTCCCCTTTTATTGGAAGATACACCAATAAAATAAAAAAAAAATGGCGTACTCTAGCAGTAAAATAAATAATATTATTTGTAAAATATACATTTTCTTGCTAGCTTTGAAACGGGTAATTCAAAACGGGACACAGACGTTTCGTCCAGCAACTGAATCGTCCACTTGCATTTTAAGCCAAATCGTCCGCCAAGTGTTTGAAATCCCAAAACGTGAGATGGAAAATAACTTTAATAATATTTATTCAGTATTAAATAGCACAATACATACATGTACAATAAATGGTTAGCATGGTATTTTTTTCAAACATGTTTCTTGACATACATGCTTCTGTATATGTACAATAATTTTATAGTTTGCCAGTTATAACAATTTCCTCTAATTTTTTTTATAATTTTGCGATTACTTATATGGATAAGTAATAGATATATCACTATTTTGTGTACTATATGGGTAAATAATTGTACAGTTGTGCAGGTGTCCAGAGATATTTTGGACGAGGCAAAGCCGAGTCCAAATATTGGACCCATATAGTACACAAAATAGTGATATATGTGAGTTAATCCACAGCCCCTCAATGTTAACAAAAGTAAAAAAAAATTATATTTTAGAAAGTTTGACACGAGTAAAAGCACATTTTAAAACCCTTCTTTGCTTGCTCTACCCCCGAAAAACAAAATGGGCATAATCCCATTGTTTGCTTGCTAGAAAGTCTATTGAAGTTATGACACACATCAGGAGTTCAGATATTGTGAACACATCTGTGGCTTCGAAGTGAACTCACATCATGACGTAATTTGTTCTCCCGCTAATATAATGTCTCAGCTCAAGTATGGAACACTTATTCAATCCCTCATCGAAAGTGCGGCAGATAAATTTAATAATCGTTCATTTTTAAAGCATTTGGAAGAATAATTCTTTTTTTTTATCTGAAGAAGAGGTTCGCTTTCCCTCAGGGGTGGCAGGTGGTGGTGCCTGATTGCCGTCTTAATATTTGAAAAAGGGCATTTTTTTTAGGTTATTAATTTATTTACTGGTGTTTAAGGTCACTTTTCTGCAGCTATGGCTAACTCGGAGGTCCATTGGCAGAAACATTGCCTGTGTTTGCTATGTGTAACAAGAAGAACCTACCGTGCCTTGGATGCCATTCGATATATTCCTATGCGTAATTAAGCCTAGATAAGCACACATTTCGTGATAGGACTTCTAGTTTTAACTGTATACATTCAATTCCTAACCTCCAGGAATTTGATTATATGATTTCCAGTTTGTCATTCACTTTTTTGTAATTTTTATTTACTCCAGAAGTTTATTATATATATTGATTTGACAAACTATTAGCTGCTCATCCCATGTTATGCTGGGGAGGTTTTTGGAAAAAAACTCCTCTTTCATCTGAAAAGCTCTGCAGCTGTTTAAGAAAAAGGAAATGAATCAAATAGATTCTACTACTCAGAAATTAGTTTCAATCTCATACCACAAACCTGATATAGAGAAATTAAAATATTGATTCCCAAAAGCTGAATACCGCCTGTGACTGACTTGGGTTAGTGCAATCAAAAATAATAAAAGATTTGTTTACATAAACTTTTCTGAGTTTATCTGTTTGAAACTTTGCAATATTTTCAGTATCTCGCAGTGTAACATGCCATTACCATGGTGGATAAATCAAGTTCATATGAAATGAACTCAAAAGAGCACACACCACCTTCCACTGCTGTGAATGTCCTATGGCGAAGATTTTGAAGAAACGAAACCTAATACCACACAGATGAATATGTTTTGTCCAGTTGCTGATCCATAATGATTCTCAGATGAGCAAAACCTACAGCACCTGACTCATTCATCCCCGATTCTCCCTCATGATCCTCAACAATGCAGACACTAATTCTGTCTCAAATTTTTGCACTTCCCCTCTGAGTCTTCCATTTACAGTAATGACTGTTCATCATTTGCTTTTTCCCTCATCCAACTAAGCCTCCTGTCTCAAGTCTCCAGTTCCTCCAAGAATTGTATTGTTCATGGAAAACAAGAGCCCCTTCAAAGAGACTGTTCCAAGGTCTTCATTTGTCCTAAACCACACATTTTTGAACTTCATTCTTTCATCATTTAATATCATAGATTGTAGACTTGTGTTCCTAGAATTTCTTTTGCAAGCCTTTATCTCATGAATAAGTAAAATCTTCCTGTGTTATTATATAAAGAAATCTCCATTCAAATTTTCTTACTTTTTTTTTCTAAAAAACCCAAAGCAAAACAAACCTTATGCCTCCTAAATGGAACAATCTTTACATGCTTTTTTTGCAATGAGAAATTGGAGATAGGTCATAAGCTATGGTACCCTCCAAAAAGAGTTTGAGGAGATTTTTCAGAAAAATAATTATACTGTCATCTTCTGCTCCTATTCAGCAAAAGGTGAACATGATAAAGTATAGGGGTTTTAACTTTCTCAAACTTCACAGTAGACTCACATTTCTGTTATAAATCACTCTCCGATTCTGAAAAATGATTTTGAAGTTCAAACAATAAATAACCCAGTCAAAATTAGATAAGAGTTTGTCAAAAAAACAGTAATATCTACAAATCACCTGTCACCCAGGAAATGTACAAACAATGAAACAAGAATTCAATTTGGTAACTGTAACTGTTGAATCAGAACTTGAATATAACAAATTAATAATAATAAAAAAATACCCAAACTCCATCTTCCCACATGCACACATAACCATTTTATTTTATAATATATGTAGATTTCAATGTATGTCTGTATGCAAAAAATGCATTAAACTTATTTATTTTACTGTAGTAATTAATAAGCCTTTTTCGAAACTGCCATCTTGGACTTTAATCTATACAAGGTCACAGGTCTCGAGGTGTAAACATTTCAAGAAAACACGTTGTGAGCAATCGGAGAAGGAGAAGAGAGCGGGTGAAGTGCTTCGGACCCCATTACGTTCATTAGTGAGAATTCAAAAAACATTTAGCCAAAGTTACCATTTGTTTAAGGCAATAGCAATATTGTAGGAGAACTTTCATTATTTCGAGTTGAGATCCTATCGACATAAATGGTGTTTGAATGCACGCTGTGTCATTACTCCATGGCCATGGGCACTGTTTTCAACAACTTCTGGGAATTTCCCAAGCCCAGAAACTCTGTGCAACACACATGTCCTTGTTGCCATTCAAAACAAGTCCTCGCCTCCGTAAAAAACTCTGTAAACCTGCAATATTCCATCTTTTAACATCGTCTAAGGTTGCCCCTTCAGTTAATTTGAATGAAGACATCGGTTTTACGAATTTAAACTTGATATTTCAAAAAACTAGTTGATTTGGTTGACATAGAACTCAACGCGATGAACATGGATGTCGCTTTGTTTACACCTCGCTACCTGTGACCTTGCATAGATTAAAGTCCAAGCTGGCAGTTTCGAAAAAGGCTTATTCTAGTCCTATTTGATTGTTGTTTTGTTTTCTGATTCATATAGTTTTGTTATATAGTCCACTCTTTTGAACTAATGTGTATCTCTTAACGTCATGACTGCTTGTCTGATCATGACATTAGGCATTGTATAGAGTGAACTATAATCCTAAACCCCATTTGAGTCCAGTTTTTCCATACTGAAATTGATACATGAGGATGTCATTCAGTCTTAATTTCAAACCAATAAAAATTACATGAATTTTAATCAGAAATGTTGGAAGACACTTCTCACAGCTTTATGTTCCTACCACAGTTTCATGTGCCATTACCAGAATGTTTTATTCTTGTAACTTATATTACATTTTATTGGAAAATAATAAATAAATTGTAACAGAAATAATTATCTTACTAAATATAAATTGCAAATCCTAAAATAAACATTTTAATCTACTTTTAAAACATTTTTTAAAGATGCATGACTTTGATAATTGTCCTATCTTGTTTGGACTTGTTTTAGTTCTTTGTAGGTCAAAGTTTTGGAATTTGACATTTCCATATATGCAGATAATGACAAAGAGCTCAATGATATATTTGATGGCATTGTGGCAGAGTATGTCTTCCATTGTATCATCACAATAATACATCTGCAGAGCTATTAATTTGTCTTCATCTCTCCACCGGTAACCCTTCTTGTGTCGTTTTGAAATTTTTACCTGAGAAATGAAGAGTGTTTGCAGATTTTCTGGTAGAAACAGAGAGTCTTGCTTCAAAATTTGATCAATGTTATTTTTTCCAAATTTACCTTTTTATGTGTACCCATACTATGTATGGTACACATAATGCCGGCATCCGGGGTGACCATCCGTCATTCGTCCATCCTTTGTCCATCCGTCTGTCTGTCTGTCTGTCTGTCCGTCCGTCTGTCCGTCCGGCGTCCGTATCCATTTCTTTGGCATTCGATAACTTGAAAAATATTGCTTGGATTGTCAAGTTACTTTATATTTGTGTTCAGGTTACTGATGTGCCGAGCTGTATAGTTTTTGGTGTAAATCGGATAATTTGATCCTGAGATATTAACCCTTTATCCTTCAAATTGAAAATTCCTCCAATCCCTTTGGCATTCGATAACTTGAAAAATATTGCGTGGATTGTCTAGTTACTTTATATTTGTGTTTAGGTTACTGATTTGCCGAGATGTATAGTTTTTGGTGTAAATCTGATTATTTGTTCCCGAGATATTAACCCTTTATCCTTCAAATTGAAAATTCCTCCAATCCCTTTGGCATTCGATAACTTGAAAAATATTGCTTGGATTGTCAAGTTACTTTATATTTGTATTAAGGTTACTGATGTACTGAGCTGTATAGTTTTTGGTGTAAATCTGTTATTTTGATCCTGAGATATTAACCCTTTATCCTTCAGATTGAAAATTTCTCCAATCCCTTTGGCATTTGATACCTTGAAAAATATTGCTTGGATTGTCAAGTTACTTTATATTTGCGTTCAGGTTACTGATGTGCTGAGCTGTATCGTTTTTGGTGTAAATCTGATAATTTAATCCTGAGATATTAACCCTTTATCCTTCAAATTGAAAATTCCTACAATCACTTTTGCATTCGATAACTTGAAAAATATTGCTTGGATTGTCAAGTTACTTTTTATTTGTGTTCAGGTTACCGATGTGCCGGGCTGTATAGTTTTTGGTGTAAATCGGATAATTTGATCCCAAGATATTAACCCTTTATCCTTCAAATTGAAAATTCCTCCAATCCCTTTGGCATTCGATAACTTGAAAAATGTTGCTTGGATTGTCTATTTACTTTATATTTGTGTTCAGGTTACTGATGTGCCGAGCTGTATAGTTTTTGGTGTAAATTTGATGATTTGATCCCGAGATATTAACCCTTTATCCTTCAAATTGAAAATTCCTCCAATCCCTTTGGCATTCGATAACTTGAAAAATATTACTTGGATTGTCAAGTTACTTTATATTTGTGTTCATGTTACTGATGTGGTGAGCTGTATAGTTTTTGGTGTAAATCTGTTATTTTGATCCTTAGATATTAACCCTTTATCCTTCAAATTGAAATTCCTCCGATCCCTTTGGCATTCGATAACTTGAAAAATATTGCTTGGATTGTCAAGTTACTTTATATTTGTGTTCAGGTTACTGATGTGCCGAGCTGTATAGTTTTTGGTGTTAATCGCATAATTTGATCCGGAGATATTAACCCTTTATCCTTCAAATTGAAAATTCCTCCAATCCCTTTGGCATGAGATAACTCAAAAAAGATCAATCCGATTGTCATGTTTCTATATATATTTATTCAGGTTACTGATGTGCTGTGCTGTATAGTGTTTTATGTATATCTGATAATTTGATCCGGAGATATTAACCCTTTATCCATCAAATTAGACACTCCTCCAATCCATTTCTATATGTACCCATACCTTGTATGGTGTACATAATGTCAGTATCCGTGGTGGCGCTCCATCATACAGCTTTCTACTAGTTGCGCGTATGGGTACACATCTGACGATTTCATCGGCCTATTTTTAAACTTTTCAGTTACTTTTTTAGCCCTACTGATTTTTATGTGTACCCATACTATGTATGGTACACATAATGCCATCATCCGGGGTGGCCATCCGTCGTTCGTCTATCCTTTGTCCGTCCGTCCGGCGTCCGTATCCATTTCTTTGTCATTCGATAACTTGAAAAATATTGCTTGGATTGTCAAGTTACTTTATATTTGTGTTCAGGTTACTGATGTGCCGAGCTGTATAGTTTTTGGTGTAAATCTGATAATTTGATCCTGAGATATTAACCCTTTATCCTTCAAATTGGAAATTCCTCCAATCCCTTTGGCATTCGATAACTTGAAAAATATTGCTTGGATTGTCAAGTTACTTTATATTTGTGTTCAGGTTACTGATGTGCCGAGCTGTATAGTTTTTGGTGTAAATCTGATAATTTGATCCTGAGATATTAACCCTTTATCCTTCAAATTGAAAATTCCTCCAATCCCTTTGGCATTTGATAACTTGAAAAATATTTATGTGTACCCATACTATGTATGGTACACATAATGCCCTCATCCGGGGTGGCCATCCATCATTCGTCCATTCTTTGTCTGTCCATCTGTCCACCCATCTGTCCGTCCGGCGTCTGTATCCATTTCTTTGTCATTCGATAACTTGAAAAATATTGCTTGGATTGTCAAGTTACTTTACATTTGTGTTCAGGTTACTGATGTGCCGAGCTGTATAGTTTTTGGTGTAAATCTGATAATTTGATCCTGAGATATTAACCCTTTATCCTTCAAATTGAAAATTCCTCCAATCTCTTTGGCATTTGATAACTTGAAAAACATTGCTTGGATTGTCTAGTTACTTTATATTTGTGTTCAGGTTACTGATTTGCCGAGCTGTATCGTTTTTGGTGTAAATCTGTTATTTTGATCCTGAGATATTAACCCTTTATCCTTCAAATTGAAAATTCCTCCAATCCCTTTGGCATGAGATAACTTGAAAAATATTGCTTGGATTGTCAAGTTACTTTATATTTGTGTTCAGGTTACTGATGTGCCAAGCTGTATAGTTTTTGGTGTAAATCTGATAATTTGATCCTGAGATATTAAACCTTTATCCTTCAAATTGAAAATTCCTCCAATCCCTTTGGCATGAGATAACTTAAAAAATACCAATCCGATTGTCATGTTACTTCATATATATGTTCAGGTTACTGATGTGCTGTGCTCTATAGTTTTTTATGTAAATCTGATAATTTGATCCAGAGATATTAACCCTTTATCCATCAAATTAGACACTCCTCCAATCCATTTCTATATGTACCCATACCATGTGTGGTGTACATAATGCCGGCATCCGTGGTGGCCCTCCATCATACAGCTTTCTACTAGTTGCGTGTATGGGTACACATCTGACGATTTCATCGGCCTATTTTTACTCTTTGATATTGTATAAGAACTCTCATCTGTTTCCTTCTTGGCGTCTATTGTTACCTTCAATACATTGTGTTTTGAGCTGGGGACCTTCTGTCTGTCTGTTCGGTAATTTTCTTTTTCAGTTAAGAGTTTAGTAGATGGATTGGGATTATAAAACAGAATTGGGACTGCAACCAGTTTTTTTTTTCATCATCAGGATTCATGAACACAATATTATGTTCTCAAAATGTTCTAAGATTCTGAAATTTTTATGTAATTTTTCAGGTGGACTTCTAATGAAATTTGTTAATTTACAATTTTGCACCCATTTTTTGCACCTGTAATATTGAGATCACATGCTACTGTATATAGCACTCTGCATTATTCTATAAATTATGGTTATTGAACTTTATACATATTTTATACATTTATTATGGTTGTGAAATAGCCTTACCTACTGAAAGTAACCTTAACCACTGATAAATAACTTATTAGGGCTGGATAGCTGTCATAATTTTTCAAGGGGGAACCAAATTACAGGGGAAGAAACTGAAAATGCTGTTTTTACAAACTGTCTAGAACTTTGAGTCTGGTAGTTACTCATTGATTTTCAGTGGTTCTCTGCTACTGGTACACCAGTTTCTTCCAGACGTAAAACTGCCTGAAACAATATGACTCTGGATGTTGAAAGTGTCGTAAAACCCAAATGAATAAATAGATAAATAAATTGGATAATTTGTGATATTTAATTATATCCTTCATATATTAGATACTGCCTTGGGGTAGGAGTGGAGCAGACATTTTCACCCCCTCCTTTTTAAATACTCAAAATATACCTCCAATAGGAGGCTGAATAGCACACAAAAATTATTGGGCCGAATCGTGCGAGGCCGAAAAGCAATGGAGCCTGCAATGTCGCACATTCATAGTAGGCTGCAAACAAAGCAGCAAACACATGCACACATATACACCACACAGGTCGAGTTATTTTCGAGTTGTACTGCAAATAATTTGAACTTGAAGATCAAACGAACCATTTCATTCAAGATTTTCACTCTACTCTCTAGCTTGCTCTAGTCGGCATTTTTGTGCATAAAACTTGATAATCTAGCAAACATGGCGCGCGATTGTATTAAATTGAGTTGGTAATTATTCTGTCAACTAACGTATCGTTATCTTTCGGGAGCGATAAAATGACATCCCCTACCCATGGTATTTTTTGAAGTATTATCGCTGTTGTTTGCAGCGCATTTGCAAGGCAACATTTTGTTTCAAACTGACGCCAGCCGCCAGGTGGCCAGACACTGTGCCAATTTCATATTTTGCCCTGAGTAGATTCTCCGGTAGATTCTCTGTGATAACGTTCAAGTCGTTGCACGTTCGCACCTGGGTCGTTGTGCCCCAATCCTCATTCGCCCCAGATTGTTTTGCCCCACAGGCAGAGGTGGGTGGTTTTGCCCCAAAATTTATTTTGGTAATGTAATGTAATTGTTTCCTTTAGTACTTTTTCCCAAAGAATTTACCAAAGTAAACAATTTCCATTACAACTATCATAATTGTTACTAAATTGAGAAATTTCACCCTATCCGGATGGACCGATACGTGAAATCAGACAAAATAGAGAGGGTTTTGGTGGTATGTCGATGGGGTGTGGATTAAATAATAACAGGACCAGCAGTGATATTATATGTTGTATTCCTGTTTATTTATGTATTTGTTTATGGTATTTTTACAGTTTTGTATTCATAAGCATAATATTTGAGTACATTTATATAACATCTGTAACAATGCATTACAATTATCAATCAGCCTGTGCCGTTTCTCTAAACAGTTCAATAAAATCAAAACATGGTTTTTCTGAAACATGTTTGCAAAGTACCAAACAGTCAGTTTATTCTGAATGCACTGTTAATGACACTGAGGGATTTTTTCAGCATTATAATCTGCAATTAACAACACCTCATGAAAAAGAAGAATGTCAAATTTGCAGAAGAGACGATGTTACACTGACGGGCACATGCTCACTGCTGCCCATGCAGAAAGCAACCTGCAGTGCACTTGACTGTTGGCAGTTTGATACAAAGTTACATACATTTATCCGTGACTTGACAGCCCAAGTGACCGAAATAACTGTTCATTCAACATTCCAACACCTTAACCCTTTCATGTTACATCAAGTACACATCATTGTAAATCGACAGATGTTTGGTAGCTTTAACAATGCTTGTGTCAGCAAAAGAATTCTAACATCTCGTGGACAAATACAAGGTATTTTCCCGATGCCATCCTGTAAACTATAGGCATAGCGGATATCCGGTTAACAGCTTTTCCAACTGGTTTCGCTGATAACCGGTTGCAAACCGGTTATCTGGCTAACCATTTCAGCTCTATTCCCTGAACCCCTCTCCATATATGTTTCCATAAAGGCAAAGGAATTTTGTTGTAGAAATCTGTCCATCTTCATATTGTTCCATGCTGTGTTAAGCTTCTGTTCAATTTTGCTGTAGTGTGTCCTTGTTCCTCGTTGCAAATCATCAGCCATTACACTGGATTCAGCTGTCTCCACCTCTCGTCTCGGCAAATGAATCAGTTTGTATATGCCATGGTCACCAATTATAATGTTAATTGAAGGTGGAAAGGTACTTTAAAACCATTAAAAAAATTAAATAAAATCATTGTCATTTCGTCCCTCATACCTGGGTTGTTTTGCCCCAATATAGGGGATGAAATGACCTGAGGTGAATGTGAATTGGGGCAAAATGACCCAACACCCATTGCACAATGTTCTGATTTGACTAGAAAATGGCAAAACTTCACCTTTTTCAATCATCTCTTAGGCCATACAAAAAAAATAATTGATTCACAGACATTTTTTTTCAAACAAATGAGCAAGGGAGAGAGGACTTTATTTTTATTTTTTGCTTAACTTGACAAAGTCAAGATAAGCTATTGCCATCACGCATGTGGAAGTCTGTCAGTCTGTTCACATTTTCCTTTAGCACAGGCTACACCCCGTAGTTCTTGTCCGATAGTCACAAAGTTTCATATGCAGGTTTGAGGTCATGTCTAGATGAGAGTGTCTAGATGAGAGTGAGCCCAAAACCCCAAAAGCACAGTCTACAGGTCGCATTTATGAAGAGATTTCATTGTAACTGGGCAGGATGACTCTGTATAATATCTAGATGAGAACATCCCCTTTTGGTCATGATCTGTCAACCCTGACGGCTGCCCAAGCCCGAAACCCCAAAACTTTTAGCACAGTCTACAGGTCGTATTTAATATAGAGGGATTTCATTGTTACTTGGTAGGACGACTCTGTATGATGTCTGGATGAGAACTTCCCCATTTGGTCGTGCTCTGTCATCCGTGATGGTGCCCAAGCCCAAAACCCGAAAACCTTTAGCACAGTCAACAGGTTGTGTTTGTGGAGGGATTTCATTGTAACTAGATAGGATGACTCCATATAATGTCTAGATGAGAATGTCTCCTTTTGGTCGCGATTGGTCAGCTGTGACAACTACAGGTGCCCGAAGTCCGAAAACCTTTAGCACAGTCTACAGGTCGGATTTATGAAGGGATTTCATTGTAACTTGGTAGGAGGGCTCCAGATAATGTCTACATGACAACGTCCCCTTTTGGTCATGATCGTTCAACCAGTGATGTCTGCCTGAACCCAAAACCCGAAAATCTTTAGCACAGACTACAAGTCATATTTATGAAGGAATTTCACTGTAACTTTGTAGGATTACTGAGTATAATTTCTAGATGAGGACGTCCCCTTTTGGTCGCAATGGGTCAACTGTGATGGCTGCACAGACCTGAAGCCCCAAAACCTTTAGCACAATCTACAGGCCGTATTTATGAAGGGATTTGGGGTGCGGTGGCATTGTGGTAACCAGTTCTTGTCAGATCATCGAAGTTAAGCAACGTCGAGCCTGGTTAGTCCTCGGATGGGTGACCATTTGAGCGATCGATTTGGACTCCCACGTTGTGTCCTTGGGCAAGGCACTTAACCCAGATTGTCCACATGGGGGCACGATGACGCTGTGTACTAAGGCGTACTGCACGTCAATGGTGCGCATGTCTTCAACCAATCTAACCCTGCCTGAGCTGCAGAGTGGAGTTACGATGTTGGGGAGCTGGCAGCTGCTTGTCGTTGCTCAGTGGTTCTCTCCGGGTACTCGACTTCCTCCACCCGTAAGACTGTCACGGTCATGTGTAGCCATTATGCATAAGTATGTGACCTTAAACACCAATAAATAAATAAATAAATATGAAGGGATTTCATTGTAATTTGATAGGATGACTCATTTTGGAATAATTTCACTGCAACTTGGTAACTTTGGTTGACATACATTAACTGTGAGGGCCACATTAACCTACCCCTCAATTCTTTAGTGCAGCCTACACCTCAAATTATTTTTTATTGAAATCGTAGCATACAGGGAACAATAATTAACATATTCTCAATTATCACAATTCTTGTCATAGTTCATAATGCTTTCATAAACACTGAACATTATCCTTTTCATCAAACAACACAGTCAAGTTAAGCTACAGTGTCATTGACACTTTCATTTTTATTCAATCTTCACCCACTGTTTCCTATGAAAATTTAATATATGCGAGCATCATGAATACTTGAAAAACATCTTAAATGTCTTTAAACAGCTATATACATGTACTACCCCTCCACCAACCCAGGATTGAAGCTCCGGGGTGGAGGAGGTACAGTTCATAGCCATCTTAGATGCTACACTGTGCCTCAGAAACCTTACAATAATAAGAGTTTCCCTATGTACTACTCTGTAAGATGGTTATCTATTGCCCCATCACCAGATTGAAGCTCATGCATCGGGGTTCTGGAGGGGCAGAATATAATTGTTGTACAGATTCTAGGATGTAGCCAAGAAGCTATATAATAAAATAGAAAAGTTCCCCAGAAAGGGGGTGGGGGCTTGGCCTCTTTGATGAGAGGGCTGTAGCTCCTACTGATCTTCCTTTGGAGCCACCCCTGCTTAGACCAAAAAAAATTAATGGTTTGGTTCCTGTTACATAGCAGAAAAAAATAGGGTTGGTAGGTCGGGATGTATATTTTTTTTCTGTTTTTTTTCCCTTGAATTTGTGCTTGAGTTAATTTTTAGGACCAAATTCTTCCAACAGTTGTGACTGAAATATACTGCTTTGATATCAGCAGATGCTTTATTCGCAAATGCAGCAGACATTTCAAGAGTAATTCAAAATGAAACGAACTTGGAGGTGTCTTGATAATATAATTTTCAGCTGTCCTCAGATTCTGAAGTGAAGTGTGCATTTCACGGGAAGTGTTAAAATTTGCACATCGCAGCACATAAAATAAATTGACTTGGTCTGTGAGGGTAGACAGAGTGGTAAAAAGGGAAAAACTCAAATTTAAACCAATAGTAATTTGAACCAGTGAAGTAAATTCCCTTCTTGTTAACCGTGATAAGCAAGTTGAAATTTGCATACCGGTGTTGTAACGACACCGGTATACAATTACCAATTATGATTTAATTTGCTGATGACAGTTTTGAACATGGTACTGATTATTTATATAAATTGGAAAACCAAAAAAACACCCAGCGCTCTTTGTGTCATTGTAAAAGTTGGCGTTTGTGTGTTTTTTCTGTTTCTTTTTCAATTTCAATAAAAAAAATCAGGGTCGGGCGCGAAATTAGGGTCAGTCGGGTAACTGGAACCAAACCATTATTTCTTTGGGGCCTTATCAGTGAGATCATAGACTCATTCAGATTATTAAGATGTGGGCCGAATTCACCAATACTTTTTAAAATGTCCCAGTTTTGTTACTGGTTATAACTTTGCCCCTGAAACACTAACGAGCAGGGGAATTCACTTCTAGATGGGCTGAACTCACTTTCCAGGGGAAAAAGTTGATGAACTAACTTGGGCTGAACTCTCAAATTCAGCCCAAGTTTATAAGTCACCTGGGCCAAACTTGCACCGAACTCACCTAATACCTGCCCTAATAGCTGGTTATTGAGCGAAACAAAGTCAAAGGTTTTCCAACAAATCTTGAATTTATCATCTTGCAGTCAACTATCAGCATCTCTACTTCATCCCGATTGCCCATGTGGGGGCACAGTGGCATTGTACACTAAGGCATACTGCACGTCAATAGTGCACTTGTCTTCAACCATTGCTAACCCTGCTTGTGTGAAGTTAGTATGTTAGGGAGTCTGACAGCTACTTGCCATTGCATGGTGGTTCTCACCATATACACAAGCTTCCTCCACCCGTAAAACTGTCTGACACGAGGCAACCCTGGCTGTCAAAATTGTCATTAAACCCCAATAAAATAAATAAATAAATCAGCTTTTCTAAAAATCTTTTGTATGTTTAGCAGAGTTGTGATATATCCAAGGTCGCATTGACAACAATTAGAACTGCTTTAGTTTTTAGTTTATGTTTTGTTTTAGCATCCGTTCCAACTTTTGAAATGACTGGGTTATTTTATTTTTGCTTCCTTTTCCTGTGTAAATGTAAATAGAGTTGCAAAAAGAAGTGGTCATTGAATATTTTTATCATAAAGTCAGATTGCTATAAGAGACCCTTTATTTAAAGAACATTGTGGGTTTATAGGAAGAGTTATAGCCTAAATTCATCAGTGGAATGATTTTTAGCTCATCTTGACAAAGTCAAGCTGAGCGAATCTCATCGCTCTCCGTCCGTCGTCCGTCAACACCATGTTTTGGTCTTCTCTTCTAAAGCCACTGGGCCAATTCAAGTGAAAGTGAAATTTTGTGTGAGTAATGGTCCCAAAGGGGCATTTCATTTTTGTTTAATTCAACATGCCCAGCCCCATAGGGAGGGAGTGGGGGAAAATAATTTTTAAAATCTTCTTCTCAAGAACCAGTGTGTACAATGTCTTGATATTTGCTATGGAGCTTCATATGAGGTATAGAATCAAGTTTGTTCAAATGAAGTTCGTGAAGTAATATTTGGCTTTGTAATAGGAGGGTTAAGATTTCTGACCCCACCCAAAATTTCTATTTTCTGAACCGATGGTCCGGTATGAACCAAATTTGGTTTGTGGTATTATTGGGTCATAAGTACTTGACTCATGCAAAAAAAAAATTCCTGCATCCCCATGGGAACCCTGGGAGCTAAAAATAGAAATATTTTCAAACGCCCATATTTCCCAAACCACACAGAACAGAGAGCTGTTATTTGGTATGAAGTGTCCTTAGGACCAGTAGAGTTGAATGGTAAAAAAAAATTGCCATCGGTTATGTTAGGGTGTTCTGTAATGGGTATCGAAAAAATGCTGAGTCAGCATATTTGCAAAAATTTAAAAAATCTTTTCTCCAGAACCAATCATCAGAATATTTTCATATTTGGTATACAGCATTCATAGGGGGGGTCAGGTAAAAGTTTGTTGAAATAAAGCTCATTGGTTCATATTTCGGCTCTCTACAGGAGCCCGAAGTGTTAACATAGGGTAATATGGGGTATATTCTTTGTAATATGGGGTATATTCTTTAAAAATCTTCTTCAGATCCACCAATCAGAATCTTTTAATGTTTGGTATACATCATTGTTATGAGAGTTAGATTCAAGATTGTTCAAACCAAGTCCCTAGGTTAATATTTGAGCTTCCTTTGGAAGCCCAAATTTGATCTTTGTTAAATATGGAGGTTAATTTAAAAAAATTTTCTTCAGATCCACCTGTCAGAATGCTTTGATATTTGGTATGCAACATCTCTAAGGGGGTCAGATTCAAGTTGAAATCAGATCCCTAGATATATATTTGGGCTTTCTATGTAGCCCAAATTTTTACTTAGTGCAATATGAGGAAATTTCTTTAAAAATCTTCTTCTTCAGATCCACCAGTCGGAATGCTTTCATATTTGGTATACAACATCTCTAGGGGGGTCAGATTCCAGATTGTTCAATTTGAGTGCCTAGGTTAATATTTGGGCTCCATATGGGAACATGAAATTTAACTTAGTACAGTATGAGGGAATTTCTTCAAAAATCTTCTTCTTCAGATCCACTTGTAAGAATGCTTTCACATTTGGTAT
Organism: Pictodentalium vernedei; assembly: GCA_031216915.1. Classification (NCBI taxonomy): domain Eukaryota; kingdom Metazoa; phylum Mollusca; class Scaphopoda; order Dentaliida; family Dentaliidae; genus Pictodentalium; species Pictodentalium vernedei. The sequence continues at coordinate 308,430,646 of CM062295.1, read as the reverse complement.
ACAACATCTCTAGGGGGGGGGGGGGGGGGGGGCAGATTCAAGTTTGTTCAAATCGAATCCATTGGTTAATATTTGGGCTCACTGTGGTAGCTCAAATTTGAACTTAGTGCAATTCGAAAAAATTTCTTTACAATTTCTCTTCTTGAGATCCAACAGTCAGAATGCTTTCATATTTGGTACACAACATCTCTAGTGAAGTCAGATTCAACTGTGTTCAAATCAAGAGCCTGGGTTAATATTTGGGCTCTCTATGGGAGCCAGAATTGGCCATTTTGCTGAAGAATTCAAAATTTTATATTCAGTACCCTCTAGAGGTGTGTAACTAAGATTAATCCACATAGGTTGTATCAAGGGGCTTCATAGGGGGTCTCGACATTTTACTTTATGATCAACTGAAGAAAAGGCATGATGCCCAGATTATTTTTGTCACTCCTGAGGGACTCAAGGATTGACAGTGTAGCCTATGGAGATGGCTTGCTTAATGTAGACTCATTCTTGGACTCTGTTTAAATTGTGTTCTGTGCAAGATGAATGCTTCAAACCCTGTAGGGCCTCTTGTTCTATTTTGAATGAACCGTTTTAGTTGCCTCTAATTTTGTGTGATGGGAAATGCGTGAGACGTTCATCAACTACTAAATAGTTGACTACAGGTACCAACTTCAAAATGTTAATAAAAACTTTGAATGTGGGTCATTTTTTTCAATGTGGCAATGCCTGAGAATCAATTGTATTTTTTTTAGCCCTATTCATTTACTTTTAAATGTTCGCTCAGGAAAAAAATGTTAGTTAGTCATGGGTTTGTCTTCCACCTGAAACAAATCGGTTGACATCGATATGCAAATTATTTAAAAGGAACAGCAACGTCAAAGTCGAAACAAAAGGTGTTTTTTTTTTCAAGTAAAAAAAAATTCTGTAACTTTCTTCAGCTGTGTTCAAGGAGCTGTCGGCGTGGGAAGATTTTCTTCAAAGGAAAACAGGAGTACCATCATTTGAAAGATCATATTCTCACCAAGTTCAGTGATCTGAATGTAGCAGCTACCCCCCTACGTTCAGATTCCTCCCATTCATTAAAGATCATATTCTCACCAAGTTCAGTGATCTGAACGTAGCAGCTACCCCCCTACATTCGGATTCCTCCCATTCAATCCATTGTAAAATTCCCCAACCAGTTTGGTCTGGAACTTAAAAAATGAAAATAGGAATACAGTGGAACCCTGCTAAATGAATAGCCACTTTGCTAATGAAAATTATTCAGTTAACAGGAGTATTCAATTAACAGGGATTGTGTCACTTTCCTGTATTCTAGAGATAAACTTAGCATTTATTCTATTATATCTTGTTTGACAGAGCTCACTGAACTCTGTCAAACAAGATGTTATAGATTAAATGCCTGTATTGGATGTCTATAAACAAAGGGAAACTATGGAGAGTCAGGGTAATTTCACGTCCGGTTACAAGATTTTTTATTCAGTTAATAGGAGTTTAATGTATATTCAATTAACAGGTCAAATTTGTACTGGAGGTATGGTAAATGGTTTTGTGTTGGGAAATTATATTCAATTAACAGGGTTATTCAGTTAAGAGATATCCAATTAAGTGGGCTCCTCTGTATATATCAAGCTTTCGCCCTTATTACTGGCTGCTTTTGATAGTATATGTATTTCTTTACATTTGTGCAGGGTCTATTGATCAAAAGTTCCAAACTGTGATTTATTCTTTACTTATCGAGATTTGAACATGGGTGAAGTGTCAACCACCACTTTGATATCTTCCATGTTTCTGTGTGCCTATAAAACAATATTGACCAGAACCGATCCACCTACAGAATAGTCCGTAACTTGGCCATTAAACAGATTAGGTTAGAACTACAGGGCCTTTTCCTGGAGAAGTGTATAGAACAAAACTTATGTCCCATGGGTCTCAGAGCGACGGTCACAAAACCATGTAGCACCTGTCCGGAAATTGTTAAAATGAGAATCCAATATATACGCTTATACAAGCCAGAGGCAATATTACGTATCCACTCTACCACATTATACAGGTACCATACTCCGACCCGGACGGACCCAATGCTATGGAAGAGCACTGTCATAAAGAAGTTCAGTGGATATACATGTACGAACTCAAAACGCTACAACCATTGGAGTTGAACAGAAAGGATTTTTAGTAGTTTTTTTAGTTTTTGTTCATGCAGCAACAAAAAAGATTTGTTCCTACCTGGAAAAATATGGTTCAAATACCAACACTTTCATTCTTTCTCATACATGTTTTGGTGTCCTGTTCATCAGGAATCTTGTTATCTGACTATTCCCCAAGAGAACCACTGTCCGCTTTCTATGCATAATTTTGTGTGCTACAATATCTATTTATAATCGAATGGGCTCTATACCAGAGGGAACGTCTTTCCAGTTTTTTTATTGGTACAGTTTCATGTATTTTCCACTATAATAACTTTGCCTGGCTGCGCTTTCCAATCTCTCTTATAAGCATATAACCCTCTCCTTTGTGTCACTCAATACTCACATATCCTTCATTCTCCCATCTCACTTCCCCAATATACTCCCAGTGAATCTTATTCACTATGCCACCTGAAGTTGGATTCTGCACACATAACCATTTTCATTTCACTTCTCTGGAATAATTATTTCTTCTTCACCATCCATGACAGGCTATACTCTGTTCGAGAAATTCCTCTTGCACAGCTTATTTTATTTTATTGCCAATTTGGTCATTTTGTGCTGTTCATCAATATTGCTAATTGACTGGGCTCTGACACAGGATCCCTGCACAAATTTCTTTCGCGATAACTATTGAGAGCAAGTACCATAATAATTCTTTTTGTAGTTAATTTTTTGTTGTTGCATGTCAATCAACAGTTCGTTTCGGAGCATTGTGGCTCGCTGATCAGAGCATTGGACTACAACCCAGATCAAAAGGTTGTATGTTCGTTCCTGGCCTACAGCATCTTCATTATGACCTTGAGCCAGACACTTAATGATCCCAGTTGCTGCAGTAGGAGTCTGATTGCACAGTAGGTCAAGACATACTACACGTCTTCAGTCTGTGCCAAGTTACTAAGTCAGTGCTAACACTATTTGAAGCCGGGGGTATCAAGTTGAACAGGAGAGTATATCAGTTACTTGTTGCTGCTCAGTGGTTTCCCAATTGCATGGCTCTGCATTCAGAGCTTAGGCTGTCTGAAGTGACCACATGTTGGCAAATCACATTTTGTAAATACTTTCAAACATATCAACAGTAGCCATAATAAAACAGGACTCTTTTTTCGTGCACTATCCTTTTCAATTCTACATGTAGGTTACAAATAATGTAACAATTTCAGATTGGAGAAAGCCCTGATGATTTTTTCATGGGTAGCTTAAACTTTGAACTGTAAAAATGATCTGATTTTTCATTATCCTATTTTTTCATGGATTTATTCATGGAATATGACTAAGTGAGTCATTATATTGATGGAAATTTTGTTATGTTTTACTGTATTTAAAAATGGCAGATTGTCAGTTTATACTGAAAAGAAGAATACAAGAAAAAGAAAAATGTAATAAAAGATTGAACAAAATATTTTATATCTTATTTCAGTATCTAATATCAATTACATCTACAAGTATATATAGTACCAACAGAGGAATTCTTTGGTGTACCATGTTGTATGCGACATTTTGAAAACTGTACCTCTAATATCTGAAATATCAATGGTGATACAGTGGAACCCTGTTAATTGAATAGCCATTTTGCCAATGAAAATTATTCAGTCAACAGGAGTATTCAATTAACAAGGATTGTGTCACTTTCCTGTATTCTAGAGATAAACTTAGCATCTATTCTATTATATCTTGTTGAAAGAGCTCCATTAGCTCTGTTAAATAAGATATAACGGATTAAATGCCTGTATTGAATGTATTGTGGCCAAATGGGTCTATAAACAAAGGAAAACTGGGGCGAGTCACAGTAATTTCTCAACAGGTTGCAAGATTTTTCATTCAATTAACAGGAGTTTACGCTGTAACCAATATTCAATTAACAGGTCAAATTTGTATTGGAGGTATAGTAAATGGTATTGTGTTGGGAAATTATATTCAATTAACAGGGTATTTCAGTTAAGAGATATCCAATTAAGTGGGCTCCACTGCACCTGTATATTGGAAATGGTAGCACCTTTCTATATGATACATGACAGAGTATTAACTTTTTACCATAAGTCTCTTTCACCATGTGCACAAATTATTGAAAGAATGAAAATGTATTGAAGTGTTGTATGGGACATTTCGGTGACATGACTATTGGGGTAGGTGAGTCAACCACTCAAATTTTTTTCAAATTTTAAAATAAAATCAACATTTATGTCAGTTTTACATCTCCAAAGGACGACTTTACAAGTTGAAAAGTGACTATTCATACTACCTCAGTAAAAATACCGAAACCGAACTCAAAATTCCAATACTGCCCATCTCTACCTTAGAGTTGATCAAAAGGTCCCCAAACCAAAACATCTCATGAGAGACTGTGGGCTTTCGTCAAACTGTCTTCAAGAGTTTATTTTAACATCCCAAAGAATTGGGTCAAAACGTCCCAAACAATTTGTCAGAATGCCCCCAAACATCCCTAGCAGGATTTAGCAACAGTTGTCCATCATTGTTATGATATCAGTGCATCTCAAAAATGTCTTACCTAAACTAAAAGGTTACCTTAAAAAAAATTAGGATAACTTACATAAATAGATTGCCTTGAATTTCAATTTGTGCAGGCCTGAATACCAGTTTCTTCATGTTGAGTGTCAAGCTCTCCATCCATCCATCTAATTCTGTGAGGAATTAAGACACTTTTATGGGCTTTTTGTTCTCCCACTTTCATGGAATTTACACACAGACTACCATTGATGTAATGTGAGTCCTTTTACTCACAAAGTTATAGAGGATATCTATGCTATTTTTGTTAATATCGAGAATTATCTCATGAGTGTGGACCTGAAAGTTTTATTTTTCACGAGCGCTTGCATGAGTGAAAAATAATATTTTCAGGACCACATGAATGAAATACAATAGCGTAGATTTTCTTTTTATTATATGATACATGACCTTTTACAGTGCAATATTTAGCCCAATTCATCTGTAAACACATACATTTCAAAACAATAAAAGATCAGCTGATTGTTTCTTCAAAATGACACAGTGATGTGCCTATGCGTGACGACATTTAGGAAGCTACTGAGGGATATTTCTCGATTTCCATCAAGTCGATGGATATCAAGAAATATCTTTCAGATATTTTGCGATAATTCACAGGTTAACATATAATAAATACATGTATTCTTTCATGCTCCAGTTATAGATATTCTAATTAATAAATATTTATTTTGCCTTGTAAACATCATGATATTAACATAATTGGTGGAATGTGGCATAATCATAAAACTATAGCCACAGTGAGTCTTTGTAAGTATTCAGTTTACACACTTGTCTCACAGTATTGTAATGTTATTAAAGATTCGGTAAAATCTAGAGCTGAAACAGTTGAGGGGTTTTCTTGATCGATTAATCATGTGGATTAACCTTGGTTTACCGATTAATCACTTGTCCAAATAGATATCTGAATAACTGCCATACCGTTGATGATTTACAGTAGGAACCCTTTACCCAATGTAACAAACGGAACCAACTAGGCCTGTATACAAAAATCTCCATTCAGATTTATTATGTTTTAAATTTTTGTCTCAAAAACATATCTTATGACCCCTAATTGGAATGAGCCCAACGAGCTCCTTCCGATGAGGGGTCATAAGCTATGTTTTTGAGACAAAAATAGAATATTTTTAGTAATTCATGAATTTATTTTGCAAGTATCGTCTGCTACGTGCAATGGGTAAAGGGTTAAGAATGACCATTTCCAGCCACTGATACAGTATGATGATCATGCAAGTAAACAAGTATCTCGGCATGTAACTTGCATGCTTTACTCCGTCTCATATAATTGATGTGAGTCAGTGTGACAATATTTGCCTGTTTTTGGAGCAAGTTTCTTCCTTTGTTAACCCATATAATACATTAGTTCAAAAGTAACGTTTTAATCGATCAATTACTTTTTGGATTGATCAAGATGCTGATCATTGAGTAATCGATAAATCGGTTAACCGTTTCAGCTCTAGTAAAATCAACACCCGATTGACAAGCATTTCTTGCAGTGATTCAAAGAAAATGAATGTTTATGGTACATGTACATGTACTTTTAGATTCAATTTTCTGCTGGAATATTTTATTTGGTCAGAAAATCCAACCATGCACTCACTTTTCCAACCAACAGAAATATTCCATATGATTATGATTGAATCTAGGGGTAGGCAATTGGACCTTTTAAGGGCTATACTGGTTCCAGCAAAAACAGCATCAGATTCCTTAGGAAATTTGACAGGTGGCTTGAGTCTTGGTTCAGTGTTTGATATCTGTCAATTATTTGTTGTTTTATTTTCTGTTTCAGAGTCTGTTTTGAGAATCTCATCCTGTACTTGTTACAATGGATGTTTAGGAAAATCTGTACGGAGGTTTGTAATGTAAATTTTTAGTGACTCTTAAAGTTGATTAACATCTTACCCCTAAACCCCCACCCCAGACCACTAGTCAAATGTAATCAGCTTTTGTTTACAAAAAGAGAGCAAAAATTGTTTTTTTTTTTTACTTCCTTAGTATTTTCCGCAACATAGCTGATACATGTACATTTAACTCTCCAGTGCAGCCAATATTTATTCTAGTTTTATGCTTGTTGTGGAAGAGAAAAAAATTGTTTTGGACAAGCTATTGGTTCTGTTTACTGGAAATCGATGATGACATATTTAAGTTCTTTTACCCTGAATACCCTCCATTAGTATTTGAGGTATCATACATGTATGTCTCCATCCAAGCTTTACCTATACTGGGCTGTGATTGCTTATATACATTAGAACCCTGTTAAATGAACACTCATTTTGCCAGTGAAATTTGTTCAATTAACTGGTAGAGTGCTGGAAGCCCATATTTGGGCATTTTTTCTGACATGCAGGCGCTACATCTTGAAGGCTTTATTTTCTGTAGAAGTGCTGCATCTTTGAAGTAAAGTTATTAGTCCCCTACCAGCATTGCTGGAGGGGACTATAGGTTTGCACTCTGTCCATCCGTCAGTCTGTCAGTCACACTTTAGTTTTCCGGAGTTTTTTTGGAAACGCTTCAACGGAATGATTTCATTTTTGGTAAACTACTATAGAATAATGACTTACAGATCAAGCTTGAGTTTCATGCTGATTGCATTATTCTTGTGTGAGTTACGGCCCTTGGAAATATGGAAAAAGCACCAAAATATCAGCTTCCCAGGGTTTTTTTTGGAAACGCTTCAACGGAATGATTTCATTTTTGGTAAACTACTATAGAACAATGACTTACAGATCAAGTGTGAGTTTCATGCTGATTGAATTATTCTTGTGTGAGTTATGGCCCTTGGAAATATGGAAAAGTGCCAAAATATCAGTTTTCCACACTTTTTTTTGGAAACGCTTCAACGGAATGATTTCATTTTTGGTAACCTACTATAGAATGATGACTTGCAGATGAAGTTTCATTTACACTCTGTCCATCCATCCGTCAGTCTGTCAGTCAGTCTGTCGGTCATACTTTAGTTGTCCAGACTTTTTTTGGAAATGCTTCAACCGAATGATTTCATTCTTGGTAACCTACTACAGAACGATGACATATAGATCAAGTTTGCGTTTCATGCTGATTGCATTATTCAAGTGTGAGTTATGGCCCTTGGAAATATTGAAAAGCACCAAAATGTCAGTTTTCCGGACTTTGTTTGGAAACGCTTCAACGGAATGATTTCATTTTTGGTAACCTACTATAGAACGATGACTTACAGGTCAAGTTCAAGTTTCATGGTGATTGCCCTATTCTTGTGTGAGTTATGGCCCTTGGAAATATGGAAAAGCACCAAAATAGCAGTTTTCCGGACTTTTCCTGGAAACGCTTCAACGAAATGATTTCATTTTTGGTAACCTACTATAGAATGATGACTTGCAGATGAAGTTTCATTTACACTCTGTCCATCCATCAGTCAGTCTGTCAGTCAGTCTGTCGGTCATACTTTAGTTTTCCGGACTTTTTTTGGAAATGCTTTAACCGAATGATTTCATTCTTGGTAGCCTACTATAGAACAATGACATATAGATCAAGTTTGCGTTTCATGCTGATTGCATTATTCAAGTGTGAGTTATGGCCCTTGGAAATATTGAAAAGCACCAAAATGTCAGTTTTCCGGACTTTTTTTGAAACGCTTCAACGGAATGATTTCATTTTTGGTAACCTACTATAGAACAATGACTTACAGATCAAGTTTGAGTTTCATGCTGATTGCCGTATTCTTGTGTGAGTTATGGCCCTTGGAAATATGGAAAAGCACCAAAATATCAGATTTCCAGAGTTTTTTTGGAAACGCTTCAACGGAATGATTTCATTTTTGGTAACCTACTATAGAACGATGACTTACTGATCAAGTTTCATTTGCACTCTGTCCATCCGTCAGTCTGTCAGTCAGTCATACTTTAGTTTTCCGGACTTTTTTTGGAAATGCTTCAACCAAATGATTTCATTCTTGGTAACCTACTATAGAACGATGACTTACAGATCAAGTTTGAGTTTCATGCTGATTGCATTATTCTTGTGTGAGTTATGGCCCTTGGAAATATGGAAAAACGCCAAAATATCAGTTTTCCAGACTTTTTTTGGAAACGCTTCAACAGAATTCATGCTGATCACATCTAGGTTATAACATTTGTATAATTATTAATGCTCATTAGTCCGGTAGGGGACATTGTATTGCTTCAGCGATACGTGTGCTCTTGTTTAATATAGTTGTCCTGAATTTGCCTTGTTATAATTTATGGGAGAGTGCTTATAGGCACTCTCCCATAAATTATAACAAGATGAAGACGTGAACAAATTTTGACAACAAAAAATAATGTAGCACTCTACCAGTTAACAGGAGTATACAATTAACAGGTCCTGGGCCATTTTCCTTTTCTAATTATGAACTAAGCATTTATTGTATTATATCTTGTTTGACGAGCTCACTGAGCTCTGTCAAAACAGCATATAATGGATTAAATGCCTATATAAATTTCTATTTATGCAGTCTAGTTTCACACTACAAACCAGTCAGAACCCTTAGATCATCATCGTCCAGTAATCTGATTCATATCCCTGATGACCTGGTTACTGCTGGTGATAGAGCTTTTTGCTGTTGCTGCCCCCTTACAAATGGCATCGGCTGTCTGAGCATCTCAAAAGACCACAGAGTCTGAACTCTTCAAGGCTGCCTTCAGACGGGTTACTAGAGCTGAAACGGTTAAAGGGTTTTCTTGATCGATTAATCACATGGATAAGCCTTGGTTAACTGATTAATCACTTGCCCTTATAGGTAGCTGAATAATTGCCGTACCATTGATGATTTATAGTATTAACCCTTTACCCAACGTAAAGGACAAAATCAGCCAGCTCTACATACAAAAATCTCCATTCAGATATTATTATGTTTTCAATTTTTGTCTCAAAAACATAGCTAATGATCCCTCATTGGAACGAGCTCATTGGGATCGTTCCAGTGAAGGGTCATAAGCAATGTTTTTGAGACAAAAATTGAAAATTTTGAGTAATTCAAGAATCTATTTTGCAAGTGTCATCTGCTACCCACATTGGGTAAAGGTTAACTTATGAATGACCAGTTCCAGCTACTGATACAGTACATGTATAATGATCATGCAAGTGAACAAGTTTGTAATCACGTAACTTGCATGCTTTACTCTCATATAACTGATGTGAGTCAGTGTGACAATGTTTGCCTGTTTTGGAGCAAGTTTGTTCCTTTGTCAACCCAGAAAATACTGTAGTTCAAAAGTAATGGTTAATCGATCAATCACGTTTTTGATAGATCAAGACATTGATCATTGGTTAATAGATAAATCGGTTAACCGTTTCAATTCTACGGGTAACTGATGTATAACATTGAAGACACTGTATTTCTACTTGTAAACTTATTTATATGGCAATATCACATTCTTTTCATATAATTCCTTGTAAAGCCCATGAGCACCTTAGTGGATTTTTGGCTTCAAACAACATTTTTATTACTATATTATTTGATATATTGAGGCCAAAAATGTCTCTAAATTTGGGGAATTCAGTGGATGTTCAGGGCCGTATCCAGAGATAATTGGGGGACACCTGTCGATTTATGCTGCAGGCATAGCCTAAGGTCGTAGGTGGTAGAGACAGAAACTGAAAGTATGATTACCGCATTGAATGCAACGTTGTTTTAAAAACACAAAAGTTGAAATTACCGAAATGCCCCCACATGCTTTCTGCATACCTGTAAAATGCATTTTTTTTTAATCAGACTGCAATTGCCTCAGACATATTTTTAATCAGCTAAAGCATCCTTAAAAGTTTGGGATTCAAGTAATTAGCTTCATGTTGGTTTTAGTCATGTATAATTTTTGCTGAATTTTGACCATTTTAGCAGACTATGGGATGGAGATTATACATGAATACAATGAATTTGGGTGCCCAAACCGGCATACCAGTACCAAAAACTTCCTCAACATGGCCCTAATGTTGGAGTAATTCTTCCACAGATTACAAGATTTTTTATTCAATTAACAGGAGTTTACTCTTTAACCTCTGCACATTTAACAGGTCAAATGTGTACTGAAGGTATGGTAAATGGTTTGATGATGATAAGTTATATACAATTAACAGGGTTATTCAAGAGATATATATGATTAAGTAGGCACCATTGTTCATGTACTTTCAAAAATAAAGCAATAGCATACAATACAATGAATTGTAATAAAACAGACAATAACAATTGTAAAGTAATCAGTGAATAAATATAGAATAAACGTATAGTGTTTTCAAGTAAAAAATTTATTCCACGAGTAGGATTGAGAATGAAACCAGACGAGCCTCTGGCGAGTCGGTTTCATTCTTAATTCTACGAGTAGAATAAATTTTTTACTTGAAAACACTATACGTTTATTTTTTTTTATCCCATAAATCGTCTACAGGGCAGTCGTGGCAGAATCGTGCTATAATTCGTTACAAAACACAGCGAGAAGTGAGGAACACATTGGTCCAATTTGATCGACCAGCAAAATTGGCAAAAATAAACAAGGTGCAGTAATACATTTCTGTCTAAAAATAATTCCCCTACAAACTTGAGCTAAACTTGCAAAAATACTTAATTTTATGAGCAGTGGGTGGTGTTTTCTACTGGCATTGTGTAATACTTTCAAAAAGATTTAAAGAAATCAACAATCGAACAATTAATTATGCTAGACAAATGTGGTAGAGGCCAGAAGTCAACAAGTCCGTCGCTACTAGGGGAATAAATTCTTTCAGTGTTAAACCTATGGGGAAAATTTATCATCCTACTAGATGAATAAAGCAAAAATTTATCCAAGGCCTTTATTGTTCAAATAAATGGCCATTTATGGGATAAAAACAAATAATATATCTGAGTCCAAAAGTTCAATGGAGAAGTGAATATATATACCTGTTTTAAAAATCTAGCCCTGAATATAAAAAAAGAAGAGCATTATAGTCCTTATGCAGGGTATGCTCTTTAGCAAATCAAATGTAAGATATGGAATATAGATGTACATGTCATTCTTTTGCATTGGACAATGATCTGTTTTCAGTCTTCACAATTATTCATCATACATGAAGTCAAAGGTAGGTATGAGTAATTATCTTGCAACAACAATGTATTTCCCCCAATACAATTAAAAATGTCCAGACAAAATACAAATCTGTACACAGTGTACCAACTGCATGTCCGATCATTCAGAAAGAGAACGTTTTTAACTTGCATAGAGCTGTGCGGTATTGAAATCTCATGATCGGTATCGGTATTTTTCAGGTAAGTATCTCGGTTTCGATAGGGTATTCAGTATATGCACAGAACACCGAAAATAGTCGCAAACTGACCCAATTTCCCAACATTCAACCATATAGTAACATGACAGGTTCAGCGCTGACATCTCATGAATTTGACAAGAGTTCAACTGTGATAACTGATTAGTCCAGAAAGTTATTTAATGAATCACTCGATTCAGTGTGAATCATCACTCTGAATCAAGTAATTCATTAATTAATTTGCCAAGTTAATCAGCTGGCCTCCATGTCCTTCATACCATGCCCCTCCCCAATGAATCAGGTAGAAGAAACATACATGTATGTTCTTCACCTTCAAAGCTTTTCAGTAATTTTTCACTATTAGTAACACTCTTGGTCATTCCTTCCCTCCTTATCTTTCAAAGTGACAACATGATTAATGTCCAGTGAATCCAGTGTTCAATATGCAAGTAAATTGAAGTAATGGAACTGTAATTAATCTCTCTGATAATCCCTGTTGTGAAAACATTGTGCAATCATTGCCAATCTTACAATACTTCAAAGACATGGTGTCATCCACCTTTCATTGTTTGGGTTCATCCTTGAAAAACATGTAAAATAACATGTTTTATGACACAGCCCTCGCAATTCAGAAATTTCTGCTTTGGCAGCCCTTTGCTGTAGCGAATTTTGTGTGCTTCGGCAGTTACTACGGCATTTTTTGTAAGTCAGAAATGCAGATGCCGAAGGCATCTGCAGCGAGTGCCGAGGGCACGAGCGCTCTAGGGGGGTCGGGGGGGGGGGGGGGTTTCCCCCCAGGAAAATGTTGAAGTCTGCTATTAAATGGAGCCTTCTGGTGGCTTTTAGGCTAGGAATCCACGTTATATTTTGGATAACAAAATCAGATTTTTTTACATGAATCCACTCCTAAAAATGTGACGGTGATGTGTTCGGTCGATTTGTCTGGATTTGCACTGCAGTTTGCGATCAAAATTTGCTGGACTACAATACTGAATGAATAAATTTCTCCTGACCTGAATTGAATAAAGAGCATTTTGAAGTTACTTCTTTAAAAAACATGCTGTTTGTTTACCTCGATTTATGCATATCCCCGGAGTACAGAATGAAAGTTGACCCATTTTTTAAAAATGTGGAACACAGCCTGGGAAACCCCCACACATATTTTTATATTACGGGAATGATGCGCATGTGTACGGCGCGAATTCAATTGTTTCCGAGAGGGGTATCACAATAAACAAACCAATCACAGAAAGTTTAAGTCTGTGTAACGTTGGCTGCGGGTTTCCGTTTTTAGCTACCGGCGCATATGTCACGTTTTTTTCTCAAAACACATGAAAAAACCAAGCTCTCTGTATTGAATATAACCCTATGCTTTTTAAATACCCTTCATAGAAAGCGAGTGACAAAAAGAGTTAATACTTTATTTAATGTTTCTTTTTTGTAAATTATTCAATAAAGTCAAACGAAACCATATCATGTCACCGCCTTCATTGTAATGTGCCCATCGAGGTCGTGCCAATGGGGGGGGGGGGGGGGGAGGGGGGGGGACATGTTAGGCCTATCGTTTTGTTGCAGGAAGGTCCAAAGCTCCAGAAGGTGGGGGGGGGGGGGGGGGGGGCACAATTTTGGGGGTAACCGCAGTGTGGGATATGGGTTGGGAATTTCTTCCTCCACTTTGCATCATATCTCGGGAGAAGAGTTTACCAACAAATGATGATATGAGGTGGGATCAATCAGCCAGTGGCGGCGCCAGAAATTTTTTCGTGGGGGGGGGGGGGCAAGTAGGGGGGCAGACTCCCCATGAAGGGGGGCAAATACGTAAAGGATCATATCATTACTTTATTATGAGGTAGTCGAAACTTGGACACAAAGTCTGTAATATAATTTTTTGGTTTGGTACGTCCTGTGGACGTACCAAACCAAAAAATGATATTACAGACTTTGGGTCCAAGTTTCGACTAAATGTAATGGTAATTAGCGCTCCTCCTTTCAAAAAATCCTGGATCCGCGTCTGGAGAGAGAGAAGGCAGAGATAGAGAGAGGGAGGGAGAGAGGGAGGGAGAGAGAGGGGAGAGAGAGAGATGGAAGAGGTAGAGAGAGAGAAGAGAGAGAGAGAGAGAGATGGAGGGGGATAGAGAGAGAGAGGAGAGATAGAGAGAGGGAGGGGCAGAGAGAGGGAGGGAGGGAGGGAGGGAGAGAGAGTGTGTGTGTTTGGATGGATGTGTGTGTGGTGGGTGGGGGGGGGCAAGTGGGGGGCAGAGCCCACGTTAATGGGGGGGGCAAATGCCCCTCCCCTGTGCCCCCCTGTAGCGCCGCCACTGCAATCAGCACAGAAAAAAATAACAAAGAAGCTGAAATGAAGGTTGCGTCACTAACCAATACAATCAAATATACCCCCCCCTCGGGGTGGGGGATGGGGTTATATTTAATTTTACTGGTCAGTAACGTCTTCTACATTTCAGTTTCCTGGTGATTTTAATTTTTTTTTCATTTTCAATTCCATCTCACGCAGTGGGCTGCTGGGCACCAAGTGCCACCCTCAGTAATTTCTGATACATCGGGGTAATTTTTTTTTTATTATTAAAAACGCACCATTGATAGCAACAGTATGGAGTTTCTTTACTCTGAATCAGGAGATTCTGAGTCTGTGCATGAAGTGGACGAGAATTCATCCAAGTCAAAATCGTCCACTGCGAATTCACTGTCTGCATGTCTGAGTCATAATCTGAATCCCCTTGGTGAACATCAGACTCGGTGTTTGGGTTGGTCGGGGTTTGTTCTCTATCATCTGCTGGCAGGAATAGGCATCTTTTGTTTCTCGGACCGTCTTTATTTTTGTAAGAACCTTTACGTTTGATTCTGTACCCGCAAACTCTGCGACCACTGCCTTTGGGACACGAATCACGCGACAAAAAACGCTCGATCGCCATGTTGTAAAGGGTATGTTCATCCGACACAGGTTCACCTCTGACAATAAGTAAATCCTCGATTGTTGAGTGATTGAGAGATTGGCGTTCTTTGCCAAGGATTTGGGTGAATGAACTGAATACTCTCTCCGCCTCGGCACTTGAGATAGGTAAAACAATACAGATCTCAATGATCTGAAGGAAATTTTGAATACACAGATCATTTCCTGAAAGGAACAATGAAGGCCATGCCTTTTCTGGCGAATCTGTTTTTAGAAAAGTCAGTACGTGTGTGTGAGCCATTGCTAATTCTGTGCTCAGTCGCTGGAGATCACATTCGTTTTTTTCAAGTAAACATTTAAAGTACTCAACTATTTTTAACATTGGAACCTCCAAGTCGGAAATACTTCTGTGTTGATAAGTCTTGGTGTCAAGAAGTTCCACGACGCTTGAAAACAGTGGATTTTCTATGAAATCGGAGAATCTGTCAGTGAGGTTGGCTATCATCTTTTCCAGAACAACCTGTATTTCGGTATTAACAATACTAAGAGCCTTGTCAAGAGGGGTCGACATTGAGTAGTTGTGGAAAGTTACAAACTTGTCTGCCAGTTCATTCAACACGGCGTCTTCATCCGATTGCGTTGATCTGGATTCGTATTTCTTTCCATGGTCATCCTCGATGAAAGGCCAGCAAAGTTTACATGGCGTTGGAAAATAATTGTTCATGTAGAAGACAGCCGATTCTTTCTCATGGCAAATACTCAGAAGTCTCTGGAGTGTGGATACGGCTGATTTTACAGTGGAGATAGCTTCCGTCATCAACAATGACTGCTTCTCTAAACAAAGAGAAAATGGTGTCAAATGGGCTAAAATGTCCTTGTGGGCAGCATTGAATAAGAGATGATTTAATTTCATGGAGTTTTTTAGATAACCTGTTAGTCTGGGAGCGAAATCTTTCATAGATTTGTTGAATGGTGAGGAAATTTGGTGATTACAAAATCCTAAGAATATTGGCAAATTTTTTATGTAGTTTTCCGATGACTGTACCTGATGAGCAACCCATCGCGTTCCACTTGTTCTCTTGTACTTGTAGAGTCTCTTCCCCATGAAATTGGCCTGTTTCTTCATTAGCCTCCATCTTAAATTTGTGCGCTTGAAAATTTGATAAGTATTTAAAATGTCCTCATCACAGGCCGCATTAAGTTGTGACCCTTTTACACTATCATGCAGGCCAAGTTCACCCTTGTGGTTGGCACACCACCCCATTAAGATGTGATCGCCGACATCGTCGCGTATTAGTCTATACGGCGCGTGATTGGTGGCTGCCCCATCACATCCGACGCCAACCAGGCGATGGGAAACATTAAATTCAAAATTCTGCTTTTGGACACTTTTATCAAAGGCGCCTTTCAGACCTGAGGCACTAGCATTATCTGGTTCCTCTAAGGACATGACATGGTATTCCGGCTTTCCATTCTTACATAGCTGTATGAGATATAATTCTTTCTCGTCATACATTTTAGCGCTGCTCGACCTGTCGTAGATCACAGTGAAATATCTACAGACGCCTTCGTTGAGGGGTTGTGTGATTTTATTGAACTGAATAGTGTCGGCGAGGTCAGAAACCATCTCCCTACATGCAGTGTCCCTTACGTAGGCAGTCCCTAAGTCCACTCTGTGGATGTCTCTCTCAAATTTGGCTATGTTTTCATAGTCCTTAAAAGATTTATGGTTTCTTGCCACATAATGTGCAATTTGAAACTTCATTACCAGTTGTTTGAGCTAGTAAGTCGTTATTTTTCTGACAGATTCTTTCAATGTCAGCTGTTTTGCAGCAGACAAAGAGGTAGAATTCGAAGCAGAATCTGTTTTCTGACAGTCTGACTGATCCTCCGTAGATTGCCCCGTGTTACAGTTTTCAGATCTCTTTTTCAAAATAGCTACTCGGTGAAGGTTCGATTTCGCTACATGATCGATGGCATTACATTTTTTTATCGTTGTGGTACCTGAAATCCATTTGTCTATTTTATCTTCTTTGACCTTTCCTCGCTGTTGAACCACCATTTTTTGTTGTCCACATGGTCCTCCATACACATCACGACAGAGTGTGCAGTAAACTAGTTTTACAGTTTCTCCATCGTCGTCCAAATCATAGCCCACACTTGCGATTCCCCAACCATCAACGTTTTTTTTTCTTCACACCCATGGTAAACTTTCTCCTTTCGTGCTAATTGCTTTATTAGTTATTTAAACTTATTATTATTTACAATCAAAACAACACCGGTGTGATACGATGACGCAACACACACATCATTACATGACGTTGAAATGTGCACTTGTTGACTCAAGCATATAACATTTCCCTCGGCTTGATATTTCTGTGTACTCAAATGAAACTGCATGTCACACAATCGAGCATACCTGGTTTGATACGTCTTGTGGAACACGACGTACCAAACCCCCCAAAACATTCCGGACTTTCGATCCAAGTCTGGACAAGTCTTACGCACCGCAGATTTTTTCTGCTTCGGCAACCGTGTGCCGTAGTCAGCGCCGTTTGCTTCAGCAAATCGTTTCGGCATTGCTGATTGCTGAAGCCAATTGCGAGGGCTGATGACATTCATCTAGTTGTAATTATAGGGTATTTTGAGTGGAATAACTCTACCAGTATTCTTCTCCTCTGGTTCCTGGTTTCATACACGTTTCTGAAAATTCCAGAGAATCCACGATTTTCCATGATATATTCGGGTACATTTTCATTTTCCATGAGAAAAAAATGTACAAATCTATGATTTTCTAATAGCAGCAATTCATTTTCAAAGCATTTGCTGCCCCTAGATCGATCAAATGAACTCCAATAATGCTAAATCTGTTGTTGCCTGTTGGCTTCCGTACATTGTGTGTCTTATAATTTAGGTCAATCACGTCTTTCCAGTGTGCACTGGTGTGCAGTATAAATTATTTATACAAAAGAATATAAAGCAGATGAGCGGGTATTAAAGTTTGTGGACTTGTATTTTAATCAAATGATCAGTTGTTAAAAGTATCTACAACTTAAAATTGCAATGCTGAATTGAAAGAAATGCTATAAAAATCACCAAAAAGCGATAACCACAAGCAGTATTACTATTACCGTTTGTATGTCAACTTGTCAGTATATTGAATTGTCAATACTGGTGGATTATTTCTAACCTATTGTCAACCACTCAACCAACCACCCGACCCCTAATCCCCCCTCTGAATAAATCACACAGTAATTTCCAGAAAATATATTGAATCAGCCTGAATGTTAGGAACACTAGGACCAGGCCATATTTTTTCAGAAACACAAGTTCCAAGTTAACATCTTGCCATTTTTTGTTTTTTAGCCTTCACTTTTTTAGCTGCGACTAGCAGCTCTATAAGTGGCAATGTCGGTCTGTCTGTCTGTCTGTGGGTCTGTCTGTCGGTCGGTCGGTCGGTCGGTCGGTCGGTCTATGACCAACAATTTTCAAAACTCAATAACTTTTGAAATACCTGATGGAATGACTTTATATTTGGCATGTAAGTGTATCTTATTGATGTCTAGCCACTGTTCAATGCATGTGTTGTTCCAAATATTTTTCTTGGAGTTATGGACCTTGATGAACTTAGAATTTTGTGAGATTGCACCACCCGTCGCAGTTACGGCGTTGATGTCGCGATTTTTATTTCTTTCTCTGACGTAATCGGCAGTGTTTGCTGCTACCTGTCGCTTACAAAGTTCACATTTGCATGTTTTCTTATCAATTCAATCAAAATATGCGGCCCACAGGCTTTTAGATTTACAATCCACCTTGATGAGTTGACTTTCTGTCAATTTCACAGGAAAAATATAAATACATGTACCTAAATGAGCGATATTTTGATTTGGTATTGGTACTGTTTTCGGTATCCCTGTAATATTGAAACCGTACCAAAAATTTGGTATACCGCACAGCACTATACCTGCACTCAATTAATTGGCATTAAGTTACATGTATTACACATTTGGAGGCCTCTGTTTTTGATAATAGTACAGTGGAGCCCACTTAATTGGATATCTCTTAATTGTATATCACTGTTAATTGAATATAATTTTCAAACATAAAACCATTTACCATACCTTCAGTACAAATTTGATCTGTTAATTGCATATGGGTTGTAGAGTAAACTCCTGTTAATTATATATAAATTTTTGTAATATGTCGAAAAAAATTACTGTGACACGCACCAAATTCCCCTTATTTATCAACCTTTTTGGCCTCACTACATCCAATACAGGCATTTATTCTATTATATCTTGTTTGACAGAGCTCCATGAGCTCTGTCAAATAAGATATAATAGAATAACCGGTCAGTTTACCTCCTGAACACAGGAAACTGACCAAATCCCTGTTAATTGTATACTCCTGTTAACTGAATAATTTTCACTGGCAAAATGGATATTCAATTAAGAGGATTCTACTGTAATTAAATGATAAATAAATCACCAACTCAATGAAATAAATTAGACTAGATCATTTTTCTGCCATGATCATACATATATATTTATACAGGCCTGCCATGCATCAACCCTTTACCTAACATAGCAGTAAAAAATGGCCAGAAAATTAACCAGAATAAGCCTACCACAGCCTAATATATCTCGGAGGTTTCTCAATAAAACCATACAAATATGGATATCATTAGAACCAGCTCATCGAGCTGGTTCTGATGATATCCATATTTGCAAAATGTTTTTGAAAAATTGTGAATTTTGTTTTTGAAAAATGTGAAATTCAATTTGTTTTTAAAAAATACTGTGTTAGGTAAAAGGTTAAACATGAAAAATAATAAAGTAGCACACAGTTGAAGTACTGCTATAAACTTAGCAGCAAGTCTGAAAATAAGCAAACTGTCATCTGCAGATTGAGGTCCCCAGAGAGTGATTTAGTGATGCTACCATGCACAGCATAGTAGCATTACTAAATTTACCCCCCCCCCCCCCCCCACCACTGAACTTCAATCTGAATCAAGGTCCCAGGCCTAAACAGAAAGAGGTACCCAGAGGATAAATTGGGGGATTCTAACCCACTGTATGGGATAGGATCAGTAAATTCACCCTCTGGGAACCTCATTCTGCAAATGACAGATTTCTCATTTCCAGGCTTCTTTAGCAGTTATAGTACAAGTAGAACAATGAATGGGGATAACATCATGGACTTCACAAGAATGCAATACCATGACATCACAGTTGTTCATTCATAAAAAGTCAGTTCATAGATGCTGAAAGATTGTCAAAACAAAAATATTAAAAACTGTGCCAATCCCTTCATAATGTGAACAAGTCAAGAAAGGGAGAAATATATTATGATAAATTGGTCATTACACGTGTACCACCATATGGGTTTCTGAAATGGTGCAGTAAAGTCTCAACCTTGCCTATGGTCATATATTATCTCATCCTAACAGACTCGTTGAGCCCAGAGATGAGGGCTTAATTTTGATACACCATCTTGGAAACCCACAGTGTTATGCCCCCTGACTTGAAAAGTCAAAGGGGTATCTAGTGGAGACCTCCCGTCCGTCCATACCAACATTTTCCGTTGCATCTCAGCCACTACTACTCAGATTTGAATGATATTTGGTGTTGTGATAGAACATCATGGGGGAACAATACAGTACAGACTACAATAAAGTGGAAACCTGGGCGTGGTAATAACGTGCTGTTTGGGCAATATTTGCATCGTATCTGAATATCGCATTATTTTTATAGCAATAACACATCAGTGGGTTGTGATTTGGCCGATCAAATGTGCTAAGATGATGAAATCATAAACCCAATATACTTGCTATCAACAGCATGTCCCACATGTACATGTCTGTGTTGTGAAAAAGCCCTGCCCCCCCCCCCCCCCCCCCCACACACACACACACATACACGCACACACAGTTGTGTTGAAAGGAAAGCATGCACAGTAGCATTTTTCACCAACACGTTAAAATCACCGTGTTGTACACTCTTCATTCAATGCTGCATTCAAAAATAAAAGAGGAACCCTTCTACAATCACACAAGTCCTTGATAATTTTGATACAGTGAATCGCTTTTATGAGTTGGTAGGGGTTATAACGTCTTGGGACTAGTTCATAAAAATTTGATATTTTTGGATGAATTGATGAAAATACCGATGACTCATAAGACAAGTGACTCATAAGACAAGAGAAATTCTCTTGAGATGGGCTCGACTTTTGGCGTGTTCATTTAACCTGTGATTTGGAAATATGGTCTTTTACATATTCAAACTGATCTATCGGACTGATGAGATGGAGTTTAATAGCGGGGCTTGGGAAATTCTGTTTCCTTTTTAGCTTAACTTGACAAAGTCAAGATAAGCTATGACCATCACGCGTGCAGGAATTTGTTGGTCTGTGAGTCTGTGAGTCTGTTCACATTTTCCTTTAGCACAGGCTACACCCCGTAGTTCTTGTCCGATCATCATGAAATTTCATATGCCGGTTTGAGGTCATGTCTAAATGAAAACATCCCCTTTTGGTCATGATCGGTCAACCATGATGGCTGCCCGAGCACAAAACCCGAAAACATTTAGCATAGTCTACAGGTCGTATTTATGAAGGGATTTCATTGTAACTTGGTAGGATGCCTCTGTATAATATCTAGATGAGAACATCCCCTTTTAGTCATGATCTGTAACCGTGATGGCTGCCCGAGCCCAAAACCCCAAAAATTTTTGCACAGTCTACAGGTCATATTTAATATGGAGGGATTTCATTATAACCTGGTAGGATGACTCTATGATGTCTAGATGAGAACTTCCCCATTTGGTCAAGAACTGTCAACCGTGACAACTGCCCAAGCCCCAAACCCGAAAACCTTTAGCACAGTCCACAGGTCGTATTTATGGAGGGATTTCCTTGTACCATGGTAGGATGACTCCATATAATGTCTAGATGAGAATGTCTCCTTTTGGTCATGATTGGTCAACTGTCATGGCTACAGGGTCCCGAAAACCTTTAGCACAGTCTACAGGTCGGATTTATGAAGGGATTTCATTGTAACTTGGTACGATGACTCCAGATAATGCGTAGATGAGAATGTCACCTTTTGGTTGTGATCATTCAACCACGATGGCTGCCTGCGCCCAAAACTCGAAAAACTTGAGCACAGACTACAGGCTGTATTTATGAATGGATTTCATTGTAACTTGGTAGGATGACTCAGTATAATGTCTAGATGAGGACGTCCCCTTTTGGTTGCGATCGGTCAACCGTGATGGCTATACAGGCCCGAAGCCCAAAAACCTTTAGCACAGTCTACAGGCCGTATGTATGAAGGGATTCCATTGTAACTTGATAGGATGACTCGTTTTGGAATAATGGTAACTTCCATTGACATACATTAAATGTGAGGGCCACATACATTAACTGTGAGGGCCACATTAACCCACCCCTCAGTTCTTCAGTAAAGTCTACAACTCATATTATATTTATATGCCCATTTTGAAAAAAATTTTGAGTATTATGTTAAGGCATTGTCTGTCTGTCTGTCTGTCTGTCTGTCTGTCTGTCTGTCTGTCTGTCTCTCTCTCTCTCTCTCTCTCTCTCTCTCTCTCTCTCTCTCTCTCTCTCTCTCTCTCTCTCTCTGTCTGTCCATCCATACGTCCGTAAACAATTTTTGTGTCACCTACTCCTCCAAAAGTTTACATGCTACATTGTTCAAACTTTGCACACTTGTTGATCAGTAATTGCCGTTGTGCAAGTGACAAGTGCAGGTAACTCCATTTTGTATTTCCAGAGTTATACCCCCTTTTTGTACTTAAACATTACAGTATTGTGTCGCCTTCTCCTTCAGCATTTTACATGCTGTATTGTTCAAACTTTGTACACATGCACATGTTGACCACCAATTGCTGTTGTGCATGTGACAAGAGCAAGTAACTCTCTTTTGTATTTCCAGAGTTATGCCCCCTTTTAGTACTTAAAACATTACATTTTTGTGTCGCCTACTCTTTCAACATTTTACATGCTATATTGTTCAAACTTTGCACACATGGTGATCAGCAATTGCCGTTGTGCATTGGCAAGGGCAGATAACTCCATTTTGTATTTCCAGAGTTATGCCCCTTTTAGTACTTAAAATATTACAGTATTGAGTCGCCTTCTCCTTCAACACTTGACATGCTATATTGTTCAAACTTAGCACACCTGTTGATCACCAATTGCCGTTGTGCATGTGACAAGAGCAGGTAACTCCATTTTGCATTTCCAGAGTTATGCCCCTTTCAGTACTTAAAACATTACAGTATTGTGTCACCTTCTCCTTCAACATTTTCCATACTGTATTGTTCAAACTTTGCACACATGTTGATCACCAATTGCCATTGTGCATGTGACAAGAGCAGGTAACTCTGTTTTGTATTTCCAGAGTTATGCCCCCCTTTTAGTACTTGAAACATTACAGTATTGTGTCGCCTACTCCTTCAACATTTTACATGCTATATTGTTCAAACTTTGCATGCATGGTGATCACCACGGGCGTATGTTGCCCCGCTAGGTGGTGCTCTTGTTATTAAAAACATAGCATACAGGGAACAGAAATTAACACATTCCCAATTATCACAATTCTTGTCTTATTTCATAATCCTTTCATAAACATTGAACATTATCCTTTTCATCAAACACAACACACAGACAAGTTAAGCTACAGTGTCATTGGCAATTTCATTTAAAATAAATTTTAATAGGCTCATTTTACACATTTAAGTAGGCCATTTTGTTGTTTTCACGAATATTTCTATTTCATTTTACATCACCCCAATTCGTGCTTGATATCACCATTATCAATCGCAAAAAAGAAGACTCCCTCTCCTCCTGTTGACTTTAAAGATTGAGAGCTTTGTATTTAAAAAAGTTTAAACTGCAGTTATGTAAACATACTCTCGAGAACTTTTGTGAAGCCGGATAGGCCAAGGGGAATCTGAGTATTAATTTCATCGACATCAACAAATACATCGACTGCGTCAGTTTGTTTAACATAAAAAGCTTTGCATGGTTCAAACCATCCATATTATTATACGTATTCACTGCTCTTTTTTTTATCCAAAAAATTACGAACGATAGTTATGAAAATATCGTGCAACATACGCGTTTGTCTTGCGATATTCGCCACAACATGATGAAAATATTGTGTTAATACTATAGGAATATTTCCATAATAAGGCACTAATATGGCATCATTAACAAAAGAATATTGCCTAATGGTATACTTTGTTATAGGCTGTACTGTACCTGTGCAGTCTAAGTTTCTTCCACACATATTTTCCAGAGTTATGGCCCTTTTTCACTCTTTTGACGTCCATCCATACCAACATTTTCCCTTGTATCTCAGCCACTGCTACTCCGATTTGAATGATATTGGGTGTTGTGATAGAGCATCATGGGGGAACAATACCTGTATAGCACAAGTTTCTTCCACACATATCTTCCACAGTTATGGCCCTTTTTTACTCTTTCGACTAAGAAAAGTTTTTGCAGGTCAGGGGCATTGGCCCACGCTTTGCGTTGCCCCTCGTGTTTAGCACAGTCTACAGTTCATATTTATGAAGTGATTTCATTGTAACTCGGAAGGATAACTTGGTATGATGTCTAGCTGAGACTGTCCTATTTTGGTCACGATTTGTCGGACTTTACCACCACCTGGTCGGGTGACCTAGATTCCTTTAGCACTGCCTACCTGTTGTTTTATGAAGGGATTTCTACAACCCATAGTTCTTGTCCGATCATCACGGAATTTCATATGCCGATGCAAGGTCATGTCTAGATGAGAACAACCCCTTCAGGTCGCAATCGGTCAACAGTGATGGCTGCTTGGGACCGAAACCCGAAAACCTTTAGCATAGTCTTCAGGTCATATTTATGGAGGGATTTCATTGTAACTTGGTAGGATGACTCCAGATAATACCTAGATGAGAACGTCCTATTTTGTCCATTAGTGGTCAACCGTGATGCACTTGCACGTGACCTAGATTTGTTTAGAACAGTGTACAGTTCATATTTATGAAGCAATTTCATTGTAACTTGGAAGGATAACTTGGTATGATGTCTAGATGAGACTGTCCTACTTTGGTCACGATCGGTCAGCCGTTACTGGCACCTGATCATGTGACCTAGATTCGTTCAGCACTGTCTATGGGTTGTTTCTGTGAAGGGATTTCATTGTAACTTGGTAGGGTAACTTTGTATGATATATAAATGAGACTGTCCAATTTTGGTCACGATCCGTCAACTGTGACTGTCAGAACAAGACTTACATTCCTATAGCAAAGTCTACAAGTCATATTTATGAAGGGATTTCATTGTAACTTGGAGGATGACTCATTTTGAATGATTTTACTGTAACTTGGCAACTTTGGTTGACATACGTGAAGTATGAGGGCCATATCAACCCAGGACTCAATTCTTTAGTACAGTCTACACCTCAAATTATTCTTATTGAAAACGTGGCATGTAGGGAACAGAAATTAACTTTTTCTCAATTATCACAATTCTTGTCTTATTTCATAATCCTTTCATAAACATTGAACATTATCCTTTTCATCAAACACTATTCACATTCAAGTTAAGCTACAGTGTCATTGACACTTTCATTTTTAAGAGGGTGGGGAAGGGGGGAGGGGAACAGTTGTTGCTATAAATGAAGTACTCAACAAAAAACATTTCTCACTAGTATTCTATTTGCTTGGTAAATGGGTAATTATGGTATTTAAAACAATACCAGATCGATACCAGCATTATTTTAAAATTACCAGTTTTTTGTAAGTGACGGTTTTGTAACAAATAGCAAACTAGCGACATTAAAGTCAGTATGTTATTAGGGAAATGCTGAACTCAACCAGTCTTTCTATTCTATCATTCCAAAAATATTCCCATTTTGCTGCTTTCAGATTCTACTCAAACAACTGTTTCATATACTCACTTATTGGAGAGAGTGTGTACCCGATTCAAACATGTACATTAACCTGTTCGGTTCTATAGGTCCGTACTGAGCATACACCCAAATTATGAGGCTCTGTGTTATAAGTCGAGACTGAGTTAAGGGATACAACATACAGGGAATGGATACCACAAGCTACAGATGATGTGTTATCATCCATTTGTTTTGCTTTTTCTTGCTTTTTACAGAAATATCCAAGACAAAAATATACTCAGCATCCAGTTAGAGTTACCATTGTTGATGTTCTTGAAATATAAATATGGCTCAAAAACCATTTACAACTGATTATTGTCTGCTTTATTTTTGTTTTAACTGGGAAAAAGTCGCAATATCCATGAATCTAGAGGTTTTGAGAGAGTCAAAACAAAAGGTTAAAAAATAAAATTGCAGCTTGTGGAACTGGGGTATCAAAAACAGGTGTCATGGTGATTCACCAGTACACCTGTGTTTTGATACCCTAGTTCCAACATTAACCCCCCCCCCCCCCCTCCTCGGTGACACCTCTGCTTTGTCAGGCCTGGCATTCTTAAAAATGCAGGAGGGCTAAAAATTGCTCTTCTCGCATGGCCTAGGGGGGCAATTATCTCTCCTCAAGCTTACAAAAGCTGAAAGTGGCAAAATGAGGTTTTTGCAATTAATGAATTTTGCCTAGTGGGCTTTGTACATTTTATTTTGTGCTGCTGTCAAGGTAGTCTCTGTGAGATGGCCACACTGCACCTCCCACACTCTGGGCCTTGACAAGGTCTGGAGGTGTGGTTGGGAGGGGTGTGTGTGTGTGGGGGGGGGGGGGTCAGTGTGATCACCTTACTGAGATCACTAACATAGCAGAGATCGGAAAAAATGTGGCTTTTAAGAATAGGCTGCTTTAGTAACAATTATTTTCTAATGCCAGGAGGGCTAGTTTTTGCCCTCTTTAATTTTTTTTAAGGTGAGCAGTAAGCGAGCAAATAAATCGCTTTCCTCAAAATGCCTGGTCTGCTTTGTTGATGTTCTTGAAATGTAAATATGGCTGAAAAAAAACCCTACATGTATACTTACAATTGAATATTTTTTGATAATTCATAATGGAGAAAAAGATATTTATAATAATCTACAATATTATTGGTATATCATTTAATTTGTTTGTGATTCAATTTTGAACACCGTGCAGCCCGATGCAAATCAAGTATTCACACCACATTTTAGTTTTTTATTGACAAAAAAGGAGTCCTGATATTAGAAAGTTTATTCCATGTCACTAGTTTTGTGATAGGCTTCTGTTTGATGTTTGCTGATGTGAAAGCTATCATGCTGTGACTGCAGTCACAGACCAACAGCTTTCACATCATGAAGTGTCACCGAATGGAGAAATTATCTCATTGACTGACCTGATGCCATTTTAAAGGGGAAAGATTGAGTTGTGATGATTTTTGCGGATGTTCCATTAATTTATTTTGATAGTGACCATTCCCTGACAGCAGTTTTTAAAAAACTCTTTGCAAAAGCTTTAAAAAATGATTGTCAGTTACTCTTAACTTACAGGCAAAAAAATTAAAAATGGAAATGTCATGGTAATTGCATGACCTATTTACCTATAAAAAATAAGAAAATACATGTAAGTTGATCTCAGATAAACCCTTTTTTTAAGGAACCCTTTTAAGTTGGCTCTTCTTCATATTCCGTTAGCAAGAGAATTCCTTAAAAGTCTTGAAATTTAGAATTCCTGTGCAATACAGTCGCCATGGACTGGTCATAATCCACGTGTGGACAGTGCATTTATACAAGCATTTATCAGGTAATAAAAATCATGATCAGCTAAATTTTAATTAATGAAGCACCAGGTTGCACCCGGTGCATCATTAATTAAATTTTTGATGATTATTCCTATAATTAGTGTTTGGAATCTAATATTATTGCATCTGTGGAAATATTGCCAACCCATGGAAAGTGATCAGTCTGTGATTGCTGTACTGTACTATGGACCTGAAAAGTATTGGAATACTGAAACTTTCCTGAAAATGTGCAAAGGTGGATCAAAAGTGCTATAACTTTGAATTGTGGTACATGCCAGGATTTCCCAAGATGTTGAATAAAAATTACGGGAATCCTTTCAGACTTGATGTACTGTTTTAAAGGTCGCCATTGTCAGTAAATACTCTTGCTTTTGTTAGTCAGGACTGTAAATCTGAAAATGTGAGAAATGGATTTAAATAAAAAACAATACATATGAAATCTACATGTGGGTGGGTATTATGAACTTTTTTTTCTTCTTTAACATTGTGCACTTCAGTCCATTTTACATCATTTTTCACCCCCGTGGGAACCCCGGGAAGTGGAGCAGTACTTGTTTACTGTGGTAAACAAGCTCTGTTTCACTGGTAAAATAGGACCCAGTCACTAATGCTTCGGGTGCGAGTCCTCTAAAATAGGCAACATGGGGTATAAACGATTGACTGACCTTGACTTTATCTCCATGTTGTGGTCATGATTAGCCATTTGCAGAAGTATGTGACCTTAAACAACAATAAATAAATAAATAAATTACATTATTTTTCAAAAGACTATTTCAACTGTAAGTCTGTTAGCAAAGAGTGTCCCAATACACATCTCGCAGTGCAAATATGGTTTATCTTGTTCTGGAAACATGTTATTTATTGAAACAACAGTGCCTTTCTTCAAGTGCTCGCTATTGGGAATTAATTTTAGTAATTTATGTTACTGATCTTCATACCCAGTATGAAAATCAGTAAAATTCTCAATAGTGCACCCCAGATTCGCCTTGAAAAATTGTAGTGCATGGTTTAACTAATAACCCGCTGAGCATTCAAAATATTTTTTATCAAATCTAGTCATAACTGCTTTGAAGCAGCCATGACTAGATTTGATGAAAAATCCCTGTAAATTTAATTCAATACATCATTTAGTCAACTCAGTACATCATTTGACGAAAATTATATATTAAATTTACAGGGGAAAATTTGGTTAACCCTTTACCTAACATAAAAAGCAGACGACACATGCAAAAAAAATTCTTGAATAACTACTATTTTCATTTTTTGTCTCAAAAACATAGGTTATGACCCCTCATTGGAACGAGCTCGTTCCAATGAGGGGTCATAACCTATGTTTTAGAAACAAAAAATGAAAAAATAATGAAAATTAATTGGCGAGTTTTAAGTATAGAGCTGGTTGTTACATTAGATAAAGGGTTAAAGGTGCCCAAATTATACTCATTTTAGTGGAAGAGATTTCTTCTCTGGGGCTGAAATATCTGCTAGCAGTGTGTAAGGAGTTAATGTGCACCTGCCTTTTCTAACATCAAACAACTGACTCCTCTAAAAAAAATTGATATTCAGTATATTACATATATATAGGTTAAACATATTTTATTACACCCCTAACGTCTAATTATAATAGAAATCGGTAAAAAATAAATTGCGTTCTCCCCTCACTAGTGAGATCAAACACCTCGGTGATTAACATTTCGTGTGAACTTGAAATTTACAAATGAATTTTCACAAGCTCAAAACAAAAGTTATTCCCGCTCCATCCGTGAGTATAACAAAAAAGTTGTTCTCGCTCCACTAGTGAGTATAACAAGACGTCATAATTACGTCATTTTGTCAACAATCCCGAAAACTATTTTGTGTCGATGTTCAACCCATCCAATGTGATCTGTGTCAGTGGAAACAGCGATCAGCTGATTGTGTAAACATATTTCTTGCATGGTATGGGCGTCGGTTTGGATCGTTTCAGTTGAAGCTTCAAATGAAAGGGGTATAATAAAAAGAAAATCCAATGTTTTCTTGTGAATACCAGGATTAATCTCATTCGTGAGTGAGAGAATTTGTATTTTCACTCGCAGCAAGCTGCTCGTGAAAATACGAATTCTCTCACTCACTCATGAGATAAATCCTGGTATTCACAAGAAAACATTAGATATCCTCTATTTATTTGCATATATGACAAAGTGGATTACATGTATTCATTTATATTCCAGGCTTCTATGAGTTCAAAATAATTAAAAATGAGAGTGTGCCTGTCTCGCTGGGCTTTAGATTAGTCTACCTTGGGGACACCAGATTCAAGTAAAAAATGTCCCCAAAATATGAGAAACTACATGATTAGTCAATTTACATACAAATAGAATATAATACAGGGCTTTCTAAGACCTATTTTGCATGGTGCAAAAGTATTTCTTAACAAATATCTTCATTTTAGAATGTTGCAACAAGATGTTGGTAGTCATCTCCTAATTTGGGGACACCCTTCAGCGGCTTGAATTTGGGGTAATTTAAAGGCCTGCTGTCTGGATTACTTTTTCTTCAACAAGAAGAGCATTTTGCATATTTACTATTTTTCCTGTGCTTCAACTTTAATAAGTTTTTATTTATTTTTGGTTTCAGGGACCTTCGTGAGTACACTTCCATTACTTCATTCAATCATTACCAGGATGATTTGTCTCTTTATACTTCTGTCTTTCATAATAGGAGAAAGAGATATGACAAATATTATGGAACAATATTGGAGTCAAAATATTTTTCCTCACCAGAACTGTGTATAAGCATTGGTCATGTACATGATTTCAACTTTATTAGGCATTTTCACAGTAGTTCTAGGAGGTTGAAAGAGGAGTCAAAAGTTGAAAAGACTGTGAAATCCCTAAAGAAAGAAGTAGAGGAAGCAAGCAAAACTGCAGAACCTAAAGATGTACCACCCATTGTTCCTGCAGTACCCCAAAAATCTCTTGGAGAGAGAATTATAGCAGAACTGAAACATTACTACCATGGTTTTCGATTACTATTTATAGATATTCGTATTTCATGTAAATTATTATGGCAGATTTTGAATGGGAAGAATCTTTCAAGAAGACAGCATAAACAGGTGAGTTGATGTGTACATTCACATTGTAGTTGTTTCCTTGCAATTATGCATATAAAATCAATCATAGAAACTTGTATTGTCATAGGCCTCATTTTTACCTTAACTTGACAAATACATTAAAATCAAAAATCCTTCTTGTTCAGGCCTAAGGGAATTAGTGTTTTGAGTGTGAATATCCATTGTATTTCACGGTGGCGCTGTCGATCCGTGGTTCTTGGTCCATCTGGATCGCTGTATAGCTCTTCGATGATCTTGTAGGATATGTCCTGTATTCATTACTAACCATAGTTGGTTGTTCACAGTTGTCAAGTTTCTGACATTTAGTTTTTCTACCATCGTCCAATTCTAGATCGATGGTGGTCGTTGTGCTGGCACTGGAACTGAATGTGAGGACACTCAAACTTGCCCTGGCTGTTGAGATTGCCACATCTAAAATTCCAAGTCTAAAGTATATGGATCAATATGTAAAAACGGCTCTGATGAGCATGAGAGGGCCTGGTTTTTTAGGTATCCCGTATAACGCTTTCTGACGAAGTTCGAATTGAACGAAACCGGTTATTCAAAAAGCATCATACGGGATACCTAAAAACCCAGGCCCTCTTGTGCTCATCAGAGCCGTGTTTACATATTAACTTGACAAAGTCAGGACAAGCTACTGCCATCACATGTACGGTAGTCTGTGAGTCTCTCAGTCTGTTCACATTTTGTTTTCACTCAGACTACACCCCGTAGTTCTTGTCTGATCATCACAAAATTTCATATGCAGGTTCAAGGTCATGTCTAGATGAGAGCATCCCCTTTTGGTCGAGATCGGTCAACCATGATGGCTACGAGAGCCCCAAAACTGTAAGCACAGTCTACAGGTCGTATTTATGAAGGGATTTCATTGTAACTTGATAGGATGACTCCAAATAATGTCTAGATGAGAACGTCCCCCTTTGGTCGCAATCATTCAGCCTTGATGGCTGCCCAAGCCCAAAACCCAAAAACCTTTAGCATAGTCTATATGTCGTATTTATGGAAGGATTTCATTGTAACTTGTTATTAGATTGCTTTTTATTCTACACATCCTTTTCAGGGCTTTAAATGTGCCCAAATCGTGGCAAATTTCAATGGATATTTTTTATTTTTAAACCTGAAAGTAACTTACCACAGCTCTTCGCGGAAACCCTGGGAAGTGAAGCAGTGCCTGTTCACTTCGGTAAACAGGCTCTGTTTTACTGGTAAAAACAAGACCCAGTCACCAATGCTTGGGTGGTGCAAACCCTCTCTAAAATGGGCAACATGGCTTATTAACACTCACCCCTGTTCTTGAGTTGATACTCATGTTATGGTCATGATTAGCCATTGTGCAAAAATATGTGACCTTAAACACCAATAAATAAATAAATAACTTATCACAGCAGAAAATAAAACACTTCACCAGCTGAAAAATTTTAAATATTTTTAAGGTCCTACAAAGTAGATCTTCTGTTTCTCAGGCTATTTTTTTATAAAATTGCATGTGTGCAGGCAGTTTTTTACTTTATTTTTTTTATTTTTGTAATTATTTCTTTGCCATCAAAAGTTCATGTTCTTGATTTGTTTTATGTTTTAGGCCTCATAATCTGCAGAATACCATGGTGGTGGTGTATTTCGTTCCTTGAGTGCAAGAAGACTTTGCAGTGCTAAAGCATTGCAAAGCCTTGGCACCCAAGGGACAAATTTATCAGTTTTGTTAACTTGGGTAAAATATCAGTCATACACCATTTAATTTTTATTTTTTTAAGTTTACATTGGTTATAAAAAGAGAGCATGCGGCAACCAAAAGGACCATGTGAGAGGGCCTGAGAAACAGATTTTTAACGTTTTTAGGCCTAACTGAGATAAATAACGACAGGATTTTAGTATGTTTCCTATTTTGGGCACAGCTTTTACCACCTTGACTTTAGGGTAATCTAAAGGCCTGCTTGGAGGTTGGGGTTTCCATACATAAGGGCCAAAGGGAGATTTCTTGGATGGAAATTTGTTTGAATCCAAAAAGATTTCAAAAATGGTGATGAAAAGTGAGTACCATTGCTGGTGCAATTCTGTTGTGTGGTGCACCAATAGATAGGGCTTTGTATAACCTGTATTAGCTTCAATACTGAACGAGTTGACTGTCTTGCTGTTTAGAACCATCATTAGGTTTTTACAGCAGTTGAACAGATGGGGAAATATTCATACATGTATATTGTAGAGAACTTTATTAACCCTGGAACACGTATGACCGATTTTTTGGTCCAAAGAATAAGTTTGTCCCATTTTTGTGTTATTATAAGAGGGCTATACACGGGGCATTGGTGATAAAATAATAACTGCAGTCTGCAGCCAATTGGCTGCAGACTGCAGTTATTATTTTGTCCTTCCTGTTTATTGATATTGGACTGACCCATCTCAATGTAAGTGTACACAAAGGCGATACCAGTGCGAGAATATTGAATTTGAGATGCTATTTTCATTTGTTTTTGTTGATGTCTTGATTTCGCTATATTTTATTTACTAGTCGAGTGCTAGAAGCCACTATCAGGTCTCTACTGAAAAGTGTTGAAAGCCACTTTAGTGGCTTTACACTGTGTGCATTAGCTTGTAATTTGTACATCAGTAGATAAAGAAATATTCATATAAAAGTATTTTGCCAACAGGCACTCTCCAATAAATTGTTACAAAATAATTACTGATGAATAAAATCTAGCTAAACTAAAACTGGAAGCATTGTACTTTGAAAAAAAATATTTATGTTAAAAATCACATTTGAAAAATAATCTAACATTCTATCAGTTAAGGAAATTTTGCCCCACTTGAAAAGTGTGTTGCGATCGAATCGCGAAAGAGATCACTTTTATGATCACAGTACAGTACCTGTACAGGTAGATCGGTAGCAGCCTGGAGGTATTGGGGGGCCCCTGCAATTGGGGAAAAGATATGCCCCGAACCCACGTAGTTTGATTTTCAGGTATGAAATTTGCCACATCCTTGACTCCGGAAGGCTTGTATGTTACACCAAAATTTTTTCCTTTCCTGTTTTACAGTAATACTGCAAATCTGGCATGCATTTTGAGTGTTAGTACTGTTACTGGGGGAATGGAGGGAGTATCAGAAAAATTGTGCTCTGATATCCTTTAAAACTGACTCCAAGGGTTCCCAAATATTTGGAAAAACAATTTGGAATAAATTTTTTTTTTGTTCTAATGTTTGTCCCAGAGCCTGGAGTCCCCTGGACTTATTCCGTCCTTTCCATATGGGTGTGCCACTACTGATGTAGATCATTTATTTATTCATTTATTGGAGTTTAACCCTTTACCTAACTCAAAAGGAAGACGACACTTTCAAACAAAATTCTTGATTAATTAATTTTTTTAAATTTTTTGCATCAAAAACATAGCTTATGACAGCTCAAAAAGGTGTCACAAGCTATATTTCTGAGACAGAAAATGAAAAAAAACAATGAAAATTGAATGGTGACTTTGCGATTAGCGCTGGCCGATTTTGGCTGTTACGTTGGGTGAAGGGTTAACTGCACTTTTGACAGCCTGGATTACCTCATGTCAGATAGTTAAGTTTTATGGGTTGAGGAAGCCAGTGTACTCAGAGAGAACCTCTGAGCCACAGCAAGCAACTGGCAGTTTCCCCCAATGTACTAACTCTGCATAAGCAGGGTTATCATTGGTTGAAGGCAAGTGCACCATCGACATGCAGCATGCTATAGCAATCAGGATTAAGGGTTTTGCCTAAGAACACGACGCAGTTACTGCTGTTCAAAATTGAACTGTGAACCTTTCAGTTTGAAGTTTAATGCTCTTACCACAGAGCCTCCACTTTCCTGGATGTAAATCATTAACTCTTCACCTAACATGAAAAGCAGATGACACTTGCAAAAAAAATTCTTGAATAACTAATTTTTTGTCTCAAAAACATTGTTTATGACCCCTCATTGGAACGAGCTCGGTGAGCTTGTTCCAAAGAGGAGTCATAACCTATGTTTTTGAGACAAAAAATGAAAAAAATAATGAAAATTAATTGGCGATTTTTGTGAATAGCGCTAGCCGGTTTTGGTCGATACTTTGGGTAAAGGGTTAAACATCAGTGAAACATATTTTTTCGTACCCAAGTCAAAGTTCCAGTAATTTCCTATAATAAATAAAAAAGTTTGTTTTTTCATTCAGAATGTGACATGTTTTTGTAGCTTGTTTTGATATAGAATAAACGCATAGTGTTTTCAAGTAAAAAGTTTATTCTACAAGTAGGATTAAGAATGAAACCAACGAGCCTCTGACAAGTCGGTTTCATTCCTAATCCTACGAGTAGAATAAATGTTTTACTTGAAAACACTATGCGTTTATTTTGTTTATCCCATAAATCATTTTCAGGGCAGTCGCTGCAAAACACTACGAGAAGTGAGGAGCACATTGGTCCAATTTGCTTGACAAGCAAAACTGTAAAAAATAAACAAGGTGCAGTGATACATTTCTGTTAAAAAATAATTCCCCTACAATCTTGAGCTAAATTTGCAAAAATACTTTATTAAACGAACAATGTTTATCTTTCTTATTTTTGTTGTTTACTGTTGTTTTTTCTGTCATCGCTTCAACTTGAGTTTTATAAACAAAGCAGACGACGCATACATTTGTTTATTTACACTTTCATAGTTTGGAAAATGAAACATCACTCATCATGCTCCCGCCTTTTACATTCGAACTTGTATGCTTTTCAGCGCTTGGTTTCGATTGATTTACTTTGTGTTTTCTTTGTTAATTGTTGTTTGTTTTATTGTGAGACAGAGTTGAAATGTGTCATATATTCTAAAACTAAACATTTCAGCGATGGTCAGCGTTTGATAAACGTCAGTTCATTATGTCTCCCACAAACGTAAAACAGGTCATGACAACACAAATGTGGTAGAGGACAGAGTTCAGCAAGTCCGTCTCTACTATAGGAATAAATTCTTTCAGTGTTAAACCTACAGGGAAAATTTCTCACCCTACTAGCAGCTGCTACCAGGTGAATAAAGCAAAACTTTTTCCAAGACTTTTATTGTTCGAATAAACAACCATTTATGGGATAAAATGGGAAACATGAACTATGATTTGAAAGAAAGGAAGAAAGAGTGTGGACAAAATTCATTCAGTGATGTTGAACTGACAGGGCCCGGTCTGTCAAAGTTGGTTGAATGAATATCTCTTTGGCCTTTTGATTGCCTCAAAAGAAATGAGGCATTGACCCTTTACCTAACGAATTGGCTGCATCCTTTGATGTAATTTTCAAATTGAGAAGTTAAATCAATAATATTTTTCAAAAAATTTCAGCAAAACAATATGTCCAATGAGGGGGGTACATGATTTGGCTTTATTGAGATTTTTTGAAATATTTGAAAAATAAATAATTGAAATAATAAATTTTGATATAGTGTGCAAACTGTGCATTGGGTAGAGGGTCAAAGGCAATCAATTTTTTGTCTGTCTTCATTAATGAACTTTAGACAAATACATGTAACAAGAAAGTATTCTCAAAAGTTCCTTGATATTCATCTGTTAGATTTTCCAGGATCTACTTTATAATAAATATAACTCCATGTTCTTTGATTTTGAAATGACGTGCTGTGATGTAAAACACTAGGAAAGAGCTCAAGAGCCTCAGAGCACCTTATTGGCTCTGTTAAAGAATTATTAACCCTTTACCAAATGAGTCGGCCATAATTTACAAAATGAGCCATTGTGAAAACAATTATTTTTTAAAAATCTTTCAACAAAGCCATATCATGTGACCCCCTCACTGGAATGTGCTCATTGAGCTCATCCCAAAGAGGGGGTCACATGTTATGATTATGTCAACATTTGTTATAAAATTTGAAAAAATAATACTTAGAATAATAAATTTAGAATAATAAATTTTGATATTGTCTGCATTGGATAAAGGGTTAAGGAAAAAAATGGGTAGTGTTGAAAGAACTGACAACAAAATGCGATGACAAGTTTATGAATGTTTTTGTATATTACTTATTCTCATTTTCGGAGCGAACATCCCACATGTCGGAAATATTCTCATTATTTATATTGATGAATGCATGAGAATAAGATCTACTTCTCGAGAAAATAAATAAATTAATAAATGCTGGTTGGTAGAGCTGTAGGTTTTTCAAAATCCAGTTCGGTTTCGTTTTTTTCGTTGAGGAAAACCTCGGTTTCGGTTCGGTTTCTGTTTTTCCCCCAGTACTCTCTCTTCCATGTAAATTGTGCATATTTCGGATCCTAATGATACTGGAATTGGTGCAAAGTACAGTTTGACTTCAGATATTCAAGCGACGGCCCCTGATTGACAATGTGGGAAAATAATGGACAATTGGACATACTTTTACTGTTGTTTGGTAAATTGATTTGGGTATTTACTATTTGTATATTTCATGGTAAATATATACTCGCCCAAAAAAGAAAGTGTGCATTGCAGAAATTGATCAAACTCCAAAAAAATAATTTCATAGGTGTAAAGAGTGTTAACCTGTTCATGAATAAGTTATATTGAACACAAAAACAGCTTTCCCCGTTAAAATTGCATTAACGTTAAATGACGTGCTGCACGTTTGTGAAAAGGCATGTTTTGCACGTGGAGAGTCTGAAAATTCATGCAGCAGTGTGAATCCTTGGGTATTTAAACACTAAAGTAAGGCCTTCCTATCGTTCACATTCAAACTTGCGCTGCTGTTAAAACGACTCCACATTAGCATGCCAAGATTGACAATGAATCAACGTCTCCTTGCCCTGGGTATGATTAGAGCTGACAGAACACATAGAGAGGTTGCCCAGCATTTGAACTGCCACCGTAACACTGTAGACAGGCTAGTCCAACGATATGCACAACATGATGACGTTCGAGACCGAACCCGCTCCGGGAGACCCCGAGTTACCACCCCTGCACAAGATCGGTATATCCGTGTCGTCCATCTCCAGAACTGGCAACAAACGGCAATTACGACAGCCAGGAACATCCCTAACCTGAGACGGATACATCCTCAAACAGTAATCGACCGGCTGAGAGAATACGGCTTACGTCCTCGAAGACCTGCAATTCATCCGATTTTGACATTACGTCATCGTCGTGCTCGACTGCAGTGGTGTAGACAACATCTCAGGCATCCCTTACACTGGTGGCGACGTGTTTTATTCACAGATGAATGTCGTTTCCATCTTTCATCATCAGATGGCCGCCAGAGAGTGTACAGACGTCGAAACGAACGCTATGCAGATCCATGTGTCGTGGAGCGAAACTGTTATGGGAGAGGGTCTCTCATGGTGTGGGGTGGCATCACTGCCTGTAACAGAACTGAGCTGGTCATTATTGATGGCAATCTCAATGCAGCCAGATATCGTGATGAAGTGCTTACACCTGTTGTTGTCCCATTTCTGCAACGTCACGGCCCCGGCGTCATTCTACAGCAGGACAACGCCTGACCCCACGCAGCTCGTGTTGTTCAACAGTATCTGCAGCAACAACAAGTGGATTTTCTTCCCTGGCCCGCAAATTCGCCCGATATCTCACCCATTGAGCACGTATGGGACGAAATGAAACATCAGCTACGTTGGCTTCCCCATGTACCGTCAACGCTTGTGGAACTCCAAAGACAGCTTATCAGAATATGGAACAACATCCCACAACACTTCCATGCTAACTTGTTCATTTCCGTGAGGCGTAGATGCACAGCAGTAGTCGATGCAGACGGAGGTCATACCAGATATTGAGTGTGTGACTTTTGTTTGACCCTTAGTGTCTTTTACTCTCCATGGCACCAAGAGTATTCGTCGTAGCGTAATGAAATTTCTCGTGTTGATCACAAATTGATTCATCTGTGATTGAATAAAATTTCCATGAATGAAAATGATATATATCTTTTTTTAGTGTTATTTTTTAGCATGCACACTTTCTTTTTTGAGAGAGTATATGTACTATAATACTACTTAACTTCTACCTTCATATCTTACACTTTCAGTAGATGTCAGTCTTCAGTCTTGCGTGATTGCGTCTGTAAGTTGGACTGGTCAGTAAGTAGCTGAGTCCATCACAGATGTCACCGAGTTGTTTATTTCCATTGATGTTGATTCTGACGTCATGGAATACCGACAAATAAGCATGTTATTGGAGCCGACTGACTCGACCCGAATTTGTCCGTTCCATTAACATGCTTACCATTAACATGATTTAGAAAAAAGAAATATCCCCCCCCCCCCCCCAGATGTGCAAGCCAAAATGCTACATTTTATAAAAGCAAATACAAAATTAATTTTTAAAAAATGATGACTGGTATTAACTCCACAGTTCCTCCCCTATTTCCTATTTCTAGCTCAACTTTGACAAAGCCAAATTTGAGCTTATGCCATGGCCCGTCGTCCGTCTGTCTGTCTGTCCGTCAACAATTGGATACGGCTCGGGCTAGAGGCCGTATTTATGAACCGATCTTTACGAAACTTCTTGGGTACCTTTGTTATGACCGTGGGACGAGAACGAGTGTTTTTGGGTGCGGTCCAAAATTCAAGATGGCTGCCAGCCACCATTTTGTACCGACGATGCAGAAATCTTTTTTTTGTACAGAACTTCCATATGAAAGCTCTGATTTGAATAATTTTTTGTATGAATGTTTAGTACAATGGGATACATCACATATAATACAGGTTTTTTTCTCGTGCGTAAATTATGCAAATTAGACTAACTTTGATGTTTTTTGGTGTTACTTTCAGCACGGTAAGTGCAAATGCCAATACGGCTCGGGCTAGAGGCCGTATTTATGAACCGATCTTTACGAAACTCCTTGGGTACCTTTGTTATCACTGTGGGACGAGAACAAGTGTTTTTGGGTCCAGTCCAAAATTCAAGATGGCCGTTGGCAGCCATTTTGTACAAAATTTGGTGCAATCAGATTTTTGCACAGAACTTCCATATGAAAGTGCTGATTTGAATAATTTTTTGTGTGAATGTTTAGTACCATGGGATACATCACATATAATACGGGTTTTTTTCTCGTGCAGAAATTATGCAAATTAGATGAACTTTGATTTTTTCAGTGCTACTTACACACAGTAAGTACACATGTCAATACGGCTCGGGCTAGAGTCTGTATTTATGAACCGATCTTCACGAAACGTCTTGGGTACCTTTGTTATCACCTTGGGATGAGAACGAGTGTTTCTGGGTGCGGTCCAAAATTCAAGATGGCTGCCAGTGGCCATTTTGTACCGAAATTAGGTCTAATCAGTTTTTTTTACACAACTTCTATACGGCTCAGGCTAGATAGAGGTCGTATTTATGAACCGATCTTTACGAAACTTCTTTGTTATCACTGTGGGATGAGAACGAGTGTTTTTGGGTGTGGTCCGAAATTCAAGATGGCCACCAGCAGCCATTTTGTACCAAAATTAGTGCAATCAGTCTTTTGTACAGAACTTCTGTATGAAAGTTCTGATTTGAATAAATTTTTGTATGAATGTTTAGTAACATGGAATACATCACCAATATAGTACGGGTTTTTTTCTCGTGCAGAAATTATGCAAATTAGATGAAATTTGATTTATTCAGTGCTACTTATACACTGTAAGTGCAGATGTCAATACGACTCAGGCTAGAGGCTGTATTTATGAACCGATCTTCACAAAACTTCTTGGGTACCTTTGTTATCACCTTGGGACAAGAACGAGTGTTTCTGGGTGTGGTCCAAAATTCAAGATGGCTGCCAGTGGCCATTTTGTACTGAAATTAGGTCCAATCAGTTTTTTGTCACAACTTCTACACAGCTCATATTTGTGAACTGATCTTCACGAAACTTCTTGGGTACCTTTGTTTTCACCTTGAGACAGGAATGAGTGTGTTTTGGGGTGCCTTTGTTATCACTGTGCTATGAGAACAAATATTTTGGGGTTCAGTCAGACCCACTCTGGGAAAGATTTTTTTCTAGTTTAGCATCTGACTGTCACCCACCTTTACAATACTTTACCTATATATTTGTTACAGGCAACGGTCAGTATTTATGTACAGACCGTTACAATACTTTATATGTACCTTTGTTATCAGGTCATTACCTAGATGTTTGTCATTGCTGTGTCACATACTATACATGTACATGTCTTTGTCTTGACAAGTTGAGCTACAGTGTCATTGTTTTTTGGAAGCGTGCCCTCCCCAGTCCCCACATACACTGCTGATGTTTATCGAAAAATAATCTTGAAAACCGGTATGCTTTGACAGTGTTTGGGTCCATGTGTTAATTTTTGTGAAACCCTGAAGCAGCACGTGTTGACCTCATTGTCGTTTATTCTATTTTTAATGTTGGAAAATTTTGTTGATGTTCAGTGCACTGAATATGTTTATTCAAAGCAATAATAACTCTGTTCTGTTGCTGCTGCATGGTTTATACTGCATTATATGGATTTATTTGTGGGACCCTTTCATAATTGTCATCATTTAAGGTCAGTTCAACATAACATGTGTGGGTTTTTCTCTTTCCAAATCTCGAAGGAGTCTAATGAAAGCACACGTTTTGAAAACAAAAATTTGATTGGTCAGACATGTCAGTTTGAGAAGGAAAACAATACTTATCTGTCAATAAATAAAGAACAAGTTTGCAAATAATGTTGTTTTAATAATTCTATTTCCATTGTAAAATATACTGTGCATACAAAACATGTTTTTAACATAAGCAAAGAAAGTTGAAATATTCAACTGAAAAGAAAATCATTGTCATTTTGGATTTACCGGATTTACCGGTATGTTTCACTGGGATTTTCCCACCACACCAGTCCGGGACGACATCTGAGTGGCTTAAAAAAAATATTTTTTGATCAAAAAATGGTGTCTGAAAACAAAATGTGTCTGAAAATTTAGATAAAATATGGTATTTATATTTCAATTTCTCCTGTCACTGAGTTGAGTTGAGTAAATTGGTAAGTTCAACTTATGAATAGAACAAAAACAGATGTGGAAGGAAGATGTCAATGACAGAAAACATTAGTTTTGTTTTTTTCTGCCATGTTGGCGGTCTGCGATCAACACTAAACTGTCAAATTTAACGCTGTCATAGACTATGTAACAATGACAGGCATTTTATACAAAAAAACGAAAACCGTACAGTGTACATTTTTTTCGGTGCGGTGTTCGGTTTTTTTTGAAAACCGAACCGAAATTTCGGTAAACCTACAGCACTACTGGTTGGGCCATAGAAGGGCGTAATCTGAATCCGAGTCAGGTGGCCAGCCGAGATATAGTTTATT
This sequence comes from Pictodentalium vernedei, assembly GCA_031216915.1. Lineage (NCBI taxonomy): Eukaryota > Metazoa > Mollusca > Scaphopoda > Dentaliida > Dentaliidae > Pictodentalium > Pictodentalium vernedei. The sequence goes on along the minus strand of CM062295.1, from coordinate 308,388,670 downwards.
TTGTGGGGCACTTCCAACCAAATTGTCCATATCTTTGTTGACTTGGAAGTGGTATAGTAGCAATTACCCTCAAAATATGGCAGAATCAGGTGTTAACCAAAATAGGCACTCGAAGTGGGGCTTGGTAAATGTAACATATATGTATCCAATAGCAGGAAGTAGTCAGTTGTTAATTTGTTCTGAACCCACTACATATACGAGTGTGTGAGGATTTATTAGGTTGTATGCGAGGATGTGTGTGTGTGTTGGGGGGGGGGGGGTGTATGTGTGTGTGTGTGTGTTCATGTATGTGTATTGAGTGTTTGTGTGTGTGTGAACATCTCACAACTATATATATCTGGTTTGCATATCATTTGTAGGATTGTTATTCTTGTATTTTATTGTTTTCGAAGTGTCATACCCCTTCTTTGTAGTGTGGTGGTGCAATAAATTCTAATTCTAATTCTAAATTCTATTACAGCTGACCAGAACAACTGCTGATTTATTTCGTCTTGTACCATTCCTTGTCTTTGTGATTGTTCCTTTTATGGAGTTTTTATTACCTGTTGCAATAAAGTTATTCCCTAATATGTTACCTAGTACATTCAAAGAAGATAATAGAGAGGTAAGTGACACTAATAATCATCTTGTAAACATAAGAATAAATTGGCTGTTTACTCTTCGTAATATAGTCTTACTCAGCCAACATTTTTACTTTCCATATGATCAGACGTAGTATTACGATCACAAAAGTGGACAGAGAATTTTGACCGTATCGCGACTAGGTTGTGATCCTGTCAAAAGTATCTTTCTGCTCTTTTCCCTACAACACTATACAGTACAGCTGCCGTGAACTGGTCACTTTCCATGGGTGGGCAATATTTCCACAGCCACAATAATATTAGATTCAAAACACTAATTATATGAAAAATCATCAAAAATTTAATTAATAAAGCACCGGGTACAACCATGTGCTTCATTAATTAATATTTTGCTCATGATATTTTTTGTTACCTGGTAAATGCATGCGTGGACATCAATGCCCATGCGTGGATTACAACCTGTCCACTGCGACTGTACTGTATATATAAAAATCTCACACACTGGAAAAGAAATGACAAAACATTGAATCTAAGATACTATTTGCATTTGTTATCCCCCACCAAACTCTATAGAAATGGATCCTGTCCATCTGGACATCCATCCATCCATCGATCTGTCCAGACATTCGTTAGTGTGTGCATGATATTTTGTGAATGTGATAATTTGAAAAAATGTAATCTGATTTTCTCGATACTTGTTATGGCAAACATTGTGAGAAGAGCTTTGTTAGATTTGATATTCACCAAACTTTCTTGGCTCTTTTGGGACTTATAGTATGAAGCAGTGCATGTTCACTGCAGTAAACAGGCTCTATTTTACTGGTAAAGTAGGACCCAGTCACCAATGCTTGGGAGGTGCAAACCCTCTCTAAAATGGGCAACTTGGCTTATTAACGCACACCCCTGGTCTTGAGTTGATACTCATGTTGGGGCCTTGATTCGCCATTGTGCAAAAATATGTCACCTTAAACACCAATAAATAAATAAATTTAGTACTTATACTCCTTTTTTTGAAAATTTTATGTTTGTCTGATAATGACTTTGTGAATGTAATAACTTGAACAAATGTTTTTGGATTTTCCTACAACTTGCTATAGGCAGACAGGGTATTTGATGACTGGATTCACATCACAAAATGTTATTCAAAAATGTCCAAATGCTAACCATTTTTCTTTCATATTGGCTTTATATTCACTATTTATCATCACTCTTTGAAACAAAGATGGAAACTGCTAATCAAATTTTTAAAAACAAAAAATACCCTGGCAGACATTGTGGGAAAATCTTGGTCAGGTTCGATCTTTTCCAAATTTTCTATTCTTTTTGGATGTGATGTGAGAACCTGAACAAATGTAATTGTGTTTTCATGAAACTTACTATTGGCATACATTTGGAGAAGATTTCGGCCAAGTTTGATATTCACCCAATTTTATCAGCTTTCTGTACGAGTTATGCCCTATTTTTGACAATTTGATGTTTGTCTGATAATGACATTGTGAGATGATCTTGTTTATTTTTGTGTCGCCCCCCCCCCCCTCCCACCCCACGAAGTGGGGAGCGATATATAGGGATTACTTTTGTCGTCTTGCATCGTCCGCGTCGTCGTCCACGTCACACTTTCTCTTATCCGCCACTCCTCATTAACCTATGAATGGATTTTGATGAAACTTTCAGTGATTCTTTATCACATAATGGCATTGTGCACCTCCTATTTTATTTTTTGATCCGCTGTATTTTTTCCAGAGTTATGCCCCGTCGTCTTGCGTCGTCCACATCGTCCATGTCACACTTTCTCTTATCTGCCACTCCTCTTTAACCTATGAATGGATTTTGATGAAACTTTCAGTGCTTCTTTATCACATAATGGCATTGTGCACCTCCTATTTTATTTTTTGATCCACTGTATTTTTTCCACAGTTATGCCCCTTTTCCACTTAGAATTCTGTCTGAAACGCCAGGCGACACACGTCTTCCATGGAAGACTCACATCTAAGTTTATCATAAACATTTAGATCCCCATTCTCTCTTTATGGGCAGGGGATTTTGTCATCTCATGGCATGTGCTTGTTTTTCTTAATTCGGGTGTTGATTTTGCAATATTTTATTTATGATATCTTGATCCATAGTGTGTAAGGTGTCACGATCCTGTTGTGATCACAGTACTGTAACATTTGAAATGCTAAGTGAACCTTGGCATTTAAGAGAACTGTAGATGTTAATCTCGGATTGTCGTATAGTTTACATCAGATACTATAGCAATAGCATGTACAGCATTACATTCATGGAACTAGAGTTGAAACGGTGAAAGGGTTTTCTTGATCCATTAACTACATGGATAAACCTTGGTTAACCGATTAATCACTTGCCCTTACAGGTAGCTGAATAATTGCTGTACCGTTGATGATTTATAGCATTAACCCTTTACCCAACGTAAAGTCCAAAATCGGCCAGCTGTACATACACGTACAAAAATCTCCAGTCAGATTTTATTATGTTTTCAATTTTTGTGTCAAAAACATAGTTTATGATCCCTCATTGGAACGAGCTCGTTGAGCTCGTTCCAATGAGGGATCATAAGCTATGTTTTTGAGACAAAAATTGAAAATTTTTAGTAATTCAAGAATCTATTTTGCAAGTGTTGTCTGCTACCCGCATTGGGTAAAGGTTAACTTAAGAATGATCAGTTCCAACTACTGATACAGTATAATGATCATGCAAGTGAACAAGTATGTCATCACGTAACTTGCATGCTTTACTCTGACTCATATAATTGATGTGAGTCAGTCTGACAATGTTTGCCTGTTTTGGAGCAAGTTTGTTAACTCAGAAAATACAGTACTTCAAAAGTAATGGTTAATCGATCAATTACTTTTTTGATCGATCAAGACATTGATCATTGGTTAATTGATTAATCGGTTAACCATTTCAACTCTACATGGAACATATGTATGTCAGGGTAAGAACTTGAATTTGTGAATGTTATTTCTTTTAATGCATTAGAAAAATTAAATTTAAGTTTATGAACTAGTTTACGTCAATTAATAACTGTAACCATTAGATTCTACCACTGGAAACTAGAACTAGTTCAATATTCACCAAATTTCCCAGCTTTTTATGTTAAAAATTTGGTAGTTGTCTGATAATGACTTTGTGAATGCATTAACAGGAAAAAATACAATCAGATTTTCATGAAATTTCTATAGGCATGTATTGTGAGATGATCTTATGTTTTATCATAAACATTTAGATCCACTTCTCTGCAGGCAAGGATTTTGCCATCTCGTGGCATATGCTTGTTTTTCTTGATTTTGGAGCTGATTTTGCAATAGTTTATTCTTGATATCTTGATCCAAAGCATGTAAGTGTGTCGGAACCTAATGGCGATCCCATCAAAAAAACTACCACCATTCTGATTACGGTACTGTAACATTTGAAATGCAAATAAGCCTTGGTGTTTAAGAGGACAATTGATGTTAATCTCGGATTGTCGTATATTCTATATCAGATATTATACCTCTACCCCATACAACATTACATTCATGGAACATACATATGTCAGGGTAGGAATTTGAATTTGTGAATAATTTTTTATGCCCCCGCGATGAATAGTCTGGGGAGGGGGGTTTGTATTGTTTTACCCCTGTCCATCTGTTTGCCCATCCGTCCGCTGTCTGGCCATCTGTCCATCCACATCTGGGGTACATTGTTTGTCTGGCTAACTCCTCTTACAGTTGTCACGCTAGGACTTTTTAGCTCACCTGAGCAAAGCTCAAGGGGAGCTTTACTAATCACTTTCTGTCCATCGTCCATCTGTCCATCCATCCGTCCGTTTGTCGTAAACTTTACATTATCGACTTCTCCTCACAAACTACTGGACCAAATTCAACAAAATTTGCTGTGCATGTTCCCTATCATATGTGAATTCAAGTTTGTTCAAATAAAGTTGCCACGCCCACAGGGGGCACCATAGGGGTCATAACTCTGATAGCACCCATGAACTTCTTTCCAAAATCAAAAAAAATCTTCTTCTTCAGATCCACCAGACAGAATTCTTTCATATTTGGTATACAACATCTCTAGGGGGGTCAGATTCAAGTTCAAATCTAGATTCATATTTGGGCTCACTATAGAAGCAAATTTCTTAAAAAATCTTCTTCTCCAGATCCAGCAGGCAGAATTTTTTTGATATTTTGTATGCAACATTGTGGGGTGAATCTGATTCAAGTTTGTTCAAATCGGACCCCTGGATTCATATTTGGGCTCAGTATAGAAGCCCAAATTCGAACTTAGTGCATTTCAGCCAAATTTCTTAAAAAATCTTCTTCTCCAGATCCAGCAGGCAGAATGTTTTGATATTTGGTATGCAACATTGTGGGGTGGATCTGATTCAAGTTTGTTCAAATCGGCTCCCTGGGTTCATATTTGGGCTCAGTATAGGAGCCCAAATTTGAACTTAGTGCATTTCAGGCAGATTTCTTTAAAATTCTTCTTCTCAAGATCCAGCAGGCAGAATCTTTTGATATTTGGTATGCAACATTGTGGGGTGAATCTGATTCAAGTTTGTTCAAATCGGCCCCCTGGATTCATATTTGGGCTCACTATAAACGCTTGAATTCGAAATTAGTGCATTTCAGGCAAATTTCTTTAAAAATCTTCTTCTCCAGATCTAGCAGGCAGAATTTTTTTGATATTTTGTATGCAACATTGTGGGGTGAATCTGATTCAAGTTTGTTCAAATCGGGCCCCTGGATTCATATTTGGGCTCAGTATAGAAGCCCAAATTCGAACTTAGTGCATTTCAGGCAAATTTCTTAAAAAATCTTCTTCTCCAGATCCAGCAGGCAGAAGTTTTTGATATTTTGTATGCAACATTGTGGGGTGGATCTGATTCAAGTTTGTTCAAATCGGACCCCTGGATTCATATTTGGGCTCACTATAAAAGCTTGAATTCAAACTTAGTGCATTTCAGGCAAATTTCTTTAAAAAATCTTCTTCTCCAGATCCAGCAGGCAGAATATTTTGATATTTGGTATGCAACATTGTGGGGTGGATCTGATTCAAGTTTGTTCAAATCGGCCGCCTGGATTTATATTTGGGCTCACTATAAAAGCTGGAATTCGAACTTGGTGCATTTCATGCAAATTTCTTTAAAAATCTTCTTCTCCAGATCCAGCAGGCAGAATTTTTTTATATTTTGTATGCAACATTGTGGGGTGGATCTGATTCAAGTTTGTTCAAATCGGCCCCCTGGGTTAATATTTGGGCTCAGTATACAAGCCCAAATTTGAACTTAGTGCATTTCAGGCAAATTTCTTTAAAAACCTTCTTCTCAAGATCCAGCAGGCAGAATCTTTTGATATTGGGTATGCAGCATGCTTAGGGGGTTAAGATTCAAGTTTGTTCAAGCCAAGTCCCTGGGTTCATATTTGGGCTCACTGTGGTAGCCCGAATTATAACTTAGTTCAAAATGAAGAATTTTCTTTAAAAATCTTCTTCTTCAGATCCAGCAGTCAGAATGTTTTGATATTTGGTATGCAGCATCTTTAGGGGGGTGAGATTCAAGTTTGTTCAAACCATGTCCCTAGGTCCATATTTGGGCTCATTGTGGGAGCCCGAATGATGACTTAGTTCAAAATGAGGAATTTTCTTTAAAAATCTTCTTCTTCAGATCCAGCAGTCGGAATGTTTTGATATTTGGTATGCAGCATCCTTACGGGGGGAGGGGGAGATTCAAGTTTGTTCAAGCCATATCCCTAGGTCCATATTTGGGCTCACTGTGGGAGCTTGAATTGTAACTTAGTTCGAAAATCGAAATGAGGAATTTTCTTTAAAAATATTCTTCAGATTCAGCAGTCGGAATGTTTTGATATGTGGTGTGTAGCATCCTTTAAGGGGATGAGATTCAAGTTTGTTAAAGCCAAGTCCCTGGGTTCATATTTGGTCTCACTGTGGGAGCCTGAATGATAACTTAGTTCAAAATGAGGAATTTTCTTTAAAAATCTTCTTCTTCAGATCCAGCAGATGAATGCTTTTGATATTTGGTATGCAGCATCCTTAGGGGGGTAAGATTCAAGTTTGTTCAAGCCATGTCCCTAGTTCCATAAAATTTGTCTCTCATGACTTCATTCCTTTGTAGTGTTGATGAACCATGTCTAACTGAATGTGGCCCCAAATACTTCTTTGAACCACTTTGTTTGAATCACTTTGCCCGGTGAGCGATTAAGGCCCCTTGGGGCCTCTTGTTTTATTTCACAGGGTGTTTGTACATATACCAGAGGTGTGCATATTATCAGGATTTTGATTTGCTTCAATATTTCCCAAAATTACAGGTTGTGGAATTTTGTCAATTTTTTGTAGAATTTCACCTGTATGGTACGTGGTTTGTTTGACTAACTCCTCTCACACTTTTCAAGCTAGGACCTTTTCATTTCACAGAATGTTTGTACATATACCAGAGGTGTGCATATTGTCAGAATTCTGTTTTTCACAAATTTACAGGTTGTGGAACTTAGTCAATTTTATTTAGAATTTCACCTGTATGGTACGTGGTTTGTCCAGCTAACTCCTCTTACAGTTATCAAGCAGAATGTGTGTGATAGAACATGCTGGGGCATCATATGTGAATTACATACACAGAATATTGACATGTACAATAATAAATCACTGCAGTGATTTGTAACAAACCTCCTGTGTCCTTACACTGTGCTGTAGCATACCTTTTTTCTGTTATGATTTAACAAATGATGCACCAATTTTCTGATTGCCACTTTGTCGGGGGCTACCATGGCATTTGCGAACTCTAGTTTTATAATGCTTTAGAAAAATTAAATTGCAGTTCATAAAATAATTTTCATCAATTAATAACTGTAAACCTCAGTTTCTACCACTGGAAACTATAAACTAGTTTCTGTGGCTTAAATTTGTCTTCTCCCTAAAGTAGCTGGAATTTGAGTTTCCACACATGGAAACTGTGTGGATATGAGCAGTTTTGATTTTATCCCCCACCCCCTGCCCATACGAAACTCCGGGAATTGAGGCGGTGCTTGTTCACTCTTGTAAACAAGGTCTGTTTTACTGGTAAAATAGGACCCAGTCACTAATGCTTGGGATGCAAGTCCTCTAAAATAGGCAACATGGGGTATAAACGATTGACTGGCCTTGACTTTATCTCCAATTTGTGGCCACAATTAGCCATTGTGCAGAAGTATGTGACCTTAAACACCAATAAATAAATTATTAATAAATTTTTATCCCTGACAAAACGAAGTTTGTGGGGATACAGAAATGGGATCTGCCTGTCCATCTGCCTGTTCGTTTGTTCATTTGTCCATTCATTCGTCCAATCATTTGTCTGTCCATCTGTAACAACTCTGGATCTTCATATCTCAGTCAGTGTATGTTGGATTTGAATGATCTTTGGTATGCTGATAGACAACCATGGGGGAAAGAATATTCGCAAGTGAAAGGTTTTGTCCTTTTTTTTTTGTCTAGAGTTTTTCTTCTTTTTTTGACGTAGAAACCTTTCAACTAAGAAACTCATAGTGGGGGAAACAAGTCAAACAAGTTACAATAAAGTAAATATCTATTTTGGAAGTAATGAGGCCAAAAAAGTCTTTAAACTATGAAAATGAGTGGTAGACAGGATAATTTTTTTTTGACAAATCACAAGATTGTTAATTCTGTTATCAGGCATTTACTGTTTAATATATATTAATTGACAAGTCAAATTTGAATTAAAGCATGGTAAATGGTTGGGTGTTTGAAGTTTGTATTCTATTTAGTGTGTAATTTCAATAAGCAATATCCATTCAAATGGACATCAGTGTACTTGCATGGTACACTTGTATTTTTCCCTCAGTGCCCTCAGTGTAAATATAACAATGTTTCAGACAGAAATGTTTCTGATCAACCTACCTCACAATTGTTTACAACAGGCTTGCACTACAGTGGAAGTCCCTAACTCAGAAGTATACTCATTTTTTGTTCTTTCCCAAGTTATTTCTGAAAGAAAAAGTGGTGCAAAAGCACCAAGAAAAAAATAAGCGAAAACTGGGCCAAGTGCGGCCAGCGCACACTCAGTAGGGGAACTCTTCTCTGTAGTAATCCACAGATTCTGGTACCAGTGAACAGAACCAACGTGTCATTCTATTTGAATCCTCCAACATTGGAGTTAATGTGATCAGTGGGGAAGTGCAGCCAGTGCACACTCAGTAAGGGACACTCTTCTCTGCATTAATCCACGGATTCCGGTACCAGTTCTTAGAACCAACGTGTCATTCTATTTGAATATGACAACATTGGAATTAATATGATCAGTGGGGAGGAAGGATTCTTACCCGAATAAGAAGACAGGAGGGCCTCCAGGTAAATAATTGTGGTAGGTATAATAAAGTAAATTTACCATAAAATTTAAATTTCTTATCAAGCTACCTCACAACTGTTTACAACCAGCTGAATAGACAATAGGAGGAGGGAATCACATAACCAACCCCAACATAACCTGAATGTGCTGAACCCGTGGACAGAAAAAGAGTACCCAAGGCCTATAAAAACCATCACATCACAAACATTGATATAGACAATGAGAGATGAGGCATTGGCCATGTGTGACACTGTAATGCAAGCCTGTTGTAAACAATTGTGGTAGGTATAATAAGAAAGGAAATTTACTATAAAATTTTAATTTCTCATCTTGTGGTTATGTGGACTAATAATAATGAGGCCATTTTAATATGAAGTTTACATGCACATATAATCTTCATTTTTTTCTTTTGCAAATTATCAAACTTCATTAATTGTAAAGGTAAACTCCTGAAACCAGCATTTATTTTTATTTCCTAGCAAGAGAAGTTGAAAAAGCAGCTCAAAATGAAATTGGAGATGGCAAAGTTTTTACAAGGAACGATAGAAGAGATGGGTCTTCAAGCTAAAAAGAAGCATGGTAGTATGCAAGTAGAAGAATTCTCTGCATTTCTGAATAAGGTACTTACATTTTTTCGCTATTCATTTCAAGTATTTTGCAAAAGAAAAAGCACTGTGATGAAAAAAGTGGACAGAAAAGTGTGATTGGATTGTGTCACAATTCAGTTTAAAAGTATCTTCCACTTTTCTGCCTGCAACATGACAGATAGAGAGGCAAGGTTATCTGCAAAGAGCCCAAAGTTTAACTTTGTGCAATATGAGGAGATTTCTTTAAAAATCTTCTTCTTCAGATCCACCAGTTCTTTCATATTGGGTATGTAACATATTTAGGGGGATTAAATTCAAGTTTGTTCAGATCCATTCCTTAGAGTTTTTCCATAAAATTTGTCTTTCAAACTGCAGTGACATAACAACCCTTGAAAGTTTGGCAGAGCTTGTCTATAGCTGATAGACTATGAAGCAGTCAGGAAGACCTTTGATAATAATCATCTGACATGGACACTAGAGTTATGAATAATTTTATGACTTCATTCCTCTGTAGTGTTGATGAACCATGACTAGCTGAATGTGACCCAAAATACTTCTTTGAACTATTTTATCAGGTGAGCTATTAAGGCACCATGGGGCCTCTTGTTTGATTTGGTTTTGGTCAGTTTCGCAAACTAAAAACTGAACTATCATGATCGCAAACTACAGTGATTTCAGTAATTGAACATTTTCCCAAATGCTATTTTGATGCTGGATCTAGTGATGAACCGTTATGGTAAACGAACCATCGGTTGATGCCGATGTTAAAAATCTAATAAGCGGTCGATACCAATGCCGATGCCGACATTTTAAGTTCCATGAAAATTCATGAATAACTTGATCGAACCCTGCAAAGTTGCAATTAGAATCTTGATGTGGGGTTGTATTTCTTGGTTCCTGGTCAACCTGCCACCAAATTAGCTCTCCCAGACAATTTATCTGGATCAGCTCGCCCCTCAATCAGGGGCAAGTTTACCAGCCTTCAGGGGAGAGTTGACCCGGGAAATTGTTTTTCTTTAGACCTCGCATTTTTCAATTAAATATCATCATACTAACTGAAATACTCACCTTCGATGTTTTGGAAATCCTTTTACTTTTAAAATGTCTGAGAATTAAAAAATGCAAATAAATTCAATAAAAATGAAAATAAATCTAGGAGATGCGCTTGAAGAAATGAACCAATGAGAGCACACAAACACTCACAACATACTTACACTTTGTCGCCATTATCCGATTTATTCCTTTCTTCCCATATCGGCCATATGACCAATAATCAACATTTACATTTGCAATAGACCTTTCCATTTTGAAAATAACGTGATTCTGCCTCGCCATAGAACATGCATGTTGTATTGTTTTCAAAAAAGCCGCCTTGTATAATTTACTTCACTTGTCTCCCTCCTGATTTTTTAGCTCACCTGAGCGAAGCTCAGTGGGAGCTTTACTGATCACATTCTGTCCGTCGTCTGTTGTCCATCGTCTGTCGTCGTCCGACGTTAACTTTACATTATCGACTTCTCCTTCAAAACCACTAGCCCAATTTTATTCAAATGTTGGGTAAATATTTATTACCTAATGCCAATTCAGATTTGTTCAAATGAAGTTGCCCCTCCTCCTGGGTGGTGCCATGCCTCCAAGGGGCACCAAAATCTTTGAAAATCTTCTTCTCATGAACCAGCAGTAGCAGAGACTTGATATATGGTATGCAGCTGCTTTTTAAGGTGTAAACTCAGATTTGTTCAAGAGAAGTTTGATGGGCTATATTTGGCGTCGTTATGAGAGGGGCAAAATTTTTGGCCCCGCCCAAAATTTCTATTTTCCAAACCGAGAGGCTGATTTGAACCAAATTTTATGTGAAGGCTTATTGGGTCATAAGATCCTAATTTATGCTGATTTTTTTTTCCCCGTAGCCCCGTGGGAACCATAGGAGCTAGAAATAGTAAAAAATTAAAACGCCCATATCTCCAAAACTGCACGGCACTGAGAATTTTTATTTGGTGTGAAGCTTCCTTAGGACCAACAGAAAGGATTGGTAAAAAAAAAATGCCATTGGTTTTATCATAGGGTACAGTTTCGGGACTTTGAAAAAGTTCTGAGGCAGCACTTTTTAACACTGTAGGTAATGAGAAAAACATTAAAAAATCTTCTTCTCCAGATCCAACAGGCAAAATCTTTTGATATTTGGTATGCAACATTGTAGGGTGGATCTGATTCAAGTTTGTTCAAATCGGCCCCCTGGGTTTATATTTGGGCTCAGTATAGGAGCCCGAATTCGAACGTAGTGCATTTCAGGCAAATTTCTTTAAAAATCTTCTCCAGATCCAGCAGGCAGAATCTTTTGATATTTGGTATGCAACATTGTGGGGTGGATCTGATTCAGGTTTGTTCAAATCGGCCCCCTGGATTCATATTTGGGCTCACTATAGAAGCCGGAATTCGAACTTAGTGCATTTCAGGCAAATTTCTTAAAAAATCTTCTTCTCCAGATCCAGCAGGCAGAATCTTTCGATATTTGGTATGCAACATTGTGGGGTGGATCTGATTCAAGTTTGTTCAAATCGGCCCCCTGGGTTCATATTTGGGCTCATTATAGGAGCCCAAATTTGAACTTAGAGCATTTCAGGCAAATTTCTTCAAAAATCTTCTTCTCAAGATCCAGCAGGCAGAATCTTTTGATTTTGGGTATGCAGCATGCTTAGGGGGGTGAGATTCAAGTTTGTTCAAGCCAAGTCCCTGGGTTCATATTTGGGCTCACTGTGGTAGCCCGAATTATAACTTAGTTCAAAATGAGGAATTTTCTTTAAAAATCTTCTTCAGATCCAGCAGTTGGAATGTTTTGATATTTGGTATGCAGCATCCTTAGGGGGGTGAGATTCAAGTTTGTTCAAGCCATGTCCCTAGGTCCATATTTGGGCTCCCTGTGGGAGCCTGAATGATAACTTAGTTCAAAATGAGGAATTTTCTTTAAAAATCATCTTCTTCAGATCCAGCAGTCGGAATGTTTTGATATTTGGTATGCAGCATCCTTAGGGGGGTGAGATTCAAGTTTTTTCAAGCCATGTTCCAAGGTGCATATTTGGGTTCACTGTGGGAGCTTGAATTGTAACTTAGTTCGAAATGAGGAATTTTCTTAAAAAATCTTTTTCAGATCCAGCAGTCGGAATGTTTTGATATGTGGTGTGTAACATCCTTAGGGGGGGGGGGGGGGGGGGGGGGGGGGTGAGATTCAAGTTTGTTAAAGCCAAGTCCCTGGGTCCATATTTGGGCTCCCTGTGGGAGCCCGAATTATAACTTAGTCAATATGAAAAATTTTTCTTTAAAAATCTTCTTCAGATTTAGCAGTCGGAATGTTTTGATATTTGGTATGCAGCATCCTTGGGGGGGGGGGGGGGGGGGGATTTAAGCTTGTTCAAGCCATGACCCTAGGTCCATATTTGGGCTCACTGTGGGAGCATGAATTGTAACTTAGTTCAAAATGTAACTTATTCAAAATGAGGAATTTTCTTTAAAAATCTTCTTCTTCAGATCCAGCAGTTGGAATGTTTTGATATTTGGTGTGCAGCATCCTTAGGGGGGTGATATTCAAGTTTGTTAAAGCCAAGCCCCCTGGGTTCATATATGGGCTCCCTGTTGGAGCCCGAATTATAGCTTAGTTCAATATGAGGAATATTCTTTAAAAATCTTCTTTTTTTTAGATCCACTGGTCAGAATCTTTGGATATTTGGTATAAGCTTTTCTTAGGAGGAGCAGATGCAACTTGTTGAAATCAATTCTCTGGGTTGATATTTAGGCTACCATGTCAGGTGAGCACCCTCAGGCCCCCTGGGGCCTCTTGTTTTCATAATACAGTACTTATAAATAAATCAAAAATGAAACCAGAACTGACAGTCTGACACTATTTGTTTTAATAATTTTCCACACCAAATGATCACCCTTCCAGGCCAATCGCCATTGTTTACACAAACAATATGGCAGTGTGCATCGCATTCTATGGCGGGACAGAATAATGTGATTTCCAAAATGGAGTAATATAGAAAAGCTCAATTTTAAACAAGAATGTTACAACTTAAGAAACTGGGCTGGGATTTCCATGTTATAATAATCATACATGACTGTGTGACAAATTGAAATTGTGGCTAAGTTTTAAATTATTCATAGAATATTAAAATGCACAGAATTCTAGAATCAATAGTATTGACACATTCCCCAGAGGTTTCACATGTAAACTGTTTTTGACGATATGACTATGAGTAAAAAAAAACAATGGTTTATTTTGACCATATAACAATCGACGCACTCCTATTGGCAAAGGATGCCCTTTTCTGCCGATGCTGATGATTTGTCGATTACCCCATTATCGGCCTATGTCGATCGCCAATGCCGGTAATAGGTTCATCACTTGCTGGATCACATTGATATTTATTTATTTATTTATTGGTGTTTAAGGTCACATACTTATGCACAATGGCTAATCGTGACCGTGACAGTTTTATGGGTGGAGGAAGCCGGAGTACCCGGAGAGAACCACTGAGCAACGACGAGCAGCTGTCAGCTCTCCAACATCGTAACTCTGAACTCTGCACCACAGCACAGGCAGGGTTAGATTGGTTGAAGACATGCGCACCATCGACGTGCAGTACGCCTCAGTACACAGCGTCATTGTGCCCCCATGTAGGCAATCGGGGTGAAGTGTCTTGCCCAAGGACACAACGCGGTTGCCGCAGGTGGGATTCGAACCGAGGACCTCTCGGCTTGCAGCCTGCACCTCTACCAACTGAGCCACCGCGCCCCTGATCACATTGATAGCTGAATCAAAACACCAAGAGATACTTTTAGTTTCAAAAAATTAAAATAATCCATAACAGTCCACAAATTAGAGCATGAATTACATGAAACAGGTTGAATGTGACTTGGTTTTGTTTTTCCATTCAATACATTGAAATAAGTGACATATAATACCAGACTGAACCAATCTTTACGACAGTATTTTTTGCCATCGCAAACTGTGGCCACAATTATTTTTGGCTTGTTTCAAATATATCTTTCGAACAAAACAGACCATCGAACCCCATTTAAAATATTTTTCATAATGAGCACCTCACAATTAAAATCAATATTAAGTGGGATCAACTAATGTTTTTTGGAAAATCAGTTCATATACAAGTGAAAAAAATGTTCTATTTCCAAAATTTTGAACATATTAATCTTTGTGAAAAAAAACATTTAAATGTTATCATAAATGACACAGTTCATAAATAGAACCAATCAAATGCTTCAGTCAGCAAAAGAAAAGAGAATTCTCTGCTAATTTTCTATAAAAAGCAATACAGCAGTACTATTAGCAGGAACAACCACTGAGCTTGCTTTCCTTCAGGTTCTTGTTCCTTTGCATGTTTTGAATTGAAAGCAATGAATCTGTGTAATAAACAAACACATGCATCAGATTCGCCATCAAGCTTTTAATCCATATAAAGCAAGTTTTGTTTTGTGTTTGTACAAGTAGAATAACCATTCTAATCAACTATCAGTAATGTATGAGTCAGTGTGCAACCACGTCAAGCTGCTCGTATCCGACACTTAGCTCTACACAATTGGGGATGTTTCACTATCAAAATCGGATGTTTTGTCAACACCACAAATTATTGGTTTGTGATTTTTCCTACATATGCACTGGCCACATTTTGTTACCTGCCCCCTGCCCTCCCCACGCATACACACATTTATCTCTAAAGAAAATTTGTTAACACAGAGAAAAACACTTTATTTTTTAGTTTCTTTTATATCTGTATGTTATGAAATATTTTAAGATCAAATATTGAAACAGAAAAAATATCGATTCCAATACTGAACTCAAAATTTCAATCTTGCACATTTCTAATTATCAATCATTGCAAATTATCCAAACCATAGAATTTAAATGACCGCTGCTGGTACAAAGGCAAAGGTGTATCTTACAGGAATTGTTTTTTAAAGTATATCAAGACTGTTACCATTTGTCATAACATAGGTACCATTACAAAACATTTGTACAACATTGTGGAAAAGATATTCTTACCTTTATAAAACATTTGTACAATAGGCCAGGCTCGTGTACTTACGCAACAACAGAGTTTTCCAGCCTGAAAACAGTTTCAGGGCTTTAACTTGTGATTGTTTGGGCCTAGGATCATCTGCAGGACTTACATCACAAAAGTGTCTAGTTGCTTGTAGGAGCACTTGTCTGAAACCACAGTGTTTGATGAAGTTGAATACGAATCATTTCTCTGTGAGAACCCCAGGAATTGGAGCAGCGTTTGTTTGTTTACTGAAGTAAACAAGTTCTGCTTTACTTGTAGATTAGGATCCGGAACCAATACCTGGAGTGGAAGTCCTCTAAAGTGTGCAGCATAGGTAACCGGTTCTCATCAGATCCCCGAAGTTAAGGAACCTCAATCCCAGTTAGTCCTCGGATGGGGTGACCATCTGAGCGATCGATTCGGTCTCCCGCGTTGTGTCCTTGGGCCAGGCACTTAACCTCGATTGTCCACCCAAACTTCAACTTTCTTTGATGGCTGTTGTATTTTTAAACTGAATAAGCTTTCCAGCAGCCAAAAGAGGTCATGGAATATCTTAGAACTTTGTCCCTAAAACCATCCAAATACAGATGTCATTGGAACAAGCTCAGAGGGCTGAATCTAGTGATATCCATATTTGTTTGATCTTATTGACAAATGCCATTAAAATTGTTCATGTAAAATTAAATATAATACATTAGAATGGGCAGATGGTCTGGGTGTGAAGCATATAATGTGAATTATTTATGTGCTGGCAATATGCACAAATCTCCCTGATAAGTATGGAAATCTCCCTTACAGCTTGACAAAATCTCTCTGACAGTCATATTCAGAGGTTAAATGGTTTGGTCTTATCTGTCTCTTTTTACCTGAACCCCACCAAATTATGTATTGCTTTTAGCTGTCCCTTTTTTATGTTGAAAATTTATTTTATCTATAAAACCTTACAGGGTTCTGTGAATTACTCCATGAGTTCTTTCTTTGTCCATCATCTTCAGAATTTCTTGTGAGTTTATTGATGACATCAATCATGAGTTCATGGCTCAGTAGATTAGAGGTGCAGGCTGCAAGCTGAGAGGTCATTCGTTCGAATCCCACCTGCGGCAACTGCATTGTGTCCTTGGACAAGACACTTCACCCCATTGCCCACATGGGGGCATGGTGGCGTTGTGTACTAAGACGTATTGCACATTGATGGTGCATATGTCTTCAACCAAGGCTAACCCTGCTTCTGTGGAGTTAGTATGTTGGGAAGCCTTACAGTTGCTCGGTGGTTCTCTCTGGGTACTCCGGCTTCCTCCACCCATAAAACTGTCCGACACGAGGTGACACTTGCTGTCAAAAGTGTTGTTAAACCCCAATAAAATAAAATAAATAAGCATGAGTTCAGAGTTTGTGAAATGAATTGAACAAGTTTTAATATTTGTGACTTTGACTCATGAGTAATAGTCAAATAATTTGATCTCTTAACGACGATAATAAACATTTACATTCAGTATGGACTTATAATATGAGAGTCTCTTCTTTTTTACATGATATTTGCTAGCGTATTACATGCAGTACAAGCTGTTTCATGGATTGTGTTGCAAATGTATAACTTTCAATTATAACATCTGGATATTTTTACACAGTATACCAATGGCCCAGACATAGCTGGTGCTAACTCTAAAATATCTAGGACCAAACACAAATTTTGCCCCCCAATCCCCAAAATTTGCATGCAAAACCGAAAATTATAAGTCCTAACTGGTCCTCCATACATTTACCCTTTGCGTATGCGCAGACGTCAGGAAGTGACCAGAATTGGCGCCAACACCATTCTTTGTTTGGCCCTTGTCAGATAACCACAAACTGACTTTTGTGCTTTTTAAATCTCAATTAACAATGATGCCAGACACAAATCAATGGTTAAATTGGTGGATCCGTCATCATTGTTGATAATGATTTTTCCACTGTTGGTTTAAGTATTTCTTCCCTAACCTCCCTTGATCCCCCCTGTTAAGCTTCCAAGCTTTTTGGCTTGTTTTTTTTAATTTTTTATATAAAATTTCTTGGGAGTTTAACATGTTATACAGTTTATTTTGTATTTCCCCAGGGTTACGTCTTCACCCTTAGGGTGTTTAGGCATTTTTAGTCATGCATCATACTTCCACTGTATCGTTTTTTCTTCTGATGAAGATCTTGCCTTACATCGGATAGTTCAAAAATCTGTTACTGACTTTGGGCCATGTTGCCTGGGGTCTCGTTTCCGGGTTTATATTTACAGAGGAACAAGAACATGGTGATGTTTACGTGACGCCGTCAGATAGTGTGCTTCCGTCGTCGCATTAATTAGTCAATCAGAGCCAGCGGCAAAAGTGCTCATGAATAATAGACAGTGCAATAAACCACAGTGTGGTTTCAAATCCCTGTTGCCAGCTAGCTCGACCGGTGAAGTGGTACTCTGCCTGAGGGTACTGTGACGCCGGGTGTGTCTGTTGCGGTCAAGGAGAGTGGAAAGGGTAGAGCGAGCACTATAATATAAAATCAATATAAGGCTCACCCTGTGACGACGGAAAGGAAGAAGCCGGCAAGTTCAGTAAGAAGCTTGACGAGGTCTGAAGGACCGCGAGCGAGAGAAGGCCCCCTCTCTCTTTTATTATAACATCTGGGGCCAGATGTTATAGATCGGAACTTGCATCAGTCGGAGCATACGTCCACGCCTCCCATCCGGTACGCTCTGTTCAGTTTACAGCCGGGGTTGGCTATAATTACGGCGTCTTCAACATCTACCAAGCACAAACGACCATACCTTGGTTACATGACTTCTGATATCCAATCTACATCGCCGAGAGATTCACTCTTCGTCAGTAATGTCGCACCATACAGTAGCCAAGGAGACGAGGCCTCATTTATAGGGACGTCCGCAGAAAAGAGCCATCTTGGACACACTGTCACAGGAGCAGCTGGCGCCCATGCAACAGAAGACCGCTGCTCCTTAGGCCTCTGTAATGAACTTGCTGTTGCAGATTGCGCAGCTCATCGCAGCAAATGCAGAAGCAGACGACGGCAGTCTCAGATCTTGAGCTTTCGGAAGGTGCTGGGTCGGTCCAGTCATCTGCGCGTTCAGATGCCGATGACCGTGAGTATAATCTGATTCACTTGGAGGATGAAAGGGATTTGGAGGAGAATTACCCTTCCCTTTCGGAACAACAGGGTGGCGATAGCGCTTATGCATCTATACTTCCCTGAGTTTGTTCCTGAGAATCAGAATGCAGCGACAACTCGAAAATAGCACTATTCAATAGCTTAGACGAGGCCTCATATATCGGGACGTCCGGAGAAGGTGCCATCTCGGACATTCTGTCCCGGGAGCAGCCAGTGGCAAGAAGACCGATGCTCCTTAGGCCTCCATTACAGTTTTGCTGACGCAGATGCGCAGCTCCTTGCAGCATCCCAGCAAGTGCAGTAGCAATTGATGGCAGTCTCAAAATCTGAGCTGTCGCATGGTGCTGGCGTCGGTCCAGTTATCTGTGCATTCAGATGCCGTTGACCGTGATTTCAGCTAATTCAGACAAATGATGAAGGGATATGGAGGAGATTTTCCCTCCACATTCGGAACAATACAGGGTTGAGAGGATTTATTCCATCAACACTACCCTGAATGTGTTCCAACGAATCAGAATGCTGCGTCTATTTACAAGAAACCGCTAGCGTTGTTGCACGCTAAATTATCTGGAAAAAGAGAAGGAATGTCTTTTCCGGTTAAGTATAGTCAGGTGTCGCAGGCTTTTGGCCTTTTAGACGACTCCACATTCAACTTTCCAGTGGAAAGAAGTAAAGCGGTTTCTTGTCATCTCCTTCTGTAGTTCTGCTGGTCAGAAAACAGTGAAGATGTATTGAGAGTTCCTCTGCGCTTGAATGAGTAGGCTAGGGACCTAGCTATGGCCTTACCTTCGTCATTCATTATTCGCTTGGTCACAATTGAGACGACATTTATTCATTCAGAGCGAATTTAGACTCACTGTATTATGCAGATCACCTTTAAGAACTGTAACGCTACATCTCTACGGAAAGGAATTGGAGGATGTTTGTACCTCATTTAGAGTCCTTTCCAGGGCTATATATTCATCACGTATAACTCTGTCTTAACAAGTTGCTAATTCAGAGTTAAATAGACGTGACAGAGCCCTTGCGTCGTCATCCTTAATAGATGACAAGGTGAAAAACTCTCTTAGAGTCACTCCAGTTTCCAGACACTAAGTTTTTGACGATAAGCTTTCATTGGTTTATGAACAAGCTACAAAGAAAGCATCAATACTCTGCTCCTTTTGTCGGCGTATATTCGACAACCATTAGTAGAAAGGAGTAAGGGAGGACGTCCTAGACAGAAGGTCGCCTATAAGGACTCCCTGTGAGGGAAAAGTTTGCTCTCCTATAATTACTCTAGGGATCGTCATATAGAGACTTGAATACGGGGCTTACGTCTGATCGATACTTCTGGTCAGATGCCCCTAAACTGCTGGGTCGAGGCTCTTCGCGAATGAGACACAGTTCCTCCTTCTGTAGGCCTCACAGGACACCCTAGACAGAAGGTCGCCTATAAAGACTCCTCGTGAGGGTATAGTTTACTCTCCTATAATTACTCTAGGGATCATCATATAGCGACTCGAATATGGGGCTTACGTCTGATCGAGACTTCCGGTCAGACGCCCCTAAACTGCTGGGTCGAGGCTCTTCGCGAATGAGATGCTGTTCCTCCTTCCGTAGGCCTCGCAGGTGCTACAGGTGTGAGTTGGGACCTCTGTTGTTTTGCAGTTGATGGATGGTTATCAATATGAGTTTCAATCTGGATAACTTACAGAGACTAGTAGTTCAGAAGTGTGGTTTCGGATGGCCTGCGGCTATCTTTTCGAGAGAACCACAACTAATTAATGTCTGATGGACAATGCTTTCATCTAATCCTTGCATAAGAGTCTCTCCAATCGGAGGTAAAGGTTCTCTTGACAATGATGTTAATAGAGGTCGTCGAGAATCAAGATTCTCTCGAATTCTGTTACTCGTACCGAAGCCTAAGAGCTCGTTCCGACAGATAATAGACTGGAGCTTGTTAACAAGTTTATCAAAGCTCTAAAAGTTTATTTATGGTTATCATTTAGTCGGTTAAAATTAGTGTTCGAGTGATTGAATATGCTATAGGCATAGATCTAAGGATAGCTTTGGTCTGGAGATAGCGCCCTGAGCTGTCACTCGAATATTAACTTGGTAATGTCTCATAACAATCTGGTTCGTCTGCCATTATCCAGAATGAATTAGTTTTATGTGACTGATGGAGATGTGCTGAGCGGCTACGCATCTTCTTAAGATGGGTCGCTTACGCACACGCCCCCTCCAGTTATTCTTACACAGAACTGGAGTGTGACAACACATTCGATCAGGACCAGTATTGTTTTAATGGATATAGTAAACAAAAAGGTCCACATTGAGGCAGATTTTCAGTGGTTAACTCATTAGTTCCGCTGCAACTGCCAGATCTGGCTTTCACGATTATGACGTCAATAGTTTGGGGCACGGCCCTGAGTCCTACAGACTATAATTGCAGGGGTCTGAGACCCTCAGTTCCTGTAGAAACACATAATCATCAAGAATGATGTCAATATTGTTAGCACTATATCAATGCGTTCACGCTTGTTAAGAGTTTGTTGAACAACTCAATAGTGGTAGCGTACATCAGGAACCAGGGCGGCACCCATTCACTTTTGTTATAATACCGAACGGAGAATCATTTTCATGTCTCTCTATCCGTCATATACCGGGTCATCTGAACGTACTAGCAGACTCGCTCCTCGGAAAGGTCGCCTGTTTCATATGTATGGTCGCTCAACATGCGTTTATTTGTACAGTTTTGCTACCAGTGGGATCACCCCATGATTCTTTAGTTTGCGACGCACCAGAACAATTGTTACTGTCATTTGTGTCGCCATGCACAGATTTTTGAGTGCAGGCAGTAAGCGCTCTGCAAATTCATGGGGAGGAATAATAGGATATGCGTATCCTCCTATTCATTTGATTCAATAGCTTATCATTACATGTACACTCCATATAAAACCGCACTTCGCGTACCCCACTTTTTGTGTAGAAAAGTGGGGTACCCAAGTGCGGTTAGGAGAGAAGCATTACATAATCAATTAGTGCTGGACGAGAAATTTCTTCCAGAGTCTGAACCTGATTAGCAATATTGGTCTTCAGTCAGTGAATTTCTAAAACCTGCATTTTATAAAATAATGACATAAAAATGTTATATCTGTCTTTTCCAGATCATTGTACCCCGGAATAATGTCCGCATTTAAACAATTCGCCCAATATTTTTCGAGATATTTAACTTGTTTCCGTATTAAAATAAAATGTTTTGCCGATACCCCCCCTGTATAATTAAAGGTAAGTTTATCGCCATCGAATATGATCTTGTCCACCTTCATTCTCGAAACATTTCATCGAGACATTTTTAAATAAAATTACCAAATAGAGGAAGTATTTTAAAATAAAACAAATTCTGTGCGTTGCTATGTTTTTTAGAACAATAATGTGACAGTCTCGGCGATACATCCTGTCTTTACGAAGTGCGGCCCCTATTTTTCAGACTCGGGATCATTACTAACTCGGCATATGATTTAATATCATTGCAGATAAGCTGCTTCACGTTTACCTCAGTAATTATTTTTGACGAACTAAATTGAGAATGAAACAGAATTAATAAATAAATCCATCTACTCCTTCCGGTCATTTTCGTAACAACTCGGGTGGATTTTTCAAATTAAGTTCAGTCTTCGGAATCATGAAATTTTAGAAGCAAGAGACAAACGAATCATGGCCTACGGTAAACAAATTTATAGTGCAGTTTAGGAAGTGGAAGGCACCCACAATGGGATTTTCTTGTCAACTTCCAATATCTGAAAAAGGCATGAAAAATTGGTGGCGTCACTGGGGGCCGGGGGAGGGGTAGGTATTTGCCCCTTAAACGTAGATTTTGCCCACATTTGCTTCCCACGTCCATCACACACACACACACACAAACTCTCTCTCTGTCTCTGCCCCCCCCCCCCCCCCCCCCCCCCCCCCCCCCCCCCCGTAACCATGGCGTATTCATGCCTTCCGTGAGTCAACGATCGACATAATAATCTCTCCACTTTTAAATCTGATCCGCCGCGCCTGGAATTATTCTCCCTTAAAATTTTTATATATTTTCCTTTTTTTACAGCTTGTGGTCCTCATTAACGGGGGAGGGGAGCATTCCAATGAGGGACCATAAACTATGTGACTGAAACAAAATATGGAAATTCACTAAATTCACAACGCCAATGGCCGAATTTGGCCAGCACTCAGGCTATACAAAAATCTGCATTCAAATTTTATTATGTTTAAGTTTTTGTTTCAAAAACATAGCTTATGACCCTTCATTGGAACGAGCTAGTGGATTTTGAGTCTTTCCATTGAGGGGTCCCAAGCTCTGTTTTGAGACAAAAAAATTCAAATTTTTAGTTCTTATTAAAGAATTTATCTTGCAAGTTCCACCTGGTCCTGTAGGCGGGTTGAGACTATTGGATCACCGGATTTATCTTCCTAGCATTTGGTACGTTTTTTCTTGGAAATAGTATGTTTAATTTCGTGGCTGGAAACTGGGTAGACTGATAACATTTTGGCCAGACGCTATCGTCTGTATGTTGGTGTTTTGGTAATAATAATTCTCCCCAGCTAGCATGGGTTTCTTTTCAATAGATGCTTCAAATGCTTCGGCCCTTTGACAGATTAATAAGTAAATTAGCCTTAGAAAAGGTGTTGAACATATGACATACCAGTATACAATTATGCTCAATTAGTTACTTCTGTTCAGTGGCGTGTTAAATTAAATCCTTTGTTTGTTGTTAATCCCCAAGAAAATGTTAAAAGAAACGAAACACTTGCTATGTTTCATCATATCACATCCCCCAAATATAAAAATATTCACAGGAAACATTTTTAAAATCTCCTGAAATTTAGTGCTTGTGCGGTCTCGAGTCCAATGATATTAGCTACAAATAAGAGACTTCATTAGTTGAAACTTTGGATATTTAGTGCTTAACACGATGTCTTGATCAAGTAGTCCAATAATATTAGCTATGAACACGCGTCTCATCAAGCTTTATTTATTTTTTATTATTTGTTGCTAATATTGGTGGACTGTTTCATTATCCACATCATAGTATGATGCCGCAACACTACCACCGAGTTAGGGTGAGAACGGTTTGAGTTTCGCCGAATTGAATAGAGCATGCGTTTTGGCTCTAATCTTTTCAAAATCAGCCCCCCTCCCCCTCCAAAAAAAAAGAATGGGAGCCAAAACTCGTTTTATCACCAATATCAGTCACCGCTGATATGACCGATTCCCCGGGTTGAATAAGATGTCACGACGTTGTTCTCATGACCATAAACTCAAGTAATGTATTCCTGGGTGGCGTCATTTCGTTCCCGTGGGGACACACTTCATCGATCGGAATGGTCCCGAGTTGAATTATGATACCGTGTTTTGAAGTAGCTCCAGGAAAAAGATGAGAGAAGCACGGATCGGGTTTACCCAAATTGGATCTGATCCGTGTTTTGAAGATAATCTCCCCGTGTCTGGGGTTCCATAGCGGCTGTCAGATAGAATAAAAAATGTGTTTTAAGTTAACATTTGGGCGAATTATCATGTTATATCCCGGGCGAAAAGCAGATAAATTGCCAGTATGTTCAAAACGAAAAATGTGTAGTTATCTGTACCCGTCCATTTCGGTTGAGAATCAGAATGTTTTTTTCAACAACAATGACCTCGATTAAGCGAGTTCAGACTATTTTATATCATGTAAATCCAATAGATGGAAGAGCCACACTGCTTCACTGGATCGTCAAAATTCACATTTTTTTTAAAGATTTATTCGAACACAAAACGTGAATTATCGGACCGATTTTCACATTTAAAGGATTCTTTTGATCCAGAAAATTCTCTCCAAAAATATTTCAGGCACAGAAAAAGGATTTAGTGAAGAAACTTATTATGTAAATTGCGAGGTGTTTTCTCAATCAACACTGATTAATGAGTAAATACCTGCTGTTATATAATCATACATAACGCACTCAGTCGATATTGGAATAATTTTATTATATGGAGTGTACACGTAATGTGTTTAAGTTTAAACAGTGAGTCCTACTGGTAGCGCCTCTGTTGTCACAAGAATCTTGGATCAATATTCTCAAGTGTCGGTTATGTGACGCTCCCCCGAAGCTTTCTCCCAGACAGGGTCTTCTTTCAGGGGATGTTTTATTCTTCATGTTCCTCTCTGTCCATAGTGGCATATGGAGTCAGTTAGACGTGAGGGAACCATTTCGGTTCCTATATTTTTTATCTTAACTGACACAGGTATGATTAAATAATACAGGTGAGGGGATTTTGTTATGACTTAGAATTCCCCCCCCACCATGAGAGAATCATTGCTGTTCCTATATTTTTCTGTTAACTGACACAAGTACGATTGAATAATGTAGGTGAGGAGATTTCGTTATGACTTCGAAGTCCCCCTCCCTCCCCCCACCCCCACACTCAGACACTTCCTTATGTGTTAAGGCTTTATTATTGTAATACATGCATTTTATGCATTTATGTAGTGTTCTGTGGCGACCTCATGGGCTCATCCGCTTTTTAGCTGAATTAATGCCCTATTATTTGTGTTGATTTGTTATATTTAAGCGTTTATTTATAAATCATCACAATTAAATTGCTACTCTTGAGTACCTGATGATTACATGCTAAGATATATATGCGATCACGCATTATTATTATTAGGCTAACGCTTTATTGTATTTGGTGGACCTTGAAATAATAATTTATTTTGGGGCGGTCTGTGTAGGAGCCTGCAACAGCTCAGATTTTGAGACTGCCGTACATCTCTAGATCCAGGTTTCTATTTTGTTTGGTACTCATATTACACATGCTTTTATGATCATAGATATCGGATTATTCACATTGGAGAGTGTTGTTACTGGAATTTATTGTACAGTGGCCGCCTATGGATCATGTAGGAAGTGTCTTTCTCTTCAGGAATCGTTCAGTGTGGCGTAACTTCTGAAGTAAACGTTAAGCACCATTTATTAATCTTGAATTAATACCTGAGTGCATGTTCGACGATTAATTATATGGTTGTATGATACCGCTCTTATCGTTTCCAGAGCTCTCCCCCTTTTTTATTTTAAAGGTTTCTTCAAAAAAAAGGGGGGGGGGGGTTTACCCATAATCTGGCTTAAAATGTATTTATCTTTGAAGGATGCTGTTTTTATCCGTATTTATATCCTGCATACAGCTGAAATGTTATTGTAAGGCGTATGTTTGTGGGAGATTTTCTCTTATTCTCAGATACGCCATCCTAATTTTTGGGGCTTAATCTGGGCGAGCCTTGGAAAATTAGGAACTTGTCTTCATACTTACATTAACGAATTACTTCATTGGGCTCCTTGTTTAGAATATGTCTCCTCTATTACTGTATAGAGAGACATACATGTAATTCCTAACTGTTCTACATGTAAGTTCCTTCATTATGGATTGCAGGATTAGAATTATTTCAGAAGTCTTAAGCCCTCCACCTATTTTTGATTCAGCTATGTCTTGGCCATTTGTATACTGTGTAAAAATATGATAAATTTATACAATTTGTATATTTTTTTATACTTACCAATGGCCCAGACGGGAAGGGCCCTCCCATGAGTGGGCACTCACACCTCCCCGCTGAATTATTTTGTAATACTCTCTTTTACAAAGAATGGTGTTGGCACCAATTCCGGTCACTTCCTGATGTCTGCGCATGCGCAGAGGGAAATGTATGGAGGACCAGTTAGGACTTCTAATTTTCGGTTTTGCATGCCAATTTTGGGGAGTGGGGGGCAAAATTTGTGTTTGGCCCTAGATATTTTAGAGTTAGCACCAGCTATGTCTGGGCCATTGGTAAGTATAAAAATATACAAATTGGTATAAATTTATCATTTTTATTTAATCATTTACTTTCAAATGATTGAACAAATCTATCCTTTAATGTTTTGTTAATACCAGCCATGTTTGCGGAAGTAGAAATACTTAATTTTTTTCCCTCTGGAATTCAAGAAGTGGAGCTGTGCTTATTTACTGTGGTAAACAGATTCTGAGGGTTTTGCTGGCATAATAGGACTTTGTAATGAATGCCTGGGGTGTGAGTGCCCATAAAGTAGTCAACATAGGTATAAATAGTTGCCTGAGAAACAAGAAATATTTTAAATAGGCCTTTTGTTTGATGTTTATGGTTTCTGTTAATCCTTAACCTAACATAGCCGCCAAAAACAGCCAGAAAATTAACCAGAATAAGCCCCCCCCCCCCCCTCCCCCCCACAACCTAAAATATCTCGTAAGTTTCTCAATAAAACCATACAAATATGGATATCATAAGAATTTATTTTTTTTAAATACTCTGCTAGGTAAAAGGTTAACACGAGAGATTTAGCCAATTTTCCCTCAATTTTATGATGAAGGATGGAAGCTTTTTGTGTGAGTTATTAATCCATAAAACAGTCCTCAAAAGAGCCGGAATTATTAATTTAACTCCTGGTGGACAAACCAATATTTTCAGCAGTGAATATTTCCCATGCTGCTGTTGTAAATTTACCAAACTATATCTTGTTTACAATGGCATGGCGGGGGTTCAGAACAGAACTTGGAGAGCTCAGCCAAATAAGATATAGTTGGTTAACCCTTCACCCAATGAATCGGAGACATCTGCCTGTGTAATTTACAAATTGAGCAGTTGAAAAAATAGGATTTTTAAAAGAATTTCAACAAAACCATATTTTGTGTGCCCTCATGCAATTAGGGAGGTCACATGATTTGGTTTTGTTTAAATTTTCTGACAAATTTGAAAATAAATAATTAAAATAACAAATTTTGATATGTGCATTGGGTAAATTGTTGAACTTTTAGTCCCAAGTGCAAACTAGTACGATTAGAGATTTCCAGGTTAAAAAAAGAATAATAAGGCAGATTTTCAATGATGAGGGAGGTGCCTGACAAACGACTTTTTATGTCCGCAAGAAATCTTCTCGAGGGCATTATGCTTTCACCATGTCCGTCAGCTGGTGTCTGTCATCCATCGTCCATCCGTTAACTTTTCGCATTCCTTCATTTAACTAAAGTTCTACCAACCAGATCTTTACCAAACTTCATATGTGGGTTAGGTATGATGAGTGGAAGAAGCCTTTTTATTTTGTCCATGATGTGCCAAAGGGCAAGGTCACAGTGACCTCCAGTGTTAAATAAACTTGAAATTGGTTTCCGCTCTATAACTAAAGTTCTACCAATAGGATCTTTACCAAACTTGATATGTGGGTTAGGTATGATGAGTGGAAGAAGCCTCTTTATTTTGACCATGATATGCCAAAGGTCAAGTTCACAGCACAGTGACCTCCATTGTTAATTACACTTGAAATTGGTTTCCTCTCTGTAACTAAAGTTCTACCAACTGGACTGGATCTTTACCAGACTTCATAGGTGGGTAGGGTATGATGAGGAGAAGAAGCCTATTTATTTTGACCATGATGTGCTAAAGGTAAAGGTCACAGTGACCTACAATGTTAAATACACTTGAAATTGGTTTCCGCTCTATGACTAAAGTTCTGCAAGACTAATCCTGTTTTTTGTTTTTTTATGTAATTCCATCCATGATATTGCAGAAGGGGGCATATGCTGCGCTTCGCATTGCTCTTGTTTTTCAATAACTTAAGCATTGTATATTTTTATACTGTACCAATGACCTAGACTTAGCTGGTGCTAACTCTTAAATTCTAGGGCCAAACACAAATTTTGCCCCCCCCAATCCCCAAAATTTGCATCAAAATCCAAAAATTAGATGTTCTATGTGGTCCTCCATACTTTTATCCACTGTGCATGCGCAGTGTCAAGGAAGTCCGAAATTGGAGCATAATCATCATTCTTTGTTTGGCCCTTCAATCAGTAACATCTCACTGATATCTGTGCTTATAATCTCAGTTAAAATGATGCCAGACACAAAATCATGAAAGAAATGGTGGATCTAAGGATGAAATAAGAGGATGAGAGGAAGAAGCAGTGGAAGGATGTGTTCAGGGCTGTAACTTATAATTTTTATGCAAAATTATTTTATGTTCCCTAATTTCGGGGCATGGGCCTGATATTTACATTCTTGTTATGAAATTTCCACAGTTTGTTCAGTGTTTCCTCTCTCCCTTTCCTTAATACCCCCCTTGCTATTCTCTTTTGGCATAATTTTTGTAATTATTTTTACTGAAATTTCTTGGGAGTTTTGGCTTGGTAACAGAATGTTTATTCTGTTCTTCCCCATGGTTACGTCCTCACCTTAGGGTGGTTAGGCATTTCGGTCATGCATCTACCATCTGATGTACTGCAGTTTCTTCTCAGGAAGCCTCTGTTTTACATCGGATAGTGTTAAAATTGGTTACTGATTTCGGGCCATATTTTCAGTGCCTGGAGTCTTGTTTCCAGTTTTTATTCACTTTTGTTTACGTTGACAACGGTTACTTCTGACAGTGATTCCTTGTCTTCTATTAGTTCTGCTTATAGCCAGATACATTAATATTGTCCGTAAGTGTAACATTAATTTTTAGACATGTTTTAAAATTTTTGTCCACACTTAGGATTTTTGGGGATCCATTTGGGCTCATCATTCCCATTGGGAACTTGGGTTCATTGTGAAATTTTTTCGAAAATTTTTTTTTCTTTTGATTTAAATTTTCGAAATGTTTGTAATGGATTATTATTATTATGTATCTTTATTTTCAAGGGTTGGTGCGAGTACGATGACTGTTTAATATTTTTTCAAAATGAAAAAATATTGTTCAATTGTAAATCAAGGAAGTCTCCTTCTGATTCTCATGTTCATTGTATTTGCTGTAGTCTGTGTACTAGCACTAATTCTTGCTCAGTGTGTGCCATTTCGGATGACAAACGGTGGAGACGTGTGTCACGGTATATTGTTAGTGGTGAGAGGTCCATTCCGGTCCTCTCTCCACAGGGTCACTCTAGTTTTTTCAGTTTCTTTTTCAGAGGAACAAGAACAGGGTGATGTTTCCGTGTTGTCTTCAAAAGTGTGCTTCCGTTGTCGCTAGCGACAAAGTGCTCAAGGAAATGCGGCAAATGTCTAAGAGGTCCCTAGTAGGATCGATGGTCACATGTCGCCCACAAGCTCCCCTGTTGAAGCAAGCATTCACGAAATGGTTGTGACGCCGGGTTCATCCGTTGCGGTCCAGGGGAGGAGAAGGGGTGTTGCGAGCACTATAGTCTCGGATCACGCACACCCGGTGACGACGGATCGGAGGATGGAACGGAGGAAGCCAGTCAGTCCGGTAGCTAGTTCGTCCAGGTCTACCCAGACTGCGAGCGAGAGAGGCCCCTTCTCTCTTATAACAACATCTGGGCCCAGATGTTGTTGTATGTACATTCGTTAGTCGGAGCATACGTCCACTCCTCCTGCTCGGGATGCTCCTTCGCATAGACAGTCCGATGCGGCTTGTCTATTGGCTTCCTCATCCTCACGTCAGCACACACGACTGCACCTTGGCTATGTCACCGCAGATATCCAGCCTGCTTCGCCGACCAGGAATTCCACGTTGACCAGGTCACGTCATCCGCTAGCCAAGGACACGAGGCCTTTCCAGTCGGGACGTTCGCATATGATAAGTATGCAGGAATTAATGTCCCAGGAGCTTCCAGCGGCTAAATTACGTAAGACCGTGGCTCCACAGGCCTCCGTGATGGACTTGCTATCAGATAGCTCAATTCATCGTAGCATCCCAGCAGCCATCAGAAACTTTTTCAGAAAAGAAACTGTCTGAGGAAGCTGGGTCGGTTCGCTCCCCTGCAGAGTCAGAAAGGGACGACCGAGGTTCTCATGTGGTTCAGTCGTATGATGAAAGAGAATCAGCAGAGCTGAAATTTTCCCTTTTCGTACAACTTAAGATGGCCGTAGATTTCATCCGGCAACACCTTTCAGAAGTTGTTTCTCCGGACCAAAATGCTGCGTTACCTGATAAGAGACTGATAGCGTCAGTGGACTCAGACTTATTTGGCCGGAATAGGGACATTGCGCCTGAGTTTCCGACCCAGTCCAGAAATGTCACGTGGACATTTGAACTTCTTAATGACACTATATTCAAGCTAGCCTCTAAGACTGGCAAATCCGGTTTCTTAGCGTCTCATGCTCTACAGCTGCCTTTCATCAATCATAGAAATAGATTTGAAACGGCAGGAGAGGGCGTGCCGAGAGTTCCTCTGCATTTAGACAACCAGGCAGACGACTTGGAGTTGTCATTGCCTGCGCCTATGTCGATTTATTCCAGTACGTTGGTGACGACTATCTCGTCTAACAGAAACAGTTTAGACACATTTTACGCAGATCACCTTACCTGAGCGTTATCATTACGTCTCGAAGGAAAAGAATTCCAGGATGTTCAAAACTTCCTTGAGAGTTCTTTCGAGGGCCATAGCATATTCTACGTATAACTCCGCCCTTTCAGTGGCAATCTGGAGTTAGTCAGACGTGATGCTGCCCTGGCTGCATCCACAAGAGTGGATAGTAAGGTGAAAAACTCTCTTCCAGTGGCTCCAGTCTCAGGAGAGCTTCTCTTCGACAGTAAGCTTTCTATAATCTATCAACAGATTACTAAGAAAGCTTCGGATTCTCTGCTTTTAATCTGCTTTGAAAAAGTCGGACTCAGCAGAGAGGAGTAAGGCAGGCACTTCGGGGGCAAATACGTCCAAGGGAAGTTCCTATAGAGGATCTAAGAAGGCCTCTACGTCTTACTCCGGAGACCGTCAGAGTAGCGACTCAGGTAGGGGTCGTAATGCTGGCCGAGATATCGGTCAGACGCTCCTAGGTCGACTGGGCGAGGTGCGGGTCGTGGAGGACGTGGTTTCTCCTCCCGCAAGCCTCGCAGGGCCAGGAGGTGATGGTCTAAACCTCTTTTGCATTCCACTGGACGGAAGGCTGTCGAGATTCTTAACCAATTGGTTGTCTATTACGGACGACCCATGGGTGCAAGGGGTTATTTCCGAAGGTCTAAAACTGTCCTTCAAGGAAAAACCTCTGTTAACTCGAAATCCACGTTGGACTCAGCTTCCGTCAGACATTCAGAAGAGAGATTCGCTTCTATCAGAAGTTCAATCTCTTCTGGACAAGAACGCTATAGACGTTGTAGAAAGCCAGGAATCTCCAGGTTTCTACAGTCACCTGTTCCTGGTTCCAAAACCAGACGGCTCGTTTCATCCAGTTTTAGATCTGAGCTGGATATACAAGCTGATCGTGGCTCCTAAATTTTATATGGAGACCATCCGATTGGTCAGAGCGAGCATTTGAATGAACGATTATGCTGCGAGCATAGATCTCAAGGATGCGTACTTTCACGTCATGGTACATCCGGCATTTAGAAAGTATCTTCGCTTCGCTGTCCTAGGAGTCGTTTATCAGTTCCGAGCAATGTGCTTTGGTCTGAATATAGCACCCTGGACCTTCACTTGAATAATGAACTTGGTAATGACTCATTTCTGAGCTCATTCGTCTGGTCACGTCGGCCTACTTGGACAACATTCTTCAGAGGTACAGCAACAAGTTAACGCTTCAGAGCGATGTTCAGAGTCTGCTTCAATTGCTCCGACGTCTCGGTTTCATAGTAAATGAGAAGTCGGATCTAGTGCTGTCCAAGTCATTCACCCACCTGGGAATGAGCTTCGAGACGCACAACAATCTCATTCGTTTGCCGTTAACCAGAGCGAAATTAGTCAGTTGTTATGCTTGCTTTTGTCTTCACTCAGATGTAGTAACAGCGAGAGAATTCATGAGACTGACAGGTTTGTGTGGAGCCGCTGCGGATCTTATTCCAATGGGGCGGCTACGCACTCGTCCACTCCAGATATTTTTTACTCAGAATTGGAGTGTGAAGACTCATTCGCTCGAAACGAACATCGTCTTGTCGAATCAAATGAAACAAGAGATTCAGACTTGGGCAGATATTCAGTGGTTAACTTAGGGAGTACCACTGCAACTGCCGGATCCAATTTTTACGATAATGACGGATGCGAGTCAAACAGGTTGGTGCGCAACTTTGAGCCCAACAGATTCGAGGTGCCAGGGTCTTTGGGATCCACAGTTCCTGAACAAGCACATAAACATCAAGAGATGATGTCAATTTGGCTTGTGCTATGTCAGTGGATGAACATTATTCAGAATTTGCATGTTCAAATTCTGTCCGACAATTCGACAGTAGTAGCGTATATTCAGAACCAGGGAGGCACTCATTCTATTCCGTTGTTCAGTCTAACAGAAAAAATCCTTCTGTTTATCCTAGAGCATCAAGTTCTTCTATCGGTCCGTCATATTCCGGGTCGTCTGAACATTCTAGCAGACTCCCTTTCTCGGAAAGGTTGTATGTTGCCGTCAGAATGGACTCTCAACAAACGAGTATTCAGTCAGATTTGCTACCAATGGGATCATCCTATGATAGACTTATTTGCGACGCATCTCAACAATCAGTTGCAGACATATGTGTCGCCATGCCCAGATCCTCGAGCGTTTGCAGTAGATGCCCTCTCGATCTCTTGGGACGGAATGATAGGATACGCGTATCCTCCAGCTCTGTTGATTCAACAGATATTGCTAAAAATCAAGCAATCTCACTGCAAGATTCTGTTGGTAGCATCTCTGTCACCCCAGAGACCATGGATAAATCTACTCAGGTGTCTGTTCTGGGACATTCCGCGGAAGCTTCCTCCACGAGAGGACCTTCTTTCGCAGGGGAAATCGCGCACACTGCATCACAACCTGCAAGGTCTCAACCTTCACGTATTTCCGTTGTGCGGTCCTTCTTGCACGGCAAGCATTTTACAGGACGTGCAGTAGACACAATTTCTAACTGTAGGAGGACCTCCTCTTCGCTAAATTATGCTGCTAAGTGGAAGGTTTTCTCTCGATGGTGTAGGGATCATTCTGTTGATTTTTATGATCCTTCCATTCCAGACATTGCTAATTTTCCGGTCTCCTTGTTTGACGAGATCAAACTGCAGCCAATAACTATTAAGGGTTATAGGTTTATGCTATCGGATACCTATGCTCATCATGATAGCTTACAGAGTGGATCTAATGTCTCTTTATCTAAGTTAGTGAAAAACTTTTCGATAAATAGCCCTTGAACCCTTAGGTTAATTCCAAGTGGAATTTAGCATGGGTTCTGCTGAAGCTAAAAGAAGTGCCATTTGAACCCCTTGATATGGTAGACATCAAATACTTATCTTATAAGACAGCTTTTCTCTTAGCCTTCTCTTCTGCTAGAAGAGTTAGTGAGCTTCATGCACTGTCTGTTGATGATTCCCACTATCGTAATGTTGGTAATACTATTACTTTTGACTACTAATGTTGGATTTTGGGCTAAGAATCAGGCTCCTAATAAGTACCCTGAACCTATTGTTATTAAGGCTCTTCCGTCTTCAGACTGTCATAGGCCTTTGCTTTGTCCAGTCAGAGCTATGCGTATATTTACAAATGTAGATCTGAGTTTATCAGAAAGTGACGTAAGCGTTTCTTTCTGTATTTGCTGCCTAATAGAAGGACATTATGGTCCATTCTATTGCAATGTGGATTCAATTAACTATCCGTACTGCTTATGAAAAATTGTCTTCATCTCAGCAGTCTGTGCTTAAGATTTCGGCGCATGAAGTACATCTTGGGCTTATGCTAATAGTGTTGCTATTACCGATTTGATGAAGGCTGCATATTGGTCTCAGCCTTCCACGTTCACGAAGTTCTATCTTAGAAATATTGACTCCATTTCTGGTGACCTGCGTTGTTTAGGTCCGTTATCTGTTGCTCAGAATGTCATCCACTAAACAGTTGCAACTATAGTTATGCAGGCTTTCTGTTCTGGCAGTGTCTCTGTCCTGCTGCCCTCTTCGTTCTGGGGTATTTGACCCAGAGCAAGGGGAAGGAGGGGGGGGGGGGGGGGTTGGTGTTCCCTTATATCACCTGCTTTATAGTGAAAAGCAAGGGAATACCTCCTCTGGAGTCAGTAATTCCAAATTGGTGCCGGGATGGTTTTAAAGTGTAAAGCTAATGTCTTTCTCATTTATGTAATATTTTTAAGTGTAGCTCGGTGTGAAGCATTTGTATATGTCACGTGTCATACGAGCGTTAATATACAATCCTCGGACACTTTTAAATGAGTATAAAGAGTCTCATTTTCTGGACTATCTTTATTCATTGGCTTTCCTTTAGTAAATTAGTATAATGGGTTATACTGGGTGTTAATAGAGATCATTGATGTTATTGTGCTCAATTACGGAATGGTATTGTGTCTTTCTTTTTTGGTATAAACAAGAAAGATACATATAAAGCCTGTTCTCCTCTTTTCTTTGAGGGGATAATTCTGTTTACATGTAACTGAGTCTATTGGATTATCCTTTATGTCCTAGGCCCTCCATCCTTTTTTCTATTCAGCTAAGTCTGGGTCATT
Organism: Pictodentalium vernedei; assembly: GCA_031216915.1. NCBI lineage: Eukaryota > Metazoa > Mollusca > Scaphopoda > Dentaliida > Dentaliidae > Pictodentalium > Pictodentalium vernedei. The sequence goes on along the minus strand of CM062295.1, from coordinate 308,353,527 downwards.
GGTACAGTATAAAAATGTTAAAAAATTTATAGTAATTTATATATTTTTAGCTCACCGAAGGGAGCTTAACTTATCACTTGCCGTCCGTCGTCGTCCGTCATCGTCCGTCGTGAACTTTACATTATCAACTACTCCTCACAAACTACTGGATCAAATTGAACCAAATCTGGTGTGCATGTTCCCTATCATATGACAATTCAAACTCATACAAATAAACTCGCCGCACCCACAGGGGGCACCACAATGGGCATAACTCTGATAGCACCCATGAATTTCTTTCCAAAATTCAAACAAAATCTTCTTCTTCAGATCTACCAGACAGAATTCTTTCCTATTTGGTATACATTATCTCTAGGGAGGTCAGATTCAAGTTTGTTCAAATCGGCCCCCTGGATTCATATTTGGGCTCACTATAGAAGCCCGAATTCGAACTTAGTGCTAGTGCATTTCAGGCAAATTTCTTTAAAAATCTTCTTCTCCAGATCCAGGAGGCAGAATCTTTTGATATTTGGTATGCAACATTGTGGGGTGGATCTGATTCAAGTTTGTTCAAATCAGCCTCCTGGATTCACATTTGGACTCGGTAGAGAAGCCCGAATTCGAACTTAGTGCATTTCGGGCAAATTTCTTAAAAACTCTTCTTCTCCAGATCCAGCAGGCAGAATCTTTTGATATTTGGTATGCAACATTGTGGGGTGGATCTGATTCAAGTTTGTTCAAATCAGCCCCCTGGGTTCATATTTGAGCTCAGTATATAATTTGAACTTAGTGCATTTCAGGCAAATTTCTTTAAAAATCTTCTTCTCAAGATCCAGCAGGCAGAATCTTTTGATATTGGGTATGCAGCATGCTTAGTGGGGTGAGATTCAAGTTTGTTCAAGAAATGTTCCTGGGTTCATATTTGGGTTCACTGTGGTAGCCCGAATTATAACTTAGTTCAAAATGAGGAATTTTCTTTAAAAATCTTCTTCTTCAGATCCAGCAGTCAGAATGTTTTGATATTTGGTATGCAGCATCCTTAGGGGGGGTGAGATTCAAGTTTGTTCAAGCCATATTCCTAGGTCCATATTTGGGCTCACTGTGGGAGTCAGAATGATAACTTAGTTCAAAATGATGAATTTTCTTTTAAAATCTTCTTCTTCAGATCCTGCAGTCGGAATGTTTTGATATTTGGTATGCAGCATCCTTAGGGGGTGAGATTCAAGTTTGTTCAAGCCATGTCCTTAGGTCCATATTTGGGCTCACTGTGGAAGCTTGAATTGTAACTTAGTTCGAAATGAGGAATTGTCTTAAAAAATTTTGTTCTTCAGATCCAGCATTTGGAATGTTTTGATATGTGGTGTGTAGCATCCTTAGGTGGGTGAGATTCAAGTTTGTTAAAGCCAAGTCCCTGGGTTCCTGTTTGGGCTCACTGTGGGAGCCTGAATGATAACTTAGTTCAAAATGAGGAATTTTCTTTAAAAATGTTCTTCTTCAGATCCAGCAGATGAATGCTTTTGATATTTGGTATGCAGCATCCTTAGGGGGGTAAGATTCAAGTTTGTTTAAGCCATGTCCCTAGTTCCATAAAATTTGTCTCTCTTGACTTCATTCCTTTGTAGTGTTGATTAACCATGTCTAACTGAATGTGACCCCAAATACTTCTTTGAACCACTTTGGCCGGTGAGCGATTAAGGCTCCTTGGGGCCTCTTGTATATTTTTCATACTTACCAATGACCCAGATGGGGATGGCCCTCCCATGAGTTGGGAACTCATATATCCCCGCTGGTTACATAACGCTTACCAGGCACTGGTTGTAAGAATGAGGATTTGGCTCCAATTTCGGACTTCCTTGACACTGCGCATGCGCAGTGGATATAAGTATGGAGGACCACATAAGACAACTAATTTTTGGATTTTGATGCAAATTTGGGTGATTGGGGGGACAGAATTTGTGTTTGGCCCTAGAATTTAAGAGTTAGCACCAGCTAAGTCTGGGTCATTGGTAAGTATAAAAAATATATAAATTGCTATAAATTTTTTAACTTTCTGCATGGTGGGGAGCTCTTTCTTTGTAGATATATATCTTTTAACTGATAAATATTGTTATTTTGGAGTACCAGTTGCAATATTTTTATGCTTGTAATACAACTTTGATCGTTTATTTCACAGATTAGAGATGAAGGTATTTCTCCAACAACTGAAGAAATAATGAAGTTTTCTAAGCTATTTGAAGATGATCTCACACTTGATAACTTGAACAGAAAGCAGTTAATAGCATTATGTCGTGTGTTGGGTTTGACTCCGATTGGGACTGAAAATTTTCTGAGATTCCAGCTGATCATGAAATTGCGTCAGTTGAAAGCTGATGATAAGGTATATATTCAGTGGTGCCCACTTAATTGTATATATCTTAATTGTATAACCCAGTTAATGTATATAAATTAAAGACACCAAGCCATTTACCATACCTTCAGAACAAATTTGACCGGTTAATAGCATAAAGTAAATTCACGTTAATTGGATAAATAATCTTGTGATCGCTTCATGAATTTTGTCACCAACCATTTAATTCCCTACATATGTAGCCTTTATCAGACTTCGGATGATCCAATATCAGTATTTATTTTATTATATCTTGTCTGTCAAACAATATGTGATAGAATTTATTGTTTATTTATTTGGGTTTCAACGACACTATGGACAGCTAGGGTCACCTTGTGTCTGACAGTTTTACAGGTGGAGGAAGCCGAAGTACCTGGGGAGAACCACTGAGCAATTGCCAGACTTCCCAACGTACCAACTCCACACAAGCAGGGTTAATATTTGTTGAAGACAAGCTCACCATCGGCATGCAGTATGCCTTAGTACACAGTGCCACTGTCCCCCACATGGGCAATTGGGTTGAAGTGCCTTGCCCAAGGACACAACGTAGTTGCCCCTGGTGGGGATCGCACCGTTGACCTTTCAGTTTGAAGTCCAATTCCGTAACCACTGAGCCCCCTACGATCCCCATGTAATAGAATAAATGCTTAGTTTATCACAAGAATGCCTGAAAATGCCTACTTTCCGCTTAATTGAATACTCCTGTTAATTGAATGTTATTTTACTGCAAAGGTGCTATTGAGTTAACCCTTTACCCAACATACTGGCAAAAAGTGGCCAGTGCTATTCTTAAAATTTGTCAATTAATTTTCTTTATTTTTTTCATTTTTTGTCTCAAAAACATAGGTTATGACCCCTTGTTGGAACAAGCTCATTGAGTTCTTTCCAATGAGGGGGTCATAACCTATGTTTTTGAGACAAAAAATAAAAAAAATAGTTATTCAAGAATTTATTTTGCAAGTGTCGTCTGCTTTTCATGTAAGGTAAAGGGTTAACAGCTTTCTACTGTATTTTGTGGTTCTGAAAGTATATATAGAATAACTGTGTACTGTGTATGTCAAGCAGGAATTCCACCAGGCATTGTGCTGAGTCTGAGCCACTGAACTGAAAACTGAAATGCCTTGTGGAATTTCTGCATAGCACAGGCGATATAAAATTAAATTCAAGCAGTTACATCTTCACGGAGCTTCCATTAATTGAGATTCCTGTGTTTAAAAGCTTCGACCAAAGACCAATAATAAAATAGAATAACTGTGTACTATATAGTGTGTCAAAATAAATTTTTATCCTATGAGTTGGATTATTTTTGAACCCACAAGACTTTGTGAGTGGGTTAAATAATGAATGCTATGAATGGGAAAAAGAAATAATTTTCTCACCCTATGTAGTTATGAGCTTTAGTGATCACTTTTTGTCCATTGTCTGTTGTCCTGCATAAAGGTGGTGTTTGTGCCTTCTCCAGAACCACTGGACAGATTTCAGTTAAATTTGAGGTGATTGTTTGTTCTGACATCGCATTATGTTTTTGTTTAAATCAACTTGCCCAGCCCCATAGGGAGGAGATGGGGGCCTGGCAAGTTTTTTAAAAATCTCCTTATGAACCAGTGAATACAATGACTTGATATATGGTACTGGGCTTTTTTGAGGTGTAGAATAAAGTTTGTTCAAACAAAGTTCACTGAGCAATATTTGCCTTTGTAATAGGAGGGGCAAGATTTTTGTCCCTGCCCAAAATTTCTGTATTTTTATACTGTACCAATGACCCAGACTTAGCTGGTGCTAACTCTTAAATTCTAGGGTCAAACACAAATTTTGCCCCCCCCCCCCCCCCATCCCCAAAATTTGCATCAAAATCCAAAAAATATATGTCCTATGTGGTCCTCCATACTTTTATCCACTGAGCATGCTCAGTGTCAAGGAAGGCTGAAATTGGAGCCAAATCCTCATTCTTTGTTTGGCCCTTCAATCAGTAACATCTCACTGATATTTGTGCTTATAAATCTAAGTTAAAATGATGCCAGACACAAAATCATGAAAGAAATGGTGGATCTAAGGATGAAATAAGAGGATGAGAGGAAGAAACAGTGGAAGGATGTGTTCAGGACTGTAACTTATAATTTTTATGCAAAATTATTTCATGTTCCCTAATTTCGGGGCAAAGACCTGATGTTTACATTCTTGTTATGAAATTTCCAGAAGTTTGTTCAGAGTTTCCTCTCTCCCTTTCCTTAATACCCCCCTTGCTATTCTCCCATGCTTTTGGCATAATTTTTGTAATTTTTTTACTGAAATTTCTTGGGAGTTGTGTCTTGGTAACAGAATGTTTATTCTGTTTTTCCCCATGGTTACGTCCTCACCCTAGGGTGGTTAGGCGTTTTGGTCATGCATCTACCATCCGATGTACTGCAGTTTCTTCTCAGGAAGCCTCTGTTTTACATCGGATAGTGTTTAAATTGGTTACTAATTTCGGGCCATATTATCAGTGCCTGGAGTCTTGTTTCCAGTTTTTATTCACTTTTGTTTATGTTGACAACGGTTACTTCTGACAGTGATTCCTTGTCTTCTATTAGTTCTATTCATAGCCAGATACATTAATATTGTCTATAAGTGTAACATTCATTTTAATCATGTTTTAAAAATTTTTGTCCACACTTAGGCTTTTTTGGGATCCATTTGGGCTCATCGTTCCCATTGGGAACTTGGGCTCATCTTGAAAATTTTTCGAAAAAATGTTTTTCTTTTGAATTAATTTTCGAAATGTTTGTAATGGATTTTTATTATTATGTATCATTGTTTTCAAGGGTTTTGCGAGTACGATGACTGTTTAATATTTTTTCAAAATGAAAGAATATTGTTCAATTTAAATTGAGGAAGTCTTCGTCTGATTCTCATGGTCATTGTATTGTTGTAGTCTGTGTACTTGCACTACTTCTTGCTCAGTGTGTGCCAATTCAGATGACAAACATTGGAGCCGTGTGTCACGGTATATTGTTAGTGGTGAGAGATCCATGCCTGTCCTCTCTCCACAGGGTCACTCTAGTTTTTTCAGTTTCTTTTTCAGAGGAACAAGAACAGGGTGATGTTTCTGTGATGTCTTCAAAAGTGTGCTTCCGTCGTCGCAATAAAGAGCTAGCGGCAAAGTGCTCAAGGAATGCGGCAAGTGCCTAAGAGGTCCCATGTAGGATCGACGGTCACTTGTCGTCCGCTAGCTCCCCTGTGAAGCAATCTTTCACGAAATGTTTGTGCTGCCGGGTTCATCCGTTGTGGTCCAGGAGAGGAGAAGGGGTGTTGCGAGCACTATAATCTCGAATCACGCACACCTGGCGACGATGGATAGGAGGATGGAATGGAGGAAGCCAGTCAGTCCGGCAGCTAGCTCGTCCAGGTCTATCTGGACCGTGAGCGAGAGAGGCCCCCTCTCTCTTACAACAACATCTGGGCCGAGATGTTGTTGTATGTAACGTTCGTTAGTCGGAGCATACGTCCACACCTCCTGCTCGGGATGCTCCGTCGCATAGACAGTCCGACACGGCTTGTCTATTGGCTTCCTCATGCTCACGTCAGCACACATGACCGCACCTTGGCTATGTGATCGCAGATATCCAGCCTGCTTCACCGACCAGGGAGTCCACGTCGACCAGGTCACACCATCTGCTAACCAAGGACACAAGGCCTTCCCTGTTGGGACGTTCGCATATCAGAAGTATGCAGGAATTAACGTCCCTGGAGCTTGCAGCGGCTAAATTACGTAAGACCGCGACTCCACAGGCCTCCGTGACGGACTTGCTATCACAGATAGCTCAATTCATCGCAGCATCTCAGCAGCTATCAGAAACTTTTTCAGTAAAGAAACTGTCTGAGCAAGCTGGGTCGGTTCGCTCCCCTGCAGTGTCAGTAAGGGATGACCAAGATTCTTATGTGGTCTAGGCGGATGGTAAAAGGGAATCAGCACAGCTGAAATTTTCCCTTTCCGAACAACTTAAGGTGGCCGTAGATTTCATCCGGCATCACCTTTTAGAAGTTGCATCACCTTTTAGAAGTTGTTTCTCTGGAAAAAAAAAAATGCTGCGTTACCTGATAAGAAACTGAAAGCGTCACTGGACACAGACTTTTTCGGCCGGATTAGGGACACTGTCCCTGAGTTTCCGACCCTGTCCAGAAATGTCACAGACATTTGAACTTTTGAATGACACTATATTCAAGCTAGCCTCTAAGACTGGCAAATCCGGTTTCTTATCGCCTAGCGCTATACAGCTGCCTTTCATCAATGCTAGACATAGATTTGAAACGGCAGAACAAGGCGTGCCAAGATTTCCTCTGCATTTGGACGACTAGGCTGAAGACCTGGAATTGTCATTGCCGGCGTCCATGTCTATTAACTCCAGTATACTGGAGACGACAATCTCGTCTAATAGAATTAATTTAGATGCATTATCTCACAAAATCACCTTACCAGAGCGTTATCACTGCGTCTCGAAGGGATTTCCAGGATGTTCAAACTTCCTTAAGAGTTTTTTCGAGGGCTATAGCATATTCTACGTAGAACTCCGCCCCTTTCAGTGGCAATATGGAGTTAGTCAGACGTGATGCTGCCCTGGCTGCTTCCACTAGAGTGGATAGTAAGGTGAAAAAACTCTCTTTCAGTCGCTCCGGTCTCAGGAGAGCTTCTCTTCGACGTTAAGCTTTCTACAATCTATAATCAGATTACTAAGAAAGCTTCGGATTCTCTGCTTTTATTCCGCTTTGAAAAAGTTGGACTCAGCAGGGAGGAGTAAGGCAGGTACTTTGGGGCGAATACGACCAAAGGAAGTTCCTATAGAGGATCTAAGAAAGCCTGTATATCTTACTACGGAGACCGTCAGAGTAGCGACTCACACAGGGGTCGTAATGCTGGCCGAGATATCCAGTCAGACACCCCTAGGTCGACTGGGCGAGGTGCGGGTCGTGGAGGACTTGGTTTATCCTTCCGCAACCCTCGCAGGGCAAGGAGGTGATGGTCTAAACCTCTGTTGCGTTCCAGTGGGCGGAAGGCTGTTGAGATTCTTAGTTGAGATTCTGGTTGTCAATTACGGACCACCAATGGGTGCAAGGGGTTATTTCCGAAGGTCCAAACTGTTTTCAAGGAAAAACCTCTGTTAACTCGAAGTCCACGCTGGTCTCATCTTCCATTAAACGTTCAGAAGAGAGATTCGCTTCTATCAGAAGTTCAATCTCTTCTGGACAAGAACGCTATAGACGTCGTAGAAATCCAGGAATCTCCAGTTTTCTGCAGTCGCCTGTTCTTGGTTCCAAGATCAGACGGCTCGTTTTGTCCAGTTATAGATCTGAGCTGGATAAACAAGCTGATTGTGGCTCCAAATTTTTATATGGAGACCATCCGATCAGTCAGAGCGAGCACTCGAGTGAACGATTATGCTGTGAGCATAGATCTCAAGGATGCGTACTTTTACATCATGGTACATCCGCCGTTTAGAAAGTACCTTCGCTTCGCTGTCTTGTGCTAACATCGGCCTACTTGGACGACATTCTTCAGGGTTATGGCAGCAAGTTAACACTTCAGAACGATGTTCAGAGTCTGCTTCAATTGCTCTGACGTCTCGGTTTCACAGTAAATGAAAAGAAGTCGGATCTAGTGCCGTTCAAATCATTCACCCACGTGGGAATGAGCTTAGAGAGGCTCAACAATCTCGTTCTTCTGCCGTTAACCAGAGCGATATTAGTCAGTTGTTACGCTCACTTTTGTCTTCACTCAGATGTAGTAACAGCTAGAGAATTCATGAGACTGACAGGTTTGTGCGGACCCGCTGTGGATCTTATTTCGAGGGAGCGGCTACGCACTCGTCCACGCCACATATATTTTATCTCAGAATTGGAGTGTGAAGACTCATTTGCTCGAATCGAACATCATCTTGTCGAATCAAGTGAAACAAGAGATTCAGAATTGGGCAGATATCCAGTGGTTAACTCAAGGAGTACTACTGCAACTGCCGGATCCAAGTTTTATGATAATGATGGATGCAAGTCAAACAGGTTGGGGCGCAACTCTGAGCCCAATGGATTTGAGGTGCCAGGGTCTTTGGGATCCGCAGTTCCTAAACAAGTACATAAACATCAAGAGATGATGTCAATATGGCTTGCGCTACGTCAATGAATGAACATTCTTCAGAATTCACATGTTCAAATTCTGTCTGACAATTCGACAGTTGTAGTGTACATTCAGAACCAGGGAGGCACTCATTCCATTCCGTTATTCATTTTAACGGAAAGAATCCTTCTGTTTGTCCTAGACCATCAAGTTCTTCTATCGGTCCATCATATACTGGGTCGTTTGAACGTTCTAGCAGACTTCCTTTCTCAGAAAGGTCGCATGTTGCCGTCAGAATGGACTCTCAACAAACAAGTATTCAATCAGATTTGCTACCAATGGGATCGTCCAGTGATAGACTTATTTGCGACGCATCTCAACAATCAGTTGCAGATGTATGTGTCGCCATGCCCAGATCCTCGAGCGTTTGTAGTAGACACTCTCTCGATCTCTTGGGACGGAATGATAGGATACGTGTATCCTCCAGCTCCGTTTATTCAGCAGATATTGCTAAAGATCAAGCAATCTCACTGCAAGATTCTGTTGGTAGCATCTATGTCACCCCAGAGACCATGGTAGTGCTGCCGCGGTTATCTGGATAACCGGTTAACCTGTGGTTAAAACTTTGACCGGTCTTGAAAATGTGTGTGCTTTTCTTATCACTCTTCGTCTGTCATCCGTTGTCCGTCGTCCTGCGTGGAGGTGGTGTTTGAGCCTCTTTCTCCTAAACCACTGGCCACATTTTAATTAAATTTCATGTATATGGTGGTTATATAGGGGCATTTTGATTTTTATCCAAATTAGGTTTCGGCTCATATTGAGCAGAGGTGTGGGGGAAAAAATAGCCAAATTTTTTGAAAATCTTCTTCTAATGAACCACCAGTAGCATAGACTTGATATGTGGTATACAGAGTCTCTTTGAGGTTTAGAATCAAGTTTGTTCAAGAAAAGTTTGTCGGGCATTATTTGCCTTCGTTATGGGAGGGGCAAAAATTTTGGCCACGCCTAAAATTTCTATTTTCTGAACCGTGAGGTCAATTTGAACCAAATTTGATATGAGATGATAATGGGTCATAAGTAGTTGATTGATGCAAAAAAAAATTTTCTCATTGCCCCTTGGGAACCTCGGGAGCTAAAAATAGGAAAAACCTTAAAACTGCATGATCTCCAAAACTACACGGCACAGAGAATTCTTATTTTGTATAAAGCTTACTTTTATCCAGTAGAATAGAATGGTTAAAAAAAATCCCTATCGGTTTGATCACAAGGTACTTTTTTCAGGACTTTGAAAAAGTGCTGAGTCAGCACTTTTTAACACTGTAGGCAATGGGAAAAAGATTAAAAAATCTTCTTCTCCAGATCCAGCAGGCAGAATCTTTTGATATTTGGTATGCAACATTGTAGGGTGCATCTGATTCAAGTTTGTTCAAATCGGCCCCCTGGGTTCATATTTGGGCTCAGTATAGGAGCCCGATTTCGAACTTAGTGCATTTCAGGCAAATTTCTTAAAAAATCTTCTTCTCCAGATCCAGCAGGCAGAATCTTTTGATATTTGGTATGCAACATTGTAGGGTGCATCTGATTCAAGTTTGTTCAAATCGGCCCCCTGGGTTCATATTTGGGCTCAGTATAGGAGCCCGATTTCGAACTTAGTGCATTTCAGGCAAATTTCTTAAAAAATCTTCTTCTCCAGATCCAGCAGGCAGAATCTTTTGATATTTGGTATGCAACATTGTGGGGTGGATCTGATTCAGGTTTATTCAAATCGGCTCCCTAGATTCATATTTGGGCTCACTATAGAAGCTCGAATTCGAACTTAGTGCATTTCAGGCAAATTTCTTCAAAAATCTTCTTCTCCAGATCCAGCAGGCAGAATCTTTTGATATTTGGTATGCAACATTGCGGGGTGGATCTGATTCAAGTGTGTTCAAATCGGCCCCCTGGGTTTATATTTGGGTTCAGTATAGGAGCCCGATTTCGAACTTAGTGCATTTCAGGCAAATTTCTTAGAAAATCTTCTTCTCCAGATCCAGCAGGCAGAATCTTTTGATAATTGGTATGCAACATTGTGGGGTGGATCTGATTCAAGTTTGTTCAAATCGGCTCCCTAGATTCATATTTGGGCTCACTATAGAAGCTCGAATTCGAACTTAGTGCATTTCAGGCAAATTTCTTAAAAAATCATCTTCTCCAGATCCAGCAGGCAGAATCTTTTGATATTTGGTATGCAACATTGCGGGGTGGATCTGATTCAAGTTTGTTCAAATCGGCCCCCCTGGATTCATATTTGGGCTTACTATAGAAGCCCGAATTCGAACTTCGTGCATTTCAGGCAAATTTATTAAAAAATCTTCTTCTCTAGATCCAGCGGGCAGAATCTTTTGATATTTGGTATGCAACATTGTGGGGTGGATCTGATTCAAGTTTATTCAAATCGGCTCCCTAGATTCATATTTGGGCTCACTATAGAAGCTCGAATTCGAACTTAATGCATTTCAGGCAAATTTCTTCAAAAATCTTCTTCTCCAGATCCAGCAGGCAGAATCTTTTCATATTTGGTAAGCAACATTGTGGAGTGGATCTGATTCAAGTTTGTTCAAATCGGCCCCCTGGGTTTATATTTGGGCTCAGTATAGGAGCCCAAATTTGAACTTAGTGCATTTCAGGCAAATTTCTTAAAAAATCTTCTTCTCCAGATCCAGTAGGCAGAATCTTTTGATATTTGGTATGCAACATTGTGGGATGGATCTGATGCAAATTTGTTCAAATCGGCTTCCTAGATTCATATTTGGGCTCACTATAGAAGCTTGAATTCGAACTTAGTGCATTTCGGGCCAATTTCTTAAAAAATCTTTTTCTCCAGATCGAGCAGGCAGAATCTTTTGATATTTGGTATGCAACATTGTGGGGTGGATCTGATTCAAGTTTGTTCAAATCGGCCCCCTGGATTCATATTTGTGCTTACTATAGAAGCCCGAATTCGAACTTCGTGCATTTCAGGCAAATTTATTAAAAAATCTTCTTCTCTAGATCCAGCAGGCAGAATCTTTTGATATTTGGTATGCAACATTGTGGGGTGGATCTGATTCAAGTTTGTTCAAATCAGCTTCCTAGATTCATATTTGGGCTCACTATAGAAGCTCGAATTCGAACTTAGTGCATTTCAGGCAAATTTCTTAAAAAATCTTCTTCTCCAGATCCAGCAGGCAGAATCTTTTGATATTTGGTAAGCAACATTGTGGGGTGGATCTGATTTAAGTTTGTTCAAATCGGCCCCCTGGGTTTATATTTGGGCTCAGTATAGGAGCCCAAATTTGGACTTAGTGCATTTCAGGCAAATTTCTTAAAAAATCTTCTTCTCCAGATCCAGCAGGCAGAATCTTTTGATAATTGGTATGCAACATTGTGGGGTGGATCTGATTCAAGTTTGTTCAAATCAGCTCCCTAGATTCATATTTGGGCTCACTATAGAAGCTCGAATTCGAACTTAGTGCATTTCAGGCAAATTTCTTAAAAAATCTTCTCCAGATCCAGCAGGCAGAATCTTTTGATATTTGGTATGCAACATTGCGGGGTGGATCTGATTCAAGTTTGTTCAAATCGGCCCCCCTGGTTTTATATTTGGGCTTACTATAGAAGCCCGAATTCGAACTTCGTGCATTTCAGGCAAATTTATTAAAAAATCTTCTTCTCTAGATCCAGCGGGCAGAATCTTTTGATATTTGGTATGCAACATTGTGGGGTGGATCTGATTCAAGTTTATTCAAATCGGCTCCCTAGATTCATATTTGGGCTCACTATAGAAGCTCGAATTCGAACTTAATGCATTTCAGGCAAATTTCTTCAAAAATCTTCTTCTCCAGATCCAGCAGGCAGAATCTTATCATATTTGGTAAGCAACATTGTGGAGTGGATCTGATTCAAGTTTGTTCAAATCGGCCCCCTGGGTTTATATTTGGGCTCAGTATAGGAGCCCAAATTTGAACTTGGTGCATTTCAGGCAAATTTCTTGAAAAATCTTCTTCTCCAGATCCAGTAGGCAGAATCTTTTGATATTTGGTATGCAACATTGTGGGATGGATCTGATGCAAATTTGTTCAAATCGGCTTCCTAGATTCATATTTGAGCTCACTATAGAAGCTTGAATTCGAACTTAGTGAATTTCGGGCCAATTTCTTAAAAAATCTTTTTCTCCAGATCGAGCAGGCAGAATCTTTTGATATTTGGTATGCAACATTGTGGGGTGGATCTGATTCAAGTTTGTTCAAATCGGCCCCCAGGATTCATATTTGTGCTTACTATAGAAGCCCGAATTCGAACTTCGTGCATTTCAGGCAAATTTATTAAAAAATCTTCTTCTCTAGATCCAGCAGGCAGAATCTTTTGATATTTGGTATGCAACATTGTGGGGTGGATCTGATTCAAGTTTGTTCAAATCAGCTTCCTAGATTCATATTTGTGCTTACTATAGAAGCCCGAATTCGAACTTCGTGCATTTCAGGCAAATTTCTTAAAAAATCTTCTTCTCCAGATCCAGCAGGCAGAATCTTTTCATATTTGGTAAGCAACATTGTGGGGTGGATCTGATTCAAGTTTGTTCAAATCGGCCCCCTGGGTTTATATTTGGGCTCAGTATAGGAACCCAAATTTGGACTTAGTGCATTTCAGGCAAATTTCTTAAAAAATCTTCTTCTCCAGATCCAGCAGGCAGAATCTTTTGATATTTGGTATGCAACAATGTGGGATGGATCTGATGCAAATTTGTTCAAATCGGCTCCCTAGATTCATATTTGGGCTCACTATAGAAGCTTGAATTCGAACTTAGTGCATTTCGGGCAAATTTCTTAAAAAATCTTCTTCTCCAGATCGAGCAGGCAGAATCTTTTGATATTTGGTATGCAACATTGTGGGGTGGATCTGATTCAAGTTTGTTCAAATCAGCCCCCTGGGTTTATATTTGGGCTCAGTATAGGTACCCAAATTTGAACTTTTGCATTTCAGGCAAATTTCTTTGAAAATCTTCTTCTCAAGATCCAGCCGGCAGAATCTTCTGATATTGGGTATGCACCATGCTTGGGGGGTGAGATTCAAGTTTGTTCAAGCCAAGTCCCTGGGTTCATATTTGGGCTCACTGTGGTAGCCCGAATGATAACTTAGTTCAAAATGAGGAATTTTCTTTAAAAATCTTCTTCAGATCCATCAGTCGGAATGTTTTGATATTTGGTATGCAGCATCCTTAGGGGGTGAGATTCAAGTTTGTTCAAGCCATGTCCCTAGGTCCATATTTGGACTCTCTGTGGGAGCTTGAATTGTAACTTAGTTCAAAATGAGGAATTTTCTTTAAAAATCTTCTTCAGATCCAGCAGTCGGAATGTTTTGATATTTGGTGTGCAGCATCCTTAGGGGGGTGAGATTCAAGTTTATTAAAGCCAAGTCCCTGGGTTCATATATGGGCTCCCTGTGGGAGCCTGAATTATAACTTAGTTCAATATGAGGAATATTGTTTAAAAACTTCTTTTTTTTAGATCCACTGGTCAGAATCTTTAGATATTTGGTATAAGCTTTTCTTAGGAGGAGTAGATGCAACTTGTTGAAATCAATTCTCTGGGTTGATATTTAGGCTACCATGTCAGGTGAGCACCCTCAGGCCCCTTGGGGCCTCTTGTTAAATATATGCTGTCAAAAATAATTAGTTGCAAGTTACGTTTTGCCAATTTGGGGCAGTTTGGGATGCAACGGAAATAGGTAAGTTTTCACGAGCTACCACATGGTGAATAAGATAAAAGAATAAAAGAAAATTATTATTAAAGATTTAAAAAATACTCACATTTATTTGTTTCTCGTTGTTTGTTTATCACCCCAATGTCTTCATCCCTGTCAAGAAAATCCAGTGCTCGTTTGTGACTGAAACTTCATAGTTTCAGAATCAGAGCACCATTTGTGCCGTAACCTGCGCAGTTGTTGTGATTAAGTTGGTTTTTCTGGAACGCGCGAGAACGTTCCGGAAAAAACAATAAAAATACAACAAATGCGCAGGTTACAGCGCAAATTATTTTCCAATTGTTGTCCCACTTAAGCATTGTTGGTGCTATTGAAACTAACTTTACCTGGTGCACATGTGCGTAATTTATAACCGGACATTACACATCTGTGAATTGGAGTTCATGGAATAAATAAATACGTCTCTCCAGGTATTGCTGGCAAACATTTAATGTGTTATTATTTATTTTTTCGTTGTTATTTTGATGGTTTTGTATTTTTCATGGTTTCGTCCATATTGACCCCACAAACCTGTTGATTTCCGGTACATGCACTGATGTAAACACATGGGCGATTGAACAACAATGACTAAATAGAATACTTCTTTATTATTATTTATGGTCAGTGTAAATAACATTGGCCGGCCTGATATAATAGTTACAGTTGAAGCAAGAACACACTACAAATATAGGTACCTTAAATGCAGTTAACCACGGTTAACCACGGTCAAACATGCTGGTTAACCGGTCAGAAAAAAGTCTTAACCGCGGCAGCACTAGATCATGGATAAATCTACTCAGGTGTCTGTTCTGGGACATTCCGCAGAAGCTTCCTCCATGGGCGGACCTTCTTTCGCAGGGGAAATCGCGCACACTGCATCACAACCCGCAAGCTCTCAACCTTCACGTATTTCCGTTGTACGGTCCTTCTTGCACGGCAAGCATTTTACAGGACGAGCAGTGGACGCAATTTCTAACTGTAGGAGGACCTCCTCTTCGCTAAATTGTGCTGCTAAGTGGAAGGTTTTCTATAGGTGGTGTAGGGATCATTCTATTGATATTTATGATCCTTCCATTCCAGATATTGCTAATTTTTTGTCTACTTGTTTGACGAGATCAAACTGCAGCCAGTAACCATTAAGGGTTATAGGTCTATACTATCAGATACCTATACTCATCATGATAGGTTGCAGATTGGATCTAATGTCTCTTTATCTAAGTTAGTGAAAAACTTTTCGATAAATAGACCTAGAACCCTCAGGTTAATTCCTAAGTGGAATTTAGCTTGGGTTCTTCTGAAGCTGAAAGAAGCGCCATTTGAGCCACTTGATACAGTGGACTTCAAATTCTTATCTTATAAGACAGCTTTTCTCTTAGTCTTCTCTTCTGCCAGAAGAGTTAGTGAGCTTCATGCACTATCGCTTGATGATTCTCACTATCATAGTGTTGGTAATACTATTTCTTTAACTACTAATGTTGGATTTTTGGCTAAGAATCAGGCTCCTAATAAGTATCCTGAACCTATTGTTATTAAGGCTCTGCCATCTTCAGACGGTCATAGGCCTTTGCTCTGCCCAGTTATAGCCATGCACATTTACAAACGTAGATCTGAGTTTATCAGAAAGGGACGTAAATATTTCTTTCTGTCTCTGCTGCCTAATAGAAAGGACATTACAGTCCATTCTATTGCAAGGTGGATTCAATTAACTATCTGTACTGCTTATGAAAAATTATGTACAACTCAGCAGTCTGTGCTTAAGATTTTGGCGCATGAAGTAAGAGCGTTGTCTACATCTTGGGCTTATGCTAATAGTATTGCTATTACCGATCTGATGAAGGCTGCATATTGGTCTCAGCCTTCCACGCTCACAAATTTTTATCTTAGAAATATTGAGTCCATTTCTGGCGACCTACGTTGTTTAGGTCCATTATCTGTTGCTCAGAATGTCGTCCACTAAACAGTTGCAACTATAGTTATGCAGGCTTTCTGTTCCGGTAGTGATTTTGTCCTGCTTCCCTCTTCATTCTGGGGTATTTGACCCAGAGCAAGGGGAGGGGGGGGGGGGGGGTTGGGGTGATGGTGTTCCCTTATATCACCTGCTTTATAGTGAAAAGCAAGGGAATACCTCCTCTGGAGTCAGTAATTCCGAGTCGGTGCCGGGATGGTTTTAAAGTGTAAAGCTAATGTCTATCTCATTTATGTAATATTTTTAAAGTGTAGCTCGGTGTGAAGCATTTGTATATGTCACGTGTCATATGAGTGCTAATATACAATCGTCGGACACTTTTAAATGAGTATAAAGAGTATCATTCTCTGGACTATCTTTATTTATTGGCTTTCCTTTAAAAAGATTAGTATAATGGGTTATACTGGATGTTAATAGAGATCATTGATGTTATTGTGCTCAATTACGGAATGATATTGTGTCTTTCTTTTTTGATACAAACAAGAAAGATACATGTAAAACCTGTTCTCGTCTTCTCCTTGAGGGGATAATTCTGTTTACATGTAATTGAGCCTATTGGATTTTCCTTTATGTCCTAGGCCCTTCAGCCTTTTTTTCTATTCAGCTAAGTCTGGGTCATTGGTACAGTATAAAAATGTTAAAAAAAAATTTATAGTAATTTATATATTTTTTATACTTACCAATGACCCAGACGGGGATGGCCCTCCCATGAGTTGGGAACTCATACCTCCCCACTGAATACATAATGCTTACCAGGCACTGGTGGTAAGAATGAGGATTTGGCTCCAATTTCAGACTTCCTTGACACTGAGCATGCTCAGTGGATAAAAGTATGGAGGACCACATGGGACATATATTTTTTTGGATTTTGATGCAAATTTTGGGGATAAGGGGGGCAAAATTTGTGTTTGGCCCTAGAATTTAAGAGTTAGCAACAGCTAAGCCTGGGTCATTGGTAAGTATAAAAAATATATAAATTACTATAAATTTTTTAACTTTCTGAATAGATGATCTGATTTGAACCCAATTTGGTTTGTGGAATTATTGAGTCATAAGTACTTACAGGGGTCAGATTCACGTTTGACTAAATCATTCCTATTGGTGAATAATTGGGCTCACAGGCATGCAGATTTCAGAAATTCATGGAACCTGAAAACAGGTTCTATGTATTTGATGTCAGAGAACCCTGCAGAACCTACTTTTGGGTTCCAGCAAGAACTATTGGGGAACCTTTTTTTTATATCTTATTGACTCTGTGCCCATTTTCTTATCCTGATTTTCATTTTAAGACTTGCAACTGTTTAAGAAGGACCTGAAATATGAAGTGGATTGCTATAGATGTGAGTGTGAATACATTTGATGAAATAAAAAAATAAAACATGAAACAAATCAATTGTATTTTGTGCCCAGCTCTTGAACACTCAATTTAATTGCAACAGATGATCTGAGGCAATGATGACGCAGATGAGTGTGTACAACTTTACATGCAAGTGAAAAAGATAACAAAGAAAAAACAGTCATAACTATAGAACGATGAAATAATTATTTTGATTTTTAGCTCAACTTTGACGTAAGTCAAATTTGAGCTTATGCCATGGCCAGTCATCCGTCTGTCTGTCTGTCCGCCTGGCCATCTGTCCGTCAGCAATTCAATACGGCTCGGGCTAGAGGCCGTATTTATGAACCAATCTTTACGAAATTTCTTGGGTACCTTTGTTATCACCGTGGGACGAGAACGAGTGTTTTGGGGTCAAGTCTGAAATTCAAGACGGCCACTGGCAGCCATTTTATACAAAATTAGGTGCAATCAGATTTTTCCGCAGAACTTCCATATGAAAGCTCTGATTTGAATAATTTTTTGTATGAATGTTAAGTACCATAGGATACATCACATATAATATGTGTTTTTTTCTTGTGCGTAAATTATGCAAATTAGACTAACTTTGATTTATTTAGTGTTACTTTCAGCACTGTGAGTGCAAATGGCAATACAGCTCGGGCTAGAGGCCATATTTATGAACCGATCTTTACGAAATTTCTTGGGTACCTTTGTTATCACCGTGGGATGAGAACGAGTGTTTTCGGGTCCGATCTGAAATTCAAGATGGCCACTGGCAGCCATTTTGTACAAAATTAGGTGCAATCAGATTTTTGCGCAGAACTTCCATATGAAAGTACTGATTTGAATAATTTTTTGTGTGAATGTTTAGTACCATGGGATACATCACATATAATTCGGGTTTTTTTTCTCGTGCATAAATTATGTCAATTAGACTAACTTTGATCTATTTAGTGTTACTTTCAGCACTGTAACTGCAAATGCCAATATGGCTTGGGCTAGAGGCCATATTCATGAACCGATCTTTACAAAACTTCTTAGGTACCTTTGTTATCACTGTGGGACGAGAACGAGTGGTTTGGGTGTGGTCCGAAATTCAAGATGGCCACCAGCAGCCATTTTAGTTAGTGCAATCAGTTTTTTGTACAGAACATCTTATGAAAGTTCTGATTTGAATAAATTTTTGTATGAATGTTTAGTAACATGGAATACATCACATATAATACAGGTTTTTCTCTCGTGCAGAAATTATGCAAATTAGATGAACTTTGATTTATTCAGTGCTACTTATACACAGTAAGTGCACATGTCAATACGGCTCAGGCTAGAGTCTGTATTTATGAACCGATCTTTATTATCACCTTGGGATGAGAACGAGTGTTTCTGGGTGTGGTCCAAAATTCAAGATGGCTGCCAGTGGCCATTTTGTACCGAGATTAGATCCAATCAGTTTTTTGTACACAATTTCTATGCGGCTCAGGCTAGAGGCTGTTTTTATGAACTGATCTTTACAAAACTTCTTGGGTACCTTTATCACTTTGGGACGAGAACGAGTGTTTGTGGGTGCATTCCAAAACTCAAGATGGCCACCAGCAGCCATTTTGTACCAAAATTAGTACAATAAATTTTTTGTACAGAACTTCTGTATGAAAGTTCTGATTTGAATAAATTTTTGTATGAATGTTTAGTAACATGGAATACATCACATATAATACAGGTTTTTTTCTTGTGCAGAAATTATGCAAATTAGATGAACTTTGATTTATTCATTGCTACTAATACACAGTAAGTGCACATGTCTATACGGCTTGGGCTAGAGGCCATATTTATGAACCGATCTTCACAAAACTTCTTGGGGTACCTTTGTTATCACCTTGTGACAGGAACAAGTGTTTTTGGGTGCCATTGTTATCACTGTGCTATGAGAACAAATATTTTGGGGTTCAATCAGACCCACTCTGGGACTCAAAAGATTTCTTTTCTAGTTTAGCATCTAACTGTCACCCCACCTTTACAATACTTTACCTATATATTTGTTATATGCTACGGTCAGCATTTATGCACAGACCGTTACAATACTTTACATGTATCTATGTTATCAGGTCATTACCTCGATGTTTGTCATTGCTGTGTCACATACTATACATGTACATGTCTTAAAGAAGTTGAGCTACACTGTCATTGACACTTTCATTACTTTAAAGTTTAACAAATAAAAAAATAATTTAAAAAATTCTTTCGTGCATTCAGAATTATCTAAGTGCAAAACATTCCATTTAAGAAGGTAACAATATTGAATTGATTGGGCCGAAATGTCAGTATGTGTAAACCTTGATTATAAATAAGGCTTGAACACACCTCTTCTCTTTGATTCACAGATTGCCCTGAAATTGGAAGAACATGTCTTGCATTTTTTCAAAGAAGGTTTCCCCTTGTCATCAGTTTCAATGATGAAATGGGATTGTGTTATTGTTTTCAATGATACAGTTTTGTGTGTTTGGCTTCACATGGTTTTGTTGTCACATACGCTGAAATTGCGTGCATTCGATTTTAGTAATTAAGAATCAGAAACTGTTGGCAGCACACATGCTCAGCATTCTGAATCGACTGAGATTGTCAAAACGAGTACACTGTTGTTTGTGTTATGAACTAGATCACTGTTTCATCGATGATAAATAATACAATTTTAGTTATGGCAGAAAAACTTGTAGTGTGTTGTAGCGCCCCTTGATGAAATGTGAAATGCTAAAAAATTTGTGGGAATGTACTTTTCATTTCTGGGATTTGGGCCCGATGGAACCTGCATTGAAACAAAACAATCGTTTCTGTTAAATCTGCATGTCTGGGCTCCCTGTGGGACCCTAAATTCAACTTAGTGCAATATGGGGATTAATCTTTAAAAACCTTCTTTGGATCCACCAGTCAGAATCCTTTGATGTTTGGGAGACAGCATCCTTACAGGGGGCAGATTAAATTTTGTTCAAATCAAGTTCCTCGATTAGTTTTGGGCCCATATTTTAACTTGGTTTAATATGAGGAATATTCTTTAAAAATCTTCTCACGAACCCCAAATCAAAATCTTGTGATATATGGTATACACCATCTTTAGGGGAGTCAGATACAAGTTTTAAAAATCAAGTCCCTGGATTAACATTTAGGCTCTTTAACTTAGTCCAATATGAGGAATAATCATTGAAAATCTGCTTCTTCAGATCCAATGGTCAGAATTCTGATGGGGTGGTGGTGGGGGTGGGGGGGAGGTGCATAGTCAGGTCGAGTTTGTTCTTGTTAAAACCCTAGGTTGATATTTGAGCTCCCTATTTTCCATTACTGGTAATCTGAGCATTATTTGCATCGTAGCATCTTAATACCAGAAAAGGTCATCTTACTGGACAACAGAGTTTTAAACAGTTACATTACTTCATTCCTCTGTAGTGTTTATTAAGGGAGCATGTTGGCTCAGTGGTAGACTATTTGCCTTCTATGCTAGAGGTCCAGAGTTTGATCCCTGTCCGGGATGACCCGCGTTGTGTCCTTGGGCAAGGCACATTATCCTGGTTGCCTACATGGGGACATGATGACGCTGTGTACTACGGTGTACTGCACGTCGATGGTGCACAAATCTTCAACCGCTGTAACCCTGCTTGAGCGGAGCTTGAACAGAGTTAGAATGTTGAGGAGGTGACAGTTGCTCGTCTATGCTCGGTGGTTCTTTCCGGGTATTCCGGTCACGATTAGATGTTGTGCATAAGTATGTGACCTTAAACACCAATAACTAACTAGTGTTTACTAGCCATAGATTATTAAATCCTTCTTTAAACAAGTTTGTCAGGTGAGCTCCTCAGTCCCCATGGGGCCTCTTGCTTTTCTATTGTCTTTGGTTCAAAACAATGAACATATACCATGTTTGCGAATTACTGAGTTTCACTAAGGCTTAAAAATGTTAGAAATCTGTTTCTCAAGCCCTCCCGCATGGTCCTTCTGGCTGGCGCATGCTCTCTTTTTATAACCAATGCAAACTTAAAAAATATAAATTAAATTGTTTATGGTGGATATTTTCACCAAACTTGATAATTTTGTCCATTGAGTGCAACAAGGCTTTGCAATGCTTTAGCATTGCATAGCCTTCTTGCACTCAATGGTCAAAATACACCACCACCCATGCTATTCTGTAGATTATGAGGCCTAAAACATAAAATAAACATTTGCTGGAAAGGAAATAGTTACAAACATAAAAAATAAAATAAAAAAAACGCCGGCCCGCATGCAGTTTGCAATAAGTGGCCTGAGAAACAAGATCTACTTTGTGGGGCCTAAAATAAATGCATTGCCTTATGTCGTACAGGTATAAATGTTTAGTTGAGTTGTAATGAAGACAGTATCGATTACTAGAATGAAAGTGTGAAGGCTTCCAGGTGGGTGTAAACTGTTGGTTTCCAGACAATAACTTTAGTTGCATTTAATGCAGGTCCTCCAATTATATACTACTCAAAGTTTGCTAAGCACCAAATATTTGACACATCATTGTGAAATTTGCTTGTGACATATTTGCGATTTCTTTTCAGCCTACTCACAATTGTTTACAATTGGCTGTAACGTAAGTGCAAGCCCTACTTAGGAACTAACTCAAGCTTAAGAAACTTTTCCAAACAAGTTGGAAAAGGAATAGAGTGCAAAAGCATGAAAAAGAACGAAAAGGGTCGAGCGAGTTCGGTGCTCGACATTACAGGTACTCTCTCTGCACACCTTTTGCATTTACCGAGCGCATGCGCAACAACCGTGATGTCAATTCCTTTTATTTCCACCATTGTGCTGGTCGGAAATTTTGTGACTCGTGCTATTATTTAGCTGTTATCTTCGTGAACAACTTATTTATATGGTGCTATCTTGTCTGATTATGTGCAAGTGGATTGTATCCTTTTCAAGCTTCTATGCGCAGTGTCAAGGAAGTACCGAAATTGGCGCCAAATCTTCATTTCTTTGTTTGGCCTTTCAATCAGTAACATCTCACTGATATCTGTGCTTATAATCTCCGTTAAAATGATGCCAGACACAAAATCATGAAGGAAATGGTGCTTCCAAGGATGAAATAAGAGGATGAGAGGAGGAAGCAGTGGAAGGATGTGTTCAGGGCTGTAACTTATAATATTTTTATACTGTACCAATGACCCAGACATAGCTGGTGCTAACTCTTAAAAATATAGGGCCAAACACAAATTTTGCCCCCCAATCCCCAAAA
The DNA here is from genome assembly GCA_031216915.1 of Pictodentalium vernedei. Taxonomy (NCBI): domain Eukaryota; kingdom Metazoa; phylum Mollusca; class Scaphopoda; order Dentaliida; family Dentaliidae; genus Pictodentalium; species Pictodentalium vernedei. Next base: position 308,330,773 of record CM062295.1, on the reverse strand, counting down.
TTTGCATCTAAAACCAAAGAAAACATGTCCTGAATGGCCCTCCATACTTCACCTCTACTGTGCATGCGCAGTGTCAAGGACGTCCCGAAATAGGCGCCATTAATCATTCTTTGTTTGGCCCTTCATCAGTTACATCTGACTGATCTTTGTGCTTGTAAATCTCAGTTTAAATGATGCCAGACACATAAATATTAGAGAAATGGTGATTCTAAGGAGGATATAGAAGGAGGAGAGGAAAAATGAGTGACAGAAAATAATCAGGGCTGTGACTTAAAATTTTTTAATGAAATTATGTTAAGTTACCTATTTTCGAGGCAAGAGCCTGTTGTTGTCATTCTTGTTATCAAGTTACACTGCTTGTTCAGTGTTTTCCTCTCTCCCTTTCCTTTAAGTTCCCCCTAGCTATTCTCCCATGCTTTTGGCATATTTTCTGTAATATTATTACTAAAATTTCTTGGGAGTTTTAGCTGGATAACAGAATGAATTCTGTTCTTTTCCCCATGTTTACGTCTTCACCTATGGGTGGTTAGGCATTGTGTTCTGCATCTACCATCTGATGTTCTGCAGTTTCTTCCCTGGAAGTCTCTGTTTTGCATCAGATAGTGTATTATTGGTAACTGATTTCGGGCCAGGGTTATCAGTGCCTGGAGTCTTGTTTCTGATGTTTTTACACTTCTTGTTTACATTGACAACAGCCCTCTGTGTGGGGGGGGGGGGGGGGGGGATTTCTTGAATATAATATCTTGATGTTAGTTTAATCATTACTAGATACATTATTATTGTTCGTAAGTGTTGCATTAATTTTTTAAAATATTTTTAAAATTTTTGCCCACACTTAGGCTTGGGATCCATTGGGGCTCAACGTTACTTTTCAGAAACTTGGGCTTTTCTGAAAAAATATTTTTTCAAAATTTTTTGATTTCAATTATTTTTTCTATGTTAATGGATCATGTTTTTATGTATTTTGATTGTCAGGGGTTAGTGCGAGTACTAGGACTTTGTTTTTCTTTCACATTGAAAGGATATTGTTCAATTGTAATAAGAGGAAATCTTCCTCTGACTTTCATAATCATTGTATAAATGTAGTCAGTGTACTCTCACTAACTCCTGTTCCGTATGTGTTAATTTCGATGACAACATGGGAAGCGTGTGTCACGGTATGTTAGTGGGGAAATGGCCATTTCGGTCCTTTCCCCGCAGGGTCACTCCAGTTTATCAATCTCTATTTCAGACGATCAAGAACAGGGTGATGTTTCCGTGATGTCTTCCAAAAGTGTGCCTCCGTCGTCACAATTAATGAAGAGTTAGCGGAAAAGTGCTCATGAAAATACGTCAATTGCCTAAGAGGTCCCTAGTAGGATCGACGACCTTTGACGTCCGCTAGCTCGCCTGGTGTAGCGTCCATTCATCGAATGGTTCGGCAGCCGGGTTCGTCCGTTGCTGTCCAGAAGGAGTTTTGGGTGATGCGAGCACTATAATCAACCTAATGCACACCCAGTGACGGCGGATTAGAGGAGAGAATGGAGGAAGCCTTTTAGTCCGGTTCCTACCTCGTCCAGGTCCATCCGGACTGCGAGCGAGAGAGGCCCCTCTCTCGAACAACAACATCTGGCCCCAGATGTTGTGGTACAAAATGATTTGCATTCGGAGCATACGTCCGCCGCTCGGGACGCTCCGTTAGATAGACAGCCCGGAGAGACTGTCAATAAGGCTTCCTCATCCTCATGGTAGCGCACACGACCGCTCTTGGCTACGTGACCTCGGATATCCAGTCAACTTTGCCAATCAGAGAATCCTCGGCGACCAGGTCACGCCATCCGATAGCCAGGGACACGAGGCCTGGAGACTCCGGACGTTCGCATAAGAAAGTATGCGGGAGTCAACGACCATGGAGCTTCCAGCGGCAAAGCATTGTAAGACCACTACTGCACAGGCCTCGGTGACGGACGTGCTATCCCGAATAGCACAGCTTATCGCAGCATCCCAGCATCGACAGAATCTCTGTCGCATCATGTAATATCCGACGACGCTGGGTCGGGACGCTCCGCGGAAGCACGGACGTCCGAAAATTTCATACGGTCCGACGGGATGCCGAAAGGGATTCGGAGGATTTCGAGTTTTCCCTTTCGGAACAACATAAGCTAATGTATATGTCATCCGACTTCATCTTCTAGAGGTTCTTCGTCGGACCAGAATGCTGCGATGCCGGATAAGAAACTGATAGCGTCGGTGGACATAGAAATTTTTGGTTCGGTTCAGGGACATCGTCCCTCAGTTCTGACACAGTCCAATAATGTCTCAGAAACTTTCGATTTATTGAACGACGCTATATATATTTTTTATATGCTTGCTATTTACAAGCATGTCTGGTTTCTTGTTCGCAATATTACAGAGATGTCTTTTAAAAGTGTGCCTCTGTCGTCATAGTTAATGAAGAGCTAGCGGCAATTAGTGCTCATGGAATACGTCAATCGCCTAAGAGGTCCCTAGTAGGATCGACGGAGTTGACATTTGCTAGCTCACCCGATGTAGCGTCCATTCATCGATTGGTTCGGTAGTCGGGTTCGTCCGTTGCGGTCTAGGAAGGAGATTTGGGTGATGCGAGCACTATAATAGACTTTAGTACACACCCAGTGACGACGGATTAGAGGAGAGATCGGAGGAAGCCTGTTAGTCCGGTTCCTAGCTCGTCCAGGTCCGTGCGGGCGGCGGGCGAGAGAGGTCCCTCTCTCGTACAACAACATATGGGACCGGATGTTGTGGTACAGACATTTCGCATTCGGAGCATATGTCCGCCGCTCGGGACGCTCCGTTATATAGACAGTCCGAGTGACTGTCGATAATGCTTCCTCATCCTCACAGCAGCACACACGACCGCACATTGGCTACGTGACCTCGAGTATCCGGCCAGCTTCATCATTCAGTGCTGGATAAGAGACTAATAGCGTCATTGGATACGGAGTTTTGGATCGGTTCAGGGACATTGTCCCTGAGTTGCCGACGCAGTCCAATAATGTCATTAGAACATTCGAATTATTGAACGACGCTATATATAAGCTTGCTGCCAAACATGCTAGTCTAGTTTCTTGTCCGCAGTGCTCTATTCTGCCTTTCATCAATTCTAGGAAAATAAATTTTTATTGGCAGAACTGGGCATACCGAGAGTTCCTATGCGTCTAAGACGGCGAGGCTGAACACTGGGAATTATCTTTTTCGCCGTCTATGTCAATTCCAACCACGACGATGGAAACGACAATGATGTCTAATAGACTTAACTTAGACGCTTTATCGTACGTAGACCACCTTACTGAGGCGTTATCATGACGTCTTCAAGAGAAAGAATTCCAGGATATGATCCTCAATGAGTTTTCTTTCAGAGGCAGTAGTTTTCCACGTATAACTCCGCCCTTCAGTGGCAACCTGGAGTTGGTTAGACGTGACGCAGCCCTAGCTACATCCACGCGCATGGATAGTAAGGTGAAGAACTCTCTCAGAGTCGCTTCGGTCTCGGAGAAGCTTCTCTTCGACGGCAACCTTTCAGCAATCTTTGAATTGCTCGATATACACGTTCTCTTGAAAATTAAGTGTAACAAGAGATTCAGTCGTGGGCAAACATACGGTGGTTGACTCAGAGAGTTCCACTGTGGTTGCCGGATCCGAGTTTTTATACGCCCGTTTGAAAAACGGGACGTATTATAGTATGGCGTTGTCCGTCTGTCCGTCCGTCCGTCCCTCCATCCGTCCCTCCATCCGTCCGTTTGGTTTCCGAACAATAACTTTAGTATTTGTTTTCCGATCGGCTCCAAATGTGGTATGTGGTTTAATCACAACAAAATACAGGTCAAGTTCGAATATGGGGTCGGTCCGAACATTTTTCGCCTGAATTATGGCCCCAGTTGGACTTAGAATTCGTCAAATATTTGGTTTCCGGATGATAACTTTAGTATTTGTTTTCCGATCGGCTCCAAATGTGGTATGTGGTTTAATCACAACAAAATACAGGTCAAGTTCGAATATGGGGTCGGTCCGAACATTTTTCGCCTGAATTATGGCCCCAGTTGGACTTAGAATTCGTCAAATATTTGGTTTCCGGATGATAACTTTAGTATTTGTTTTCCGATCGGCTCCAAATTTGGTATGTGGTTTAATCACAACAAAATACAGGTCAAGTTCGAATATGGGGTCGGTCCGAACATTTTTCGCCTGAATTATGGCCCCTGTTGGACTTAGAATTCTTTGTCAAATATTTTGTTTCCGGATGATAACTTTGGTATTTGTTTTCCGATCGGCTCCAAATGTGGTATGTGGTTTAATCACAACAAAATAAGGTCAAGTTTGAATATGGGGTCGGTCCGAAAATTTTTCGCCTGAATTATGGCCCCAGTTGGACTTAGAATTCGTCAAATATTTGGTTTCCGGATGATAACTTTAGTATTTGTTTTCCGATCGGCTCCAAATGTGGTATGTGGTTTAATCACAACAAAATACAGGTCAAGTTCGTATATGGGGTCGGTCCGAACATTTTTCGCCTGAATTATGGCCCCAGTTGGACTTAGAATTCGTCAAATATTTGGTTTCCGGATGATAACTTTACTATTTGTTTTCCGATCCGCTCCAAATTTTGTATGTGGTTTAATCACAACAAAATACAGGTCAAGTTCGAATATGGGGTCGTTCCGAACATTTTTCGCCTGAATTATGGTCCCTGTTGGACTTAGAATTCGTCAAATATTTGGTTTCCGGATGATAACTTTAGTATTTGTTTTCCGATCAGCTCCAAATGTGGTATGTGGTTTAATCACAACAAAATACAGGTCAAGTTTGAATATGGGGTCGGTCCGAACATTTTTCGCCTGAATTATGGCCCCAGTTGGACTTAGAATTCGTCAAATATTTGGTTTCCGGATGATAACTTTAGTATTTGTTTTCCGATCGGCTCCAAATTTGGTATGTGGTTTAACCACAACAAAATACAGGTCAAGTTCGAATATGGGGTCGGTCCGAACATTTTTCGCCTGAATTATGGCCCCTGTTGGACTTAGAATTCGTCAAATATTTGGTATCTGGATGATAACTTTAGTATTTGTTTTCCGATCGGCTCCAAATTTGGTATGTGGTTTAATCACAACAAAATACAGGTCAAGTTCGAATATGGGGTTGGTCTGAACAATTTTTTGCCTGAATTATGGCCCCTGTTGGACTTGGAATTCGTCAAATATTTGGTTTCCGGATGATAACTTTAGTATTTGTTTTCCGATCGGCTCCAAACTTGGTATGTGGTTTAATCACAACAAAATACAGGTCAAGTTCGAATATGGGGTCGGTCTGAACAATTTTTGCCTGAATTATGGCCCCTGTTGGACTTAGAATTCTTCGTCAAATATTTTGTTTCCGGATGATAACTTTAGTATTTGTTTTGCGATTGGCTTCAAACTTGTTAGTCTTTTTCTCAAATGACTGAAAAATTTAGTCATTTCACAAAATCACTGATTTCAAAGTCTGACCGTAACATATATATATATGCCTGTATAAATTTCTCGCACTCTAAAAAAATTGCAAATGTGTTAAAATGGTACAATTTGAACAGTTCACGGGCGTATGATGCAATGCCCAGCGGTGCTCTTGTTCAATTATGATGGATGCCAGTCAAACAGGTTGGGACACAATTTTGATCCCAACGGATTCGAAGTGCCAGGGTCTTTGGGTTCCGCAGTTTTTAGGCAAGCACTTAACTTCCAAGAAATGATATTATTTTGGCTTGCACTACGTCATTGGATGAACATTATTCAGAAACGCATGTCCAAATCCTGTCCGATAGTACGACAGTAGTTGCGTATATCCGGAACCAGGGAGGCACTCATTCGGTTCCGTTATTGATTTTAACGGAAAGAATCCTTCTGTTTGTTATAGAACACCAAGTTCTGTTTCGGTCCGTCATTTTCTGGGTCATCGGATCGTATTAGCAGACTCCCTTTCACGTAAGGGTCGTTTGTTGCCGTCAGAATAGACTCTCAACAAACAGGTATTCAATCAGATTTGCTACCAATGGGAGCGCCTAGTGATAATTTATTTGCGACACAACTCTCCAATCAATTGCAGACGTATGTGTCACCGTGTCCAGATCCCCGAGCATATGTAGTTAACGCTCTATTGATCTAATAGGATGGTATGATAGGATATGCGTATCCTCTAGCGCTGTTGATTCAGCAAGTATTGCTGGGATTATACATTCACAATGCAATTCTGTTGGTAGCATCTCTGTCTGTATTCTGTTGTGCGGTCCTTCTTGCATGGCAAGCATTGTACAGGACGAGCAGTGGACGCGATTTCTAACTGTAGGAGGACCTCCTCTTCGCTATACTATGCGGCTAAAGTGGAGGGTCTTCCGTCGTTGGTGTAGGGATCTTTATGTTGATATTTTTGATCCCTCCATACCAGACATTGCAAACTTTCTAGTATACTTGTTTGACGAGATCAACTGCAGCCAGTTACTATTTAAGGTTATATGTCTATGTTATCTGATACCTATGCACACCATGATAGTTTACAATTGAGCCTAATGTCTCTTTATCTAAGTTAGTTTGAAACTTTTCGATAAATAGACCTAGAATCCTTAGATTAATTCCTATACGAAATTTAGCTTGGGTTCTTATTAACTAAAGCAAACATTTGAACCTCTTGAGACAGTAGTTTCAAATTCTGGCCTTTTAAGACAGCAATTCTCTTAGTCTTCTCTTCTGCTGAAGAGTCAGTGAGCTTCATGCACTATCGGTGGACGATTCTCACTTTCGTAGTATCGGAAACTCTATTCCCTTTACTACTAATGTTGTTTTTTTGGTTAAGAATCAGGCTCCTAATAAATATCCGGAACCTATTGTTTTTAAGGTCCTTCCATCTTCGAACGGGCATAGGCCTTTACTCTGTCTGGATAGACCTTTATGTATTTATTAACGGATCTCAGTTTATCAGTAAGGACGTAAAGCTTCTTCTGGCTCTGATGCCTAATAGAAAGGTCATTACGGTCCATTCTATTACTAAATGCATTCAATTAACTATCGGTACTGCTTAGGATAGTCTATCCTTAACTCAGCAGTCTGTGCTTAAGATTTCGGCTCATGAAGTAAGAGCTCTTCTACATCTTGGGCTTACGTAAATAGTGTTTCTATTATAGATTTAAGTAGGCTGCATATTGGTCTCAGCCATCCACATTCACAGATTTTTATCTCAGAAATATCGAGTCCATTTCTGGAGGCCTGCATTATTTAAGTCCATTATCGGCTGCTCAGAATGTCGATCACTTAACAATTGCAACTATAGCTATGTAGGCTTTATGTTCTGGCAGTGACTCTGTCCTGCTGCCCTCTTCGCTCTGGGCTATTTGACCCAGGGCAAGAAAAAGTGGGGGGGGTGGGGGGGGGGTGGGGAGGGTGTTCCCTTGGGTCACCTGTTTTATTATGAAAACAAGGGGATACCTCCTCCGGAGTCAGTAATTCTGAGCTGTTACTGGGATGGTTTGTTAAGTGAAAAGTTATGTTTTAAAATTCATTCATGTCATAGTTTTAAAGTATAGCATTTGAATATGTCACGTGTGAAACGGGCGTTATTATACTATCCTCGGACACTTTTAAAAGAGTATAAAGAGTCTCAATTCTCTGGACTAACTTTATTTATTGGCTTACTTTAAAAATAATTAGTATAAGAATTATACTGGATATTAATAGAGAATATGGATGTTATGATGCTCAATTATAGAAGGTATTGTGTCTTTCTAATTTATCATAAATAAGAAAGATACATGTGAAGCCTATTTCTCCTTTTCTCCTCCAGGAGATGACTCTATTTTATATAGTTGAGCTTATTGGATTTTCCTCTATTTCCTGGGCCCTCCAGCCTTTTTACTATTCAACTATGTCTGGGTCATTGGTACAGTATAAAAATCTTAAAAAATTTATAGTAATTTATATATTTTTTATACTTACCAATGACCCAGACGGGGATAGCCCTCCCAGGAGTTGGGAACTCATACCTCCCTGCTGAGGACATAGTGCTTACCAGGCACTGATGGTAAGAATGATTAATGGCGCCAATTTCGGGACGTCCTTGACACTGCGCATGCGCAGTAGAGGTGAAGTATGGAGGGCCATTCAGGACATGTTTTCTTTGGTTTTAGATGCAAATTTTGGGGATTGGGGGGCACAATTTGTGTTTGGCCCTATATTTTTAAGAGTTAGCACCAGCTATGTCTGGGTCATTGGTAAGTATAAAAAATATATAAATTACTATAAATTTTTTAAGTTTCATGAAAATTATTTCATGTTCCCTAATTTCGGGGCATGGGCCTGATGTTTTCATTCTTGTTATGAAATCTCCACTGTTTGTTCAGTGTTTCCTCTCTCCCTTTCCTTGATACCCTCCCCCCCCCCTCCCCCCCCCCCCCCCCCCCCCCTGCTAATCTCCCATGCTTTTGATATAATTTTTTAAAATTTTTTTATTGAACTTTCTTGGGAGTTTTAGCATAGTTACAGAATGTTTATTCTGTTATCCCCATGGTTACGTCCTCACACAGGGTGATGTTTCCGTGATGTCTTCAGGAAGTGTGCTGTCGTCATTGCAATCAAATGAAAAGCTAGCAGCAAAAGTGCTCAAGGAAATTAGACAAGTGCCTAGATCCTTAGTAGGATTGACAACCTTGTCGCCAGCTAGCTCGCCCGGTGAAGCTATCACTCGTAAAGTGGATGATGTGACACCGGGACCGTCCGTTGCGGTCCAGGAGAGGAGAAGGGATGTTGCGAGCACTATAATCTCGGATCACGCACACCCGGTGACGACAAATCGGAGGATGGAACAGAAGAAGCCAGTCAGTCCGGTAGCTAGCTCGTTCAGGTCTAACCGGGCCGTGAGCGAGAGAGGCCCCTCTCTCTTACAACAACATATGGGACCAGATGTTGTCGTACATAACATTCGTCACTTGGAGCATATGTCCACTCCTCCTGCTCGGGACACTCCGTCGCATAGACAGCCGGGCGCGGCTAGTCTATTGGCTTCCTCTTCTACACGCCAGCACACACGACCGCACCTTGGCTACGTGACCTCAGATATCCAGCCTGCTTTGCCGACCAAGGATTCCACGTCGACCAGGTCACTCCATCCATTAGCCAAGGATACGAAGCCTTACCAGTCGGGACGTTCGCCTAAAAGAATTATGCAAGAGGCACCATCCCAGGAGCCTCCAGCGGCTAAACAACGTAAGACCGCAGCTCCACAGGCCTCTGTGACGGACTTGCTATCGCAGATAGCACAACTCATCGCAGCATCCCAGCAACCTTCGGAAACTCTTTCAGATCAGGAACTGTCTGAGGAAGCTGGGTCGGTACGCTCCCCTGCAGTGTCAGATAGGGATGACCGAGATTCACATTTGGTCCAGTCGGATGGTGAAAGGGAATCTGCGAAGCTGGATTTTTCACTTCTAGAACAACATAAGGTGGCTGTAGATTTCATCCGGCAACACCTTCCAGAAGTTGTTCCTCCGGACCAGAGAGCTGCTATACCAGATAAGAGACTGATAGCATCACTGGACACAAACTTTTTCGGCCGGACTAAGGACGTCGCGCCTGAGTTTCCGGCCCAGTCCAGAAATGTCACACGGACATTTGAACTTCTGAATGACGCTATATTCAGGCTAGCCTCTAAGACTGGCAGATCCAGTTTCTTATCGTCTCATGCTCTACATCTGCCGTTCATCAACAGTACAAATAAATTTGAAACGGCAGGACAGGGCGTTCCAAGAGTTCCTCTGCGTTTAGACGAAAAGGCAGCAGATTTGGAGTTGTCATTGCTGGCGTCTATGTCGATTCTCTCCAGTATGTTGGAGACGATAATCTCGTCTAACAGAGCCAGTTTAGACACCTTATCTTACTCAGATCACCTTACCAGAATGTTATCACAACGTCTCGATGGTAAAGAATTCCAAGATATTCAAACTTCCTTGAGAATTCTTTCGAGGGCAATCGCATATTCCACGTATAACTCCGCCCTTTCAGTTGCAAATTTGGAGTTAGTCAAATGTGATGCTGCTCTGGCTTCATCCACGAGAGTGGATTCTTAGGTGAAAAACTCTCTTCGAGTCATTCCGGTTTCAGGAGAGCTTCTCTTCAATGGTAAGCTTTCACTAATCTACAATCAGATTACCAAGAAAGCTTCGGACTTTCTGCTCTTTAAATCCATTTCTAAAAAACCGGACTCAGCAGAGATGAGTAAGTCAGAGTCTTCTGGGGCGAGTACGTCCAAGGAAAGTTCCTATAGAGGATCTAGGAAAGCCTCTACGTCTTACTCCAGAGACCATCAGAGTAGCGACTCAGGTAAGGGACATAATGCTGGCCGAGACAACCGGTCAGATGCCCCTAGGTCGACTGGTCGAGGTGCGGGTCGGGGAGGACGTAGTGTCTCCTCTCACAGGCCTCGCAGGTCCAGGAGGTGAAGGTCAGAACTTCTTTTGCACTCCAGTGGGCGGAAGGCTGTCAAGATTCTTAACCAATTGGTTGTCAAATACGGACGACCGATGGGTTCAGGAGGTTATTTCGGAAAGTCTAAAACTGTCCTTCAGAGAAAAACCTCTGTTAACACGAAGTCCACGTTGGACTCAGCTTCCGTCAAACCTTCAGAAGAGAGATTTGCTTCTATCAGAGGTGCAATCTCTTCTGGAGAAGAACGCAATAGAGGTCGTAGAAAACCAAGAATCTCCCGGTGTTTACAGTCACCTGTACCTGGTACCAAAACCAGATGGCTCATTCCGTCCAGTTATAGATCTAAGCTGGATAAACAAGCTGATCGTGGCTCCAAAATTTTATATGGAGACCATCCGATCGGTGAGAGCGGTGAGATCGAGCATTCGAGTGATGATTATGCTGCGAGCATAGATCTCAAGGATGCATACTTTCACGTCATGATACATACGGCGTTCAGAAAGTACCTCCGCTTCGCTGTCCTAGGATTCGTTTATCAGTTCCGAGCAATGTGCTTCGGACTGAATCTAGCACACTGGGCTTTCACTCGAATAATGAACTCAGTAATGACTCATTTTCGAGCTCATTCATCTGCGGTAACATCGGCCTACTTGGACGACATTCTTCAGAGGTACGACGACAGACTAACGCTTCAGAATGATGTTTAGAGTCTTCTTCAACTGCTCCGACGTCTCGGTTTCATAGTAAACGAAAAGAAGTCGGATCTAGTTCCGTCCAAGTCGTTCATTCACTTGGTAATGAGTTTCGAGATGCACAACAATCTGGTTCATCTGCCATTACCTAGAGCGAAATTAGTCAGTTGTTACGCTCGCTTTTGTCTACACTCAGATGTAGTAACAGCGAGAGAATTCATGCGACTGATAGGTTTGTGCTGAGCCGCCGCGGACCTTATTCCGATGCACCCGTCCACTCCAGATATTTTTTACTCAGAATTGAAGTGTGAAGATTCATTTGCTCGAAACGAACATCGACTTGTCGAACCAAGTAAAAAATGAGATTCAGACTTGGGCAGATATTCAGTGGTTAACTCAGGGAGTTCCACTGCAACTGCCGGACCTGAGAGTCAAACAGGTTGGGGCGCGACTTTGAGCCCAACGGATTTGAGGTGCCAGGGTCTTTGGGATCCGCAATTCCTGAAGGAGCACATAAACATCAAAGAGATGATGTCAATTTGGCTTGCACTGCGTCATTGGATGAACATTATTCAGAATTCTCATGTTCAAATTCTCTCCGACAATTTAACAGTAGTAGCGTATATTCGGAACCAAGGAGGCACTCATTCCATTCCGTTGTTCAGCTTAAATGGAAAGAATCCTTCTGTTGTCCTAGTGCATCAGGTTCTTCTGTCTGTCCATCCTATTCCGGGTCGTCTGAACGTTCTAGCGGACTCCCTTTCTCGGAAAGGTTGTATGTTGCCGTCAGAATGGACTCTCAACAAACGAGTATGCAATCAGATCTGCTACCAATGGGATCGTTCGATGATAGACTTGTTTGCGATGCATCTCAACAATCAGTTGCAGACGTATGTGTCGCCATGCCCAGATCCTCGAGCTGACGCTCTCTCGATCTCATGGGACGGAATGATAGGATACGCGTATCCTTCAGCTCCGTTGATTCAGCAGATATTGCTCAAAATCAAGCAATCTCACTGCAAGATTCTGTTGGTAGCATCTCTGTCACCCCAGAGACCATGGATAAATCTACTCAGGTGTCTGTTATGGGACATTCCTCGGAAGCTTCCTCTGGGAGGACCTTCTTTCGCAGGGGAAATCGTGCACACTGCATCACAACCCGCAAGGTCTCAACCTTCACGTATTTCCATTGTGCGGTTCTTCTTGCACGGCAAGCAATTTACAAGACGAGCAGTGAACACAATTTCTGACTGTAGGAGGACCTCCTCTTCGCTAAATTACGCTGCTAAGTGGAAGGTTTTCTCTCGTTGGTGTAGGGATCATTCTATTGATATTTATGATCCCTCCATTCCAGACATTGCTAATTTTTTGGTCTACTTGTTTGACGAGATCAAACTGCATCCAATAACTATTAAGGGTTATAGGTCTATGCTATCGGATACTTATGCTCATCATGATAGCTTACAAATTGGATCTAATGTCTCTTTATCTAAGTTAGTGAAAAACTTTTCGATAAATAGACCTAGAACCCTTAGGTTAATTCCAAGTGGAATTTAGCTTGGGTTCTTCTGAAGCTAAAAGAAGCGCCATTTGAACCCCTTGATACGGTAGACATCAAATACTTATCTTATAAGACAGCTTTTCTCTTAGCCTTCTCTTCTGCTAGAAGAGTTAGTGAGCTTCATGCACTGTCTGTTGGTGATTCTCACTGTCATAGTGTTGGTAATACTATTACTTTGACTACTAATGTTGGACTTTTGGCTAAGAATCAGGCTCCTAATAAGTACCCTGAGCCTATTGTTATTAAGGCTCTTCCATCCTCAGATGGCCATAGCTATGTCCAGTTAGACCTATGCGTATTTACAAGCGTAGATCTGAGTTTATCAGTCGGTGCTGGGATGGTTTTAAAGTGTAAAGCGAATGTCTATCTCATTTATGTAATATTTTTAAAGTGTAGCTCGGTGTGAAGCATTTGTGTATGTCACGTGTCATACGAGCGTTAATATACAGTCCTCGAACACTTTTAAATGAGTATAAAGAGTCTCATTCTCTGGACTATCTTTATTTATTGGCTTTCCTTTAAAAAATTAGTATAATGGGTTATATTGTATGTTTATAGAGATCATTGATGTTATTGTGCTCAATTACGGATTGGTAATATGTCTTTCTTTTTTTGTATAAACAAGAAAGATATATGGGCCGGGAGCTGCGAAAAGGGACCTTAAAGGGTTAAAAATTCGAAATTGAGTTAGAGCTACATCTCTACTCTCCTGAAATCGAGGATTCCAAGAAAGTTTACTTTAGGTTCATCTGACATTTATAAATGGGTCAACGTGACGTGTAAAGTGGGATGTCCAAGAGCACCATAACTTGAATCGACCGTTTGACGTTTCAACGTATATAATACTTATACGATGCGAATGTGCAACGTTATCTCTCGTGAAAATGTGAACGATTTGCGAACAATAACAAGTTATTTCTTTTTCGAAAAAATGCAATATTTAAGAGTGAAGGAAGATAACAAACTACCACCTGAGCTTTAATTCACTGTGGATATGGTTCAATTCATGGTGTGAGAGGAGCAAACTGCAAAGAAAGTTTTGAAAAAAGATTTGTTTCCTTCGGGTTTTTCATTTTTGTTTATTTCTTGTTAAATTTTTTCTTTTTTTTTTGTTTTTTGTTGGGGGGTGGGGGTGGGGGGGGGGGGGTGATGCTTTTTGCATGTTTTCAGCTGCATCGGAAAATTGAATAAAGAAAATCCGTTAACACACGACCCTCCTCACCAATATAACTAGTAGGCTGAAAACAGACAATAATAACAACAAAAAACAAACAAACAAAAAAAAGCAGAAGAAGAAACGGGACCAACAGAAATTTTACAGTGCCATCTTCAATAATGGCAACAATATGGACCAACGTACACAACGTCGCAAAGGCATCAGAGAGCACGGATGACAATTTTTTCTGGAGAGAACTAACACGGACTCTAGCCTATTATACATTCATTCGTTCGTACATTTTGCCACCCCCAATCAAAAATCCTGGCTACGCCAGTGAGTATTTATCCCCCCCCCCCCCCCCCCCCCTCAAACCCCTCATCCACATGCGCATAGGCCTATTCTCGGACCACTGTAAAAATTATTAAACAAATACAGGCTGGGTTTTTGTTTGTTTTTTGCTAAATATTAATGTGTTGCCCATTAATTTTAAATTGTTATTTTCTCTTATTTTTTTACCCCTAACAAGCTTTGGATTAATTGATATTCACAAGACAAAGACATGATTTCTGAGTGTCATTTATGCAAAGCATGTATTTTGGTTTAGAATTTAAACACCAAAATGCTTACTAAATCTTGTATTCAATTTCTAAGCGCCTCTGAAGTGCAAGGATTACGTACAAAAGTGTTTTTTCTCGTCAGTTTGTGTCCAATTCCGAAACGTGTAAAGATGTTCAGTTGCTCCAAAACACAAGTTAGTGTGGAATTTCTAAATGCATTTAGTTGTGGTGAAACGTAACTCTAAAATGCGTCTCGATTTTAAACATAACATTGAAACACGTTTGGGTTTGAACATGTAGGCCCTATATAATTCGTGAAGCGGGCCATCAAACTGAACAATTTCAATTTTAAAACGTCTTGAAATCAAATGTAGATTCAGCCAAGACCTATGTGAGTTTCCTTCGAAAGTTGCCTGATTGTCATTAGTCTCAATCTTTGCCGGGAGGGGTTATCAAGCTCAGTGTGTTTGGCCGCATGTTGGGGTATGTGTGTTGATGATATCAAACTCATCAATATTAATCTCAAAACTTCTTCCCGTTGGACGCCCAGGATATAAAATTCTGCATGTCCACTGATGTAGATTGTTCTCCTCCACCTGTCTCCAATGGGAAAATAGGACCAGGTAACCAACGCTGCTGGGTGTCATCCCTCAGTAAGTGGGAAACATCGGCATAAATGCCACTCGTCGGCCAGATCACTTCGGGATCTGGATGTTATGAGCGTAAGAAAAAATTGAGCTTCTGCTCAAGACTGCCCAGCCCCCCCCCCCCCCCCCCACCCCCTCTCCCATATTTCTGAATCCGTCCCTTGGTAACCTGACGTCTCTGGACAGGTTTTTTGGTTTTTTTCTCTGACACTGACTCGAAAGTTAGAAAGAATGTGTGAGAACGAGCAATCGCGTATCTCATCTTGGTGACAACATTTCTTCTATTAATTTCCCAGTATCAACCAATAAATTACATGTAGTGGGAAAAAAATGGAGGCGTAATGATTTTTCAGTAAGCGTATTTGTCGGATGCTCTAAACACGAATCTGGAAGTGGATCGAGGGGTCAGAATCAACCACTACACGCATACATGCACAGAGAGGCGCCTGTAATATTTTGTTGCCTACGTAAAACGTTGGCTGACAAACGCCATCATTTTCTTTGAAATGAAATGGCGTGAAAAGAAATCTTGCAGACTACATAATTTAGGCATATCACAAAAACTGATTTATTTATTTGAGCTTCCATCAACAAGTTATCTTGAAGTACATTGTACTGCAAGATTGTCTTCCCCAATTCTAAATTTTGTTGCCATTCTGATTCAGTACTTTTCGACACCACCATTAACACGTTTTGCAGAATCACAATTCACATGTACAGTCAAAACTCGAAGTTTACGGGACCGACCAATAACTTCGACTTATCCCGGTCTTCGAGTTATGCACTTCAGATGTATTTGGGGGATTTGGGAGCCTTGAACCACAAGAACACAGAAACTTGTAGCCTAATCTGGACAAAGGAACCACCTCCACACCTCCCAGAAAATATAGAACAGCGACCGTCTATATTTCCTGGGAGGGGTGGAGGGGGATTGCTAGTCCCTGATTGCTAGGACTGATAGCCAACTTCGAGTTATCTCATATATTCGAATCATCCGATTTCGAGTTATCGATTGCCGACTGTAGTTTTTAGTTTTTTAAGACAACTCCCATTCCCAACCACTTCTCGCTCCTGCCAGGAGAAAAGGGATCAGCGAACAAGACACGCAAAAAACCCCAAACAAGCAAACAAAAACAATACTGTGCAAAATAAGTTATTTTACACGATAACGTGGTAAGTATTGTTTTTGTTTTGTCTCTCAGTATTCCCGGGGGTGGGGTGGAGGGAGGGAGGGGGTGGATCAGTTGTAAAAAATAAATAAATAAAAAAACGATTTGTTGGGGGAGGTGGGCAGATAAAAATTGCAAGACACATGGTCCCAGGGAGATGGGGTCCGCAGAGGCCGAAGCATTTTTTCAAATCTACTTTTTTACATTCAGTAATAGAAGACTTTTGAGCATTTTCATGCATGTCATTAGTGGTCACTTAAGAACATGACAGCTTTCATTTGCCTTGAAAGATATTTTTTTAAAGGTTGTCATACATCAAAATTGAAAAAAAAAAATTGACCCCCATCCCCCCCCCCCCCCCCCCCCCCCCCCAAAAAAAAGGACATTTTTTTTCTTTTTATGCTCAAATTGTTTTTCTGGCAGAACATGGCTTTTCGGACCTAGTGTATTATTTTTACAGCCCCCCCCCCCCCTCCCCCCACCCCCACCGCTCATGTGTATTCCCTTCTGTGTTGTTGTGTATGAGTGTTTGTGATATTGTGCTGCAGTGAAATTACATCAATATAATTATTTCAGGCTTACATGCAGTCTACCTTTCCACCGAACCAATCATTCGAACAAGATTATTCTTTCATGTTTCATCAGAAAAACGAACTCAGTTGTCACCAAGGGACTTCAGTTCATGAGGACTAGTAGGCGGTCGGCTGCAAAAAAAAAAAAAAAATACACAATGTTTCTCGAACAGCTTCAAAGGAAAGTTTTGAAAAGATACTTGAATTTTGTCATTTTTAAAAATTTTGTTAAATAAATATAATTGAGTTATATCACGATCACAAATTAATAAGGCTCCAATTGAAAGAAAGACTGGCACAATTGTGAGCTACTTAAGTTGATCAGTAGCAGGGGCAGCGCTAGAAAATCTTGCATGTTGGGGGGGGGGGGGGGGGGGGGGCAAGTAGGGGACATGATATGCTCCCCATGGGGGAGAGGGTGGGTTGGGGGGTAGTGCATATCAATTAATTTTTAAGGCAGGAGCAATACTTGAAGATTTATTGGAGGGTTTTATTTTTATTTTTATTTATTTATTTATTTATTTATTTATTTATTTGTTTATTATATTTTTTTTTGGGGGGGGGAGGGGTTGAGGTGATTTTTCTCAAGCTCCCAGACCTCTCCTCCCAGATAAAAAAAACACCAAAAAAAATTGTGCTTTCGGACTATTCTGGTGGCTTTTAAAGGTTTACACAGTTTTTGAACATTGAAAATAATGAGGTAGGGGCCTACGACCCATATTTTGAGGACAAGATTCACAAACTGTGTAGGCTAACTGCATTCGAGCTTGTAATTCTTTACTGAATAAGTTCATCGGCTGGGTGTGTATGGGAATAACAAAAGAGTCAAGGTTTGTGTGAGAGAGGGTGTGTGAATGTGTTTGTGATGAATGGGAGAAAGGGGATGGCTGGAAAAATCTAGGCTATGTTTGGGGACGGGGTAAATGCCCTTCACCTCACCCCACCCATAGCATCGACACTGCATGGTCACAAGTTACTGCGCTTGACATGAGGTGTTGCAGCTTTTGAGGTTGTAAATGAATGTAGGCTGTGGACATGCTGTATCCAGTGCTGTAGAAAACAAATCACATTCAATTTCACAGTGCAACTATGCTGCTAGAAAATAGAACACCGCAAGGCTTTTTCAGTATGAATCTATGTGTACTGTAATGACTTGTGACGGAGAGTAGAGCTTGAATACAGAAATCAGAACAGACAATTTTAGTCATTTTTACGCCACTGCGGAACTTCAAATAAAATCAGAATCAACAATAGTCAACAACAACAAAAACTGGGTTTCAGAAGGTATTACTGCATGAACATGATGAATTCATGTCAGAACAAGTGGCGGAAACAAAGATGATTTTGAAACCTGAGTTCTCGGCAACTTTCTTTTCAATGTCACACAGTGATTTAAAAATGGAAACACTTGTTGATGTAAACAAATCAGCGAGTGCGAAACGTCATTTAAACAGGTCAAACCAAACAGAGTGATGAGAAAAATCAGTCGTTTCACATCTCCTGACAGCCCATCGAACTATCTTTGAAAACAATGAAATCGGCATGTTTTTGTCTATACATCTTTTGTGTGTGATAATTTTCATCAGAAAATTCTGTGTGCCTCGAAGTTTTATGACATTAATGTCGTCGATTAATAGGAAACATGTAAAGTAATATGGAAACAACCAAACAATTGGATACGCCTGAAACTGGTTTGCTACACAGTAGACAACACGTCTTCTTGAAGGTCAAGAACGCGTGCTGCACTGTCGCCTCGACTATTTCGTTGGCAAAGAACTGTTTAAATCATTAGAATTCAAGAGAATGTTTTGAGAGTCTGATTCTATCTCTGACATTAAACATTTATTTAGTTATGGTAACCAGTTTTAATTTATTAAATACAGTAAATCATTGCGTTCCTCGCATGGACAAAAAAAATAAAAAGCCGCGTGTGTTTATAAAACTTATTTGATCACGCCCACAATTTTTACGTCGTTCGTTTTTGACGTCTTTCTCTGTTTTCATTGGATATCCTGTAAGGTCCCTTTTCGCAGCTCACGGCCCATATGTAAATCCTGTTTCTCCTTTGCTCCTTGAGGGGATAATTCTGTTTATATGTAATTGAGCCTATTGGATTTTCCTTTATGTCCTAGGCCCTCCAGCCATTTTTCTATTCAGCAAAGTCTGGGTCATTGGTACAGTATAAAAATCTGAAATTTTTTTTCAGTAATTTATATATTTTTTTATATTTACCAATGACCCAGACGGGGATGGCCCTCCCCGCTGATTATATAACATTTACCAGGCACTGGTTGTAAGAATGAAGATTTGGCGCCAGTTTCAGTACTTCCTTGACACTGCGCATGCATGGACAAAAGTATGTAGGACCATATAGGACATTGATTTTTTGGATTTTGATGCAAATTTTGGGGATTGGGGGGGGGGGGGGGGGGCAAAATTTGTGTTTGGCCCTGAATTTTTAAGAGTTAGCACCAGCTAAGTCTGGGTCATTGGTAAGTATAAAAAATATATAAATTAGTAAAAAAAATTTCATATTTTTGATAATTTTTGCTTGCTTTTTTACACATAGTCTTGTTTTTCCCCCGCGTGTGAACACAACCATTGTTCTGTTTTCCGTCGGCGGGAAGCTTGATTTCATTTCCTGAGACTATTTCTTGTTCCTCTTGCTTGCAAGTGAAACATGTGGACAACTCTCATTCCACATGTGTCACTTGCAACAATTGTACACAGGCCCAATCATGTGGTATTTGTGGGGTTTGGTCCTCAGAATTCTGTGCATCTGTAAACAAGGTGGTTCTGTCTAGAACTAGAACCCCTCGTTCTCGGGGTAAGGGTAGGCGTGCCTTATCAGACATTTCTGTGAGTGCACGTGGTGATTCTGTCACACAGGATTCTGATCTGTCTTTTTCTGTGGCGACTTTCTCTGCAGCTGTTGACGGTGCTAGTGCAGTGATACCTGAAGTGGAGACCGGGGTCTCTTTGTCTTCTGATGTCACTCTTGAGGCGCCTGTTTTCATTGAGAGATTCTCCGAGGTCAGCTCGGTGACATTCTCCGATTTGCTTCCTGCTCTGTCGACAGTTGCAGAGGAAGTTGTTCTTACAGATCCTATTCTGTATGATGGTGGCTCTTCCATCTCTTCTGGGGATGGTATACAGTCTCGGGGGTCTGAGACTGTATCTGCTGGTGTGTCTATGAGCTCTCAGCCTCCCCTGGCTTCGCGGTGAAGCTGTGTGGGTTTGCTGTCTGCTCCGTCTCATCTGGCTAGGTTTGCTCCTGGTTGGTTGAGCCATTCGGTCGCTTCGGCAGCGATTCCTCGCCCCTCGAGCGAATCGTTTATTGTTCCTCCATCCCCTGCTAGTGTGACGACTAGCAGGATGGGGCTGGGACATTGGCATCCAGGGCCTGCTGATCGGCAGAGGTCAGTGACAGCTCCGGTTAGCTGTCACTCTTTGAACCTTCCTCCGGTGATTCCTCACTGTGTTCCGAGTCTGGATGTCGATCGATGCTTGCCGTCGGCCTCAGAGGATGGGCATTTGGGGCCTTCTGCCGCGCAGAGGCCAATGGCAGGTTCCTGTCATTCTTGGGATAATCCTCCGGTGTCTTCTCATCATGTTCCAGATCCAGCTACCAATCGACGTACGTCGTCGGTCTCTTTAGAGGGTTTGCAGGCAGGGCCTTCTGTTCCGCAGAGGACAGTGATTGCCCCTGGGCGTCACAGTCTGAACTATCCTCCAGTGTCTTCTTACCGTCTCCCTATTCTGTCTGCCAATCGACTTTCATCGTCGGTCCCTTCTGAGGATTTGGGTTCTTCCAGAAGGGTCCATTGAGAAGACACTCCGTCGGGCGATGCTGCTGCGACGGATTCTCAGGGTGACCTGCGTCAGGACGTTTTGGCGCTCATCTGGTTGCTTTCTAGCAACCCTCAAGTTGGCTTCCCTGTGCCTCCTGAGGCACAACCTCCTTTGGTCGGTCGCCGAGATGCCTCGCCTGGCCTTTTGGATACTGCACAGTATTCACAGGAGGTTTCTGCTGGTCAGCCCGAGTTGGGCTACATCTCTTCTGCTACAGAGGATGACGATTTTCTTGAAGGCGATGGGGCCCCCCTCGTCAGTCTTGGGGCAGGCTTTAGATTTTGGCTTTGGCTTATTGCCGGACATTCAACCTTCAGACCAGCCATTAGTGACTGCCCGGCCATGGTCCTCTGTAGCGCCGTAACCCTGTTGAGCCTTCTAGCTATGGGGCTTTGCATCCTCTGCAATCGGCTCAGGTTGTTGACTCCTTCCAGGGCTTGGATGCCAAAATGCGTTCTAAGGCCCTCAAGGGTTCTTTCTTTTCTAGAGCTGATGCCTTTCTGCCTCCATCGTGGTTTCATGTTTATGATTCCATCTGTTCACCAGTCTTCCAAGGGATGACTACTGTGGATGAGGATTCTTCTTCCCCCGGGTTGACTAAGCCTAAGTCGGCAGTTCTCCCGATGTCGGTAGTTGAGTCTATGGTGGGCCTGTCCCGAGAGATGCTGGGTATGCTATCTCTCGCGGACCATGTCGTCGCTGCCCTGGCTGAATATTTTCCACCAGGGGAGTTTGATGATGCTCAGGCACTTTTTTGCGTTTTGTCATAGGCTCCTATGAACTTGACACACGCTCACGCCTGTAACACGGCTAATTTGGAGCTGGCACGCCAGGATGCGGTGTTGGATTCTTCTCCATCCCTTCCTTCTGAGCAGCGTGCTGTTCTGAGGTCTGCTTCTTTGGTTGGACCTCAGTTGTTCCATGGTTCCGTGGAAGCTGTCCGTGGTGAGGTTCTTCATCATTCGAATGACCAGCTTTTGCTACGACAGCTGGACCAACCTACTGCAGCGGGTGGTGGTCGTTCCAGGCCCGCCAAGCGTCCTGCTGCGTCTGCCATATCGGCTACGCCTTCAGCTCCATCTGCTCCTTCTGCACAGAAGAAGCGCCGACGCGGCCAGGCTCACTGGCAGCCTCAGGGAGGAAAGTCCCAGGACTCTGTTGCTTCCCGAGGAGGTTGTTTCTCCTCTCGGGGGTCTCGTCGAGGCCGCAAATGAAGGTCCTCACCTCGATTCGCCTTGACGTCATCCAATCCGGTCTGCGACTGTCCTTCCATCGGCACCCCTGTTTATCTCGGGTGCCCCTCCCAACTCAAGTCATTTCCGATTCTATACGTTGGGACCTTCTGGTGCAGGAGATCGACAATCTCCTCTCCAAAGGGGCGATCGAGGTGGTCAGGAACACCCTTTCACCGGGGTTTTAGTCAAGACTTTTCTTGGTGCTGAAGAAAAACGGCCAGTTTCATCCTGTCATCGATCTGAGTATCCTGACCGAGTACATTATAGCACCTCATTTCAGTATGGAGACTTTCCGGTCGGTTCACCGTTCAGTTCATCAGGGCGACTTTGCTGCCAGTATCGACCTGAAGGATGCCTACTTCCATGTACCCATTCATCTGGCATCACGGAAATACCTTCGGTTCTCGTTTCGGGATAAAGTCTGTCAATTCAGAGCTCTCCCGTTCGGATTGAACCTGGCTCCTTGGGCCTTCACCTGACTGATGTCACATGTGCTTGCTTTTCACCGTACTCAGTCGGCTGTGACTTCGTCAGCCTATCTGGACGACATCCTCCAATGGCACCACATGCAGCTTTTCTGGAGTCCGATGTCCGGCAGTTTCTTTGCCTACTAGTGTCGCTGGGTTTCAGAGTCAATCAAGAGAAGTCAGATCTCCTTCCTTCTCAGCAATTACGTCATTTGGGGATGAATTTCGACACTCTTCACAATGTGGTGTCGGTTCCCAATGCTCGGGCGACGATTCTTTCCGCCTTGACTCGGAACCTGCTTCAATCTTCCTCGGTCCCGGCCAGGACTTTCCTTTGGATGCTGGACCTTTGCGGTTCTGTGACAGATCTCATTCCGCACGGGCGCTTGTTTGTCCGACCTCTCCAACCCTTCCTATTGGATCCTTGGTGTCCGAATATAGATCTGCTGGATCTGGAACTTACTGTTCCTCAGTCCCTGCTTTGTCCTCCTCCACCCATGGGCCGATGTTCCCTGGCTGACACAGGGTGTTCTGTTGGATCTTCCTTTGGCCGATCGCATCCTTACTGCGGATGCCAGCGATCGGGGCTGGGATGCGACATTGGATCCTCTTTATCTGTCCACTCTCGGCGAATGGGACAGTGAGCAGGTGGGCCTTCATATCAACCAGAAGGAGCTCCTTGCTCTTCTGTTGAGTTTTCAGCTTTGGATCCCTCACGTGTCGGACCACATTGTCCTACTTCTTTCAGACAATTCGACAGTAGTGGCCTACATACGGAATCAAGGAGGCACACATTCGATTCCCATGTATCTGCTATCTCAGGATCTTCTTCTGTTGGTGTGGAATGTAAACACTCAGGTGTCCATTCGGCACATTCCCGGGTGTCTCAACGTCGTAGCAGCCTCCCTGTCCTGGCGCGACAGTGTCCTTCCAACCAAATGGATGCTACATCAGTCGGTGTTTCAGGCAATTTGCAAGCAGTGGGGGCATCCTCTGGTCGACCTTTTCGCCACTCACTGGAATCATCAGGTAGAGTATTGGTGAAGATTCGTGCTTGCAGTTGCAGGATCATTCTGATCACACCTCTGTCTCCACAGAGGGTGTGGATCAATCTGCTGCGGCCTCTGTTGGCAGATCGGCCGATTCGTCCACCTCTATGTCATGATCTTCTTTCCCAGGGTCATCCCAGGAAGTATCACAACAACTTGGCGAGCCTGTCCCTTCACGCCTGTCTTTTATCAGGTCCTGTCTCCGACGTAGAGGTTTTTCGAGACGAACAGTGGAGTGCATTTCTGCATCGTGGCAACATTCCACTGGCATGACTTATGCTGCTAAGTGGAAGGTTTTCTGCCGCTGGTGTACAGATCACAATGTGGATTACCGTGATCCATCAATCACTCAAATTGCGGATTTTCTGGTATACCTTTTTGACTCCAAGGGCCTTCAGCCTATTACGATTAAGGTCTGTCGGTCTGTACTGTCTGATACTTTCTCTTATGTGGGAAAGTGGTGCATCGGTCGTATCTTTTTCTCTCCAAACTCATTCGGCACTTTTCTTTGAAGAGGCCTTGAGTTTTGCGTCTTACACTAAAGTGGAACTTGGCATGGGTGCTGCACTGTTTGGAGGGGGCGCCATTCGAGTCTTTATCTGAGACCAATATGCGTTTTCTCACCTATAAGACGGCTTTCCTTCTAGTGTTTGCTTCTGCTCGACGTGTCAGTGAGCTTCATGCGCTATCCGTTGATTCTTCTTTCTTCAGAAATGAGGCTAACAGTGTCACCTTCACTACTGATTGCTCTTTTCTGGCCAAGAATCAACTTCCTGATTCGGTACCTCCTCCCATCTGCATTCAGGCTCTCCCTGCTGTCGATGACTGGAGGCCTCTTCTTTGTCCTGTTCGTGCAATCAAGACTTACATTAATCGCACTCAGTTCATTAGGAGGGGTCGGAAGAGATTCTTTATGTCTCTCATTCCTAAGAGGCAGTCTATCTCTTCCCATTCTATTTCCAGGTGGATCTGTCTTGCAATCAAGCTGGCTCATTCCCGCTTGTCTGCTTCGGATCTTGTTTTTTAATGCTCATGAGGTTCGTGCCTTCTCAACATCCTGGGTGTTCGCCAATTCTGTTTCGCTCTGGGATGTTAGGCCCTCTCGTTGCTGGTCAGGCTGTTGTGCACCCTCGTTAAATTTGTTTTTGTCGGGTTTGTGCTTCTCTCGGCCTTGTTCTTTTCAGGTGCCTTCTCTCTATCTTCATTACAGGTTTCGCTAATTGTTCTCTGCCCTCCTTGCTTTTCTTTCTGCTGCTCTTGTTGGTATTGGTTATGTGATTCACCTCCTCCTATTGTTTATTCAGCCAATTGTAAACAATTGTGAGTAGGTTGAAAAGAAATTAAAATTTTTTAGTAAATTTTGTTTCTTAACATACCTACCACAATTGTTTACCGGAGGCCCACCCTCCTTGGGGATATCTTTGATTTCGATGCCTCCCCACTAAATCCCAAACTTCTTGTTGGCGAAAATTCAGAATTGACATCATGGTTGTTGCGCATGCGCTCGGTAAACGCAAGAGGTGTGCAGAGAGAGTACTTGTAATTTTGAGCGCCAGTCTCGCTCGACCCTTTTTTGATCTTTTTCGTGCTTTTGCACTCTATTACTTTTCCAACTTGTTTGGAAAAGTTTCTTCAGCTTGAGTTAGTTCCGAAGTAGGGCTTGCACTTACGTTACAGCTATTGTAAACAATTGTGGTAGGGATGTTAAGAAACAAAATTTACTAAAATTTTTCAATATTTTGGGTGGATATGATTGAGGAATGTATTGAGATTGTCCCCAGTGTTTACATTAGCTCTCTTGACAGGCAGACTTTTTGTGACAGTCATGGAAAGCATCTACCCCTTGATTTTCATGATGTTTTCGTGTACTGTCTACATGTACATAATGTGTAGGGTATTCAATCTTCATTTCAACACAAACCCTTGTGATTTAATGATTGAATATGGCAAATGCAAATGTAAGAAGACATTTGTCTGAAGCAGAAATGTGGAGGGCTGTACGGTTGGTGGAGCAAGGGGCTACCCATTGTCAGGTTGGTGAAGCCCTTGGTGTGCACCACATGGTGATCACCAGAGCCTGGGCAAGATTTCAGCAGTATGGCACACCAGTAAGACGGCATGGTGGTGGCAGAGATAGGGCAATATCTGTCGCTGAAGACTTGTTTTTGATCATTCAGGCCCGTAGGAACCGCTTTGCCACAGCAACCCAGCTTCGCAGTGACCTTCAGAATGCATCCGGGGTAAATGTTTCGATGCAGACTATCTGGGCAAGGTTGTATGAAGGTGGTCTCTGATCGAGAAGACCATGTATTCACATTCTGCTGTCCCAGAACCACCGCCAGGCATGATATGAATGGCCATGGACCACATTATATGGAGCAGAGAAGATTGGCGACCTGTCCTTTTTACAGATGAGTCAAGGTACTGCCTAGACCACACAGATAGGCGTTCTTGGGTATGGAGCAGACCAGGAGAGCGATTCCATGCAGCCAATATTGCTGAGCATTACCACTAGGGTGGATGGTCAATCATGTTCTGGGGCGGCATCAGCATGGATGGACGTACAGAGCTCTGTGTTCTTGAACGTGGTACATTGACTGCACAGCGGTATATTGATGAGATCCTGGATGTTCACGTCAGATTGTATGCAGGAGCAGTGGGTGATAGATTCATTCTGATGGACGATAATGTCCGTCCTCATATTGTTCTTGCTGTCGGGGAGTACCGACAGAGGGAGGGGATTGAGTGTATGGACTGGCCAGCAAGATCCCCTGACCTCAATCCAATCAAACATGTCTGGAATGAGTTGCAGCTTGCAATTTCAGCCCGTCCAGTCTAGCCAAGAAGTGTCTAGGAGCTTGGTGCCATGCTTGTCCAAGAATGTAACAACTTCCCACAAAGGACCACCAGGAACCTGATTGGGAGCATGAGAGGGCATTGTCAAGCTGTAATTAACAGTAATGGGTCTCATACTCGATATTGAACCCATACCAGTTCGCTCCATCAACTTTTTGGTAAATTGAAACATTTCCTCTTTTACCAATAATATCCATTTTCCATGGTTATCGTATTCAAAAGCTAAAAAATAATGTCAAATACAAACAAAATCTTAATTTCTGTACTTAAATCATTAAAGATATAATTAAATAAAAAATATATACGCTTTTCATTACAATATTTCAACTAAAACGTAAAACAGGTAGTTGGATATACTTGGTGCTTAGCAGACTTTGAGTAGTATATAAATAGCACTTTTTTAGTTTCTAGGTGATAAAATCAGTTCTCTTTATCACAGCTTCAACCAAACCTGCAAATAGTAATCACATGTGGAAATGGAAGAACTTGATTAATGTTGAAGTAAGTAGGTGCAAGGCCGAAAGTCATGGTACCGTTACTATAAGCAGAACATCGTCAAAAATTGGTTTCTGGCCAATAACTTTCATTTATCTTACACACCTGTTCTCTGTAATCCCTCTTCTACAGCAACACTAAACTATGCGGATTATTTACTTATGTGCGGAACTGAAATCGTTGATGGACTACTTTTAAATAGATGCAAAATTTCACTGGAATTTTCTACAAATCGTGTAACTCAATTACAATTTGAATTGCTAGCGATAGCTGAAAATTGTCCCCCGAGTTCCAATGTGTTCTATATGCCAGTAGGCACATAGAACACATTGGAACTCAGGGGACGGAATACTAACACCGGTTCATCTCGCAAATTTATTTGGTGATAAAATGTGTTCTTTTTGTTGATAGTTGTCAAATGAATTGCTGAGTGTCCTTCTAATAATTTTTTTATACGCGTGAAGGTGTGTAATAAACACAGAATGACACGCGTGAGTGAATGGGTTAATCGATATGGTACTTGTACCATCGCAGAAGGATAAAACTCTAGGCCTTTGGCCTCTCGTTGTATCCTTCTGCGCTGGCACTCATGCCATATCAATTAACCCATTCATACACGTGAGTCGTTCTGTGTATATATGTTACATGCTGAGCAGATTTTCTGATTAGGTACTCCAATGATAAGGGAAGAATCCTCTTTAATTTGTCTGTTTGAAACCATAATTTCACTGTCAGATGTTGTGGGATAGTTACCATAACTAGAACTTTGCCAGAAATAGTTTCTAGGCAATAACTTTAATTACACAAGTCCACCAAACACACAGGGTTAGTACCCTATGGAAGGAGAAGAGCCTTATTGATTTTCATATTTCTCTGTTGACAGGTTTTACCCAATTTAATTACTATTAATTACTATTATTTTTTAAATTTTTCAAAAAATTTCAACAAAACTATATCATGTGACCCCTCATTAAAACGAGCTCGATGAGCTTGTTCCAATGAGAGGTCACATGATATGGTTTTGTTGAAATATTTTGAAATTTTTTTTTTCAACTACTCAATTTGCAAATTATGCAGGCGGATGTGGGTGATTCGTTAGGTAAAGGTTTAATTAAGGTCTCTGCTACAGAAAACAGCACTTTTCAGCTTCCGGATTATAACTTTAGTTCTTAATCACAGCTTGACCAAACTTTCAGAAACTAATTGCATATGGAAAGAAAAGAATCATATCAATTTTGAAGTCAGTACCCATAAGGTTAAAGGTTACAGGATTGTTACTATTAATAGAACTTTGTAAAAAATTGGTTTCTGATTAATAACATTTGTTTTACATATCACATGTTTACCAGATTAGGTTCCCAAATGAGAGGGGAAAAGTCCTATCTATTTTGCAGTCAGCGGGCAGTGGTATATAGTTTCTTTTCAACCTACTCACAATTGTTTACAATTGGCTGTAACATAAGTGCAAGCCCTACTTCGGAACTAACTCAAGCTTTTAGAATCTTTTCCAAACGAGTTGGAAAAGTACTAGAGTGCAAAAGCACGAAAAAGATCGAAAAAAGGGTCGAGCGAGACCAGCGCTCGAAATTACAGGTACTCTCTCTGCACACCTCTTGCGTTTACCGAGCGCATGCGCAACAACCGTGACGTCAATTCCTTTATTTTCCGCCATTGTTCATGGTCGGAAATTTTTGTGACTCGTGCTGTTTATGCTATTAATTCTTCGTGAACAACTTATTAATCATCTTAGTGTGCTACTGGATTGTATCCTTTTTCAAGCTACCAAATTATTATTCTCATTTAATGTTAATTTGTATTATTATTGCTGTTCTTTTCACACTTTATCTTGCCTTTCCCCCACGTGTGAACACGACCTTCGTTCTGTTTTCCGTCGGCGGGAAGCTAGATTATTGTATTTATATCATGCCTAAGACTATTCCTTGTACCTCTTGTTTGCAGGTGAAACATGTGGACGATTCCCATACCACATGTGTCACTTGCAACAATTGCACTCAGGCCCAATCATGTGGTATCTGTGGGGTTTGGTCCTCTAAATTTTGGGCTTCTGTTAACAAGGTGGTTCTTTCCAGAGCTAGAACCCCTCGTTCTCGGGGTAAGGGTAGCCGTGCCGTTGCAGACATTTCTGCTGGTGCACGTGGTGACTCTGTCACACAGGATTCGGATCTGACTTCTGTGGCGAGCTCCTCTGCAACTGTTGACGGTGTTTGTTCAGTGATTCCTGATGAGGAGACCGCGGTCTCTTTGTCTTCGGATGTCACTATTGAGGCGTCTGTTTTCGTTGAGAGCTTTTCCGAGGTCAGCTCGGTAACCCTCTCCGATCTGCCTCCTACACCGTCGACCGTTGTTGAGGGGGTTGCTACTCCAGATCCTATTCTGTCTGATGGTGGCTCTTCCATCTCCTCTGGGGATGGTCTACAGTCTCGGGGGACCTAGGCTGTATCTGCTGGTGTGTCTGTGTGTTCTCAGCCTCCCCCAGCCTCGCGGCGAGGCTGTGCGGGTTTGCTGTCTGCTCCGTCTCATCTGGCTAGGTTTGCTCCTAGTCGGTTGAGCCGGCCGGTCGCTTCGGCAGCGATTCCTCGTCCCTCGAGTGAATCGTTTATTGTTCCACCTTCGCCTGCTAGTGTGCCGGCTAGCGGGATGGTGTTGGGACGTTGGCATCCAGGGCCTGCTGTTCGGCAGCGGTCAGTGACAGCCCCGGTTAGCTGTCACTCTCGGAACCTTCCTCCGGTGATTCCTCACTGTGTTCCGAGTCTGGGTGTCGATCGATGCTTGCCGTCGGTCTCAGAGGATAGGCAGTTGGGGCCGTCTGCTGCGCAGAGGTCAATGACAGGTTCCTGTCATTCTTGAGACAATCCTCCGGTGTCTTCTCACCGTGTCCTAGGTCCAGCTACCGATCGACGTGCGCCGTCGGTCCCTTTCGAGGATTTGCAGGCAGGGCCTTCTGTTTCGCAGAGGCCAGTGATGGCTCCTGGGCGTCACAATCGGGACTATCCTCCGGTGTCTTCTCACCGTGCTCCTATTCTGTCTGCCGATCGACGTTCGCCGTCGGTCTCTTCTGAGGATTTGGGTTCTTCTACCAGAAGGGTCCATTGGGAGGACACTCCGTCGGGCGATTCTGCTGCGACGGATTCTCAGGGTGACCTGCGCCAGGCCGTTTTGGCGCTCACCCGGTTGCTTTCTGGCAACCCTCAAGTTGGCCTCCCTGTGCCTCCTGAGGCACAACCTCCTTTGGTCGGTCGCCGAGATGTCTCGCCTGGCCCCTTGGATACTGCACAGTATTCACAGGAGGTTTCTGCTGGTCAGCCCGAGTTGGGCTACGTCTCCTCTGCTACGGAGGATGACGAGTATCTTGAAGGTGATGGTCCCCCCTCGTCAGTCTTGGGGCAGGCTTTGGATTTCGTCTTTGGCTTATTGCCGGACATTCTACCTTCCGACCAGCCTTCTGTGACCGTCCGGCCGCGGTCCATTGTGGAGTGCCGTAACCCTGTTGAGCCTTCTAGCTCCGGGGCTTTGCGTCCTCTGCAATCGGCTCAGGTGGTTGAGTCCTTCCAGGGTTTAGACGCCAAAATGCGTTCTAAGGCCCTCAAGGGTTCCTTCTTTTCTAGAGCTGATGCCTTTCTGCCTCCATCGCGGTTTCGTGTTTACGATTCCGTCTCTCCACCAGTCTTCCAAGGGATGACTACTGTGGATGAGGATTCTTCTTCCCTCGGGTTGACTAAGCCTAAGTCGGCAGTTCTCCCGATGTCGGTAGTTGAGTCTATGGTGGGCCTGTCCCGAGAGATGCTGGGTATGTTATCTCTCGCGGACCATGTCGTCGCTGCTCTGGCTGAATATTTTCCACCAGGGGAGTTTGATGACGCTCAGGCGCCTTTTCGCGTTTTGTCACAGGCTCTTATGAACTTGACTCACGCTCACGCCTGTAACACGGCCAATTTGGAGCTGGCACGCCGGGATGCGGTTTTGGATTCTTTACCATCCCTTCCTTCTGAGCAACGTGCTGTTCTGAGGTCTGCCTCTTTGGTAGGACCTCAGTTGTTCCATGGTTCCGTGGAAGCTGTTCGTGGCGAAGTTCTTCGTCATTCGAAGGACCAGCTTTTGCTGAGACAGCTTGACCCACCTGCTGCTGCGGGTGGGGGTCGTTCCAGGCCCGCCAAGCATGCTGCTGCGTCTGCCTCGTCGGCGACGTCGGCTACGCCTTCGGCTCCGTCTGCTCCTTCTGCTCATAAGAAGCGCCGACGTGGCCAGGCCCGCTGGCAGCCTCAGGCTGGAAAGTCTCAGGACTCTGTCACTTCCCGAGGTGGTTTCTCCTCTCGGGGGCCTCGTCGAGGCCGCAAGTGAAGGTTCTCACCTCGATTCGCCTCCAGTCGGAGGAAGGCTGTCGCTGTTTTACGACCGTTGGACAGAGATAACGTCGGACTCTTGGGTCCTCGACGTCATTCATTCCGGTCTGCGACTGTCCTTCCATCGGCACCCCAGTTTATCTCGGGTGCCCCTTCCGACTCAGGTCTCTTCAGATTCTCTGCGTCGGGACCTTCTGGTGCAGGAGATCGACAATCTCCTCACCAAAGGGGCGATCGAGGTGGTCAGGAACACCCTTTCACCGGGGTTTTACTCGAGACTTTTCTTGGTGCCGAAGAAAAACGGCCAATTTCGTCCTGTCATCGATCTGAGTACCCTGAACGAGTACATAATTGCTCCTCGTTTCAGTATGGAGACTTTCCGGTCGGTTCGACGTTCAGTTCATCAGGGCGATTTTGCGGCCAGTATCGACCTGAAGGATGCCTACTTCCATGTACCCATTCCTCTGGCGTCACGGAAATACCTTCGGTTCTCGTTTCGGGATCGAGTTTTTCAATTCAGAGCTCTCCCGTTCGGTTTGAACCTGGCTCCTTGGGCCTTCACCCGACTGATGTCACATGTGCTTGCTTTCCATCGCACTCAGTCGGCAGTGACTTCGTCCACCTACCTAGACGACATCCTCCAACGGCACCACGATGCTGCTGTTCTGGAGTTCGATGTCCAGCAGTTTCTTTGCCTGCTAGCGTCGCTGGGTTTCAGAGTCAATCGCGAGAAGTCGGATCTTCTTCCTTCTCAGCGATTCCGTCATTTGGGGATGGATTTCGACACTCTTCACAATGTAGTGTCGGTCCCCCAGGCTCGGGCGACGATTCTTTCCGCCTTGACTCGGGACCTGCTTCAATCTTCCTCGGTCTCGGCCAGGACTTTCCTTCGGATGCTGGGCCTTTGCGGTTCGGTGACCGATCTCATTCCGCTCGGTCGCTTGTTTGTCCGACCTCTCCAACACTTCCTGTTGGATCATTGGCGTCCGAATGTAGATCCGCTGGACCTGGAACTCACTATTCCTCGGTCTCTGCTTTGTCACCTCCGCCCTTGGGCAGATATTCCCTGGCTGACACAGGGTGTTCCGTTGGATCTTCCTTTGGCCGATCGCATCCTTACTGCGGATGCCAGCGATCGGGGCTGGGGTGCGACGTTGGACCCTCTCGGTCTGTCTACTCACGGAGAGTGGGACAGCGAGCAGGTGGGCCTTCATATCAACCAGAAGGAGCTCCTTGCTCTTCTGTTGAGTTTTCGGCTTTGGATCCCTCATCTGTCGGACCATGTTGTCCTACTTCTTTCGGACAATTCGACAGTAGTGGCCTACATACGGAATCAGGGAGGCACTCATTCGATTCCCATGTATCGGCTGTCTCGGGATCTTCTTCTGTTGGCGCGGGATGTGAACGCTCGGGTGTCCATTCGACACATTCCCGGGCGTCTCAACGTCCTAGCAGACTCCCTGTCCCGACGCGACAGTGTCCTTCCAACCGAATGGATGCTACATCGGTCGGTGTTTCAGGCGATTTGCGAGCAGTGGGGTCATCCTCAGGTCGACCTTTTCGCTACTCGCTGGAATCATCAGGTAGAGACTTTTGTCTCCCCTTGTCCAGATCCTCTGGCATTTGCAGTAGACGCTCTGTCTCTGGACTGGACAGGCTGGGTCGGCTATGCCTTTCCTCCTGCACCGATTCTTCCTCAAGTTTTAGCGAAGATTCGTGCTTGCAGTTGCAGGATCATTCTGATCACACCCCTGTCTCCACAGAGGGTGTGGATCAATCTGCTGCGGCCTCTATTGGCCGATCGACCGATTCGTCTACCTCTACGTCGCGATCTTCTTTCACAGGGTCATCCCAGGAAGTATCACAACAACCTGGCGAGCCTGTCCCTTCACGCCTGTCTTTTATCAGGTCCAGTCTCCGACGTAGAGGTTTTTCGAGACGATCAGTGGAGTGCATTTTTGCATCGCGGCGACCTTCCACTGGAATGACTTATGCCGCCAAGTGGAAGGTTTTCTGCCGCTGGTGTTCAGATCACAATGTGAATTACCGTGATCCGTCTATCGCTCAAATTGCGGATTTTCTGGTTTTTCTTTTTGACTCCAAGGGCCTCCAGCCTATTACGATTACGGGCTATCGGTCTATGCTGTCTGATACTTTCTCTTATGTGGGAAAGCGGTGTATCGGTCGTAATCTTTTCCTCTCCAAACTTATTCGGCACTTTTCTTTGAAGAGGCCTCGAGTTTTGCGTCTTACACCCAAGTGGAACTTGGCATGGGTGTTGCACTGTTTGGAGGGGGCGCCTTTCGAGCCTTTATCTGAGACCGACATGCGTTTTCTCACCTATAAGACGGCTTTTCTTCTAGTGTTTGCTTCTGCTCGTCGAGTCAGTGAGCTTCATGCGCTATCTGTTGATTCTGCCTTCTTCCGAAATGAGGCTAACAGTGTCACATTCACTACTGATTGCTCTTTTCTGGCTAAGAATCAACTCCCCGATTCGGTACCTCCTCCCATCTGCATTCAGGCTCTCCCTGCTGTAGATGGACGGAGGCCTCTTCTTTGTCCTGTTCGTGCGGTCAAGACTTACATTACTCGCACTCAGTTCATTAGGAGGGATCGGAAGAGATTCTTTCTGTCTCTCATTCCTAAGCGGCAGTCTATCTCTTCCCATTCTATTTCCAGGTGGATCTGTCTTGCAATCAAGCTGGCTTATTCTCGCTTGTCTGCATTGGATCTTGTTTCGAACCGGCTTAATGCTCACGAGGTTCGTGCCATTTCTACATCCTGGGCGTTCTCCAATTCTGTTTCGCTCCGTGATGTTATGAATGCGGCTTACTGGAGGAATGCTTCTACCTTCTCCTCCTTTTATCTCCGCCACCTTCAGCAGCAATCTGAGGACCTTTATTCTTTAGGCCCTCTCGTTGCTGCTCAGGCTGTTGTGCACCCTCGTTAAATTGTTTTTTGTCGAGGTTGCGCTTCTCTCAGCCTTGTTCTTTTCAGGTGCCTTCTCTCTTTCTTCATTACAGGTTTTAGTTTTTGTTCTCTGCCATCCTTGCTTTCGTTCTGCTACTCTTGTTGGTATTGGTTATGTGATTCACCTCCTCCTATTGTTTATTCAGCCAATTGTAAACAATTGTGAGTAGGTTGAAAAGAAATTAAAATTTTTTAGTAAATTTTGTTTCTTAACATACCTACCACAATTGTTTACTGGAGGCCCACCCTCCTTGGGGATATCTTTGATATCGATGCCTCCCCGCTAAATCACAAACTTCTCGTTGGCGGAAATACGGAATTGACGTCACGGTTGTTGCGCATGCGCTCGGTAAACGCAAGAGGTGTGCAGAGAGAGTACCTGTAATTTCGAGCGCTGGTCTCGCTCGACCCTTTTTTCGATCTTTTTCGTGCTTTTGCACTCTAGTACTTTTCCAACTCGTTTGGAAAAGATTCTAAAAGCTTGAGTTAGTTCCGAAGTAGGGCTTGCACTTATGTTACAGCCAATTGTAAACAATTGTGGTAGGTATGTTAAGAAACAAAATTTACTAAAAAATTTTAATATTCCTTGTGTCTATGAGTCAGTCCATCAGTCCGTCAGTCTGCTAGTCTGTCCATCCCATAGTTGTATCATACACTACACTCACACCTTTCAAGACAGCCATCTGAAATTTTGTGCAATGAAAATCTACATTCAGCACAACCATGTTAGAAGGTCAGACAATTCTGTATGTTTTTAGTATTGAAACAACTCTGGGATTCTGGAGTTGATTAGTCAACACCCAAAAGTTGAGTCAAAGTCGACTAGTCGGCACCCCACTTTCTGCCACAAAGATTTACAGCAATAATTCAGTCTTGGCAATTTACCCTCGGCAATCAGCAATGTTGAGGAAAATGCTGTGGTAGCACATTAGCAATGCACATCATCGGCAGAATAATTGCTGAGGGTGTAATGTAAAATGTTAGGACAAAAAAAAAAATTGTTAGGGTAACCCGATCGACCCTAAAAAAATTATACCAACCCTAAAAATTTTATTGAGTAAAATTTGTTCATTTAGTTCATTGTAACCCTAAATTTCCATCCGACTTCATCTATGAATTTGAAAATGATTTTGGAGTTGAAGCTTTCAAACTTAACCTGTAGAAATAAATATATCAGAAAGTATAAATGTGGAGCAAGTAGCAAGTTCCAGTTCAGCAAAGGAAACTGTATTTGATAAACTGTTGAACATTTTACAATGCTTCTCCGTTGGTGTTGACAGGTCATGAATATTAATGAATATCATGTTGAGTTTCGTGTATTGATACTGAAAGCCCAAAATCTCTTGAAAATGTCATTGGTGCAAGTATAACGTAGAACACTTTTTAATTCCATCTAAACATATACATAGAATTTATCGACAGTGGCCAGCAGATGTGTAGATATTGCATTTAAGAGAAGTATGTGAGCATTTTGGTAGTTCGATTTTTGTTTTATTTCTGCCAGAAACCACGTGGCGCTTTCAATATCATGCCGAATTGGGAGATTTTTATCATTTGTCATTTCAAGGAAAGTTTATTTAATATGCAAATACGATTATACTATGGAGCAAAATAAAAGTTAGAAGAGTAATTTGAATACACTAACACAGGAAATATCTTAAATTGAATTTGAATTACAATTGCTGAGGGAGGAACAATTTCCATCAGCATATTTTTTGCAGAGGGAGTGATGCTGAATTAACAGGACAGGCAATACCTCTGCAGTTGAATATTTTTCTGCATTTGCGCACTTTACTGATGCTGGTCGATAAGTAATAAATTAAATGATGTGGGAATCTCTCTATAATAGAAATTTTATTATTTTGAGACAAGTCCAAATAACTACATGGTTAACAGTATTAAGGCACGTGCAGTATGACCACTGTCAGTTCAAAGGAGACCACGCAACACAGTCAACTTTCACATCTACTGTGATCTCAAAAGTCTGTGTAAGTTATCTCATTATTAGTGTTGTTGATTTCACTCTCTGAACAGATCAACTGACAATCGGTTTAACTCTTCCTCAGTGGACCTCACATCAGAATTTTGTTACATTGTAATGTTTTTATAGGAAATACTACATGTTCCTACTAGTCAATGGAGACATCCAGAGTTGATGTTGGGCAGTATCAGCGTCGACAATGACTAGTTGACTAATTGTTTCAACACTAATGGTTTTGTCACAGTTATTGCCCTTTATCAACTTAGAAAATTGCATGTGTTTTTTTAATTGAGGGTACCTTCTTGGTGTAATCAACTCCTCCCACAGTTGCTAATGTAGAGAGTTGAAACTTTAGGATATGGTTACACATGCCTTGAAGATATGCACCATCTATAAAGTTTGAAGAAAAAGTGTTTTTAACAAACTTATTGCCCTTTATCGGGTTAGAAAATTTCATGTTTTTTTTTTAAATTGAGGGTACCTAATTAAGGGTGCCTTCATGGTGTAATCAACTCCTTCCACAGTTTGTAATGTAGAAATTTCCTGTGCCTTTTAATTGAGGGTACCTTCATGGTGTAATCAGCGTCTCCCTCAGTTTCTATTGTAGAGGGTTGAAACTTCAGGATATGGTTACACATGCCTTGAAGATCTGCAACATCTATAAAGTTTTCAGAAAAAATATTTTTTCACAAAATTATTGCCCTTTATTGACTTCAAATATTTCCAGCATTTTTTAATCCCCTACCGGGCTATAGGTTTGCACTCTGTCCATCCGTCAGTCTGTCAGTCCATCCATCAGTCTGTCAGTCTGTCAGTCCATCAGTCTGTCAGTCACACTTTACTTTTCCGGACTTTTTTTTGGAAATGCTTCAACCGAATGATTTTATTTTTGGTAACCTACTATAGAACGATGACTTACAGATCAGGTTTGAGTTTCATGCTGATTGCATTATTCATGTGTGAGTTATGGCCCTTTGAAATATGGAAAAGTGCCAAAATATAAGTTTTCCAGACTTTTTTTGGAAACACTTCAACGAAACGATTTTATTTTTGGTAAATTACTATAGAACAATGACTTACAGATCAAGTTTGAGTTTCATGCTGATTGCATTTTTTCTGTATGAGTTATGGCCCTTGGAAATATGGAAAAGTGCCAAAATATCAGTTTTCTGGACTTTTTTTGGAAACACTTCAACGGAATGATTTCATTTTTGGTAACCTACTATAGAACGATGACTTACAGATCAAGTTTCATTTGCACTCTGTCCATCCGTCAGTGTGTCAGTCAGTCACTCTTTAGTTTTCCAGATTTTTGTTTTGGAAATGCTTCAACCGAATGATTTCATTCTTGGTAACCTACTATAGAACAATGACTTACAGATCAAGTTTGATATTCTTGTGTGAGTTATGGCCCTTGGAAATATTGAAAAGCGCCAAAATATCAGTTTTCCGGACTTTTTAGGGAAACCCTTCAACAGAATGATTTCATTTTTGGTAACCTACTATAGAACGATGACTTACAGATCAAGTTTCATTTTCACTCTGTCCATCCGTCAGTCTGTCAGTCAGTCTGTCAGTCAGACTTCAGTTTTCCAGATTCTTTTTTGGAAATGCTTCAACCGAATGATTTCATTCTTGGTAACCTACTATAGAACGATGACTTACAGATCAAGTTTGAGTTTCATGCTGATTGCATTATTCTTGTGTGAGTTATGGCCCTTGGAAATAAGGAAAAGCGCCAAAATATCAGTTTTTTGGAAATGCCTCAACAGAATTCATGCTGATCACATCTAGGTTATAACATTTGTATAATTATTAATGCTCATTAGTCCAGTAGGGGACATTGTATTGCTTCAGCGATACGCGAGCTCTTGTTTAATTGAGGGTACCTTCATGATGTAATCCACTCCTTCCACAGTTTGTAATGTAGAGATTTTAAAGTTTAAGATATGGTCACACACACAGTGAAGATGTGCAACATCTATAAAGTTTGCGGAAAAAATATTTTTCCGCAATGTTTCACAAAAGTTTTGCCCTTTATCAACTTAAAAAATTTCCTGTGCTTTTTAATTGAGTGTACCTTCATGGCGTAATCAACTCCTCACAGAGTTTCTAATGTAGAGAGTTGAAACTTGAGGATATGGTTGGACATGCCTTGGACATCTTCAACATATATATATATGTTTCACACTTTGGAAAGCACAAAACTTTTAATTTTCTTTTATGTCACAAAGCACAAAACTTTTAATTTCTTTTTATGTCTTTAAGCAATAATGCTGATTAGTACTTTTAAAAATTTATTCATCCCAGACATTTTTTGTATTTCATTATTCTCCATTTTCAGATGATTCAGAAGGAAGGAATAGACTCTCTCAACACTTGGGAGTTACAGAGTGCCTGTCGAGCTCGTGGGATGCGAGCTATTGGTGTTTCAAAGGAAAGACTAACATTTCAGTTGCAGCAATGGCTAGATTTACACCTTCAGGAAGAAATTCCACCATCGTTACTACTATTATCTCGTGCAATGTATTTGCCAGAAAATTTGTCCACTCCAGAGAAATTAGAAGCTACCATTTCCTCCCTTCCAGAGACAACTGTAAGTTGTACAACCACTTTTTTGGAGAGGTCTTTTCATTTTTGGAATTTTGAATTTTTGCACCTTGAATTAAATTTCTGGGGAAAGTTTTAGGAATTAAAAACTAATAGTTATTCTCATTGGTATAATATTATCACAGGCTTGAAAAGGTTTCTGAGTTTGTCTACCCCCCACCCCCAGAAACTTTGATAAGTATTATGGATCTTCAGAGTATGCTTGGAAGTGGAGCAGTGCTTATTTACTGTGGATGAAAAGTAAACTTCAGCTACACTTGGTAATTGGACCTGGTAATAAATACCTGTGGTGTGAGTCATCAGAAATGGAAAACCTAATTGTATCGAGTTCCTGCAGTTCCTTAACCCTTAAGGGCCTAATTTGGGCTTTGATAACTGTTTAGTGCAAAGGAACAGGTGCCCCCACATGCATTGTTTGGGTAAACTCAAAACTTGTTTTCTAATTACCTTGTCAGTTGTTTTTAGGCAAGTCTTGGCTGCCTCTATATGCAGCCAAGACTTGAATAGAAACAACTGCAAAGCTACAGGAGGTACACTTTCAACATATAGCATAAATGTATAAACATCTCCATCCCTTAAGGGTTAATACCCTGGAATTTGAGATAATTTTTTTCAGGATCTAGAAGACTTGAATTGTATTCCCACTAAAACCTTGAAAACTATTTTTGTGAATTTTATGTCAAGGATGTTATTACAATCAAAGATGTATTTATACTTTTGGTGTTTTCTGGTCCATATCAAGGACGTGTGTCCATAGTTTCCAATCAAGTTAGTCTGTAACATTGAGGAATGATTGCAAAGACCTCTGCATGAGTCTTTTCAATATGTTGATAACTGTGAACTTTTGTTTTGACCAATCTAGTCACGTGTGAGAAGTGTCACTCATTAAGAAATAGGCATACGTCAAAATTATATGGAGTACTATAAGGAAGTCTGCAGCAAGCTAAGGAAGTCTGCAACAAGCCAGGTGGAAAGTGCATTATCCAAAACAACTGCATTTTCAAAAAAGAGTACAATCTCTGGCTGGATGCAATGGAAGGGCAAGTGCACTCCATGAAAAATAATTGCCATCTCCATTATGGGTGAGCATGCACTTCCTCCACACACAAAATCTTAGAAACACAAAAAAGCAGTCTGTGATAGAAAAACAATAGTGTCGTCAAAGTTGACACCAACAACTGTGAGAAACAATCACACCCCTCCCCATACTACCAGGGTTCCTTGAAAAGCTTTGAACTTTGTGAATGTGTATCCTGTAATATACTGAAATTTGTTTCCAAATACTCCTGGAAACTCTTGAATTTGATACTGAATTATGTTCAGAAATCCCACCCATTATAAGTGATTCATGAAATTTGTGATGCAGTTGCGACGAAGTCTTTGATGCACTGTAAACCTCAACAAACAAATCTTTGATAAATTTGAAGAGTTCTTGTTCACGAGAAGTTCCTACGTATAGATAGATAAT
Source organism: Pictodentalium vernedei (assembly GCA_031216915.1). Lineage (NCBI taxonomy): Eukaryota > Metazoa > Mollusca > Scaphopoda > Dentaliida > Dentaliidae > Pictodentalium > Pictodentalium vernedei. The sequence continues at coordinate 308,290,609 of CM062295.1, read as the reverse complement.
TATTAAAATAATGTAATATTTTATTTTACCTTGATATGTTCTCTGCCAATAGCATTCTGCTAAACTGGTATCCAGCTAAATTTATTATGAAGTGGAATGAATGTTGATTGAAGGAACAAACATTTTTCTCTTGTTTCTTCTTTATTGATGATACAGTTACTGTTAGTTGCCATTACTTTGTCCATCCATTCATTCATCTTGATGTGTAGAGCTTTTTCTTTCCATTTATAGAATAATTTTGGGCATGCAGATTATCCATATTACATTGTTACATTGTTTTTCTAGGCGACAGGTGCCCAGTTGAAAGCTGCTGAATTGGTTGGAGAAATTGACAACAAAGCCAAACTTGACTTGATAAAACAGGAGGAAGATGCAATCAAGAAAGAACAGGAAGTAATTCAGCAAGAGGAAGAAGAGGAAGAAAAAGCCAAGGTAAATTTTTGTGAAAAATAATTCTTTTCCGTTTTTTTTTTTATATGATGAATAGAGCTAAATTGATAGAAACCAATGTCAGAATTACTCAGAATATGGCTAGAAGCCAATCTGATGTTGAAACTTGGTAGATTTGATTGGTAAATTACTTTACTGAAATTAATTTCTAACTTGTGAAATGTAAGTAAAATAAAAATTTCTATCAAACAAGAATTTGGTACAGAATGATTTACAAAAAAATATCATCAAAAGGTTTTTTTTGTTTAACCACCAACATGCTGCTTGCGGATATCCCTGCCAGGACAGACTTTCTCTTGTCATTGAAATAAGCATAATTTTGGCACAGTTAATCAAATTTTCTTCCGATGAATTGAATTGATTCTTTCACAAATGATTTCTTGAGTTAAATTTGGATGAATTTTTCATCAAATCTAGTCATGACTGCTTTACAGCAGCCATGACTAGATCTGATAAAAAATATCTTTAAAATACCCAGCAGGTTAAGAGTTAACTCCTCCACCCACAGTTTATGATACATCATGGGAATAAATCTGGTTATCTCTTTCAGTGACAGGTCATCAGCTGTGGTTTGGAGGAACAAAACAAGTTTTTGAGCTGTTTCATTCTTTACCAAATGTGACAACCACAACCGGTCAGTGCTGTGCACAAAAATCACCTTTCAAATTTTATTTTTTCATTTTTGCCTCAAGCTGGTGATGCCTTATTGGAATGAGCTCTCATATGTTTATGAGTCAAAAAATGAAATATTTTTCAGATGTGTCATTTCTATTTATGTGAGGTAAAAGGTAAAACTTGTTTTAGATCAAGACTAACATGATTTTGCTGGTGTTGTTTTTTTAGCTCACCTACATCTGTAAGATGTGGTGAGCTATTGTGATAACCTCGGGCGTCAGGGTCGGCGTCCGGCGTGTCCAATATTGTAAGATTTAATGTTAAGGTGAATTTCTCAAACATCAGTGGGCTCAGGCCTTTGATATTGCATATGTAGGTTGTAGGGGACTATCAGAACAGTATTTAACCCTGAAACTACGACTTTTTTCCAAATTTCAGCTAAAATTTTCTGCCAAAAGTTGTTGTAAGAATTTGCGTTTAGGTCTTGTAAGAATTTGTGTTGTTGATATTGCATATGTAGGTTGTAGGGGACTATCAGAACAGTATTTAACCCTGATACTATGACTTTTTTCCAAATTTCACCTAAAATTTTCTGCCAAAATTTGTTGTAAGAATTTGCGTTTAGGTGTTGTAAGAATTTGCGTTAAAGTCAGCTTTTGTGCAGATTGTGCTGCTTTAACTTCTCATTACTGTTGATTTTCATATTTCAATAACAACTGTAGGTATTAACCCTACTGTATGCAGAAATTTAACGGACATTTTCTTTTTTTTCACTCAAAATTTTCATGTTTTTCTCGGACTTAGTAAATTTTAAGTTGTAAAACTTTGTAAACTTTGTGTTTAGGTGAGTTGTGTTTCTATGTGTCTTTCCAGGCAATTAATATTCTACGCTTGGGTTACTGAACTCCATTGCAGTTATATTTAACCCTCATTACATGCATATTTGAGGAATTTGAGGCTGATTTTCTGCTAAAACTTGTTGTAAGAATTAGCGTTTAGGTGTTGTAAGAATTTGCGTTAAAGTCAGCTTTTGTGCAGATTGTGGTGCCTTCACATCTCATTACTGTTTATTTTCTCATTTCAATAACAACAGTAGGTATTAACCCTACTGTATGCAGAAATTTAACTGATTTCCTTTCTTTTTTTCAGTCACAATGTTCACGTTTTTGTCTGACTTACTCAATTTTAAGTTCTAAAAGTTTGTGTTAAGGTGAGATGTTAAGGTGAGTTCTGTTTCTATGTGTCTTTCCAGGCAATTGATATTGTACGCATGGGTTACTGAACTACATTGCGGTAACGTTGCGCCCTTATTACATGCATATCTGAGGAATTTAATGGGGATTTTTGGGACTTATATTCACTTTCTTTAAAAAAAAAATTTTTTAACTTTTTTTTTTTATTTAATACTTTCTCATACTTGTTACTAGTAACATTAAGGCTTAGTTTAGTTGTTGATGTTATGTATTTTTGTTGGGACTTATAGTCACTTTCTTGAATGAATGTTTTTTCCACAACTCCTCTTTAACCAATGAATGTACTTCAATTACAATTTCAGTGATTTATGAAAGCCTTTCCTAATTCTTATTTATGATTTAATACCTGGCCTCACGATTCATATTCTTAATCATAAACATTTCTAAAAGAAAAAAATGCTTTTATATCCAATTATTCTATGTTGAATTGATATATAATAAATGCAGAAATATAGACTTTCCAAAGCCATCACATAAACCACATTAATCATTTCATGCCTAGTTAATGATTTATATTAACTAAATATTAGGCATGTTACATTGGAACGACATTATCAAGCGCGAATGTAGGTGAGCGTTGGGATGTAACATCCCTCTTGTTTTAAGTACAGTACAGCTATTTCTTTCCCTACCACCACACCTGCTCAATATGCTTATCTCCAACATCTCTGACTGGGAAATGCAACAAGTTGGAATTCTCCAGGGCCAAAGCCCTGGAAAGACTGTAAGAATGTTAAAAGACAAACTTTTAGTTGAACCAGACAGATCAGGCACCAAGCATTCAAGCTGGAACAACACACAGTTATGCAGGAAGTAATCAACTCTCCATTTTCCTCAAATTTGAAATCAAGTCTTTTCGATCTATCTCTGAAATTTTGGTGAATTCATGCGGCAATGGAATCTTTTTTTCTTCATTTTTTTTCTGCTGGGAAGCAACTTATTTATCTTAAATTTAAACAAGGGAGCTATATATGCTAACCCATCAGATGCTAGTAAGATCATCCAGGTCACCTCAAGTTGTTAGCCAACTCTCTGTCTCAAAAAGGCAAGATTCTATCATCGGAATGAACAATGAACAAAGAGGTATTCAGGTCGATTTACCAGTGGTGGAGAACCTCTTATACTGACCTGTTTCTTACAAGAATGAGCTACCAAATATAGCTCTAGAAAGTCTGCTGTAAAGGAGAGAATAATTGTAATCATTCAAAACAATTTCTGATGATTCATAGCATTTTTATTTCTTTTCCTTCACTATAATACATTCCATAGAGTATGTTCCATTCCATATTCCAATACATGTGTTCCATGTATTGAAGGTGGAGTAAAAGACTTGCTGTTCAATAATTGTATGCAAATAACAGGATTATTCTATTTTACTTGCATGTAATTAAAGGGAGCCCCAGTATTGTGTGCTGATATAATACAGTAAAAAATATTTGATGGTGCTAAACTTTGGCTAAAAAATGTAGCTGTTGATCTTTACAAAAAAGTGTTAAAATCAGGAAACTGATAATGATACAAAAAAGAATTACTTCTTTTCAGAAAGAACTTGAAGTGGCTGAAGAGGCAGCAGCAACCGATTCAAATGCTAAAATTTTGGTGGACCAAGATAAGGAATTATTGATTGACACTGCTCCAGTAATAGAAAGCAAACCTGAGGAAGGTAAGTAATAATTTATTTTAGAAATGACCATGAGAAAACCTGAAGACATACAGTGACTATTACAATGGAACCCTGTTAATTAAATAACTACTATGCCAGAGAAAAATATTCCCTGTTAACAGGAGTGTACAATTAACTGGAAGAGCGAGACTTTTATACAACATTTTGTACATAAATATAATGGTGATGATAGATTTATCTTAAAATTTTCAACTGTAATAACTTGATTAACTCTTTACCTAACACATCAGCTGCATCCTCCTGCATAATTTACAAATTGAGCAGTTGAAAAAAAAATGATTTATCCAAAAGTTTCAACAAAACCATATCATGCGCCACCCTCATTGGAATGGGTTCGATGAGGGGGTCAAATTATATGATTTTGTTGAAATTTTTGGAAAATATTTTTTACAAAAAGTAATTAAAATGCTAAATTGTGATATTGTGTGCATTGACTAAAGGGTTAACTAGCATTTGAATATCAATTTTCATTTTCCGACTCATAAAAATGCTTGTAGTTTTGGTTGACTGTATTAAGGCTCGAAATAAGTTGTGGGACAAGGACAATGACCGACACCAAACTTACTTTGACTGACACACTTTGAAATCCATAGGACATTTTGACCGATCCAAAATTCTGCTCAGTTTTGTAGAATCTGAGTTTAACCCATTATCTAACATAGTACTGTTGAAAAATAAATTAAATTTCACATTTTTTTAAAACCAATTTTAAAATTTTTCAATAAAACCATACAAATATTGATATCATTAGAACCAATGAGCTGGTTCTAATGATATCCATATTTGTATGGTTTTATCGAGAAACTTCTGAGATATTTTAGGCTGTGGTACACTTATCCTAGTTAATTTTCTGGTCGTTTTTTATGGCTATGTTACTTAAAGGGTTAAAAAACACCGGTAATTTGTTATAAATTTAAATTCCATTGCTAATTAACAAGTGATTTCCTCATTTAGGTGTTACCATATGTTAATTTACAATGCGTAAACATTTTGACCTGCACTGGGAAAAAAATTATTTCGAGCCTTGAACTGAATATGGCTGTCTTAAAACTTTGTGATTCTTGGATAAACTTATTGTGCATGTACTTGTTCAACATTCCACAAAGATTGTGCGCTTTAACAGTATAACTGTGTGTTCCAGTTTGAATGCTTCCAGTGATTTAGACACAAAAGCATAAAAGCAATGTGATTAACTTTTCCATTTTTAGCTCACCGAAGGGAACTTAACTTATCACTTGCCGTCCATCGTCCGTCATCGTCGTCCGTTGTCGTGGTGAACATTTTTCAAACGACTTCTCCCCTGAAACCACTGGTCCGATTTTCACGAAACTTCATGTGGATGTTCATTACTATATGGCAATTCATGTTGTTCAAATGAAATGGCCACGTCCCTTGGGGGGCTCTGTAAGGGGCATAACTCATAGCACCATATGAATTTTAGAAAAATTATATAAAAATCTTCTTCTCCAGAACCAGTGGGCAGAATCTTTTGATACTTGGTATGCAGCATTTTGGTATGGGTCTGATTCAAGTTTGTTCAAATCGGCCCCCTGGATTCATATTTGGGCTCACTATAGAAGCCCAAATTCAAACTTAGTGCATTTCAGGCAAATTTCTTAAAAAATCTTCTTTTCTAGATCCAGCAGGCAGAATCTCTTGATATTTGGTATGCAACATTGTGGGGTGGATCTGATTCAAGTTTGTTCAAATCGGACCCCTGTATTCTAATTTGGGCTCAGTATAGAAGCCCGAATTCGAACTTAGTGCATTTCAGGCAAATTTCTTAAAAAATCTTCTTCTCCAGATCCAGCAGGCAGAATCTTTTGATATTTGGTATGCAACATTGTGGGGTGGATCTGATTCAAGTTTGTTCAAATCGGCCCCCTGGATTCATATTTGGGCTCAGTATAGAAGCCCGAATTCAAACTTAGTGCATTTCAGGCAAATTTCTTAAAAAATCTTCTTTTCTAGATCCAGCAGGCAGAATCTCTTGATATTTGGTATGCAACATTGTGGGGTGGATCTGATTCAAGTTTGTTCAAATCGGACCCCTGTATTCTAATTTGGGCTCAGTATAGAAGCCCGAATTCGAACTTAGTGCATTTCAGGCAAATTTCTTAAAAAATCTTCTTCTCCAGATCCAGCAGGCAGAATCTTTTGATATTTGGTATGCAACATTGTGGGGTGGATCTGATTCAAGTTTGTTCAAATCGGCCCCCTGGATTCATATTTGGGCTCAGTATAGAAGCCCGAATTCAAACTTAGTGCATTTCAGGCAAATTTCTTAAAAAATCTTCTTCTCAAGATCCAGCAGGCAGAATCTTTTGATATTTAGTATGCAACATTGTGGGGTGGACCTGATTCAAGTTTGTTCGAATCGGCCTCCTGGATTCATATTTGGGCTCACTATAAAAGCTAGAATTCGAACTTGGTGCATTTCAGGCAAATTTCTTAAAAAATCTTCTTCTCCAGATCGAGCAGGCAGAATCTTTTGATATTTGGTATGCAACATTGTGGGGTGGATCTGATTCAAGTTTGTTCAAATCGGCCCCCTGGGTTCATATTTAGGCTCAGTATAGGAGCCCAATTTGAACTTTGTGCATTTCAGGCAATTTTTTTTTTAAATTTTCTTCTCAAGATCCAGCAGGCAGAATCTTTTGATATTGGGTATGCAGCATGCTTAGGGCGATGAGATTCAAGTTTGTTCAAGCCAAGTCCCTGGGTTCATATTTGGGCTCACTGTGGTAGCCAGAATTATAACTTAGTTCAAAATGAGGAATTTTCTTTAAAAATCTTCTTCTTCAGATCCAGCAGTCGGAATGTTTTGATATTTGGTATGCAGCATCCTTAGGGGGGGTGAGATTCAAGTTTGTTCAAGTCATGTCCCTAGGGACATATTTCGGCTCACTGTGGTAGCCTGAATGATAACTTAGTTCAAAATGAGGAATTTTCTTTAAAAATCTTCTTCTTCAGATCCAGCAGTCGGAATGTTTTGATATTTGGTATGCAGCATCCTTAGGGGGGTGAGATTCAAGTTTGTTCAAGTCATGTCCCTAGGTCCATATTTGGGCTCAATGTGGGAGCTTGAATTGTAACTTAGTTCGAAATGAGGAATTTTCTTAAAAAATCTTCTTCTTAAGATCCAGCAGTGTTTTGATATGTGGTGTGTAGCATCCTTGGGGGTGGGGGGGGGGGGGTGAGATTCAAGTTTGTTAAAGCCAAGTCCATGGGTCCATATTTGGGCTCTCTGTATGAGGAATTTTTAGCTCACCGAAGAAGGCTCAACTTATCACTTGACGTCCGTCGTCGTCCGTCGTCGTGAACATTTTTCAAATGACTTCTCCTCTGAAACCACTGGTCCGATTTTCACAGCACTTCATGTGGATGTTCATTACTATATGGCAATTCATGTTTGTTCAAATGAAATGGCCACATCCCTTGAGGGCTCTGTATGGGGCATAACTCTGATAGCACCGTATAAATTATAGAAAAATTATTAAAAAATCTTCTTCTCCAGAACCAGTGAGCAGAATCTTTTGATACTTGGTATGCAGCATCTTGGTATGGGTCTGATTCAAGTTTGTTCAAATCGAGTCCCTCAACCAATATTGGGGCTCACTATGGGGGCGTGAATTTTTACTTAGTGCAATTTAAGAAAAATTCTTTAAAAATCTTCTTCTCCAGAACCAATAGGCAGAATCTTTTGATATTTGGTATACAGCATCTTGGTATGGGTCTGATTCAAGTTTGTTCAAATGGCGTCCCTTGATCAATTTTGAGGCTCACTATGGGGACCTGAATTTTTACTTAGTGCAATTTAAGAAAAATTTTTTAAAAATCTTCTTCTCCAGAACCAATGGGCAGGATCTTTTGATATTTTGTATACAGCATCTTGGTATGGGTCTGATTCAAGTTTGTTCAAATTGAATCCCCTGTTCAGTATTGGGGATCACTATGGGGGTGTAAATTTTTACTTAGTGCAATTTAAGAAAAAATCTTTAACAATCTTCTTCACCAGAACCAGTGGGCAGAATCTTTTGATATTTGGTCAATCATTACTATATGGCAATTCATGTTTGTTCAAATGAAATGGCCCCGTCCCTTGGGGGCTCTGTATGGGGCATAACTCTGATAGCACCATATGAATTATAGAAAAATTATTAAAAAATCTTCTTTTCCGGAACCGATGGGCAGAATCTTTTGATATGTGGTATACAGCATCTTGGTATGGGTCTGATTCAAGTTTGTTCAAATTGAATCCCCCGTTCAATATTGGGGATCACTATAGGGGTGTGAATTTTTACTTAGTGCAATTTAAGAAAAAATCTTTAACAATCTTCTTCACCAGAACCAGTGGGCAGAATCTTTTGATATTTGGTATGCAGCATCTTGGTATGGGTTGGATTCATGTTTGTTCAAATTGAGTCTTTTGATCAATATTGGGGCTCACTATGGGGGCGTGAATGTTTACTTTGTGAAATTCAAGGAAAATTCTTTAAAAATCTTCTTCAGAACCATCATGCAGAATCTTTTGATATTTGATCAGCAGCATTGTTGCATTCAGTCCTGTTGATGTTTTAGTTCCACAGAGAGTATTGATTTACTCTGTAGAACCTTAAGAATAGCTTTTGATAAAATTTCTGTCTTAACAGTTCGGAACATTCGGTGAGTGCCTAAGGCCCCCTGGGGCCTCTTGTTAGATTAAATCTTGTGTAATTTTCAGTTGTAAGAATTCATGTGAATTGTATTATGTTGCTTTAAATTTTCCAGTTCCAGGGCCATGAATGCTGTTTTATTGGGGCATGATTACATTTTTTAGCCTTTATTCTGTGTGTGTGGAGTGAGGTGTTTTTAGCTCACCGAAGGGAGCTTAACTTATCACTTGTCGTCCGTCGTCGTCCGTCATCATGAACATTTTTCAAACGACTTCTCCTCTGAAACCACTGGTCCAATTTTCACGAAACACGTGGATGTTCATTACTATATGGCAATTCATGTTTGTTCAAATGATAGCACCATATGAATTATAGAAAAATTATTAAAAAATCTTCTTCTCCAGAACCAGAGGGCAGAATCTTTTGATACTTGGTATGCAGCATCTTGTTGTGGGTCTGATTCAAGTTTGTTCAAATCGGCCCCCTGGATTCATATTTGGGCTCACTATAGAAGCCCAAATTCGAACTTAGTGCATTTCAGGCAAATTTCTTAAAAAATCTTCTTCTCCAGATCCAGCTGGTAGAATCTTTTGATATTGGGTACGCAACATTGTGGGGTGGATCTGATTCAAGTTTGTTCAAATCGGCCCCCCTGGATTCACATTTGGTCTCAGTATAGAAGCCCAAATTCGAACTTAGTGCATTTCAGGCAAATTTCTTAAAAAATCATCTTCTCCAGATCCAGCAGGCAGAATCTTTTGATATTGGGTACGCAACATTGTGGGGTGGATCTGATTCAAGTTTGTTCAAATCGGCCCCCCTGGATTCACATTTGGTCTCAGTATAGAAGCCCAAATTCGAACTTAGTGCATTTCAGGCAAATTTCTTAAAAAATCATCTTCTCCAGATCCAGCAGGCAGAATCTTTTGATATTTGGTATGCAACATTGTGGGGTGGATCTGATTCAAGTTTATTCAAATCGGCCCCCTGGATTCACATTTGGGCTCAGTATAAAAGCTTGAATTTGAACTTAGTGCATTTCAGGCAAATTTCTTAAAAATTCTTCTTCCCCAGATCCAGCAGGCAGAATCTTTTGATATTTGGTATGCAACATTGTAGTGTGGATCTGATTCAAGTTTGTTCAAATCGGCCCCCTGGATTCATATTTGGGCTCACTATAAAAGCCCGAATTCGAACTTAGTGCATTTCAGGCAAGTTTCTTTAAAAATCTTCTTCTCAAGATCCAGCAGGCAGAATCTTTTGATATTTGGTATGCAGCATGCTTAGGGGGGGGTGAGATTCAAATTTGTTCAAGCCAAGTCCCTGGGTTCATATTTGGGCTCACTGTGGTATCCCGAATTATAACTTAATTCAAAATGAGGAATTTTCTTAAAAAATCTTCTTCTTTAGATCCAGCAGTCGGAATGTTTTGATATTTGGTATGCAGCATCCTTAGGGGGGTGAGATTCAAGTTTGTTCAAGCCATGTCCCTAGGTCCATTTTTGCCCTCACTGTGGGAGCTTGAATTGTAACTTAGTTCGAAATGAGGAATTTTCTTAAAAAATCTTCTTCTTCAGATCCAGCAGTCGGAAAGTTTTGATATGTTGTGTGTAGCATCCTTAGGGGGGTGAGATTCAAGTTTGTTAAAGCCAAGACCCTGGGTCCATATTTGGGCTTCCTGTGGGAGCCCGATTTATAACTTAGTCAATATGAGGAATTTTTCGTTAAAAATCTTTTTCAGATTCAGCAGTCGGAATATTTTGATATTTGGCATGCAGCATCCTTAGAGGGTGAGATTCAAGTTTGTTCAAGCCAAGTCCCTGGATTCATATTTGGGCTCGCTGTGGGAGCCCAAATGATAACTTAGTTCAAAATGAGGAATCTTCTTTAAAAATCTTCTTCTTCAGATCCAGCAGATGAATGCTTTTGATATTTGGCATGCAGCATCCTTAGGGGAGTAAGATTCAAGTTTGTTCAAGTCATGGCCCTAGTTCCATAAAGTTTGTCTCGCATGTCTTCATTCCTTTGTAGTGTTGATGAACCATGTCTAACTGAATGTGACCCCCAAATACTTCCTTGAATCACTTTGGCCGGTGAGCGATTAAGGCTCCTTGGGGTCTCTTGTTTAAACTAAATTCCACTCACTGGGGAAAAATTTTATCTCTATATTTTTATACTGTACCAATGACCCAGACTTATCTGTTGCTAACTCTAACAAAACCAGGGCCAAACACAAATTTTGCCCCCCAATCCCCAAAATTTGCATCCAAAACCAAAAGAAATCATGTCCTATAGGACCTCCATACTACGCCCCCACTGCGCATGCGCAGTGTCAAGGACGTCCCGAAATTGGCGCCAATTATCATTCTCTGTTTGGCCCTTCATCAGTCAACATCTCACTGATCTTTGTGCTTGTAAATCTCAGTTTAAAGGATGCCAGACACGTAATTTTTGGAGAAATGGTGATTCTAAGGAGGATATAGAAGGAGGAGAGGAAAAAGAAGTGACAAAAAATAATCAGGGCTGTACTTAAAATTTTTTATGAAATTATGTTAAGTTGCCTATTTTCGAGGCATGGGCCTCTTGTTGTCATTCTTGCTAAAATGTTGCACTGCTTATTCAGTGTTTCCTCTCCCCTAGCCTTCTAAGTCCCCCCTTGCAATTCTCCCATGCTTTTGGCATATTTTTGAGAAAGTTCATTTCTAAAATTTTCTTGGGAGAGTTGCTTGGATACATAATGTTTTCTGTTATTTTCCCCATAGTTACGTTTTCACCCATGGGTGTATAAACGTTGTGTTCTGCATCTTCCATCTGATGTTCTGCAGATTCTCCCCTGGGAGTCTCTGTCTTGCATCAGATAGAGTGTAATTTTGATGACTGATTTCGGGCCAGTTTTTTCAGTGCCTGGAGTCATGTTTTCTGGTGTTTTACACTGTTTGTTTACATTGGCAACAGCCTTTTTTGAGGGGGGCTGTTTGCCTTTGGTGTAGTTTATCTCACTATAAGATACATTTATATTATCCGTAAGTGTCTCATTAATTATTTAATATAATTTTAAAATTTTTGACCACACCTGGCCATCGGATCCATCGGGGCTCAACGTTACTTTTCAGAAACTTGGGCTTCGCTGAAAAAATATTTTTTCAAAATTATTTTGATTTGCAATTGTTTTTTCATTTATTAATGGATCATGTTATTATGTATCTTTGTGTCAGGGGTTTGTGCAAGTAACTAGGACTTGTTGTTGACTTTTCACAATGAAAGGATATTGTTCAAATTGTAAGGGGAAGAAATCTTCCTCTGACTTTCATGATCATTGTATTAATTGTAGTCAGTGTTCTCGCACTAATCCCTGTTCTGTATGTCAATATTGGGATGACAAACATTGGAAACGTGTGTCACGGTATGTTGTTACTGGAGAAAGGGCTATGCCGGCTCTTTCTCCGCAAGGTCATTCTACTCTCTCAGTTTCTATTTCAGAGGAACAAGAACAGGGTGATGTTTCCATGTTATCTTCTGCAAGTGCGCTTCCGTTGTCACAAATGAATTCAGAGCTAGCGGCAAAAGTGCTCATGGAGATTAAACAAATGTCGTCCGCTAGCTCGCCCGGTGTTGCGTCCATTCACCGAATGGTTCGGCAGCCGGGTTCGTCCGATGCGGTCCAGGAGGGAATGTTGGGTGATGCGAGCACTATAAACATTCAATGTGCACACCCAGTGACGGCGGATAGTAAGCGAGATTGGAGGAAGCCTTTGAGTCCGGTTCCTAGCTCGTCCAGGTCCAGCCGGGCCGCGAGCGAGAGAGGCCCCTCTCTCGTACAACAACATCTGGGTCCAGATGTTGTGGTACAGAATTTGTCGCAAGCGGAGCATACGTCCGTCGCTCGGGACGCTCCGTTGTATAGGCAGTCCGCGGAGACTGCTAAGGCTTCTTACCGCACCTTGGCTGCGTGACCGCTGATATCTTACCAGCTTCGCCGATCAAGGATTCTTCGGCGACCAGGTCACACCATCCGGCAGCCAGGGACACGAGGCCGATGGACTCAGGACGTTCGCATAGAAAAAGTATGCGGAAGCCATCTGATGCGGAGCTGCCCTTGGCGAAGCAGCGAAAGACTGCGCCTCTGCAGGTCTCGACGCCGGACATTCTTGTGCAGATAGCACAGCTTATCGCAGCATCCCAGCAGCCGACAGAAACGGTGTCGGATCGAGAATTATCCGACGGCGCTGGGTCGGTACGCTCCGCCGAAGCATCGGGGGCGGACGAGCGGGAGCATCATGAGGTCCGACCGGATGGTGAAAGGGATACGGATGATTTGGAGCTATCCCTTTCGGAACAACATAAAGCTGCCGTGGACTTCATCTGGCACTTTCTCCCTCAAGTTGTTCCGTCGGGCCAGACTGCTGCGGTTCCGGACAAGAGGATTATAGCGTCATTGGACTCTGAATTTTTTGAGCGGTTTAGGGACATCGCTCCCGAGTTTCTGTCGCAGTCCAATAATGTTGCAAGAACATTTGAATTATTGAACGACGCTATATTTAAACTTGCTTCCAAGACGGGGAAAGCAGGTTTCTTGTCCGCCAATACTCTCAACCTGCCTTTCATTAATGCAAGGAATAAATTCGACACGGCAGGACAGGGTATCCCGAGAGTTCCTTTGCGTATGGACGACGAGGCGGAAGACTTAGAGCTATCATTACCGTCGTCGGCTTCTATTCCAACCGCGGTGTTGGAAACAGCTATTTCGTCTAACAGAGCCAATTTAGATGCCTTATCTTACGCAGATCACCTTACTAAGGCGTTATCACTGCGCCTTCAAGGGAAGAATTTCAGGATATACAATCCTCTTTAAGACTTCTTTCAAGGGCAGTAGCTTATTCCACGTGTAACTCCACCCTTTCAGTGGCAAACCTGGAGTTGGTTAGACGTGACGCAGCCCTAGCTACATCCACACTCGTGGATACTAAGGTGAAGAACTCTCTTAGAGTCGCTTTGATCTCCGGAGAACTTCTCTTTGACGGCAAGCTTTCTGCTATTTATGATAAAATTACAAAGAAAGCTTCGGATTCTCTGTTGTTCAAATCTGCTTCTAAGAAGTCGGATACAGCAGACAAGAATAAGACAGGCACTTCTGGGTCTAATGCGCCCAAGAGAGGTTCTGGTGCGTCCTCTTGGTCTTATTCGAGAGACCGTCAGGGTAGCGACTCTCGTTCGGGACGTCCTTCGGGCCGGGACAACCGGTCGGACGCCCCGAGGTCGACGGGACGAGGTGCGGGTCGTGAAGGACGTGGTTTTTCCTACCGCAGGCCTCGCAGGTCCAGGAGGTGATGGCTTAAACCTCTATCGCGTACCGGTTGGCGGAAGGTTGTCGAGCTTTTCACAAGAATGGGCATCGATTACGGACGACCCTTGGGTGAGAGGAGTGACTTCGGAAGGCCTAAAGATATCCTTCAAACGAAAGCCTCCATTAACTCGAAGTCCAAAGTGGACTCAACTTCCGTCAAATCCGCAGAAAAGAGACGCTCTGTTATCAGAGGTGCAGTCTCTTTTAATGAAGAACGCGGTAGAGGTCGTAGAAAACCAGGAGACTCCGGGATTCTACAGCCATCTGTTTCTGGTTCCGAAACCAGAGGGCTCGTTCCGTCCAGTCATAGATTTGAGCTGGATAAACAAGCTGATCGTCGCTCCGAAATTTTATATGGAGACGATTCGGTCGGTCAGAGCGAGTATTCGGGTGAACGATTATGCAACAAGCATAGATCTCAAAGATGCGTACTTTCACGTCGTGGTACATCCGACATTCAGAAAGTATCTATGCTTCGCAGTCCTAGGAGTGGTGTATCAATTCCGGCCAATGTGCTTCGGACTGAATCTAGCACCCTGGGCTTTCACTCGGGTAATGAACTCGGTAATGATCTATTTCCGAGCTCATTCGTCTGCGGTAACGTCGGCCTACCTGGACGACATTCTTCAGAGGTACGGCAACGAGTTAACGCTTCAGAACGATGTTCAGAATCTACTTCTATTGCTCCGACGTCTCGGTTTTATAGTAAACGAGGAGAAGTCGGATCTGGTGCCGTCCAAGTCATTCACTCGTCTGGGAATGAGCTTTGAGACGCACAACAATCTCGTTCGTCTGCCGTTAACCAGAGCGAAATTAGTCAGTTGTTACGCTCGCTATTGTCTGCACGCAGACAAAGTCACAGCGAGAGAATTTATGAGACTGATAGGTCTGTGCGGAGCCGCTGCGGATCTTATTCCGATGGGGCGGTTACGCACGCGTCCTCTCCAAATTTTCTTGACTCAGAATTGGAGTGTGAAAATTCATTCGCTCGACGTAGACGTTCTCTTGTCAGATCAAGTGAAACAAGAGATTCAGACTTATGCAAACATTCAGTGGTTAACTCAGGGAGTTCCGCTGCAGTTGCCGGATCCGAGTTTTACCATTATGACGGATGCCAGTCAAACAGGTTGGGGTGCATCATTGATCCCTACGGATTCGAGATGCCAGGGTCTTTGGGATCCGCAATTCCTGTGCAAGCACATAAACATCAAGGAAATGATGTCAATTTGGCTTGCGCTACGTCATTGGATGGACATTATTCACAATGCTCATGTCCAAATCCTATCCGACAATACGACAGTAGTGGCGTATATACGGAATCAGGGAGGCACTCATTCAGTTCCGTTGTTCAATCTAACGGAAAGAATCCTTCTGTTTGCGCTAGAACATCAGGTTCTTCTTTCGGTCCGTCACATACTGGGTCGTCTGAATGTGCTAGCAGACTCCCTTTCACGAAAGGGTCGCTTGTTGCCGTCGGAGTGGACTCTCAACAAACAAGTATTCAATCAGATTTGCTACCAATGGGAACGGCCAATGATAGACTTATTTGCGACACATCTCAACAATCAGTTGCAGACGTATGTGTCTCCGTGTCCGGATCCAAGAGCATTTGCAGTAGACGCTCTATCGATCCCTTGGGACGGAATGATAGGATATGCGTATCCAGCGCCGTTAATTCAACAAGTATTGCTAAAGATAAAACAATCTCAATGCAAGATTCTGTTGGTAGCATCTGTGTCGCCACAGAGACCGTGGATAAATCTACTCAGGTGTCTGTTGTGGGACCTACCGCGAAAGCTTCCTCCACGGGAGGATCTTCTTTCGCAGGGGAAATCGCGTCAACTCCATCACAACCCGCAAGGTCTCAACCTTCACGTTTTTCCATTGTGCGGTCCTTCTTGCATGGCAAGCACTTTACAGGACGAGCAGTGGACGCGATTTCTAACTGTAGGAGGACCTCCTCTTCGCTAAACTATGCGGCTAAGTGGAAGGTTTTTCGTCGTTGGTGTAGGGATCATTCTGTAGATATTTTTGATCCCTCTATACCAAACATTGCAAACTTTCTAGTATACTTGTTTGACGAAATCAAACTGCAGCCTGTTACTATTAAGGGTTATAGGTCTATGTTATCTGATACCTATGCACATCATGATAGTTTACAAATTGGATCTAATGTCTCTTTATCTAAGTTGGTTAGAAACTTCTCGATAAATAGACCCAGAACTCTTTGATTAATTCCTAAATGGAATTTAGCTTGGGTTCTTCTTAAATTGAAGGAAAAGCCATTTGAACCTCTTGGGACAGTAGATTTCAAATTCTTATCTTATAAGACAGCTTTTCTCTTAGCTTTCTCTTCTGCTAGAAGAGTCAGTGAGCTTCATGCACTGTCGGTGGATGATTCTCACTATCGTAGTGTCGGGAACACTATCACCTTCACTACTAATGTGGGTTTTTTAGCTAAGAATCAGGCTCCTAATAAATATCCGGAACCTATTGTTATTAAGGCCCTTCCGTCTTCAGACGGGCGTAGGCCTTTACTCTGTCCTGTTAGAGCGTTACGTATCTATAAACAGAGATCTCAGTTTATCAGAAAGGGACGGAAACGTTTCTTTCTGTCTTTGATGCCTAATAGAAGGGACATTTCGGTCCATTCTATTTCTAGATGGATTCAATTAACTATCCGTACTGCTTAAGAGAGTTTATCTTCTTCTCAGCAGTCTGTGCTTAAGTTTTCCGCTCATGAAGTAAGAGCTCTTGCTACTTCTTGGGCTTATGCTAATAGTGTTGCTATTACAGATTTAATGAAGGCTGCTTATTGGTCTCAGCCATCCACATTCACGAATTTTTATCTCAGAAATATTGAGTCCATTTCTGGAGACCTTCATTGTTTAGGTCCGTTATCTGTTGCTCAGAATGTCGTCCACTAAACAGTTGCAACTATAGTTATGCAGGCTTTCTGTTCCGGCAGTGACTCCGTCCGGCTGCCCTCTTCGCTCTGGGCTATTTGACCCAGGGCAAGGGGAAGGGGGGGGGGGGGGTGTTCCCTTAGGTCACCTGCTTTATAGTGAAAAGCAAGGGAATGCCTCCTCCAAAGTCAGTATTTCTGAGTCGCTTCTGGGATGGTTTTAAAGTGTAATATTAATGTTAAAATTCATTCATGTCTTATTTTTAAAGTGTAGCTCGGTGTGAAGCATTTGTATATGTCAAGTGTCAAACGGGCTTTAATATACAATACTCGGACACTTTTAAAAGATTATAAAGAGTCTCAATTCTCTGGACTACTTTATTTATTGGCTTACTTTAAAAATAATTAGTATAAGGGTTATACTGGATGTTAATAGAGAACATGAATATTATTGTGCTCAATTATTAAGGGTATTGTATCTTTCTAATTTAATATTAAATAAGAAAGATACATGTAAAGCCTAATACTCCTTTTCTCCTTAAGGGGTTACCTCTTTATTATATAGTTGAGCTTATTGGATTTTCCTCTATGTCCTAGGCCCTCCAGCCTTTTTACTATTCAGCTAAGTCTGGGTCATTGGTACAGTATAAAAATGTTAAAAAATTTATAGTAATTTATATATTTTTTATACTTACCAATGACCCAGACGGGGATGGCCCTCCCAGGAGTTGGGAACTCTTGCCTCCCCGCTGAGTACATAGCGCTGACCAGGCACTGCCAGTAAGAATGATAATTGGCGCCAATTTCGGGACGTCCTTGACACTGCGCATGCGCAGTGGGGGCGTAGTATGGAGGTCCTATAGGACATGATTTCTTTTGGTTTTGGATGCAAATTTTGGGGATTGGGGGGCAAAATTTGTGTTTGGCCCTGGTTTTGTTAGAGTTAGCACCAGCTAAGTCTGGGTCATTGGTAAGTATAAAAAATATATAAATTACTATAAATTTTTTAACTTTCCAATAAAACCATTCAGATACCATTGTCAAAAGAACTTGCACATTACAGTACAAGTTGAAATAAGTTGTAACATATCTGCTGCTTGTGCACTGATAAGACCAGAATCTGACATCATTTTTTAGAAAGATCTCTGTGAGAGCTTTCCAGAAATTGGTGTTAGTTTCTGGTCTTATCAGTGTAGGAAAAGAAAGATACATAGTTTATAGTGGTTATCCTACAACTTCATTTTGCCATGCACTGTAGGCCAATTCAAGTGACATACATATGGGTATGGTTCTGTTGAGAAAGTTCCAACATATTAGTGTCTGTATTGACCTCTTGGAAAAACGGTCAATTCAGCTTTTGGCTGCTATGGTCAGATGCAGTTTATTAAATTTGAAACCTTATGAACTATATAGTGAGCAATAAATTCAACAAAAACTTTTTATTCTAATATTATAGGCCATTTGTGGTCATAGTTTGGGGCATCCATGGCTGGGCAGTCACCGTTAGTCTTTTTGTTTTAATTTTTCTGTAAAAAATAACTTAGTTATACCCCCACAAAATGAAGTTTAGGGGGTATATAGGAGTCAACTTGTCTGTCGGTCGGTCATCGTCGGTCCATTGCACATGTAAACTTGTGGAGTGAACTACTTCCACAGTTTCAGCCATATTTTCATGAAACTTTCCAAAAATGATCAACGTGATGAAGGAAAGTGTGTGACATAATTTTTTTCCCGCTCGGTTTCAAGATGGCCGACTGGTGGCCATATTGGATTTTTTTATGTAAACTTATGGAGCAAACTACTTTCACAGTTTTAGCCACATTTTCATGAAACTTCACAAAAATGATCAACATGATGAGGGGAATTGTGTGAAATAATTTTTTTCCTGCTCGGTTTCAAGATGACTGACTGCTGGCCATATTGGATTCTTTTTTATGTAAACTTGTGGAGCGAACTACTTCCACAGTTTTAGGCGCATTTTCATGAAACTTCACAAAAATGATCAACATGATGAGGGGAAGTGCGTGACAGAATTTGTTTCCCGCTCGGTTTCAAGATGGCTGACTGGTGGCCATATTGGATTTTTTTAGAAAAATTGAATGCTCCTTTTCAGTCACCAACACTAGGCCGTATGCCATGGTGGGGGTATAGCAGGCGACAGACCATCTCTAGTTTCAAGTTGTAAGAATTTTGCTTTAGCACAGTCTTTTATAGATCTTGTAAAAGTTTAGGTTTTAGTTCATTTTCTTTGAAACTCATCATTCCAGGGTTTTTAAATTGCAGCTATGTATTGTTTATGACTATCATAACAGAATACAGTTTGCTCCTGTTTATTTTTTCAAGTTGAATAGTCCAGAATTAGTCAATTTATAGATGTAAGAGTTTCAATTTAGCTCTGCTTTGTTGGAGACTTTGCAGATTTAACTTCCTTTTTGTTAACTCTATCTCTTTCTACACATGTATTTTTGCCATGGTTTGTTCTGTTTTTTCATGAAAAAATGTTCTGTTTAGTTTGAACACATCAATTTCGGAATCTGAAAATTTTTGCTCAAGATATTTGCTTTAAGGCCTATTACAAGGTATTTAAGGTTTTTTAGCTTGCCTGACTTTGTCAGGGGAGCTATAGTGATCACTCACCGTCCGTCGTCCATGAACATGGTGTTTGCATCTTCTCCACCCAAACCGCTGAACCGATTTAATTGAAATTTGAGATAATGGTATGTTATAACATTGCATTTTGACGTTGTTCAAATCAAGTTGCCTCGCCCCTCGGTAGGGCCACTCCCAAAAAGTGTTTGTTCAAGAGAAGTTCGAGGAACTATATTTGCCTTTATTATGGGAGGGGCAAGAATTCCCCCCCCTCCCCCCCCCCCCCCCAATTTATATTTTTCAAACCGAGATGCTGATTTCAACAAAATTTGATATGAGGGCTTATTGGGTCATAAGTACTTAATTTATGCAAAAAAAAATTTTCCCGTTCCCCCATGGGAACTGCAGGAGGTAAAAATAGAAAACATTTAAAATGCCCATATCTCCAAAAGTACACGGCACTGAGAATTCTTATTTGGTGTGAAGCTTCCTTAGGACTAACAGAATGGAATGGTGAAAAAAAAATTGCTGTCGGTTTTATCATAGGGTACTTTTACAAGCCACATCCCTGGGTTTATATTTGGGCTCCCTGTGGGAGCCCAAATTATAAATTAGTTCAATATGAGGAATTTTTCTTTAAAATCTTCTTAGATCCAGCAGTCGGAATGTTTTGATATTTAATATGCATCATCCTTAGGGAGTTGAGATTCAAGTTTGTTCAAGCCAAGTCCCTGGGTTGATATTTGGGCTCCCTGTGGGAGCCCGAATTATAACTTAGTTCAATATGAGGAATATTCTTCAAAAATCTTCTTCTTCACATCGACCAGTTAGAATCTTTTGATAATTGGTATACAGTATCCTTAGGGAAGTGAGATATAAGTTTGTTAAAGCCAAGTACCTGGAGTTCATATTTGGGCTTCCTGTGGGAGCCCAAATTGTACCAAAATTTCTATATTTTGATACGACAACCAATGGTCCAGACTAGACAAACACAAATTTTGCCCCCCAATCCCCCAAATTTGCATGCAAAACTGAAAAAATCAAGTCCTAGATGGTCCTCCATACTTTTTAGATCTGCACATGTGCAGTATCCAGGAAGGTACCGAAATTGGCGCAAACCTTCATTCTTTGTTTGGCCCTAAAGTCAGCAACATTGAACTGACATCTGTGCTTTTAAATCTCCTTTTTTGAGGATGCCAAACACAAATCAATGGTAAAATTGGTGGATCCAAGGCTTGAAATGGATGATGGAAGTGAACAACGGTGGTTAGAAACGTTCAGGGCTGTAACTTTATAATAATTATAAAAATTATTTCATGTTTCCCAATTTCGGGTCATGTGCCTGACGTCATCATTCTTGCAAATGATTTATCCACTGTTTGTTAAGTGTTCCTTCTCTATCCCTCCTTGAAGCCCTCCTGTTAATCTCCCAAGCTTTTTGGCTTATTTTTATCGAAATTTTTTATTAAATTTCTTTGGAGTTTAATGTTTGTAACAAAATGCTTATTCTGTTTATCCCCATGGTTACGTCCTCACCCTAGGGGTGTTAGGTCGTTTGGGTCATGCATCTTCTATCCGATGTATCATTTTTTCTTCATTTGAAGATCTTGCTTTACATCTGGTAGCTTTAAAATCTGTCACTGACTCTGGGCCTTTTTTCTGTGCCTGATGTCTTGTTTCCGTTTTTTTCCTTGACGTTTACATTGGCAAAGTCTTTAAATATATGTAGTATTTAGTTATTATTACTGTAGGATTATTGTAAGATACATTAATTAAAATATTCGGGTAGTGTAGCAAAAAATTTTGGATTTTGTCCACACTTAGGCTCTATCGGGATGCCCTTGAGATCTTTATGTTCCCTTTGGGAACTTCCGTTTTTGTCAAAATTTTTTCGAAAAATTTTTTGAATTTAATTTTTCGATTTCGATTTTGCTTGCTGTTTATTATTTACTTTTATCATATATTTATTGTGGAGTTTGTGGAAGTACGATCGACTTAGTTTTGAATAATCGCTCAAAATACAAGGCGAGGAAGTCTTCCTCAGATTTAAATGTGTTTTGCCTTGCCTGTAGTCAATGTGCTCCTGCAGATTCTTATCCTACATGTGTCGATTGGGATGACAAACATTGGAAGCGGGTATCACAGTACGTTGTTGGCGATGAGATGCCTTTGCCAGTGCTCTCACCACAAGGTAATTCAAGTTTTTCAGGTTCTTTTTCAGAAGAACAAGAACATGGTGATGATAATGTGACACCCTCCAAAAGTGTGCTACCGTCATCACCCTCCGATGAGCAAACAGAGCTAGCTGCTAAGGTGCTCTTGAATATTAGGCAAGGGATAAGGCTACTGGGCGGTGGTCTTAATCCCTTGCAGGCAGCTAGCTCGACCGGCAAAGCGGTTACTCTGTCTGTGGGAGCCGTAACACCGGGTATGTCCATTGCGGTCGAAGGAAGTGTGGGTAGAGCGAGCACCTTAAAAACAAAAGCTCACCCAGCGACGACGGAACTAGGGAGGAAGCCAGCAGGTTTCCTGTCGTGAGGCTGGGTGAGGTCTGAAAAGGCTGCGAGCGGGATAGGTTCCTCTTTAACCCAGCAACATCTGGAGCCAGATGTTTTCATGAGAAACTTGCACGAGCCGGACCATACGTCCACACCTGCCGCTCGAGACACTCAGTCTAGACTGCAGCCCGCCTCGGCTACAGTCACGGCTTCCTCCGCTACGATCAGTAAGCACACATGACCGCTTCCTAGCTACCCGTCTTCGGTTATCCAGCCAGCTGTGTGAAGACTGAGCCAGCCTTTGGCCGTGAAGTCAGACCATCCGGTAGCTAGGGAACCGAGGCTTCGATCATCGGGACATTCGGAGAAGAGATCCATCTCCGGAACGCCGTCCCAGGAGCAGCAAGTGGCTAAGAAACAAAACCGCTGCTCCTCAAGCCTCGGTGACAGATTTGCCGTTGCAGATTGTGCAGCTAATCGCAGCATCCCAGCAAGTGCGGGAGCAGCCTCCCTCAGACTCAGAAAGTGAGCTGTCAGGTGGTGCTGGGTTGGTCCAGTTGTCTGTTCACGCAGATGCAATGGACCGGGATTCTCAGCTGATTCAGTCGGATGGTGAAAGGGATAAGGAAGAGGATTACCCTTCCCTTTCGTAACAACATATGGTTGCGATGGATTTTATCCATCAATACTATCCTGAGTTTGTTCCACCGAATCAGCAAGCTGTGACAACAAGGGAGAAACTGCTGGCGTCTCTAGTCGCAGACTTTATACGGAGGAAGAAAGAAGTTCTTAATTTCCCGGTTCAGTCTAGACAGGTGTTGCAAGCCTTCGGCCATGTTGATGACGCCATATTTAACCTCTCGAGTGTGAGGAAAAAAGGCAGTTTCTTATCATCAACATCTTCCATAAATATACCGTTTCTTGGACCACGTTCATTACATATTCTTATCTGCCTCATTCAACATTCGCTCAGATGTAATGGAAAAAGCAATTTCATCAAATAGAGCGAATTTGGATGCAATGTCCTACGCAGATCACCTTACCACAGCTATGGCGCACGGGAAGAAATTTAAGGACATGTGTACCTCGCTTAGAGTTCCTTCTAGGGCAGTCATGTATGCCACGTATAACTCCGCCCTGACAGTGGCAAATCTGGAGTTAATTAGACGTGATGCTGCCCTTGCATCGTCATTACTTATAGATGACAAGGTGAAAAGCTCTCTCCAGACTCCGGACATACTATCTTTGATGACAAGCTTTCGTTTGTCCATGAACAGGCTACTAAGAAACCTTCCAGTGCTCTGCTCTTGAAGTCGGCGTCTCAGCAACCCGCTTCAGTAGATTCGGGGTAAGCGAGGACGTTCCAAGTCAAAATCTTCAAAAGGGAACTCCTCGCGAGGGTACAAGAAACCCTCATATAATTACTCCTGAGGTCGTCAGTACAGCGACTCGGGAAAGGGGCATAAGTCTGATCGGGATTATCAGTCAGACGCCCCTAAGCCGAAGGGGTGAGGATCTTCACGGGGAGGACGTAGTTTCTCCTCCCTCGCAAGTCCTACAGGTGATGGTCAAGACCTCTATTGCTTGCAAGTTGGCGGAAGATTATCAAACTTCGCAAGAAACTGGATAGAAGTCATGCAAGATCAATGGGTGAGAGGTGTAGTCTCGGACGGCCTACAGCTATCATTCCAAGCGAAACCCCCACTAACAAGATGTCCGCGTTGGACAAATCTTCCAGCAGATCCTTTCAAAAGAGAGTCTCTCCTAGAGGAGGTACAGGCTCTCTTATTAAAGGAAGCAATAGAAGTCGTCGAAAATCAAAATTCCCAAGGTTTTTACAGTCACCTGTTCCTCGTACCAAAGCCAGATGGATCGTTCCAACCGCTAATAGACTTGAGTTGGATAAACAAGCTAATCGTGGCTCCAAAGTTCTATATGGAAACCATTCGGTCGGTAAGAGTGAGCATTCGAGTGAACGACTATGCGGCAAGGGAAGGTTTATCAGTTCAGAGCAATGTGCTTTGGTCTGAACCTGGCTCCCAGAGCTTTCTCTCGAATAATGAACTCGGTAATGTCATACTTCTGAGCTCATTCGTCTGTGGTAACGTCGGCTTACTTGGACGACATTCTTCAGAGATACGACAACAGGATTATTCTTCAGAACGATGTTCAGAGTCTGCTACTATTGCTCCGACATCTCGGTTTCATAGTAAACGTCCAAGTCATTCACTCACTTGGGAATGAGCTTCGAGACTCACAACAATCTAGTTTGTTTGCCATTACCCAGAGAGAAATTAGTCAGTTGTTATGCTCGCTTTTGTCTACACTCAGACGCAATAACAGCGAGAGAGTTCATGCAACTGATTGGGCTGTGCGGAGCGGCTGCAGATCTTATTCCGATGGGCCGTCTGCGCACGCATCCTCCTAGATATTTTTTACTCAGAACTGGAGTGTGAAGATGCATTCGCTCGAAACCAGTATTGTTTTAACGGACCTAGTAAAACAAAAGGTTCAGATTTGGGCAGATCTTCAGTGGTTAACTCAAGGAGTTCCACTGCAACTGCCGGATCTGGCTTTCACGATTATGACAGACGGGCTGGGGAGCAACCCTAAGTCCCACAGACTTCAAGTGTCAGGGTCTTTTAGAGAAGCACATCAAAGAGATGATGTCAATATGGCTAGCACTACAACATTAGATTCGCCTAATAGCGAACGTCCACGTTCAAATTCTGTCGGACAATTCGACAGTAGTAGCTTACCTCAGGAACCAAGGCGGCACTCACTCGATTTCATTATGTGAATTAACGGAGACGATTCTCCCATTTTTCATGAATCATCACATTCATCTCTCTGTCCGTCATATACCGCATTGTCCGAATGTATTAGCAGACTCACTCTCTCGAAAAGATTGCCTTTTGCCATCAGAATGGACTCTCAACAAGCGAATATTCAGACAGATTTGCTACCAGTGGGATCGTCCCATGATAGATCTTTTTGCGACACACCTGAACAATCAGTTACCGACGTTCGTGTCACCATGCCCAGATCATCGAGCGTACACAGTAGACGCTCTGTCAATTTCATGGAACGGGATGATAGGATACACATATCCTCCAACTCCGTTGATTCAGCAGATTCTGTTAAAGATCAAACAGTCTCATTGCAAAATCCTGCTAGTAGCACCTCTGTCGTCACAGAAACCTTGGATCAATCTTCTCAGGTGTCTTATGGGACGTTCCTTGAAAGCTTCCTCCACGAGAGGATCTTCTTTATCAGGGGAAGTCACGTGCACTGCATCACAACCCAGAAGGTCTCAACCTCCATGTATTTCTGTTGTGCGGTCCTTCCTGCACGGAAAACTGTTTACAGGACACGCAGTGGACGCAATTTCTAACTGCAGGAGGTCCTCCTCTTCGTTGAACTTCGCAGCAAAGTGGAGGGTTTTAACCCATTGATGTAGGGATCAGTCGATAGATGTATACGATCCGTCCATACCAAATTTTGCCGATTTCCTGGTCTACTTGTATTACGATCTCAAACTCCAGCCTCTCATTATTAAGGGCTATAGGTCTTTGTTATCAGATACTTACGCTCATCATGATAACTTGGCTATTGGATCAAATACTTCATTATCCAAGCTAGTTAGAAATTTCTCTATCAATAGACCTAGAACCCTCAGATTAATTCCCAAGTGGAATTTGGCTTGGTTCTGTTGAAGCTCAAAGAAGCTCCTTTTGATCCATTGGATGTCGTAGAGTTCAAATTCTTGACCTATAAAATGGTGTTTCTCTTAGCCTTTGCATCTGCTAGAAGAGTCAGTGAAATTCATGCATTATCTGTTGATGAATCTCACTACCGTAGTGTGGGTAATACCATTACCTTCACTACGGAAGTGTGATTTTTGGCTAAGAATCAGATTCCAGATAAGCGGCAGGAGCCTATTGTCATTAAGGCCTTATCATTCTCGGATAACAGTAGACCTTTGCTGTGTCCAGTCAGGGTTATGCGCATTTATAAACGTCGATCAGATTTTGTTAGAAAGGGAAGGAAATGTTTCTTTCTTTCATTGATTCCTAACAGAAAAGATATTTCTGTTCATGCTGTCGCTAGAAGGATTCAGTATGCATTGCCTATGAAAGTCTATCTTCGGATCAACGTTCTGTCAATAAGATTTTGGCGCACGAGGTTAGAGTACTGTCCACTTCTTGGGCTTATTCTAACAGTATAGCCATTACTGATCTCACGAAGGCTGCGTATTGGACACAGCCCTCTTCATTTACCAAGTTTTACCTGAGAAATTTAGAGTCCATCTCCGGTGACCTTAGATCTTTGGGTCCTCTTTCTGTTGCTCAGAATGTCGTCCATTAATGTTACATCTATAAGGTCTTTAGGCAGTCCGTTCCAACACTGACACTGTTCCACTGCCCTCTTCGTTCTGAGGAAATTTACCTCCGAACAAGGGGAAGGGGGGGGGAACATTTTTTTCCCTTATGATTATCTGGCTTTATAGTGACAAGCAAGGGAATACCTCCTCCAGTGACAGTAGTCCTGTGTCGGTGCTGGGATGGTTTTAACTTGTAGCTTGGTGTGAAGCAATAACTATGTCTCATTTATGTACTATTTTTAAAGTGTAGCTCACTGTGAAGCATTTGTATATGTTACATGTCAAATGGGCATTAATATACAATCCTCGGACACTTTTTAATGAATATAAAGAGTCTCATTATCTGGACTATCTTTATATATTGGTTTTTCTTCACCGAATTAGCATAACGGGTTGTGCTGGCATTAAATGGAGAATTATATATTATGTAATACTCAATTACATTGTTGGTGTTATGTCTTTCTCTTTTCTCATAAAAGAGAAAGACATATATAATTCCTATCTTCTCCTATTCTCCTGTAGGAGCTATTCTTTACTGAAGTAATTGAGAGATTGGATTTTCCTTCAAGTCCTGGGCCCTCCAGCCATTTTACGATTCAGGTAGTCTGGGCCCTTGGTTGTTGTATAAAAATATGATAAATTTTAAGTAATTTGTATATTATTTATACTTACCAATGGCCCAGACGGGTATGGCCCTATCATGAGTGGTCACTCATACCTCCCTACTGTTGACGCCAATTTTGGTACCTTCCTGGATACTGCACATACGCAGATCCAAAAAGTATGGAAGACCATCTAGGACTTGATTTTTAGCTCAACTTTGGTGAAGCCAAATTTGAGCTTATGCCATGGCCAGTGGTCCGTCTGTCCGTACACAATTCAATATGGCTCGGGCTAGAGGCCGTATTTATGAACCGATTTTTACGAAACTTCTTGGGTACCTTTGTTTTGACCGTGGAACGAGAACGAGTGTTTTGGGGTCCGATCCGAAATTCAAGTTGGCCGCTGGCAGCCGTTTTGTACAAAATTAGGTGCAATCAGATTTTTGCGCAGAACTTCCATATGAAAGAGCTGATTTGAATAATTTTTTGTATGAATGTTTAGTACCATGGGATACATCACATATAATACGGGTTTTTTTCTCGTGCATAAATTATGCAAATTAGACTAACTTTGATGTATTTAGTGTTACTTTCAGCACTGTAAGTGCAAATGCCAATAAGGCTGGGGCTAGAGGCCGTATTTATGAACCGATCTTTACGAAACTTCTTGGGTACCTTTGGTATCACCGTGGGACGAGAATGAGAGATTTTGGGTGCGGTCCGAAATTCAAGATGGCCGATGGCAACCATTTTGTACAAAATTAGGTGCAATCAGATTTTTGCACAGAACTTCCATATGAAAGCGGTAATTTGAATAATTTTTGTGAGAATGTTTAGTACCATGGGATACATCACATATAATACAGGTTTTTTTTCGTGCAGAAATTATGCAAATTAGATGAACTTTTTTTCAGTGCTACTTACACACAGTAAGTACACATGTCAATACGGCTCGGGCTAGAGTCTGTATTTATGAACTGATCTTCACGAAATGTCTTGGGTACCTTTGTTATCACCTTGGGATGAGAACGAGTGTTTCTGGGTGCAGTCCAAAATTTAAGATGGCTGCCAGTGGCCATATTTTTATACTGTACCAATGACCCAGACTTAGCTGGTGCTAACTCCAACAAAACCAGGGCCAAACACAAATTTTGCCCCCCAATCACCAAAATTTGCATCCAAAACAAAAAGAAATCATGTCCTAAAGGACCTCCATAGTACGCCTCTACTGCGCATGCGCAGTGACGCAGTCGTCCCGAAATTGGCGCCAATTATCATTCTCTGTTTGGCCCTTCATCAGTCAACATCTCACTGATCTTTGTGCTTGTAAATCTCAGTTTAAAGGATGCCAGACACGTAATTTTGGGAGAAAATGTGATTCTAAGGAGGATAGAAGGAGGAGAGGAAAAAGAAGTGGCAAAAAATAATCAGGGCTGTACTTAAAATTTTTTGATGAAATTATGTTAAGTTGCCTATTTTCGAGGCATGGGCCTCTTGTTGTCATTCTTGCTAATTGTTGCACTGCTTATTCAGTGTTTCCTCTCCCCTAGCCTTCTAAAGTCCCCCCTGGCAATTCTCCCATGCTTTTGGCATATTTTTGAGAAGTTTCATTTCTAAAATTTCCTGGGAGAGTTGCTTGGTTACAGAATGTTTTCTGTTATTTTCCCCATAGTTACGTTTTCACCCATGGGTGTATAACGTTTGTGTTCTGCATCTTCCATCTGATGTTCTACAGATTCTCCCCTGGGAGTCTCTGTTTTGCATCAGATAGAGTGTAATTGATGACTGATTCCGGGCCAGTTTTTTCAGTGCCTGGAGTCATGTTTTCTAGTGTGTTTACACTGTTTGTTTTCATTGGCAACAGCCTTTTTTGAGGGGGGCTGTTTGCCTTTGTGGTAGTTTATCTCATTATAAGATACATTTATATTATCCGAAAGTGTCTCATTAATTATTTTATATAAATTTAAAATTTTTGACCACACTTTGCCATCGGATCCATCGGGGCTCAACGTTACTTTTCAGCACCTTGGGCTTCTCTGAAAAAATATTTTTTCAAAATTATTTTGTTTTGCAATTGTTTTTTCATTTATTAATGGATCATGTTATTATGTATCTTTGTGTCAGGGGTTTTTGCGAGTAACTAGGACTTATTGTTGTTCTTTCACAATGAAGGGACATTGTTCAAATTGTAATAGGAAGAAATCTTCCTCTGACTTTCATGATCATTGTATTAATTGTAGTCAGTGTTCTCGCATTAATCCCTGTCCTATATGTGAACATTGGGATGAGAAACATTGGAAACGTGTGTCACGATATGTTGTTTCTGGAGAAAGAGCGATGCCGGCTCTTTCTCCACAAGGTCATTCTACTCTCTCAGTTTCTATTTCAGAGGAACCAGAACAGGGTGATGTTTCCATGTTATCTTCTTCAAGTGTGCGTCCGTCGTCACAAATGAATTCAGAGCTAGCGGCAAAAGTGCTCATGGAGATTAGACAAATGTCGTCCGCTAGCTCGCCCGGTGTAGCGTCCATTCACCGAATGGTTCGGCAGCCGGGTTCGTCCGATGCGGTCCAAGAGGAAATTTTGGGTGATGCGAGCACTATAAACATAATAGATGCACACCCAGTGACGGCGGATAGTAAACGAGAACGGAGGAAGCCTTTTAGTCCGGTTCCTAGCTCGTCCAGGTCCAGCCGGGCCGCGAGCGAGAGAGGTCCCTCTCTCGTACAACAACATCTGGGACCAGATGTTGTGGTACAAAATGTGTCTTTAGCGGAGCATACGTCCGTCGCTCGGGACGCTCCGTTGTATAAGCAGTCCGCAGAGACTGTTAAGGCTTCCTCTTCTCGTCAGCGCACACGACCGCACCTTGGCTGCGTGACCTCCGATATTTTACCAGCTTCGCCGATGAAGGATTCTTCGGCGACCAGGTCACACCATCCGGCAGCCAGGGATTCGAGACCGATGGACTCCGGACGTTCGCATACGAAAAGTATGCGGGAGCCATCTGATGCGGAGCTGCCCTCGGCGAAGCAGCGAAAGACTGCGCCTCCGCAGGTCTCGACGTCGGACATTCTTGTGCAGATAGCACAGCTTATCGCAGCATCCCAGCAGCCGACAGAAACGGTGTCGGATCGAGAATTATCCGACGGCGCTGGGTCGGTACGCTCCGCCGAAGCATCGGGGGCGGACGACCGGGAACATCGGGAGGTCCGACCGGATGGTGAAAGGGATACGGATGAATTGGAGCTATCCCTTTCGGAACAACATAAAGCTGCCGTGGACTTCATCCGACACTTTCTCCCTCAAGTTGTTCCGTCGGGCCAGACTGCTGCGCTTCCGGACAAGAGAATTATAGCGTCATTGGACTCTAAATTTTTTGAGCGGTTCAGGGACATCGCTCCCGAGTTTCCGTCGCAGTCCAATAATGTTGCAAGAACATTTGAATTATTGAACGACGCTATATTTAAACTTGCTTCCAGGACGGGGAAAGCAGGTTTCTTGTCCGCTAATACTCTTAACCTGCCTTTCATTAATGCAAGGAATAAATTCGATACGGCAGGACAGGGTATACCGAGAGTTCCTCTGCGTATGGACGACGAGGCGGAAGACTTAGAGCTATCATTACCGTCGTCAGCTTCTATTCCAACCGCGGTGTTGGAAACAGCTATTGCGTCTAACAGAGCCAATTTAGATGCCTTATCTTACGCAGATCACCTTACTAAGGCGTTATCACTGCGCCTTCAAGGGGAAGAGTTTCAGGATATACAATCCTCTTTAAGACTTCTTTCAAGGGCAGTAGCTTATTCCACGTGTAACTCCGCCCTTTCAGTGGCAAATCTGGAGTTGGTTAGACGTGACGCAGCCCTAGCTACATCCACACTAGTGGATTCTAAGGTGAAGAACTCTCTTAGAGTCGCTTCGGTCTCAGGAGAACTTCTCTTTGACGGCAAGCTTTCCGCTATTTATGATAAAATTAAAAAGAAAGCTAATGATTCTCTGTTGTTCAGATCGGCTCCTAAAAAGTCGGATACAGCAGACACGAATAAGACAGGCACTTCTGGGTCTAATGCGCCCAAGAGAGGTTCCTATAGAGGTTCCGGTGCGTCCTCTTGGTCTTATTCGAGAGACCGTCAGGATAGCGACTCTCGTTCGGGACGTCCTTCAGGCCGGGACAATCGGTCGGACGCCCCGAGGTCGACGAGGCGAGGTGCGGGTCGTGGAAGACGTGGTTTCTCCTACCGCAGGCCTCGCAGGTCCAGGAGGTGATGGCTTAAACCTCTGTCTCGTTCCGGTTGGCGGAAGGTTGTCGAGTTTTTCACAAGAGTGGGCGTCGATTACGGACGACCCTTGGGTGAGAGGAGTGACTTCGGAAGGTCTAAAGATATCCTTCAAACGAAAGCCTCCATTAACTCGAAGTCCAAAGTGGACTCATCTTCCGTCAAATCCACAGAAAAGAGACGCTCTGTTATCAGAGGTGCAGTCTCTTTTAATGAAGAACGCGGTAGAGGTCGTAGAAAACCAGGAATCTCTGGGATTCTACAGCCATCTGTTTCTGGTTCCGAAACCAGACGGCTCGTTCCGTCCAGTCATAGATTTGAGCTGGATAAACAAGCTGATCGTCGCTCCGAAGTTTTATATGGAGACGATTCGATTGGTCAGAGCGAGTATTCGTGTGAACGATTATGCAACGAGCATAGATCTCAAAGATGCGTACTTTCACGTCATGGTACATCCGACATTCCGAAAGTTTCTACGCTTCGCAGTCCTAGGAGTGGTGTATCAGTTCCGGGCCATGTGCTTCGGATTGAATCTAGCACCTTGGGCTTTCACTCGGGTAATGAACTCGGTAATGATCTACTTCCGAGCTCATTCGTCTGCGGTAACGTCGGCCTACCTGGACGACATTCTTCAGAGGTACGGCAACGAGTTAACGCTTCAGAACGATGTTCAGAATCTTCTTCTATTGCTCCGACGTCTCGGTTTCATAGTAAACGAGGAGAAGTCGGATCTGGTGCCGTCCAAGTCATTCACTCATCTGGGAATGAGCTTCGAGACGCACAACAATCTCGTTCGTCTGCCGTTAACCAGAGCGAAATTAGTCAGTTGTTACGCTCGCTATTGTCTGCACGCAGACAAAGTCACGGTGAGGGAATTTATGAGACTGATAGGTCTGTGCGGAGCCGCCGCGGATCTCATTCCGATGGGGCGGCTACGCACACGTCCTCTTCAAATTTTCCTGACTCAGAATTGGAGTGTGAAAATTCATTCGCTCGATGTAGACGTTCTCTTGTCAGATCAAGTGAAACAAGAGATTCAGACTTGGGCAAACATTCAGTGGTTAACTCAAGGAGTTCCGCTGCATTTGCCGGATCCGAGTTTTACCGTTATGACGGATGCCAGTCAAACAGGTTGGGGTGCATCATTAATCCCAACGGATACGAGATGCCAGGGTCTTTGGGATCCGCAATTCCTGTGCAAGCACATAAACATCAAGGAAATGATGTCAATTTGGCTTGCGTTACGTCACTGGATAGACATTATTCACGATGCTCATGTCCAAATCCTATCCGACAACACGACAGTAGTGGCGTATATACGGAATCAGGGAGGCACTCATTCAGTTCCGTTGTTCAATCTAACAGAAAGAATCCTTCTGTTTGCGTTAGAACATCACGTTCTTCTTTCGGTCTGTCACATACCGGGTCGTCTGAATGTGCTAGCAGACTCCCTTTCACGAAAGGGTCGCTTGTTGCCGTCGGAGTGGACTCTCAACAAACAAGTATTCAATCAGATTTGCTACCAATGGGAACGGCCAATGATAGACTTATTTGCGACACATCTCAACAATCAGTTGCAAACGTATGTGTCCCCGTGTCCGGATCCAAGAGCATTTGCAGTAGACGCTCTGTCGATCCCTTGGGACGGAATGATAGGATATGCGTATCCTCCAGCGCCGTTAATTCAACAAGTATTGCTAAAGATAAAACAATCTCAATGCAAGATTCTGTTGGTAGCATCTCTGTCGCCACAGAGACCGTGGATAAATCTACTCAGGTGTCTGTTGTGGGACCTACCGCGGAAGCTTCCTCCACGAGAGGATCTTCTTTCGCAGGGGAAATCGCGCCAACTCCATCACAACCCGCAAGGTCTCAACCTTCACGTTTTTCCGTTGTGCGGTCCTTCTTGCATGGCAAGCACTTTACAGGACGAGCAGTGGACGCGATTTCTAACTGTAGGAGGACCTCCTCTTCGCTAAACTATGCGGCTAAGTGGAAGGTTTTTCGTCGTTGGTGTAGGGATCATTCTGTAGATATATTTGATCCCTCTATACCAGACATTGCAAACTTTCTAGTATACTTGTTTGACGAAATCAAACTGCAGCCTGTTACTATAAAGGGTTATAGATCTATGTTATCTGATACCTATGCACATCATGATAGTTTACAAATTGGATCTAATGTCTCTTTATCGAAATTGGTTAGAAACTTTTCGATAAATAGACCCAGAACTCTTAGATTAATTCCTAAGTGGAATTTAGCTTGGGTTCTCCTTAAATTGAAGGAAAAGCCATTTGAACCTCTTGGGACAGTAGATTTCAAATTCTTATCTTATAAGACAGCTTTTCTCTTAGCTTTCTCTTCTGCCAGAAGAGTCAGTGAGCTTCATGCACTATCGGTGGGTGATTCTCATTATCGTAGTGTTGGGAACACTATCACCTTCACTACTAATGTGGGTTTTTTAGCTAAGAATCAGGCTCCTAATAAATATCTGGAACCTATTGTTATTAAGGCTCTTCCGTCTTCAGACGGGCGTAGGCCTTTACTCTGTCCTGTTAGAGCACTACGTATCTATAAACAGAGATCTCAGTTTATCAGAAAGGGACGGAAACGTTTCTTTCTGTCTTTGATGCCTAATAGAAAGGACATTTCAGTCCATTCTATTGCTAGATGGATTCAGTTAACTATCCGTACTGCTTATGAAGATTTATCTTCTTCTCAGCAGTCTGTGCTTAAGATTTCTGCTCATGAAGTAAGAGCTCTTTCTACTTCCTGGGCTTATGCTAATAGTGTTGCTATTACAGATTTAATGAAGGCTGCTTATTGGTCTCAGCCATCCACATTTACAAATTTTTATCTCAGAAATATTGAGTCCATTTCTGGAGACCTGCATTGTTTAGGTCCGTTATCTGTTGCTCAGAATGTCGTCCACTAAACAGTTGCAACTATAGTTATGCAGGCTTTCTGTTCCGGCAGTGACTCCGTCCGGCTGCCCTCTTCGCTCTGGGCTATTTGACCCAGGGCAAGGGGAAGGGGGGGGGGGGGGGGGGGGGGTGTTCCCTTAGGTCACCTGCTTTATAGTGAAAAGCAAGGGAATGCCTCCTCCAAGTCAGTATTTCTGAGTCGCTTCCGGGATGGTTTTAAAGTGTAATATTAATGTTTAATTTCATTCATGTCTTATTTTTAAAGTGTAGCTCGGTGTGAAGCATTTGTATATGTCAAGTGTCAAACGGGCTTTAATATACAATACTCGGACACTTTTAAATGATTATAAAGAGTCTCAATTCTCTGGACTACTTTATTTATTGGCTTGCTTTAAAAATAATTAGTATAAGGGTTATACTGGATGTTAATAGAGAACATGAATGTTATTGTGCTCAATTATTAAGGGTAGTGTATTTTTCTAATTTTATATTAAATAAGAAAGATACATATAAAGCCTAATACTCCTTTTCTCCTTAAGGGGTTACCTCTTTACTATATAGTTGAGCTTATTGGATTTTCCTCTATGTCCTAGGCCCTCCAGCCTGTTTACTATTCAGCTAAGTCTGGGTCATTGGTACAGTATAAAAATGTTAAAAAATTTATAGTAATTTATATATTTTTTATACTTACCAATGACCCAGACGGGGATGGCCCTCCCTGGAGTTGGGAACTCTTGCCTCCCCGCTGAGTACATAGCGCTGACCAGGCACTGCCAGTAAGAATGATAATTGGCGCCAATTTCGGGACGACTGCGTCACTGCGCATGCGCAGTAGAGGCGTAGTATGGAGGTCCTTTAGGACATGATTTCTTTTTGTTTTGGATGCAAATTTTGGGGATTGGGGGGCAAAATTTGTGTTTGGCCCTGGTTTTGTTGGAGTTAGCACCAGCTAAGTCTGGGTCATTGGTAAGTATAAAAAATATATAAATTACTATAAATTTTTTAACTTTGTACCGAAATTTGGTCAAATCAGTTTTTTGTACACAACTTCTATACGGCTCAGGATAGAGGCTGTATTTATGAACCGATCTTTACGAAACTTCTTGGGTACCTTTGTATCACCGTGGGATGAGAACGAGTGTTTTGGGGTGTGGTCCAAAATTCAAGATGGCCACCAGCAGATATTTTGTACCAAAATTAGTGCAATCAGTTTTTTGTACAGAACTTCTGTATTAAAGTTCTGATTTGAATAAATTTTTGTATGAATGTTTAGTAACATGGAATACATCACATATAGTACGGGTTTTTTTCTCGTGCAGAAATTATGCAAATTAGATGAACTTTGATTTATTCAGTGCTACTTATACACTGTAAGTGCACATGCCAATACGGCTCAGGCTAGAGGCTGTATTTATGAACCGATCTTCACGAAACTTCTTGGGTACCTTTGTTATCATCTTGGAACGAGAACGTGTGTTTCTTGGTGCAGTCCAAAATTCAGTGTCCATTTTGTACCAAAATTAGGTCCAATCAGTTTTTTGTCACAACTTCTATACAGCTCGTATTTATGAACTGATCTTCACAAAACTTCTTGGGTACCTTTGTTTTCACCTTGGGGCAGGAACGAGTGTGTTTTGGGGTGCCATTGTTATCACTGTGCTATGAGAAGAAACATTTTGGGGTTCAGTCAGACCCACTCTGGGACTCAAAGATTTCTTTTCTAGTTTAGCATCTGACTGTCACCCACCTTTACAATACTTTACCTATACATTTGTTACAGGCTACAGTCAGTATTTATGTACAGACCGTTACAATACTTTATATGTACCTTTGTTATCAGGTCATTACCTAGATGTTTGTCATTGCTCTGTCACATACTATACATGTACATGTCTTAACAAGTTGAGCTACAGTGTCATTGACACTTTCATTTCGATTTTGCATACAAATTTTTTGGATTGGGGGGCAAAATTTGTGTTTGGCCCTGGATTAATTTGAGTTAGCACCAGCTAGTCTGGGTCATTGGAAAGTATGAAAAATATACAAATTACTTAAAATTTATCATTTTCCGAACTGAGAGGCCGATTTGAACCAAATTTGATATGAGGGCTTATTGGGTCATAAGTACCTAATTTATGCCAAAAAAAAGTTTTCTCGTCGCTCCATGGGAACCGCAGGACCTAAAAACAGAAAAAATTTAAAACGCCCTTCTCTTCAAAACTACACAGCACTGACAATTTTTATTTTGTGTGAAGCTTCCTGAGGAACAGCAGAAGCGAATGGTCCAAAAAAAATTGCAATCGGTTTTATCATAGGATACTTTTCCAGGACTTTGAAAAAGTGCTGAGTGAGCATTTTTTAACCTTGTGGGTAACATTACTGTGGGTAATGGGAAAACATTTAAGACTCTTCTTCTCCCAAACCACTGCTCCAAAAGCTTTCAAATTTCACATATAACATCTTTGGAAGATTGTTTCATATGTTTATTGAAATCAAATCCCTGGGTCCATATTTGGGCTCACATGTTTAAATTAGTGCAGTATGAGGAATATTCCTTAAAAATCTTCTTCAGATCCACCAATCAGAATCTTTTGATATTTGGTATGCAGCAAGCTTGGGGTTCAAATTTGTTCAAGCCAAGTCCCTGTGTTCATATTTGGGCTCACTGTGGGAGCCCAAATTCTAACTTAGTTCAATATGAGGAATATTCTTCAAAAATCTTCTTCTTCACATCCACCAGTCAGAATCTTTTGATATTTGGTATACAGCATCCTTACAGAGGTGACATTCAACTTTGTGCAAGCCAAGTCCCTGGGTTCATATTTGGGCTCCCTGTGGGAGCCTGAATTATTACTTAGTTCAATACGAGGAATATTCTTTAAAAATCTTCTTTTTTTTTAGATCCACTGGTCAGAATCTTTGGATATTTGGTATAAGCTTTTCTTAGGAGGAGCAGATGTAACTTGTTCAAATCAATTCCCTGGGTTGATATTTGGGCTACCATGTCAGGTGTGCGCCCTCAGGCCCCCTGGGGTCTCTTGTTGTCTTTAGGTGTTCATTTGATTCAGATTCAGATTTTTTATTCACTGTATACATACATGTAAAGTGCTTACAAATAAACATATTGCACAAATATAATAAGTAGTACACCGTGGAAAGTGACATAGCCAGATTGGCTGTCTACCTGCAACACCATGGAAGATAGAGTAATTGTAAACAGACTGTAACCAAATGAATAAACTTGGAACAGTGTATGGGACACATAATAGGTATCAAATTATTTCATTTCCGGGGCCAAAGATACAGTCCATCATATACACCAGTCAGGGTTGGCAAGAAGCAACCTGCTTATTGGTGACCCTCCACCACTCAGCATTACACATAAGAGTGACAACAAGTCCCATCGTGAAGTTAGAGTCATTCAGACTGTGACAAAGAGGTAGATCATTATGTTTGGGAGTGGAGTCTACATCAGCTGGCACATCATAGGGTGTCGAATGTAATAAATTAACCCACACCAATAAGGGCGAATGCTCTTGTGACAGATCTCCCGCTCAGATGTGTGCTAGAGATTATTGGTCTATTTGTTTAATTTGTTGTTGACAATTTCTTAATTGCATACAGATCACATTATGCGTGATGTTTGTAGAACAACTGTAGAGAAGAAGCGCAGCAGGTTGAGGATTCCAAATTAAGACACAGAGCAGAGTGTATTGACAATTTTCAAATTTACCAAGTGCATTTAGGATCGTAAGGATTATCGCAACAGACACAACTGGAATATGGAAGTAAAATTGTCCCTAAACATGGTTCTGTCACTAATATTATGAGTTGTGTTGTCTAAAGCATTCCATTGTTTCGGGAAGGTGTATAAAGGAAATTTACTTTTTGGGTCCATGTTTTCTGTGTATAGGAGGCCAGGTTGTCCTACCAGAGGGATTGTCAATAACATTAAATATATCACTGAAAGAAGCCGGTAATCTGCCATTTTGCCAGTCAAACATGAACAGCAGTCCATGTACTTTAAACAATTCATCATTTGTGCTGAGATGAAGCAGAATTATGACTCATTTTGTTGATATTTTTAGAACTTAAAACACCGGAAGAAGAGGAAAAGATTAGCAGTAAAGAATTGGAGGACATTGAATCTGCATTAGAAGAAATTGCAGAAGAGAAGGAATTGAGTATTGAGCAGGAAGAACTGATAAGCTTGAAGGAAGATGTTAGCGAATATAAGGAGGTGAGAAATAATTCTCTCTGTATAATGCCATGCAATAATCTATATTTTTATACTGTACCAATGACCCAGACATAGCTGGTGCTAACTCTTAAAAATATAATGCCAAACACAAATTTTGCCCCCCAATCCCCAAAATTTGCATCTAAAACCAAAGAAAACATGTCCTGAATGGCCCTCCATACTTCACCTCTACTGCGCATGCACAGTGTCAAGGACGTCCCAAAATTGGCGCCATTAATCATTCTTTGTCTGGCCCTTCATCAGTTAACATCTGACTGATCTTTGTGCTTGTAAATCTCAGTTTAAATGATGCCAGACACATAAATATTAGAGAAATGGTGATTCTAAGGAGGATATAGAAGGAGGAGAGGAAAAATGAGTGACAGAAAATAATCAGGGCTGTAACTTAAAATTTTTTAATGAAATTATGTTAAGTTACCTATTTTCGAGGCAAGAGCCTGTTGTTGTCATTCTTGTTATCAAGTTACACTGCTTGTTCAGTGTTTTCCTCTCTCCCTTTCCTTTAAGTCCCCCCTAGCTATTCTCCCATGCTTTTGGCATATTTTCTGTAATATTATTACTAAAATTTTTTGGGAGTTTTAGCTGGATAACAGAATGAATTCTGTTCTTTTCCCCATGTTTACGTCTTCACCTATGGGTGGTTAGGCGTAGTGTTCTGCATCTACCATCTGATGTTCTACAGTTTCTTCCCTGGAAGTCTCTGTTTTGCATCAGACAGTGTATTATTGGTAACTGATTTCGGGCCAGGGTTATCAGTGCCTGGAGTCTTGTTTCTGGTGTTTTTACACTTCTTGTTTACATTGACAGCCCTCTGTGTGAGGGAGGATTTCTTGAAAATAATATCTTCATGTTAGTTAAATCATTACTAGATACATTATTATTTTTCATAAGTGTTGCATTAATTTTTTAAAATATTTTTAAAATTTTTGTTCACACTTAGGCTTGGGATCCATTGGGGCTCAACGTTACTTTTCAGAAACTTGGGCTTTTCTGAAAAAATATATTTTTATACTGTACCAATGACCCAGACTTAGCTGGTGCTAACTCTAACAAAACCAGGGCCAAACACAAATTTTGCCCCCCAATCCCCAAAATTTGCATCCAAAACAAAAAGAAATCATGTCCTAAAGGACCTCCATACTACGCCTCTACTGCGCATGCGCAGTGACGCAGTCGTCCCGAAATTGGCGCCAATTATCATTCTCTGTTTGGCCCTTCATCAGTCAACATCTCACTGATCTTTGTGCTTGTAAATCTCAGTTTAAAGGATGCCAGACACGTAATTTTGGGAGAAAATGTGATTCTAAGGAGGATAGAAGGAGGAGAGGAAAAAGAAGTGGCAAAAAATAATCAGGGCTGTACTTAAAATTTTTTGATGAAATTATGTTAAGTTGCCTATTTTCGAGGCATGGGCCTCTTGTTGTCATTCTTGCTAATTGTTGCACTGCTTATTCAGTGTTTCCTCTCCCCTAGCCTTCTAAAGTCCCCCCTTGCAATTCTCCCATGCTTTTGGCATATTTTTGAGAAATTTCATTTCTAAAATTTCCTGGGAGAGTTGCTTGGTTACAGAATGTTTTCTGTTATTTTCCCCATAGTTACGTTTTCACCCATGGGTGTATAACGTTTGTGTTCTGCATCTTCCATCTGATGTTCTACAGATTCTCCCCTGGGAGTCTCTGTTTTGCATCAGATAGAGTGTAATTGATGACTGATTCCGGGCCAGTTTTTTCAGTGCCTGGAGTCATGTTTTCTGGTGTTTTTACACTGTTTGTTTTCATTGGCAACAGCCTTTTTTGAGGGGGGCTGTTTGCCTTTGTTGTAGTTTATCTCATTATAAGATACATTTATATTATCCGAAAGTGTCTCATTAATTATTTTATATAAATTTAAAATTTTTGACCACACTTTGCCATCGGATCCATCGGGGCTCAATGTTACTTTTCAGCAACTTGGGCTTCGCTGAAAAAATATTTTTTCAAAATTATTTTGTTTTGCAATTGTTTTTTCATTTATTAATGGATCATGTTATTATGTATCTTTGTGTCAGGGGTTTTTGCGAGTAACTAGGACTTATTGTTGTTCTTTCACAATGAAGGGACGTTGTTCAAATTGTAAAAGGAAAAAATCTTCCTCTGACTTTCATGATCATTGTATTAATTGTAGTCAGTGTTCTCGCATTAATCCCTGTCCTATATGTGAACATTGGGATGAGAAACATTGGAAACGTGTGTCACGATATGTTGTTTCTGGAGAAAGAGCGATGCCGGCTCTTTCTCCGCAAGGTCACTCTACTCTCTCAGTTTCTATTTCAGAGGAACCAGAACAGGGTGATGTTTCCATGTTATCTTCTTCAAGTGTGCGTCCGTCGTCACAAATGAATTCAGAGCTAGCGGCAAAAGTGCTCATGGAGATTAGACAAATGTCGTCCGCTAGCTCGCCTAGTGTAGCGTCCATTCACCGAATGGTTCGGCAGCCGGGTTCGTCCGATGCGGTCCAAGAGGAAATTTTGGGTGATGCGAGCACTATAAACATAATAGATGCACACCCAGTGACGGCGGATAGTAAACGAGAACGGAGGAAGCCTTTTAGTCCGGTTCCTAGCTCGTCCAGGTCCAGCCGGGCCGCGAGCGAGAGAGGTCCCTCTCTCGTACAACAACATCTGGGACCAGATGTTGTGGTACAAAATGTGTCTTTAGCGGAGCATACGTCCGTCGCTCGGGACGCTCCGTTGTATAAGCAGTCCGCAGAGACTGTTAAGGCTTCCTCTTCTCGTCAGCGCACACGACCGCACCTTGGCTGCGTGACCGCCGATATATTACCAGCTTCGCCAATGAAGGATTCTTCGGCGACCAGGTCACACCATCCGGCAGCCAGGGATTCGAGACCGATGGACTCTGGACGTTCGCATAGGAAAAGTATGCGGGAGCCATCTGATGCGGAGCTGCCCTCGGCGAAGCAGCGAAAGACTGCGCCTCCGCAGGTCTCAACGCCGGACATTCTTGTGCAGATAGCACAGCTTATCGCAGCATCCCAGCAGCCGACAGAAACCGTGTCGGATCGAAAATTATCCGACGGCGCTGGGTCGGTACGCTCCGCCGAAACATCGGGGGCGGACGATCGGGAACATCATGAGGTCCGACCGGATGGTGAAAGGGATACGGATGACTTGGAGCTATCCCTTTCGGAACAACATAAAGCTGCCGTGGACTTCATCCGGCACTTTCTCCCTCAAGTTGTTCCGTCGGGCCAGACTGCTGCGCTTCCGGACAAGAGAATTATAGCGTCATTGGACTCTGAATTTTTTGAGCGGTTCAGGGACATCGCTCCCGAGTTTCCGTCGCAGTCCAATAATGTTGCTAGAACATTTGAATTATTGAACGACGCTATATTTAAACTTGCTTCCAGGACGGGGAAAGCAGGTTTCTTGTCCGCTAATACTCTCAACCTGCCTTTCATTAATGCAAGGAATAAATTCGATACGGCAGGACAGGGTATACCGAGAGTTCCTCTGTGTATGGATGACGAGGCTGAAGACTTAGAGCTATCATTACCGTCGTCAGCTTCTATTCCAACCGCGGTGTTGGAAACAGCTATTGCGTCTAACAGAGCCAATTTAGATGCCTTATCTTACGCAGATCACCTTACTAAGGCGTTATCACTGCGCCTTCAAGGGGAAGAGTTTCAGGATATACAATCCTCTTTAAGACTTCTTTCAAGGGCAGTAGCTTATTCCACGTGTAACTCCGCCCTTTCAGTGGCAAATCTGGAGTTGGTTAGACGTGACGCAGCCCTAGCTACATCCACACTAGTGGATTCTAAGGTGAAGAACTCTCTTAGAGTCGCTTCGGTCTCAGGAGAACTTCTCTTTGACGGCAAGCTTTCCGCTATTTATGATAAAATTAAAAAGAAAGCTAATGATTCTCTGTTGTTCAGATCGGCTCCTAAGAAGTCGGATACAGCAGACACGAATAAGACAGGCACTTCTGGGTCTAATGCGCCCAAGAGAGGTTCCTATAGAGGTTCCGGTGCGGCCTTTTGGTCTTATTCGAGACACCGTCAGGATAGTGACTCTCGTTCGGGACGTCCTTCAGGCCGGGACAATCGGTCGGACGCCCCGAGGTCGACGAGGCGAGGTGCGGGTCGTGGAAGACGTGGTTTCTCCTACCGCAGGCCTCGCAGGTCCAGGAGGTGATGGCTTAAACCTCTATCGCGTTCCGGTTGGCGGAAGGTTGTCGAGTTTTTCACAAGAGTGGGCGTTGATTACGGACGACCCTTGGGTGAGAGGAGTGACTTCGGAAGGTCTGAAGATATCCTTCAAACGAAAGCCTCCATTAACTCGAAGTCCAAAGTGGACTCATCTTCCGTCAAATCCACAGAAAAGAGACGCTCTGTTATCAGAGGTGCAGTCTCTTTTAATGAAGAACGCGGTAGAGGTCGTAGAAAACCAGGAATCTCTGGGGTTCTACAGCCATCTGTTTCTGGTTCCGAAACCAGATGGCTCGTTCCGTCCAGTCATAGATTTGAGCTGGATAAACAAGCTGATTGTCGCTCCGAAGTTTTATATGGAGACGATTCGATCGGTCAGAGCGAGTATTCGGGTGAACGATTATGCAACAAGCATAGATCTCAAAGATGCGTACTTTCACGTCATGGTACATCCGACATTCCGAAAGTATCTACGCTTCGCAGTCCTTGGAGTGGTGTATCAATTCCGGGCGATGTGCTTCGGATTGAATCTAGCACCCTGGGCTTTCACTCGGGTAATGAACTCGGTAATGATCTACTTCCGAGCTCATTCGTCTGCGGTAACGTCGGCCTACCTGGACGACATTCTTCAGAGGTACGGCAACGAGTTAACGCTTCAGAACGATGTTCAGAATCTTCTTCTATTGCTCCGACGTCTCGGTTTTATAGTAAACGAGGAGAAGTCGGATCTGGTGCCGTCCAAGTCATTCACTCATCTGGGAATGAGCTTCGAGACGCACAACAATCTCGTTCGTCTGCCGTTAACCAGAGCGAAATTAGTCAGTTGTTACGCTCGCTATTGTCTGCACGCAGACAAAGTCACGGCGAGAGAATTTATGAGACTGATAGGTCTGTGCGGAGCCGCCGCGGATCTCATTCCGATGGGGCGGCTACGCACACGTCCTCTTCAAATTTTCCTGACTCAGAATTGGAGTGTGAAAATTCATTCGCTCGATGTAGACGTTCTCTTGTCAGATCAAGTGAAACAAGAGATTCAGACTTGGGCAAACATTCAGTGGTTAACTCAAGGAGTTCCGCTGCAGTTGCCGGATCCGAGTTTTACCGTTATGACGGATGCCAGTCAAACAGGTTGGGGTGCATCATTAATCCCAACGGATTCGAGATGCCAGGGTCTTTGGGATCCGCAGTTCCTGTGCAAGCACATAAACATCAAGGAAATGATGTCAATTTGGCTTGCGTTACGTCACTGGATGGACATTATTCACGATGCTCATGTCCAAATCCTATCCGACAATACGACAGTAGTGGCGTATATACGGAATCAG
Source organism: Pictodentalium vernedei (assembly GCA_031216915.1). Taxonomy (NCBI): domain Eukaryota; kingdom Metazoa; phylum Mollusca; class Scaphopoda; order Dentaliida; family Dentaliidae; genus Pictodentalium; species Pictodentalium vernedei. The sequence continues at coordinate 308,246,634 of CM062295.1, read as the reverse complement.
GGAGGCACTCATTCAGTTCCGTTGTTCAATCTAACGGAAAGAATCCTTCTGTTTGCGTTAGAACATCACGTTCTTCTTTCGGTCCGTCACATACCGGGTCGTCTGAATGTGCTAGCAGACTCCCTTTCACGAAAGGGTCATTTGTTGCCGTCGGAGTGGACTCTCAACAAACAAGTATTCAATCAGATTTGCTACCAATGGGAACGGCCAATGATAGACTTATTTGCGACACATCTCAACAATCAGTTGCAGACGTATGTGTCTCCGTGTCCGGATCCAAGAGCATTTGCAGTAGACGCTCTGTCGATCCCTTGGGACGGAATGATAGGATATGCGTATCCTCCAGCGCCGTTAATTCAACAAGTATTGCTAAAGATAAAACAATCTCAATGCAAGATTCTGTTGGTAGCATCTCTGTCGCCACAGAGACCGTGGATAAATCTACTCAGGTGTCTGTTGTGGGACCTACCGCGGAAGCTTCCTCCTCGAGAGGATCTTCTTTCGCAGGGGAAATCGCGCCAACTCCATCACAACCCGCAAGGTCTCAACCTTCACGTTTTTCCATTGTGCGGTCCTTCTTGCATGGCAAGCACTTTACAGGACGAGCAGTGGACGCGATTTCTAACTGTAGGAGGACCTCCTCTTCGCTAAACTATGCGGCTAAGTGGAAGGTTTTTCGACGTTGGTGTAGGGATCATTCTGTAGATATATTTGATCCCTCTATACCAGACATTGCAAACTTTCTAGTATACTTGTTTGACGAAATCAAACTGCAGCCTGTTACTATAAAGGGTTATAGATCTATGTTATCTGATACCTATGCACATCATGATAGTTTACAAATTGGATCTAATGTCTCTTTATCGAAGTTGGTTAGAAACTTTTCGATAAATAGACCCAGAACTCTTAGATTAATTCCTAAGTGGAATTTAGCTTGGGTTCTCCTTAATTTGAAGTAAAAGCCATTTGAACCTCTTCGGACAGTAGATTTCAAATTCTTATCTTATAAGACAGCTTTTCTCTTAGCTTTCTCTTCTGCCAGAAGAGTCAGTGAGCTTCATGCACTATCAGTGGATGATTCTCATTATCGTAGTGTTGGGAACACTATCACCTTCACTACTAATGTGGGTTTTTTAGCTAAGAATCAGGCTCCTAATAAATATCCGGAACCTATTGTTATTAAGGCTCTTCCGTCTTCTGACGGGCGTAGGCCTTTACTCTGTCCTGTTAAAGCACTATATATCTATAAACAGAGATCTCAGTTTATCAGAAAGGGACGGAAACGTTTCTTTCTGTCTTTGATGCCTAATAGAAAGGACATTTCAGTCCATTCTATTGCTAGATGGATTCAGTTAACTATCCGTACTGCTTATGAAGATTTATCTTCTTCTCAGCAGTCTGTGCTTAAGATTTCTGCTCATGAAGTAAGAGCTCTTTCTACTTCCTGGGCTTATGCTAATAGTGTTGCTATTACAGATTTAATGAAGGCTGCTTATTGGTCTCAGCCATCCACATTTACGAATTTTTATCTCAGAAATATTGAGTCCATTTCTGGAGACCTGCATTGTTTAGGTCCGTTATCTGTTGCTCAGAATGTCGTCCACTAAACAGTTGCAACTATAGTTTTGCAGGCTTTCTGTTCCGGCAGTGACTCCGTCCGGCTGCCCTCTTCGCTGTGGGCTATTTGACCCAGGGCAAGGAGAAGGGGGGGGGGGGGGCGGGTGTTCCCTTAGGTCACCTGCTTTATAGTGAAAAGCAAGGGAATGCCTCCTCCAAGTCAGTATTTCTGAGTCGCTTCCGGGATGGTTTTAAAGTGTAATATTAATGTTTAAATTCATTCATGTCTTATTTTTAAAGTGTAGCTCGGTGTGAAGCATTTGTATATGTCAAGTGTCAAACGGGCTTTAATATACAATACTCGGACACTTTTAAATGACTATAAAGAGTCTCAATTCTCTGGACTACTTTATTTATTGGCTTGCTTTAAAAATAATTAGTATAAGGGTTATACTGGATGTTAATAGAGAACATGAATGTTATTGTGCTCAATTATTAAGGGTAGTGTATCTTTCTAATTTAATATTAAATAAGAAAGATACATGTAAAGCCTAATACTCCTTTTCTCCTTAAGGGGTTACCTCTTTACTATATAGTTGAGCTTATTGGATTTTCCTCTATGTCCTAGGCCCTCCAGCCTGTTTACTATTCAGCTAAGTCTGGGTCATTGGTACAGTATAAAAATGTTAAAAAATTTATAGTAATTTATATATTTTTTATACTTACCAATGACCCAGACAGGGATGGCCCTCCCTGGAGTTGGGAACTCTTGCCTCCCCGCTGAGTACATAGTGCTGACCAGGCACTGCCAGTAAGAATGATAATTGGCGCCAATTTCGGGACGACTGCGTCACTGCGCATGCGCAGTAGAGGCATAGTATGGAGGTCCTTTAGGACATGATTTCTTTTTGTTTTGGATGCAAATTTTGGGGATTGGGGGGCAAAATTTGTGTTTGGCCCTGGTTTTGTTAGAGTTAGCACCAGCTAAGTCTGGGTCATTGGTAAGTATAAAAAATATATAAATTACTATAAATTTTTTAACTTTTTCAAAATTTTTTGATTTCAATTATTTTTTCTATGTTAATGGATCATGTTATTATGTATTTTGATTGTCTGGGGTTGGTGCGAGTACTAGGACTTTGTTTTCTTTTCACATTGAAAGGATATTGTTCATTTGTAATCAGAGGAAATCTTCCTCTGACTTTCATAATCATTGTATAATGTAGTCAGTGTACTCTCACTAACTCCTGTTCCATATGTGTTAATTTCGATGACAGCATGGGAAACATGTGTCACGGTATGTTAGTGGGGAAATGGCCGTTCCGGTCCTTTCCCTGCAGGGTCACTCTAGTTTATCAATCTCTATTTCAGACGATCAAGAACAGGGTGATGTATCCATGATGTCTTCCAAAAGTGTGCCTCCGTCGTCACAATTAATGAAGAGCTAGCGGAAAAGTGCTCATGAAAATACGTCAATTGCCTAAGAGGTCCCTAGTAGGATCGACGGCCTTTGACGTCCGCTAGCTCACCCGGTGTAGCGTCCATTCATCGAATGGTTCGGCAGCCGGGTTCGTCTGTTGCGGTCCAGAAGGAGTTTTGGGTGATGCGAGCACTATAAATCAACCAAATGCACACCCAGTGGCGGCGGATTAGAGGAGAGAACGGAGGAAGCCTTTTAGTCCGGTTCCTACCTCGTCCAGGTCCATCCGGACTGCGAGCGAGAGAGGCCCCCTCTCTCGTACAACAACATCTGGCCCCAGATGTTGTGGTACAAAATGTTTCGCATTCGGAGCATACGTCCGCCGCTCGGGATGCTCCGTTAGATAGACAGCCCGGAGAGACTGTCAATAAGGCTTCCTCATCCTCATGGTAGCGCACACGACCGCTCTTGGCTACGTGACCTCGGATATCCAGTCAACTTCGCCAATCAGAGAATCCTTGGCGACCAGGTCACGCCATCCGATAGCCAGGGACACGAGGCCTGGAGACTCCGGACGTTCGCATAAGAAAGTATGCGGGAGTCAACGTACATGAAGCTTCCAGCGGCAAAGCATCGTAAGACTGCTACTGCACAGGCCTCGGTGACGGACGTGCTATCCCAAATAGCACAACTTATCGCAGCATCCCAGCAACGACAGAATCTCTGTCGCATCATGTAATATCTGACGACGCTGGGTCGGGATGCTCCGCGGAAGCACGGACGTCCGAAAATTTCATACGGTCCGACGGGATGCCGAAAGGGATTCGGAGGATTTCGAGCTTTCCCTTTCGGAACAACAACAGCTACTGTATATGTCATCCGACTTCATCTTCTAGAGGTTCTTCGTCGGACCAGAATGCTGCGATGCTGGATAAGAAACTGATAGCGTCGGTGGACACAGAAATTTTTGGTTCGGTTCAGTTCCGACACAGTCCAATAATGTCTCAGAAACTTTCGATTTATTGAACGACGCTATATATATATATTTTTTTATATGCTTGCTATTTACAAGCATGTCTGGTTTCTTGTTCGCAAATTACTGAGATGTCTTTCAAAGTGTGCCTCTGTCGTCATAGTTAATGAAGAGCTAGCGGCAATTAGTGCTCATGGAATACGTCAATCGCCTAAGAGGTCCCTAGTAGGATCGACGGAGTTGACATTCGCTAGCTCACCCGGTGTAGTGTCCATTCATCGAATGGTTTGGCAGTCGGATTCGTCCGTTGCGGTCTAGGAAGGATTTGGGTGATGCCAGCACTATAATAGAATTTAGTACACACCCAGTGACGAGGGATTAGAGGAGAGATCGGAGGAAGCCTGTTAGTCCGGTTCCTAGCTCGTCCAGGTCCGTCCGGGCGGCGAGCGAGAGAGGTCCCTCTCTCGTACAACAACATATGGGACCGGATGTTGTGGTACAGACATTTCGCATTCGGAGCATATGTCCGCCGCTCGGGACGCTCCGTTATATAGACAGTCCGAGTGACTGTCGATAATGCTTCCTCATCCTCACAGCAGCGCACACGACCGCATATTGGCTACGTGACCTCGAATATCCGGCCAGCTTCATCATTCAGTGATTCCACGGCAAACAGGTCACGCCATCCGGTAGCCAAGGGACACGAGGCCTGTACACTCCGGTCGCTCGCATAATAGAAGTATGCACGGGGTAACGAACACGGAGCTTCCAGCGGCAAGGTATCGTAAGACCGCTTCTCCACAGGCCTCAGTGACGGACATGCTATCCAAAATAGCACAGCTTATCGCAGCATCGCAGCAAACGACAGATTCTCGGTCGGATCAGGAATAATCCGACGGCGCTGGGTCGGTGCGCTCCGCTGTTGCATCAGGTACGGACGACCGAACACTTCATAGGGTCCGACAGGATGGCGAAAGGGATTCGGACAATTTCGAGCTTTCCCTTTCGGAACAACAGAAGCTGCCATACATTTCTTTCGGCATTATCTTCCAGAGGTTGTTCCGTCAGACTACTTTGCTGCGATGCTGGATAAGAGACTAATAGCGTCATTGGACACAGAGTTTTGGATCGGTTCAGGGACATTGTCCCTGAGTTGCTGACGCAGTCCAATAATGTCATTAGAACATTCGAATTATTGAATGACGCTATATATAAGCTTGCTACCAAACATGCTAGTCTAGTTTATTGTCCGCAATGCTCTATTCTGCCTCTCATCAATTCTAGGAAAATAAATTTTTATTGGCAGAACTGGGCATATCGAGAGTTCCTATGCATCTATGATGGCGAGGCTGAACACTGGGAATTATCTTTTTCGCCGTCTATGTCAATTCCAACCTCGACGTTGGAAACGACAATGATGTCTAATAGACTTAACTTAGACGCTTTATCATACGTAGGCCACCTTACTGAGGCGTTATCATAACGTCTTCAAGAGAAAGAATTCCAGGATATGATCCTCATTGAGATTTCTTTCAGGGGAAGCCTGTTAGTCCGGTTCCTAGCTCGTCCAGGTCCGTCCGGGCGGCGGGCGAGAGAGGTCCCTCTCTCGTACAACAACATATGGGACCGGATGTTGTGGTACAGACATTTCGCATTCGGAGCATATGTCCGCCGCTCGGGACGCTCCGTTATATAGACAGTCCGAGTGACTGTCAATAATGCTTCCTCATCCTCACAGCAGCGCACACGACCGCACATTGGCTACGTGACCTCGAGTATCCGGCCAGCTTCATCATTCAGTGCTGGATAAGAGACTAATAGCGTCATTGGATACGGAGTTTTGGATCGGTTCAGGGACATTGTCCCTGAGTTGTCGACGCAGTCCAATAATGTCATTAGAACATTCGAATTATTGAACGACGCTATATATAAGCTTGCTACCAAACATGCTAGTCTAGTTTCTTGTCCGCAGTGCTCTATTCTGCCTTTCATCAATTCTAGGAAAATAAATTTTTATTGGCAGAACTGGGCATACCGAGAGTTCCTATGCATCTAAGACAGCGAGGCTGAACACTGGGAATTATCTTTTTCGCCGTCTATGTCAATTCCAACCACGACGATGGAAACGACAATGATGTCTAATAGACTTAACTTAGACGCTTTATCGTATGTAGACCACCTTACTGAGGCATTATCATGTCGTCTTCAAGAGAAAGAATTCCAGGATATGATCCTCACTGAGATTTCTTTCAGGGGCAGTAGTTTTCCACGTATAACTCCGCCCTTCAGTGGCAACCTGGAGTTGGTTAGACGTGACGCAGCCCTAGCTACATCCACGCACGTGGATAGTAAGGTGAAGAACTCTCTCAGAGTCGCTTCGGTCTCGGAGAAGCTTCTCTTCGACGGCAACCTTTCAGCAATCTTTGAATTGCTCGATATTTACGTTCTCTTGTCAATCATGTGTAACAAGAGATTCAGACGTGGGCAAACATTCGGTGTTTGACTCGGAGAGTTCCACTGTAGTTGCCGGATCCGAGTTTTTCGATTATGACGGATGCCAGTCAAACAGGTTGGGACACAATTTTGATCCCAACGGATTCGAAGTGCCAGGGTCTTTGGGTTCCGCAGTTTTTAGGCAAGCACTTAACTTCCAAGAAATGATATTATTTTGGCTTGCACTACGTCATTGGATGAACATTATTCAGAAACGCATGTCCAAATCCTGTCCGATAATACGACAGTAGTTGCGTATATCCGGAACCAGGGAGGCACTCATTCGGTTCCATTATTGATTTTAACGGAAAGAATCCTTCTGTTTGTTATAGAAAACCAAGTTCTGTTTCGGTCCGTCATATTCTACGTCGGATCGTATTAGTAGACGCCCTTTCACATAAGGGCCGTTTGTTGCCGTCAGAATGGACTCTCAACAAACAGGTATTCAATCAGATTTGCTACCAATGGGAGCGCCCAGTAATAATTTATTTGCGACACAACTCTCCAATCAATTGCAGATGTATGTGTCACCGTGTCCGGATCCCCGAGCATATGTAGTTAACGCTCTATCGATCAAGTAGGACGGGATGATAGGATATGCGTATCCTCCAGCGCTGTTGATTCAGCAAGTATTACTGGGATTATACATTCACAATACAATTCTGTTGGTAGCATCTCTGTCTCCACAGAGACGGTGGATAAATTTACTTAGATGTCTGCTGTGGGACTTACCGCGGAAACTTCCTCCACGAGAGGATCTTTTCTCGCTGGGGAAATCGTGTCAACTTCATCACAACCCGCAAGGTCTCAACCTTCACGTATTCCGTTGTGCGGTCCTTCTTGCATGGCAAGCATTGTACAGGACGAGCAGTGGACACGATTTCTAACTGTAGGAGGACCTCCTCTTCGCTATACTATGCGGCTAAAGTGGAGGGTCTTCCGTCGTTGGTGTAGGGATCTTTATGTTGATATTTTTGATCCCTCCATATCAGACAATGCAAACTTTCTAGTATACTTGTTTGACGAGATCAACTGCAGCCAGTTACTTTTAAAGGTTATAGGTCTATGTTGTCTGATACCTATGCACACCATGATAGTTTACAATTGAGCCTAATGTCTCTTTATCTAAGTTAGTTTGAAACTTTTCGATAATAACCTAGAATCCTTAGATTAATTCCTATACGGAATTTAGCTTGGGTTCTTATTAACTAAAGCAACCTTTTGAACCTCTTGAGACAGTAGTTTCAAATTCTGGCCTTTTGAGGCAGCAATTCTCTTAGTCTTCTCTTCTGCTGAAGAGTCAGTGAGCTTCATGCACTATCGGTGGACGATTCCCACTTTCGTAGTATCGGAAACTCTATTTCCTTTACTACTAATGTTGTATTTTTGGTTAAGAATCAGGCTCCTAATAAATATCCGGAACCTATTGTTTTTAAGGTCCTTCCGTCTTCGAACGGGCATAGGCCTTTACTCTGTCTGGATAGACCTTTATGTATTTATTAACAGATCTCAGTTTATCAGTAAGGACGTAAAGCTTCTTCTGGCTCTGATGCCTAATAGAATGGTCATTACGGTCCATTCTATTACTAAATGCATTCAATTAACTATCGGTACTGCTTAGGATAATCTATCCTGAACTCAGCAGTCTGTGCTTAAGATTTCGGCTCATGACGTAAGAGCTCTTCTACATCTTGGGCTTACGTAAATAGTGTTGCTATTATAGATTTTAAGTAGGCTGCATATTGGTCTCAGCCATCCACATTCACGAATTTTTATCTCAGAAATGTTGAGTCCATTTCTGGAGGCCTGCATTATTTAGGTCCATTATCGCCTGCTCAGAATGTCGATCACTTAACTGGTAGAGTGCTGGAAGCCCATATTTGGGCTTTATTCTGAAGTGCAGGTGCCACAACTTAATGGCTTCATATTCTGTAGATGTACGTCATATTATTTTTGAATTGGAAGTATTTAGTCTGTGGGGATTTGCCTTGTTACAGTTTATGGGAGAGTGCCACTAGGCACTCTCCCATAAATTGTTACAAGGCAAAGAGACATGGACAAATTTGGATGACCAAAAATAACTTAGCACTCTACCAGTTAACAATTGCAACTATAGCTATGTAGGCTTTATGTTCCGGCAGTGACTCCGTCCTGCTGCCCTCTTCGCTCTGGGCTGTTTGACCCAGGGCAAGAAAAAGGGGGGGGGGGGGAGGGTGTTCCCTTGGGTCACCTGTTTTATTATGAAAACAAGGGGATACCTCCTCCGGAGTCAGTAAATCTGAGCTGTTACTGGGATGATTTTTTAAGTGAAAAGTTAGGTTTTAAAATTCATTCATGTCATAGTTTTAAAGTATAGCATTTGCATAATATGTCACGTGTCAAACGGGCGTTATTATACTATCCTCGGACACTTTTAAAAGAGTATAAAGAGTCTCAATTCTCTGGACTAACTTTATTTTTTGGCTTACTTTAAAAATAATTGGTATAAGAATTATACTGGATATTAATAGAGAATATGGATGTTATGTGGCTCAATTATAGAAGGTATTGTGTCTTTCTAATTTATCATAAATAAGAAAGGTACATGTGAAGCCTAATTCTCCTTTTCTTCTCCAGGAGATGACTCTATTTTATATAGTTGAGCTTATTGGATTTTCCTCTATGTCCTGGGCCCTCCAGCCTTTTTACTATTCAGCTATGTCTGGGTCATTGGTACAGTATAAAAATGTTAAAAAATTTATAGTAATTTATATATTTTTTATACTTACCAATGACCCAGACGGGGATGGCCCTCCCAGGAGTTGGGAACTCATACCTCCCCGCTGAGGACATAGCGCTTACCAGGCACTGATGGTAAGAATGATTAATGGCGCCAATTTCGGGACGTCCTTGACACTGAGCATGCACAGTAGAGGTGAAGTATGGAGGGCCATTCAGGACATGTTTTCTTTGGTTTTAGATGCAAATTTTGGGGATTGGGGGGCAAAATTTGTGTTTGGCCCTATATTTTTAAGAGTTAGCACCAGCTATGTCTGGGTCATTGGTAAGTATAAAAAATATATAAATTACTATAAATTTTTTAAGTTTTTTACCTAACCTGACTGACACCGCACATTGGGAAGCAATGGGACAAAATTGTAGCCAGTTTAGAAAAAAAAAACACTGCCCCAAGCTTTCATGTTTTTCATACAAAATCTTTTAAGGATGATTTATAAGGTTGTTTAAAACAAACGTGTGGTCTTATTTAGGGGTGTCATGGGACTCGCCAGATTTGTGCACTGGCAAATGTAAAAAATCTTCCCCAAACCACTCCTCAAAATAGTTCCATATTTTATGTATAACATTTTTGTAAGGATGATTTTCAAGTTTATTCAAAACAAGCTCTTGGTGATATTTAGGGATATAATAGACCCCTAGATATTTTAACACTATGTGTAATAGAGAATACATTAAAAAATCTCCTTTAACCAAACCATTGCTTAACCCACTACACACTGATGTCAAAATACTGAAATTTAAAGAAGCATTTTTTTCCCATAATATAACAACGAACTTAACCAATTCAATCTTGTTTGGCAGAGCTCTCTGAGCTCAGTCAAACAAGTCTGAATTAGTTAAATTTCCAGTTGAATCATTCATGGGAAGAATTTGTTTTTTAGCTCACCAAACTTTCAGTCAGGAGCCCTATAGTGATCACTCACCGTCCGTCATTGTTCATGAACATGGTGTTTGCGTCTTCTCCTCCCAAACCGCTGAACCAATTTAATTGATATTTGAGATAATAGTTTGTTATGACATCCCAATTTGATTTTGTTCAAATCAAGTTGCCTCGCCCCTTGGTAAGACCACGCCCAAAAAGTGTGCCTAAATCTTAAAAAATCTTCTTCTCATGAAGTAGCAGTAGCAGTAGCAGAGACTTGGTATTAGGTGTGCAGCTTTCTTTTGAGGTGTAGACTCCGATTTGTTCAAGAGAAGTTTGTGGGACTATATTTGCCATTGTTATGGGAGGGGCAAGAATTTTTGCCACTCCCATAATTTCTATTTTCCAAACCAAGAGACAGATTTGAACCAAATTTGATATGAGGGCTTATTGGGTCATAAGTACTTAATTTATGCCCAATTTTTTTTTCCTGTCGCCCCATGGGAACCGCAAGAGCTAAATATAGAAAAAAATTGAAACGCCCATATCTCCAAAACTGCACGGCACTGAGAATTCTTCTTTGGTGTGAAGCTTCCTTAGGACCAACGGAATGAAATGGTAAAAAAAAATTGGTATCGGTTTTATCATGGGATACTTTTTGGGGACTTTGAAAAAGTGCTGAGTCAGCATTTAAGTACTTAATTTATTTTTTTTATGCGTTTTTGTCAATTTTAAGACAAAAAATTTTTTTTTTTACACTGAAAATTTGGGGTCCGGGTGGGTTTTTGTATGCATTTTAAGAAGAAAAACAAATTTTAGGCTGAAAATATTTTGTTTGGGAAAAAAATCTTTTATGCGTTTATCTCAATTTTGGGATGTAAAAGTGCAGGAACTGAAAATAGAAGGAAAATCCTGTGTATTGTGTGGGCACAATTACTTCATCTAGTTGGTATATCCTTTTCTTAGGCGGGGCGTTTGCAGCTTATTCAAGTCAAGTCCCTGGTTTGATATTTAGACTACCATGTCAGGTGAGCGCCCTCAGGCCCCCTGGGGCCTCTTGTTAACACGGTATTTTTGACAAGTGTGCAAAAGGTTAAAATGCTTCCACATTTGACATAGAGCTATTTAGTTGTAACCCTTATCCTGCCCCTCATTACTATTTATTATATGATGTTCTTTGCATTCTGGCGACCTATGTACAGATTAACACTATTATCCCATTAATGGCTGTTTATTCAAGCAATAATAGCCTTGGATAAATTTTTGCTTTATTCACCTAGTTGGGTGATAAATTTTTCCCGTAGATTTAACACTGAAAGAATTTATTCGTTTTGTAGACACAGACTTGTTGATCTCTGACCTCTACCATATTTTTATACTAATAACCAATGGCCCAGACTTTGCATACAAAACCAAAAAATTTAAGTCCTATCTGGTCCTTCATACTTTTGTTAACTGTGCATGCGCGGTAACCAGGAAGGTACCGAAATTGGGGCAAAGCATCATTCTTTGTTTGGCTCTAAGTCAGTAAACAATGATCCGACATCTGTGCTTTGAATCTCCTTTTTTGAGGATGCCAGACACAAATCAATGAAAGAATTGGTGGATTCAAGGCTATAAATAGATGATGGAAGTGAACAATGGTGGTTTGAGACGTTGAGGGCTGTAACTTTACAATAATTATATAAATTATTTCATGTTTCCCATTTTCGGGACATGCACCTGACGTCATCATTCTTGCTAATGATTTACCTACTGTTTGTTAAGTGTGTTACAGAATGTTTATTCTGTTTATCCCCATGGTTATGTCCTCACCCTAGGGGTGTTGGGTCATTTGGTCTTGCATCTTCTATCCGATGTATCGTTTTTTTTTCGTATGAAGATCTAGCTTTGCATCTGGTAGCATTTAAATCGGTTACTGACTTTGGGCCTTTTTTTTGTGTGCCTGTTGTCTTGTTTCCGTTTTTTTCTATTGACGTTGTTTACCTTTGACAATGCCCTTAACATGTAGTTATTAGTATTATAATACTTTAGAATTACTCTAGGATACATTGCTTATGATTCCGGTAGTGTAGCTCAAAATAAATTGGCATTTGTCCACACTTAGGCTCTATCGGGATGCCCTTGGGCACATGATGTTCCCTTTGGGAACTTAGGCATTTTCAACAACAAAAATTCGAAAACATTTTTTATAATTGTTTCCAAATTAATTTGATTGCTATTTTCATGGATCCTTATCATGTATTTTTGATGTTGAATTTGTAGGAGTGTTATCGACTCTGTTTTGGATTGTAATTATTTATGAAAGCTTACTGCTCTAAATGCAAGGTGAGGAAGTTTTCCTCGGATTTACATGCTTGTTGTCTTGCCTGTAGTCGATGCATTTCTACAGATTCTTGTCCTACTTGTGTACATTGGGATGACGGATGTTGGAGACAGGTGTCGCGGTACGTCGTCGGCGGTGAAGTTCTGATGCCGGAGCTGTCACCGCAGGATAATTCAAGTTTTTTCAGTTTCTTTTTCAGAGGAACAAGAATATGGTTATGGTATTGTGACACCCATCCAAAAGTGTGCTGCCATAGTCACACTCTGATGAGCAAACAGAACTGGCTGATGAGGTGCTCCTTAATATTAAACAAAGGCCTCTTATTCCAGCAGCCAGTTCAACCAGTGAATCGGCCAACCTGACTGGGAGCCGTAACACCGGGTAAGTCCGCTGCGGTCGAAGGAAGTGTAGAATTGGGTTGAGCAAGCACCTCAAAAAACTAAAGCTCACCCAGCGACGACAGAAAAAAGGGAAGAAGCCTTCAAGTTTCTCTTCGGGAAGCTCGGCGAGGTCTGATAGACCGTGAGTGGGAGAGCCTTCTCTAGACCAGCAACATTTGGGGCCAAATGTTGTTTTGAGAAACTTGCCTGAGTCAGAGCTAATGTTCACACTCGCCGCTCAGGACGCTCCGTCTAAACTGCCCCCGGCTACAGTTACGGCTTCTTCCTAAGGTTCAGATAAGCACACACGACCGCACTCTATCTACCAGACTTTGGATATCCAGGCAGCCGCCTGAAGACTTGCCCACTCTTCACCTGTGAAGTCGGCCCATCAGGTAGCTAGTGATCTGAGGCTTCGTTCATTGGGACGTTCGGAGAAGAGATCTACGTCCGGATCTCCATCCCAGGAGCAGAAAGCGGCGAAAAAACAGAAGACCACTGCTCCTCAAGCCTCTATAATGCTGCTTCCTAGCAAGTGCAAGCGCAGCCTTCCGCAGACTCTGGTGGTGAGCTGTCAGATGGTGCTGGGTCAGTTCGGTCATCTGTACATTCAGATGCTGTTGAACGAAATCCTCAGCTGAATCAGTCAGATTGTGAAAGGGAGAAGGAGGTGGATTACCCTTCCCTTTCGGAACAACATATGGTAGCGATGAATTTCATTCATCAACACTATCCTGACCTTGTTCCACCTGATCAGCAAGCTGCATCTGCTAGGCAGAACCCGCTGTCGTCTCTAGACAGAGATGTCGTGCAAAGCACAGATGATGTTCTTTCCTTCCAGGTACAATCTTGGCAGGTGTTGGAGGCCTTCGGCCACAATAACGACACCATATTCAACCTAGCAAGTTCGAATAAGAAAGGCAGTTTCTTATCGGCATCTTCATTTAGTATACCGTTTCTTGGATCACGTTATTTTAAAACGGTTGGAGAAGATGTTCAGAGAGCTCCTCTGCATCTGGATGAACAGGCTGTGGATTTGGATATATCCTTGCCTACATCATTCAATTTACACTCGGATGTGATGGAATCTCCTATTTCATCTAATAGAGCGATTCTGGACGTTATGTCCTACTCAGATCATGTCACCAGGGTTCTGGTGCAGTGTCTAAATGGAAAGGGATTTGAGGATGTTAGTTCCTCGCTAAGAGTTCTTTCCAGGGCAGTCATGTATGCCACAGACCACTCCGTGCACTTTCAGTGGCAAATTTGGAGATGGTTAGACATGATGCAGCCCTTGCGTCGTCATCAGTTATCGATAACAGGGTGAAAAGCTCTCTCCGAGTCGCTCCGGCCTCCGGACACACACTGTTTGAAGACAAGCTTTCCTTAGTCTATTAACAAGCTACCAAAAAAACTTCCAGCACACTGCTACTGAGATCAGCTTCTCAACAACATGCATCAACTGGCCAGAGTAGGCAAGGTCGTTCCAGTTCCCAATCGTCGAAAGGGAGCTCCTCGCGAAGGGTCTAACAAACCCTCTTACAGTTACACTGGATGTTGTCAATATAGCGACTCGGGAAAGGGGTGCAAGTCTTATCAAGACTATAAGTCAGATGCCCCTAGGCCGACGGGATGAGGTTCTTCGTGGGGATGACATAGTTTCTCCTCCCGCAAGCCTCGCAGGTTGTACAGGTGATGGTCTAGACCTCTGTTGCTTTCCATTTGGCAGAAGGTTATCAACGAAAAATTGGATGGAAATTATGGAAGATCAGTGGGTGATAAATGTAGTCTTGGCAGGCCTATGGCTGTCATTCCGAGCAAAACCTCCACTTACAAGAAGTCTGCGTTGGACAAATCTTCTGGCGAATTCTTTCAAAAGAGAGTCTCTCCTTGTGGAGATACAGCCTCTCCTATCAAAGAAAGCAATAGAGGTCGTCGAGAATCAAAATTCTCCAGGCTTTTACAGTCACCTGTTTCTCGTACTGAAGTCAGATGGCTCGTTCTGACCGGTAATAGACTTGTGCTGGATAAACAAGTTGATCATCGCTCCAAAGTTCTATATGGAAACCATTTGGTCAGTAAGAGCGAGCATTTGAGTGGACGACTATGCGGCAGGCATAGATCTAAAGGACGTGTACTTTCATGTCCTGGTACATAGGGCATTCAGAAAGTACCTGCGTTTGGCCGTGCATGGAGAGGTTTATCAGTTCAGAGCGATGTGCTTCGGTCTGAACCTGGCTCCTTGGGCTTTCACTCGAATAATGAACTTGGTAATGTCATACTTCCGAGCTCATTCGGCTGTGGTAACGTCGGTTTACTTGGATGACATTCTTCAGCGATACGGCGGCAGTATTATTCCTCAGAACGATGTACAGTCTGTTTCAGTTGTTCCGACTTCTCGGTTTCATAGTAAACGAGAAAAAGTCGGATCTAACTCTGTCCAGCGGCGGCGGATCTTATTCCGATGGGCCGCCTGCACACGCGTCCCCTCCAGATTTTCTTTACTCAGAACTGAAGTGTGAAGACGCATTCTCTCGAAACCCAGATTGTTTTAACGGACCTAGTAAAACAAAAGGTTAAGATTTGGGCAAATCTCCAGTGGTTAACTCCGGGAGTTCTGCTTCAGCTGCCTGATCCGGTCTTCACGATTATGATGGATGCAAGTCAGACGGGCTGGAGTGCGTCCCTAAGTCCCACAGCGTTGAAGTGTCAAGGTCTTTGGGACCCTTGGTTCCTAGAGAAGCACCTAAACATCAAAGAGATGATGTCTTTCTGGCTAGCACTACAACATTGGATTGCTCAAATAGCGAACGTCCATGTTCAGATTCTGTCTGACAACTCGACGGTAGTAGGGCTGCACAGTAATTCGGTATTTTACCGAAACTCCCTATATTTTTCGATACCGAGCAATTTTCAACTTAATCAGTATACCGACTTTCACGGCATTATCGATTAAAAAGTCCCATGTGTGCCACGAAAATGAGATGTATGTGGGGCTAACCAATTTCCTCTCAGATCAAAAAGAAGAAAATTACATACCTTAGACTAATGCGCTCCTGTTAATCCGTTGAAATAAGCTTCCAACGAATGGTGTGAAATTGGTAATTGATAACTTTGCAAATTCAATACATGGACATGCTGTTCCATTGCCCGTAGCACAATTAAGAGAACAATAAATTCAATGCTTCTTTATTCGGGTACATCCTGTCGCAATGTATTCCGTGTAAACTTGATTAGCATTTCTGTCACTAACAATAGAAAAGCCTTACTGGTGTTTTATTAGCTGCAAGCAATGTTAATTGAGATTAAAGTTCAACAATGAATTTCTGTTTCTTGAAATAAAATAAAGTGGCTCATGTTTTCTTTATGTCTTATTTACTGAGTAGTGCGAGCTTACTGGTGTGACCCTGATACTGTATAAATATCCACTGCCCCGAGTAGGTGGAAAGTGCAGATACCAGGACACTTTTTTTCATGTACATGTACATGTACAAGTACACGTACATGTATCCATAGAGTTCAGTGTTAAAATGTACACGAAATGTACAAAAACATGTTTTGTAAATTTGTCCTGGAATCCGCACTAGTTGGTTATCGTGTTCTAGATGGTTCAATCAGCCGTTGGCGAACGAGTGTGGATTCCAGGACAGTCTGCGCGGAAGAAAATCGACCTAAAATTTTCTCAACATTTGCCATCTTGAGTTAGATGTTTCGATCGGCCGTTGGCGAACGCTGTGCGGATTCCAGGGCAGCATTAAAATGTCGAAAAAATTAGAATCGACGAAAATTTTACCCGACGTTCGCGATCGCATTCTAGACGGCGGTGGGTGCAATCCAGTTGGTGATGAAGGATTGCAGATTCCAGGACAGGAAAATCAATCCCCAAAATTTTTTCCCAACGTTTGCCAACGATCAATCGCACCATCTAGGACATGATAACCAACTAGTGCAGAATAGTATAAAAAAAAATAATTAAGAAATGTCGAAAAAATTAGAATGGACGAAAATTTACGTTTGTCATCGTGGTCTAGACGGCGCGATCGATCGTACATGAAAACAGTGAAGATTTCTAGTGGTGGGAACAGATGAAAAATAAAATCGTTAGAAGTTTTGAGATAAATTGTAACAGAATCACAAGATCTGCGAGAGGAAATAAAAAAAGTGATTGATATAATTATAGGAGAAAAAAAAAATATATAAATAATAGTTATTTAAAAAATATATAAAATATCGAATCGAATAGATAATAAAATATACGTAAATCATGAACAATTCTCAGATTATGGGAGCATCATTTCTTATAAAGGCGCTCATGAGAGCCTACGCATTCCGCGTGAATGAACAACTAGCTCGCGTCTTGTTAGAACGATGCATTGGGATCATCTAGACTACGATCTCGAGGATCATTTGTATCTGACGACGGAAAGGGAAGATATGGTCGTCAAGTATTTCGAACTGGCGTTTGAATATGTTCGAATCGACGACATGATCAAGTTAGTCTTCTGTAGCGGGTGAGACAAGCCCACCGGTTCGGAAGAAATGAAATTGGCGCGTAGAAGTCTGACTTTAGAAGACAAGGGATGCGTCTTGAAATTATTGCTGAAGGGAGCATACGACACGACTAAGTTTTCTTGAATATAAAAAAAATAAAAAATAAATACACGCGTAAATAATATAGATAAAAATTAGAAAGAAAAAAACACACACACACAAAAAATGAAAACCAGAAATAAATTGTATCCGTCGTTAGATGACAATGAGAATGAGAAGCCGCACAGCATTTTGCCAATGGCGCCGTTGCCAGAAGAAAAAGAAAGAGGAGAGAGCTATCGTATCGATCAAATCAGAAGAAGCCAATTGTATCTGACTTGAGAGAGAGACTCTCGTCGTTCTCTCAAGAAGTATTCGCGCCTCGTGAAATTCAACGCGGTCGACACGACACTCATCACGATTTCCATTGGTTTACACACGGCCGGCATCGGATTGTTGTCACCCGCGGCCGGCCTTCCGATCGTGTTGACCATAGGAGTGGCTCTCGCCGCCAGATTGTTTAGCACAGTCGGAAACTTTTTGAGTAGGAAATTATATCTGAAGGCTAGGAAACACGAAAAGATTCGCGTCTTGGCCGACTCCAAGATCGACATGATATCCGAAATGATCTCGATGGCGTTGAAAGACGGTAGGATATCGGACAGAGAATACTTCACGATATTGGGCGAGAAAACGAAATACGACGCCATGAAAGAAGCCGTGAGAATCAAGAAAGGGGGAGGAAAGAGGCTAGGGAGGAATTCGGTAAGTTGATAGAACTCAAGAGCATTGATTGAAATAATATATATAATAAGAATAGAATTTTTTTAAAGAAAAAAAAATATTAAATTTATATATAAAATTAAAAAAATAAATAAATACGAAATTATTTAAATAACCCTCAAAAAAAAAAAAAAAAATGTATTGCATAAAGTGTAAGAGAGTTACTGAGATGGGTAATTCTCGAGAAGTACGAACTAAAAACGACAGATCGATCGATGCTTCGCGGAATTTGCAAGGTGTGTGGTTCGATCAAGACTCAATTCCTCAAAAAAAAACCCAAAAAAACAACGAAGGCATTGCAAATAAAAGGATCAATCTACCTTTCGAAATGCATCTACCAGGTCACATTTTCACGGGACCCGGAACGAAATTGAACAAGAGACTCAACGCCAATTTGACTCCTAAATCTTGGAGCAAACCCGTGAATAGGGTGGACGCGGCTGCGTACGATCACGATCTGTGCTACGCTAGACATCCCAACACCAAGACTCGCAACGTCGTCTTCGATAAAAACATGTTGGCGAAATTGAGAGACATATCGAATCCGACCAGCAGAGAGAAGTTCGAACGTTCGCTGGTCAGCAAAGTGATCGGTACGAAACGTCGATTCGGATGGGGCGTTCAAAAAAAAAAGTGTCTCGGAAAAGAAGAAGAAGCGATTATTGACAAGCGAATTGGCCGAGGAGTTACACAAGCCCATCGTGCGTAAATTTCGAAA
Source organism: Pictodentalium vernedei (assembly GCA_031216915.1). Classification (NCBI taxonomy): domain Eukaryota; kingdom Metazoa; phylum Mollusca; class Scaphopoda; order Dentaliida; family Dentaliidae; genus Pictodentalium; species Pictodentalium vernedei. The sequence continues at coordinate 308,227,814 of CM062295.1, read as the reverse complement.
GAGAAGGGTGTTCGTAAAGTGTTTTGATGACATTTGGTCTGCCGACTTGGTCGACATGAGATCGTTTTCGAGGTGGAACGAGGGCATCAAATATCTATTGACGGTCATCTAAGTGTTTTCCAGATAAGGTTGGATCAGAGCCTTGAAGAATAAATCGGGACCTTGCGTCGCCGAGGCTCTGAAGTGCGTGTTCGACTCATCTTCTCGAAAACCGAATAAATTGTAGGTGGACAAGGGGAAGGAATTCTACAACAAGGACGTTCATCAGTTGGTCGATCTCTATTCGATCGAAAACGAAGAGAAAGCATCGTGGAACGTTGGAATCGAACGATGAAGGAAAAGATGCATAGGTACTTCACGGCAAATTTGACCAAGAAATACTTATACACTCTGAACTGTCTGGTCGAAGATTACAACAACACGCAACACAGATGATCAAGATGACCCCCGCGGAAGCGATCTTCGAAACGAAAAACGGGTCTATGTGAATCTATATCTTGAGAGATCTATGATCAGGAAGGAGTCTAGACCGCCAAAATTTGCGGTTGGCGATCGAGTGAGAATCTGTGCTTATAAGAAGCACTTCGAAAAGGGTTACACTCCTCGATGGATCACGAAATCTTTGTGATAATCAGAATATTTCACACCGATCCGGTGACTTACGAAATCGAAGCTTTGGATGGCGAAGAGATCAACGGAAAGTTTTATGAACAACAATTGCAGAAGATGAAGTTTTAATAAAAAAAAATATATATATTTACTTTCTTTAACATTTTCTTGTTTACACACATATATATAAAGGAAAAAAAAAATAATAATAAAAATAATTAAAAACTATTTTTAGAAAAAAAAACAAACAAATTAATAAACAAAAAAAAAAAAACCCTTCAAAAATGGTAAATATACTAGATATTGCACAAGATATACCGACAGACGAAAGTATTGAGGAATACGAGGTTCATGAATACGAATCGAAAGCGAGAGTTACATAGTGGTGCATCGACCAAGGAAGATGGGAGCGAATACGCCGACGACATGGTCACTCTAGCCAATAATGGCATCATGCATCTATTCAGCAATATAAAATACTTTCTATCCGGACAAGAGATAGAATCTGTGTTTCATCCCGGTCAGGCCACCACGATGTTCAGACTCTTGATGTATCCGGATGATTTTTCGAAATCCAGAGGACTTAATCATTTGTGGGTGAAAGACACCGTCGGCCCTGCTAACGCCGGCGCTGCCATGGTATTCGACTACGTCGTCAACACGTCCAAACCCAAAGGAACGTTTTCGTTCAGGATACCTTCGAAACACATCTTCGGATTCGTGGACGATTACAACAAGATCATGTACGGATTCAAACACAATCTGACGTTGATTTGAAAGGGAAACAACGACGCGATACACTCCCTGCGACCGATGCAGCTAAGTTAACACTACACAAGATATCGTGGTTAGTTCCGCATGCGCAGCCTTCGACTGTGGAAAAAATGCGTCTGTACAAGATCATAGAATCCAAGAGTAAATTACCTGTGGGATTTAGAATGAGACAGTGCGACACGGCTAGCATTCCACCCTCCACGAATCACTTCGATTGGAGATTGACCGTGAAATCTGCTTCCGAGAGACCGCGTTTCATCGTGGTCGCGTTTCAGACCGACAAGGATGGGTCTCAAGAAAAGAATTTGTCGCAGTTTGATCAGTGCAATTTGAGAAACATGCAAGTGTTTCTGAATGCCACGAGATATCCCGCAATTGATTACAACGCATTGTTCGAGAAGAATGATTTCTGCAGACTGCATGGCGACGCCGCAGATTTTAGAAAGAAGTATCACGGTCTGGACAAATTGATGAGCAACCCTAATATATATCCCGCCGAATACAAGTCGATGTATCCCATGTTCGTATTCGACGTCAGTAAACAGAGCGAACGACTCAAGAGTAGCGTCTTAGACATTCAGATCAAGATGCAGTTCGATAAGAACGTGCCGAGAAAAAACGAGGCCTTTGCCCTGGTCCTGTCAGATAGAGAATTACAATTCGAATCTGATGGAAATAAGATGTCGATCGTTCGATGAGAGACGTGTGTGAAGAAAAGAAAAAAAAAGAAAGATAAAAAATATATAAATAAAAATTGAAAAAAAAAAATTATTACAAAAATGAATGATAAAGAGAGTACTTGAGAAGAAACAGACGTGGTTTGATTAAAAATATTTCGCAAGATTCGCTAGCAATAATTCTAGACACTTTAGTCGGAACAGAACCTTTTATATTGACCGATTATATGAGACTCGATAACGAAAGTAAAATCTTGATAGAAGATAAGACCAGAAAACTTTTAGACACGTTGATGTAAGAGGACCAACTGCTTTTCGAGAATTTATAAAAGCTCTCTGAAATGCCAAAATAGATGTTGATGCGTGTTTCGAACTAGGCGATCCAATTACACGAGATGAAACATTACAAGAAATAACTTATTAAAAACAAAAAAAAAAATATATAAATAAAAATTAAAAAAAAACAAAACATTTTAATACAATGATTATGAAAGAAGAAAAGTCATATACAATCGAAAGAAAATCGCAAATATTTACAGATGTGGAGTTGGGATTTGAAGATCTCATAAATTTAGGAATGATTATTGTTGTCAGCATTGACGATATCTTTTTAACCGTTCGTTTGGAAAGGCACGACGAGAAAAATGAGTCATTCCTGGAGATGTGTCAGAAGATTTTTAAAAAGGTGAAAGAAGTCGAGAAGATATCGAGTGAAGATAGATTCAGAGTGTTTTACACTGTAGGAAATAGACTTCTCATAATCGTGATAGATAGAGATTTGAAAGAAAGAATAGTGGGAACCGTTGGATGAGTTCCAAAACAGGCCACACTAAAATTACGTGATGTACTGTTAAGTGTCAACGATACAGATCGTTCTCACCATCTAAATTTTGACTTAGAATTGAGAGATATAACATTTTGAGGATTCATCATTTAAAACTAAAAAAAAAAAAAAAAAGAGTAAGAAGTAATGAGATCTAGAGTGATTGAACATCTTTCTAAATCTCATTACTTTTTTTTTTTTAATTTTCTTTTCGTTTTTAATAATCACTCATTATTTTTAATTAATTATTTCCACATGTTCACTGTTTGTTCAGAGAATCTAGTTCAATCAGTAGACTCACCACGGAAGTGGCGGCTTCGGGATTATCGGTTTTCGTAATGTAATTAATCCTGTCTCTGGCATTCACTCTGAGAGGCGTGCAGAACGTGCTGACATTTGAGTGTTGATTCTCGGTCTTTTCGATGCTGTATCTCCTATCGCTCTCAACTCCATTCACTATTAGATTGATGACCGCTCTGTTATTCAAATCCGTGGAAGCCAGAGCCATTCGAATGATTTCGCCTCCCAACACCATGGGATATCCCACCTGACCGTGTTGCGATCCGCTACCTCCTACCTTTCTGAAAGACCATTCGGCTTTTCCCTCGTCTAATGCGCCGCTCTCCTCGGCCCACACTGTGATCAGTTGCCTAGCGTATTTGACTTTCTCCACCACCGAAATCAGGGTGCAGGCGTCCGACATGTGCACAGGATCTGGCAGATTCATGAGCGCGTGTCCGCCCATATCTAGTTTACCTTCCATGATGTCACCCTTTCTCCAGATCGAGTTGTCGTCCATGTACTGCCTGCTGACCGTGCTGGAATCAAATTTGGGATCGTGATCGAGACCGAATAAATTCTGACCGTTCATGTTGATGCCGCCCTTCATGGTCCCACCGGATTGTTTGTTCAGGTAGAGATCGTCCACGTGCAATTCTGTGTATTCTTGGGATCGCGTCACGGCGGAATCCACGTAGCCCTTGTGACCGTGGTGGAGTCCTCGTCCGCATCGTCGATCTTCGACGATTCAGTACCTTGTTGAATCCTGCATTCAGATCCGATTTCATTTCTCATCTGGCAGACTTTCTCTGTTCCAGGTCTATGTAGTGTTTGGTCGCCACGTCATTGGGATTTGTGGGAGTGGCCACATTCGTTATCTTGTTAGAATTGGCGTTCAATTCCGATTGCATCGTTTTATGAACGTATCTACCTCTCAGTTGTTCGCTGAATCGCTTGAGAGTCATCCACGTATTTCTTAGTCGGAGCTTCAGTGGAATCTGTGGGATTCGCGATGTTCACCCAAAGTTTGGATTTCAGATCGAGATCGTCGGTCATGGCTTTATCCACGTAATTATCTCTCCTGATTCATTCGAAATCCGCGTTCCCCCTGTCGACATATTTTTTAGTCACCGCATCTGCGAGATCTGCCGGCTCGGGAAGATTGTAGAGCTTGTTATCGTTCATGTTCAAAGATTCCTCTCGAGGTTCGTATCTCTGAACGTAACGTTCATCCAAGTTGACGACGTCATAACCATCGCCAACTTCGAGAGTCTTCCACTTCTTTTTAGGTCGACTTTCATCGTCACTCCTACCAAATTTATCGACGGGCATGTTTTTTTTTTGTTTTTGTTTTAAAAATATATTTCAACACAGTTTTTTTAAAAAATGAATTATTTTTCACTTATTTTATTTTTTTATTCTATTCGATTAAGTTTTTTTAAAAATAATTTTTACCTTTATATATATACTATAAAAAAATCTCTCTAATGTAAATCGTTGAGAATGTCTTGAAACCGATCTCCTTCTGACCATCTCTTGAGAGACACAGGTGACCGCAAAACACTTGATCCGGCGATTGCACTCATTCTGTATTGTAACGGACCACCGATTCGTCGAAATAGTTCTTTATTTCTTTCGTCGGCGAGATTCCGTAGCTGTCGAAATAATAATTCTTCTTCCCGTTCTTGAACCACGCCACCCAGTGAGTGCCTTCGCCCGATAAATCGTCCAGATTTAAAATTCTGCATTCCGATTGTCGTCATCGAGGTCTTCTCTTCGGCAAGGCATCTCTGGAAAACACACCTTGAAAATCAAAGATTTTCAAGGTCTTTGCCACATTTGACAGATCGATGTTGGATAGGGGTTCGTTAGGTAAGACGACACCTTCTACGGATATCCGTATTTTCTTATTCATAAATGTGTATTTTTTTTTATTTATTTTATTATAATTCACTAAATGATGTAATTTTTATTTTTATTTTTTTAAATTTTTTTCTTTTTCTTTTAGACTAAATCTCTCGATGTCTGTATTTATTTCCATAGTCTTGAATTCGTCTAATTCCTCTTGATTTTCTTGAATCCTCTCATCCTTAATCATATCCAAAACCCAATGTCCAAGCGCCAAAGTGCTTATTTTATCGTCTAACACGATTCTGTTATCGTCGTCGGTTGTCAGCGAAATCTTGTTGATTATTTCGGTATACAAGTCGTGATTGTCGCTTCGAATTGATTTCATAGTCTTGTACACTGGCCCACTTCCGAACAGACAATCTTTATACTCTCGGAAAGAGATGTTTTTCTTCACCATGCACGCTTGAACCCCTTTGCACTTCATGATCTCTTTGCCTTCTAGGCGATAAGCATACAGTTTGGGTCTCAAACCCATGAATTCGACGATTTGTTTACCGTCACTTTCATCCTTAAATTTACCCAACACCTTCTTGTTGTCAGTCGATTGAATGTTGGATGGGTGATCGACGGGATAATTGCTCGTGTCGAACCATGTGGCCACGTCCGGAGATATATCTTGGTAGACGTCTTTCATCTCTATCTCGTAAACCAAACTGTCCACGTCGGTGAACAGTAGTTTGGCTTTCTCACCGAATTTCCGTTTGACGTAATCGTAGTGAAACTCGTACATCAATTGCTTGCTGATATCTAAGATGATCGGTCCGAGATAATAGGGTTTGTCGAACTTCAGGTGCGTCTTTTGCATGTGAACGGCCACTAGATTTTCGTCAAATATGGTTCGGTGTCTGTAATTGGGTTGCGCCACTATTTTTTTACCTCTTTTCTCGGACGTGACGAGTCAAATGTTGGTTCTCTTCCTGATGTTTTCCATTGATTTACCGTACACGCAGTTGTTCATGAGTTTGAAGAAATCTTTTTCGAAATCGTTCTCGGCTCGAATTCTGAGATTCGTGTTGAGATCGATGTATTTTTTCGTCTAAGGCTATTCGTCGAATCGAATGATGAGATGTATGTCGAGTAATTTCATCCCGTGATAGACGTATTGTTTCAAATTCTTGCTGTAGACGACATACTTACATTTGTTAAATAAATTGGGAATGAGTTTTTGGTCGTCTCCTTCGACCGGTTCCATTTGTTCGGGAGCCAGCGGATAATCGTTATGCAATATCTGTGGGAGATCATCGAGATGCCACCTCTCGTGGCCTTTTCGAACATGAGCAACATGTCCTCGTCAGATAATAATTCCAATTGGACTTCGCTGGTCTTCAACAGAGCATCTCACACTAGGCCGGGTAAGGTGAAATACCAAGCCGGATCCAGATCGTAATTTCGACGACAGATGTCTCCAAAATTTTCGAACACGTCTGCCAGGAGTAGAACGTCAGTCTTCAGATAGAGATCGAGATAATCTCTCATGGTTTTCATATCATATTTCCATACGTTTTCAGCGTGTTCGTAATCCTTGTCGGAAATGTCGGATTCGTATAATTTCGAATAAAAATCTTCTTTCGAAGGTAGCGCGGTGTCCTCGAATCTCTTTAGATCGTTCATGTAATCGTAAGGATAGACACCTTTCCTCAACATGATGTCTGCTCGTTCTCCGAAGTGTTTGATCGTGATTTTAAATTTATCCTTGCTCATGTTATCAACTAATTTTTCCAGACCAAACGACATGAATTTGAAACTGTCGATGAAACGTATGCCTCTACGAATGGATTTCGTTTCTTCTTCCGACGTCTCTTTGTCGATTACTCTTTTCTTCTTCTCCGCTACCTTCCATTTCATGAAGGAAATGTATCTTTCTTCGCTGTTCGCGATGCAGTTTAATTCTTCATGGGAGGTGCCGAGATTTTTCACGAACAGATGACTGTCGTAACCTGAGAGATTGTGAAATATCACCGGATAGAAAGTGGCGTCTCGATATCTTAAATTACACTTGCTGTGAGCTGGACCACGATACAGACCCGTGTAATGATCGTGGTCTCTGACCTTCTTATTTTCCTGCGAATTCTCGTCGAACGATTGTCTGCATATGTGACATTCGGTGGCTCTGTTATTTTTGTCCTGTTGCTCTCGCGTGATGATCATTTTCTCCGGAGTTTTGAATTTGTCGTATAAAATTTGAATTTTCGATTCTAAGTCTTCCACGAATCTTTGAGCCACGTCGTCGTCTTCGCACCGTTTCGTGTAGGTAAAGGGACCCATGTCGTGTTGCGAGTTGAAAGCGCATTTCACGTAAATGCAATAGCCCGAAGGCACGTGTTTTTGATATCTTTCGGCGTAACTTCGAAGAGCATCAGGTTGGCAGGAACTCATTTTCACAGTGAAGCATTGACGAATGGCACTTTTAACCTTCTATTGTGATTGCGAAAGTTCACAATGGTATTGGGTTTGGGCATTTCGACGGCGATGCCTTGATTTTTGTTGCAATATTCCTCATGTTTCGCTAACGATTTTTCGCTGTGAAACGTGTTCATGCAATTGCAACATAAATATATCATACTTTTATGTTTATTATTCTGTCTCAACAGTAATCAGCTCAGATATTTAACTCAACAATAATGACGATTGTCACCATTCAAAATTAATAACAAAATAATCGTCTTTTCTCTTCCGAGATACGAAGTCTGAGAGGATAGATCATTTGTTTTTCCTCGTCGTATCCCAAAACGTTCACTGCTACAGTGAGATTTTGAGCTTCGAAACGTCTGATGTCTTTTAACACCATTGGAAAAGTCATCTCCAGTCCAATCGAGATTTTTACAAGTCTCCTCGTAATGAGAAACTCTCTCGGGGTGGATTTTGATGGGGTATAAAGCGGAGGTGACTGCCCATTTAAAACACTGATCATCTTTATTTCTCACGTTGACCACGGCACTTTTTTTAGCTAGGAAATCTGGTAATTCCACATAGGAAGACGCTTTCAACGGATTGTTTTTGGTCACGTGAATTTCGAGATTCAACACCTCTTCGAACATCCAATTACTACCTCTATGTTGATAATTTGCGAGAAACGTCAACATCTTGTCTTTCATCGTTTCGAAAACGTCCGATAAATCTGAACTTCGAAATATGGGCTGGACACCAGATCTGAAATATGCATCTTTCACGATGCTCTCGCCAGAGTTCACGTTGATTTTATTCATCACGTAATGGAGTATTATCGCATTTTTTAGTCCCACGTCCATGTGTTCACAAAACAAATCCAATACTTTTTTCTTCACCCGTTCCATGAACAATATCGGATCGACTTTTTTAAACGAGGGAATCACATCAAAAGTTTTAAAAACACCTTTGATCTCACTCACGCGTTCTACGGGAATCGATTGGAATGCTTTCGTGACGATTCATCCTACATATTCTTCTCCTTTCCCTTCGTTGATTGCTCGTTGAATTTCGTTCAATATATGTCGTTCGTCTCGAATCTGAACCGCATCACTTGTTTCGTTTTTTTTTTTTTTTTTTAATTTTTTTAAACTTGCAGTTCTTCGACGGCTTTTCGTTTGGACGTCTTCTTATTTTTCGCAACCGGAACGTTTTTTTTTGTTTTGTTTTTTTACATCAGCATTTCGATTCCCTTTGTCACCTTTTTCTTCTCATTTTTTGCAACCGCAACGTTTCCCTTTTCATCGAACAAACTACGCAACTCCTCGCGTATGATCTGTCTAAGTTTTGAATCACTCTGCACTACTACCGCGTTTCATTTTCTATCGTCAGGTGTTACTGCCATCGGCTTATTTTCGCAATTGGGGCGCGGTGGCTCAGTTGATAGAGGTGCAGGCTACAAGCCGAGAGATCCTCGGTTCGAATCCCACCTGCGGCAACCGCGTTGTGTCCTTGGGCAAGACACTTCACCCTGATTGCCTACATGGGGGCACGATGACGCTGTGTACTGAGGCGTACTGCACGTCGATGGTGCGCATGTCTTCAACCAATCTAACCCTGCCTGTGCTGCAGTGCAGAGTTCAGAGTTACGATGTTGGAGAGCTGACAGCTGCTCGTCGTTGCTCGGTGGTTCTCTCTGGGTACTCCGGCTTCCTCCACTCGTAAAACTGTCACGGTCACGATTAGCCATTGTGCATAAGTATGTGACCTTAAACACCAATAAATAAATAAATAAATAATAATTTTTCGCAATTCAGGTTTGTTTAAGTTTGTTCACTTTCGATCTTTTGATTTCCTTTCCTTCACCTCGTGAATGATACTCCTGTATGGCTTTAATTTTTTTCGATTTGGTTCTATGATTTTTGAAATTTGGAATTTTTAATTCTTTACAAGGGGGTGCGGTGGCTCAGTTGGTAGAGGTGCAGGCTGCAAGCCGAGAGGTCCTCGGTTCGAATCCCACCTGCAGCAACCGCGTTGTGTCCTTGGGCAAGACACTTCACCCCGATTGCCTACATGGGGGCACGATGACGCTGTGCACTGAGGCGTACTGCACGTCGATGGTGCGCATGTCTTCAACCAATCTAACCCTGGCTGCGGTGCAGAGTTCAGAGTTACGATGTTGGAGAGCTGACAGCTGCTCGTCGTTGCTCGGTGGTTCTCTCCGGGTACTCCGGCTTCCTCCACCCGTAAAACTGTCACGGTCACGATTAGCCATTGTGCATAAGTATGTGACCTTAAAACACCAATAAATAAATAATTCTTTACAAATCTCGTTTAACCGGGGTACGGTATACTTATCTAAATTTTCCATTTTTTTTTGTTTTGTTTGTTTGTTTTATTTGTAAGAATATATTTTGAATTAATTTTTTTGTTAAATAATAAATTTTTGTAAAAAGTTTTTAAAATAGTCTCTTTATATATTTGTTTTTAATTCCCCTCAAAAAACACATTTTTGGGGGGATTGATCGATTTTTATTTCCTTAACGTGAAAAAAATTGAATTAATACGACAAAAATAAAGGAAATTAAAAATTTAAACTTTTGTATATAGATATAGAGAGAAAAACTTTCAAAAAAAAAAAAATAATTTCACATTAAAGAAAAATTAAATTTAAAAATCTTTCTGTATATATATATAGAGAGAAAAACTTTTTACAAAAATTATTATTTAACAAAAAAAACACAAAATTCAAAATATATTATTATTTGCAACAATTCATAAAACAAAAAAATAATCAACCATGAGAACAACACCTAAAAGATGCGAATTGAAATTGAAATGAGTTGAAACGTGCAAGAAACTCGGTTGTAAAATTTATAGATTACAACGACACAACACTATCGAATTGAATGGGGTCGAGACGAAGGACTTACAGCACAAATACAACAAATATAGCATGTTTTTGAAATTGGACAAAGCCACGCTCGATTTGTTTTACGAGTACGAAAGCGATCTACAGAATATCGTCGTCACCGAAGACAAAGAATTTGATAAGAGCGATTTGTCGTTACCCTACAGAAGTTACATATATCCAAAAATCTCCCTCGAACTCGTAGACAAATCGGATGGTGAGAGCGCGTTGACCGAAGTAAAAAAACTCGCAAAAGTAAAGATAAACATTCAACACATATGCGAAAAAGGAGAAGACACAACCATTAACATGCTAATAACAGACTTGGAAATATAAAAAAGTCAATAGAGAGAGCGATTAGGGAAGAAGAAGGGGAAAAAAAAATAAATAAAAAGTAATGAGATCTAGAGAGATTGAACATCTTTCTAAATCTCATTACTTTTTTTTTTTTTTTTTTTGTTTCCTTCTTCTTCTTCACTATCGCTCATATATATTGTAATAACGTTTCCCCTTTTCTTCACTTTCATTATTGATTCTTCTTTTTTTTTTTTGGATATATTACATTTTTTTATAATAACACATTTCATTCCCTTTATCATATTTATGAATGAATGTGGTGCATCTCTTGGCAACACATCATTATTCTCTTCAAAAGGTGGTAGTGAAAAACAACTCATTCTTCTTCTTTTTAATTTCCACAATCTATCCCTATTTTTTTCACTTCTTTTTCCAGTTCTTTCCTGAAATATCCACTATCATTCAAAAAGGCCTCGTAATCCTTTTTATCCATTTTTTTATATTATTTTTTTTTTTTATACTTTATATAATTTATATTTATACTTTATATAATTATATAATTTTTTTTTTTTCTTTTACTTTATAGTAACATACTCAAAAGTTGTATATCCTTAAACGCAGAATTCGGACCAAACAGCAAACCCTTACAGAGTCGCTTCATGTTCTGTCCTTTCTTCTTCAGATAGAAACCGTTTTCAGGGAAAAGGTTGGCACCTCTCACAGGTTTTAGATACAATCCTTTACCGCCTTCTATGTCGACGTGACACACGACTCCTCCCTTCTTCAAAAACAGTCCGCTGCCACCTATTAATTTCTGATCTCCCGAACTCGCGACTCCCGAGAGAACTCCCGGCAACACTGTCTTCGCAAGAAAGGGGAATGCTTTTCCAGCGAGTCCTGTCAAGGCCTTTCCAGCGAGTCCTGCCAGTATCAGTAGGAAACCGCCTCTCATTTTCATATTGTATCTCAATTGAGCGGGACTCAATCTCACCATCAACCCTCTTCCATCACGAATCGCTTTCACCATCCTTTCAAGTTGACTTCTGGTCCAGGCGATCAGATCGCGACCGCCACTCACCAGATCTTTGTGAGTGAATTTGAATTTACCGCCTGCCTCCAGATTTTAACGCTCTCCGAAGTTTGTCCCTCTGTCCTTCGGATATGTTCACATTTTTAACCATGTATTGAGTCATATTTCTTTTCTTTTTTTTTTAAATATATTTTGTTCAATTGTTTTTTGTTTTAGTGATAATTATATATTAAATAATTTTTGTAATTAATATTGCGTTTCTTTTTTTTGTTTTTCTTATTTATATATACATACACAATAGCTTCTTTTTTTTTTTGCTTTTATATTTCTCTTATGTGAAATCGTATCGTCACCTTCTCTCCATGAAGATCTAACAGCTCATCATTTTGATCCATCAACGTAGTTTTGAGACTATACAACGTGTCTAAAATCACGGGTAGATAAACTAAATTTCGAGGTCGTTCCACGATCTTATAACCCGGCGACACGTTTGGAAAGAAGGAATAGATCGTCGGTTGCGCTACCATTCACGTAGCTTCCAGCAATCACGTCCACGTTCACCAGAATACTAATGACGGCGAGAATGTCGACTGTATTTTCGGACGCCGCGTGGCCTCGATACATCTTTCGATCGAATCCCAACATCTTCCTGATCGAATCGTCCGTGTTGAAATCCACTCGGAAATTATCTTTCAAATCCAACATCGTCTGTAGGGTATTTATTTGTCGGAAATGTCGAATTCGTATAATTTCGAATAAAAATCTTCTTTCGAAGGTAGCGCGGTGTCCTCGAATCTCTTTAGATCGTTCATGTAATCGTAAGGATAGACACCTTTCCTCAACATGACGTCTGCTCGTTCTCCGAAGTGTTTGATCGTGATTTTAAATTTATCCTTGCTCATGTTATCAACTAATTTTTCCAGACCAAACGACATGAATTTAAAACTGTCGATGAAACGTATGCCTCTACGAATGGATTTCGTTTCTTCTTCCGACGTCTCTTCGACGATTACTCTTTTCTTCTTCTCCACGACCTTCCATTTTGTGAAGGAAATGTATCTTTCTTCGCTATTTACGATGCAGTTTAATTCTTCATGGGAGGTGCCGAGATTTTTCACGAACAGATGACTGTCGTAACCTGAGAGATTGTGAAATATCACCGGATAGAAAGTGGCGCCTCGATATCTTAAATTACACTTGCTGTGGGCCGGACCACGATACAGACCCGTGTAATGATCGTGGTCTCTGGCCTTCTTATTTTCCTGCGAATTCTCGTCGAACGATTGTCTGCATATGTGACATTCGGTGGCTCTGTTATTTTTGTCCTGTTGCTCTCGCGTGATGATCATTTTCGCCGGAGTTTTGAATTTGTCGTATAAAATTTGAATTTTCGATTTTAAGTCTTCCACGAATCTTTGAGCCACGTCGTCGTCTTTGCACCGTTTCGTGTAGGTGAAGGGACCCATGTCGTGTTGTGAGTTGAAAGCGCATTTCACGTAAATGCAATAGCCTGAAGGCACTTGTTTTTGATATCTTTCTGCGTAACTTCGAAGAGCATCAGGTTGGCAGGAACTCATTTTCACAGTGAAGCATTGACGAATGGCACTTTTAACCTTCTATTGTGATTGCGAAAGTTCACAATGGTGTTGGGTTTGGGCATTTCGACGGCGACGCCTTGATTTTCGTTGCAATATTCCTCATGTTTCGCTAACGATTTTTCGCTGTGAAACGTGTTCATGCAATTGCAACATAAATAAATCATACTTTTATGTTTATTATTCTGTCTCAACAGTAATCGGTTCGGATATTTAACCCAACAATAATGACGATTGTCACCGTTCGTAATTAATAACAAAATAATCGTCTTTTCTCTTCCGAGATACGAAGTCTGAGAGGATAGATCATTCGTTTTTTCCTTGTCGTATCCCAAAACGTTCACTGCTACGGTGAGATTTTGAGCTTCAAAACGTCTGATGTCTTTTAACAGCATTGGAAATGTCACTCCAGTCCAATCGAGATTTTTACAAGTCTCCTCATAATGAGAAACTCTCTCGGGGTGCATTTTGATGGGGTATAAAGTGGAGGTGACTGCCCATTTAAAACACTAATCATCTTTATTTCTCACGTTGACCACGGCACTTTTTCTAGCTAGGAAATACGATAATTCCACATAGGAAGATGCTTTCAACGGATTGTTTTTGGTCACGTCAATTTCGAGATTCAACACCTCTTCGAACGTCCAATTGCTACCTCTATGTTGATAATTCGCGAGAAACGTCAACATCTTGTCTTTCATCGTTTCAAAAACGTCTGATAAATCTGAACTTCGAAATATGGGCTGGACACCAGATCTGAAATATGCATCTCTCACGATGCTCTTGCCGGAGTTCACGTTGATTTTATTCATCACGTAATGGAGTATCATCGTAATTTTTAGTCCCACGTCCATGTGTTCACGAAACAAATCCAATACTTTTTTCTTCACCCGTTCCATGAACAATTTCAGATCGACTTTTTTAAACGAGGGAATCACATCAAAAGTTTTAAAAACGCCTTTGATCTCACTCACGCGTTCTACGGGAATTGATTGGAATGCTTTCGGGACGATTCATCCTACATATTCTTCTCCTTTCCCTTCGTTGATTGCTCGTTGAATTTTGTTCAATATATGTCGTTCATCTCGAATCTGAACCGCATCACTCGTTTCGTTTTTTTTTATTTTTTTTTTTTTAAACTTGCAGTTCTTCGACGGCTTTTCGTTTGGACGTCTTCTTATTTTTCGCAACTGGAACGTTTTTTTTGTTTTGTTTTTGGGCATTTCGACAGCGATGCCTTGATTTTCGTTGCAATATTCCTCATGTTTCGCTAACGATTTTTCGCTGTGAAACATGTTCATGCAATTGCAACATAAATATATCATACTTTTATGTTTATTATTCTGTCTCAACAGTAATCAGCTCGGATATTTAACCCAACAATAATGACGATTGTCACCGTTCAAACTTAATAACAAAATAATTGTCTTTTCTCTTCCGAGATACATACAGTGACATTTCCAATGCTGTTCAGTTCAGATTTAGTTCAGATTTATCAGACGTTTTTGAAACGATATTTAACCCAACAATAATGACGATTGTCACCGTTCAAACTTAATAACAAAATAATTGTCTTTTCTCTTCCGAGATACGAAGTCTGAGAGGATAGATCATTCGTTTTTCCTTGTCGTATTCCAAAATGTTCACTGTTACGGTGAGATTTTGAGCTTCAAAACGTCTGATGTCTTTTAACAGCATTGGAAAAGTCACTCCAGTCCAATCGAGATTTTTACAAGTCTCCTCGTAATGAGAAACTCTCTCGGGGTGGATTTTGATGGGGTATACAGCAGAGGTGACTGCCCATTTAAAACTCTGATCATCTTTATTTCTCACGTTGACCACGGCACTTTTTTTTAGCTAGGAAATACGGTAATTCCACATAGAAAGACGCTTTCAACGGATTGTTTTTGGTCACGTGAATTTCGAGATTCAACACCTCTTCAAACGTCCAATTACTACCTCTATGTTGATAATTCGCGAGAAACGTCAGCATCTTGTCTTTCATCGTTTCGAAAACGTCCGATAAATCGGAACTTCGAAATATGGGCTGGACACCAGATCTGAAATATGCATCTCTCACGATGCTCTCGGCGGAGTTCACGTTGATTTTATTCATCACGTAATGGAGTATCATCGCAGTTTTTAGTCCCACGTCCATGTGTTCACGAAACAAATCCAATACTTTTTTCTCCACCCGTTCCATGAACAATTTCGGATCGACTTTTTTAAACGAGGGAATCACATCAAAAGTTTTAAAAACGCCTTTGAACTCACTCACGCGTTCTACGGGAATCGATTGGAATGCTTTCGTGACGATTCATCCTACATATTCTTCTCCTTTCCCTTCATTGATTGCTCATTGAATTTCGTTCAATATATGTCGTTCGTCCTGAATCTGAACCGCATCACTCGTTTCGTTTTTTTTTATTTTATTTTTTTCAAACTTGCAGTTCTTCGACGGCTTTTCGTTTGGACGTCTTCTTATTTTTCGCAACCGGAACGTTTTTTTTGGTTTGTTTTTTTTGACATCAGCATTTCGATTCCCTTTGTCACCTTTTTCTTCTCATTTTTTGCAACTGCAACGTTTCCCTTTTCATCGAACAAACTACGTAACTCCTCGCATATGATCTGTCTAAGTTTTAAATCACTCTGCACTACTACCGCGTTTCATTTTCTATCGTCAGGTGTTACTGCCATCGGCTTATTTTTCGCAGTTCGGGTTTGTTCACTTTCGATCTTTTGATTTCCTTTCCATCACCTCGCGAATGATACTCCTGTATGGCTTTAATTTTTTTCGATTTGGTTCTATGATTTTTGAAATTTGGAATTTTTAATTCTTTACAAATCTCGTTTAACCGGGGCACGGTATACTTATCTAAATTTTCCATTTTTTTTTTTTTTTAGTTTGTTTTATTTGTAAGAATATATTTTGAATTATTTTTTTGTTAAATAATAATTTTTGTAAAAAGTTTTTAAAATAGTCTCTTTATATATTTGTTTTATTTTAATTCCCCTCAAAAAACAAATTTTTGGGGGGATTGATCGATTTTTATTTCCTTAACGTGAAAAAAATTGAATTAATACGACAAAAATAAAGGAAATTAAAAATTTAAACTTTTGTATATAGATATAGAGAGAAAAACTTTCACAAAAAAAAAATAATTTCACATTAAAGAAAAATTAAATTTAAAAATCTTTCTGTATATATATATAGAGAGAAAAACTTTTTACAAAAATTATTATTTAACAAAAAAAAAACACAAAATTCAAAATATTTTATTATTTGCAACAATTCATAAAACAAAAAAATAATCAACCATGAGAACAACGCCTAAAAGATGCGAATTGAAATTGAAATGAGTCGAAACGTGCAAGAAACTCGGTTGTAAAATTTATAGATTACAACGACACGATGCTATCGAATTGAATTGGGTCGAGACGAAGGGCTTACAGCACAAATACAACAAATATAGCATGTCTTTGAAATTGGACGAAGCCACGCTCGATTTGTTTTACGAGTACGAAAGCAATCTACAGAATATCGTCATCACCGAAGACAAAGAATTCGATAAGAGCGATTTGTCGTTACCCTATAGAAGTTACATATGTCCAAAAATCTCTCTCGAACTCATAGACAAATTGGATGGTGAGAGCGCGTTGACTGAAGTAAAAAAACTCGCAGAAGTAAAGATAAACATTCAACACATATGCGAAAAAGGAGAAGACACAACCATTAACATGCTAATAACGGACTTGGAAATATAAAAAAGTCAATAGAGAGAGCGATTAGTGAAGAAGAAGGGAAAAAAAAATAATTAAAAAGTAATGAGATCTGGAGAGATTGAACATCTTTCTAAATCTCATTACTTTTTTTTTTTTTTTGTTTCCTTCTTTTCTTTTTTTTTGTGGATATATTACGTTTTTTTATAATAACACATTTCATTCCCTTTATCATATTTATGAATGAATGTGGTGCATCTCTTGGCAACACATCATTATTCTCTTCAAAAGGTGGTAGTGGAAAACAACTCATTTTTCTTCTTTTTAATTTCCACAATCTATCCCTATTTTTTTTCACTTCTTTTTCCAGTTCTTTCCTGAAATATCCATCACTATCATTCAAAAAGGCCTCGTAATCCTTTTTATCCATTTTTTTATATTATTTTTTTTTTTATACTTTATATAATTTATATTTTATACTTTATATAATTATATAATTTTTTTTTTCTTTTGCTTTATAATAACATACTCAAAAGTGGTATATCCTTAAACGGCGAATTCAGACCAAACAGCAAACCCTTACCGAGTTGCTTCATGTTCTGTCCTTTCTTCTTCAGATAGAAACCCTTTTCAGGGAAAAGGTTGGCACCTCTCACAGGTTTTAGATACAATCCTTTACCGTGTCGACGTGACACATGACTCCTCCCTTCCTCAAAAGCAGTCCTCTGCCACCCATTAATTTCTGATCTCCCGAACTCGCGACTCCCGAGAGAACTCCTAGCAACACTGTCTTCGCAAGAAAGGGGAATGCTTTTCCAGTGAGTCCTGTCAATGCTTTTCCAGCGAGTCCTGCCAATATCGGTAGGAAACTGCCTCTCATTTTCATATTGTATCTCAATTGAGCGGGACTCAATCTCACCATCAACCCTCTTCCATCACGAATCGCTTTCACCATCCTTTCAAGTTGACTTCTGGTCCAGGCGATCGGATCGCGACCGCCACTCGCCAGATCTTTGTGAGTGAATTTGAATTTACCGCCTGCCTCCAGTTTTTAACGCTCTCCGAAGTTTGTCCCTCTGGCCTTTGGATATGTTCACGTTTTTAACCATGTATTGAGTCATATTTCTTTTCCTTTTTTTTAAATATATTTTGTTCAATTGTTTTTTGTTTTAGTGATAATTATATATTAAATAATTTTTGTAATTAATATTGCGTTTCTATTTTTTTTTGTTTTTCTTATTTATATATACATACACAATAGCTTCTTTTTTTTTGCTTTTATATTTCTCTTATGTGAAATCGTATCGTCACCCTCTCTCCACGAAGATCTAACAGCTCATCATTTTGATCCATCAACGTAGTTTTGAGACTATACAACGTGTCTAAAATCACGGGTA
The DNA here is from genome assembly GCA_031216915.1 of Pictodentalium vernedei. NCBI lineage: Eukaryota > Metazoa > Mollusca > Scaphopoda > Dentaliida > Dentaliidae > Pictodentalium > Pictodentalium vernedei. The sequence continues at coordinate 308,209,406 of CM062295.1, read as the reverse complement.
GATAAACTAAATTTCGAGGTCGTTCCACGATCTTATAACCCGGCGACACGTTTGGAAAGAAGGAATAGATCGTCGGTTGCGCTACCATTCACGTACCTTCCAGCAATCACGTCCACGTTCACCAGAATACTAATGACGGTGAGAATGTCGACCGTATTTTCGGATGCCACGTGGCCTCGATACATCTTTCGATCGAATCCCAACATCTTGCTGATCGAATCATCCGTGTTGAAATCCACTCGGAAATTATCTTTCAAATCCAACATCGTCTGTAGGGTATTAGGGTTGGGAGCGAGTCTGATCTAGTTGCTTCCCTTTCCATCCATCTTCATTCGTGTCTGAATGTAATTGTTCAAATCGTCTATGTCGTAACTTCCTTTGGGAATTCGAATTTGCAACCAATCCACTCTGTTGGAATACTTGAACGAGTTATTCTTTTCGGTGACGTTGGGAAAGGAATAATAAGTCTCCAGATTCACCAACGCCATCACGTATCTTTTCTCCCTATTCAATTCGATAGAAGGTTCGAATTTTGTTGTGAATTGAGTCGAATCGCCACTCACCACGATTTGAATGGACTGTTTTGGAGCCGTATTCTCGACTATCCGTTCTAACAATTCTCCTTGTTCGGACATTATTTTTTTTTTTTATTATTTTTTTAAAACTAAATTATTGATGATTATTGTTATTTTTAATTTTTGCTCTCTTTTTTATCATCAGAAACATAAAACTTGTCGAATCCGCTCCGATATTTTCCACGATTAAATTTGCTAGTCAAATCGATCACAACGAAATTGTGAAGTCCTCCATCCCAAACCCTCTTGCAGAATCTCCTGAATTCTTCTCTGCTCATGTCGTTTGCGACTTGATCTCCGTTGTGATTGAGATTCTTGAGATCCTGGCGAAAGAGACACAGGAAATTAGCGTTCTCCCTTATCGTCTGTCTGGGCAGTCGAAAATAATTCTGAGACAGGTAGAAACAATCCACGTTGCTGTGACGACCCCCTAAAATAATACGATTCGCATCGGTTCTGTCTCTCCAAAAGCAGATCGTCGAAAATCATGAGATTCTTATTTTCCGATTTCAATTCCCTGGGATCTGGAAAGTCGCTCGCGTTCTCGTAAAATTGACACTCGACGTTTGAAGACCCATTTCTCTTCATCAATTTCATCGCCGCACTGTCCAAAATGGTTGAAAGAGAAGCTCCGCTTTTGTCGAATTCCTCCTTACTGTCGAAGATACGTCCTTGGGCAATCTACGATCCATGCACTCTCGAAGCAATCTGTATTCGGGTTGAAACAGGCTCTTGCCGAACACGAATAATCTGTTGTAATCCAACCAAGTGGGTCGCGACAACAGATTCATCAACAGATTGGTCTTTCCGCAATTCGATTTTCCCACTATCAAACCCCCTATGCTCTTGGGAAAGAACTAGTTGTTTGACCTCTTGGTCGCGGCGTTGTTCCAAGACATATCTTTGATGTTCATCTTTTTTTTTTTTTCTTTTTTTAAGATTTTCAAACTCAATTTTTTCTTTGTTTTTCAAGCTCGGTTTATAAATATTTATTATTATTTATTTATATTACACCATCGCGGGTTCTCTTCAATCCAGATCCGCTCGTTATTTTTGCCAGTTCTAGTATGGGTACCACAGCATCCTTAAAATCTTTCCAACTTTTTGGCGATCGCTCGAACGTAGCTTGCTTCGCCGGTGGACTGATCAATTTATCGATCAACGTGTCCGCCGCCCTCTTGTCAGCCAACGAAGTGATCCTACCACTAGCTTCAGAAGCGGCTTTCTTACTAGCATCCAAAGCCGTCTTACCAACCTCAAGCACGGTCGATGCGAGTTTTGTACCTGCATTGATCGTGAACGCTCGCATTATAGAATCAACGATACCAGAACCACCTTGAACGTAAGTTCTAACATATCCCCTGTTCTTTATCACAAACATATTTTATTTTATATATATTTTGTTTTTTCGCTTGTAAATCGTTTTTTTTTTGTTTAAATACTTTTATTATTTTTAGTGTACATTTACTTTTATTTATCTATTTTGTTTTTTCTCTCTACTTACTATATATCAATCCTTCAATTCGTTCATCAACCTTTTATAATCTTGTCTATCCAAGACCTTCTGCCTCAACAATTCATCGCATATACTCACTATCTGATTATCCACTCCAGTATTACCAGCACGTCGACTAGCCAACAATTTCAATCTCTCGAACAGAGTGTTGGAATCGCGCGGAAGAAAAGTGGTTGTCACTCCCTTTCCCGTCACCGATTCGACGAAGTCATATCCCATATGGGTTTCACCACCTTCGTCCACTTGTAACCTCTGTTAGCCTTGTCTATCCGGCATCATTATTCCTCTTCATGGCATGGGTCTGAACCAGAATGTCGCCATAATTGTCGAAATCCTGATCCGTGTAATCTCCAGGCTTGTCGAAAAGGAGCAATTTGCGCAGTCCAGGAGTTAATTCATACCTATTCAAACCGACGATTAAATCCTCATCATCCTCTCACACTTCAGTGTCGCCCACGAAAGTCCTACCGCTCAAATCCCTGTAAAGTCCATACAACAGATCTCTCTTACCACCATCGTCGGATGACACAACGCTGGTAGTGGTAATAGTTGAAGCTGTATCATTGCTCTCACTCACATTGGTTTCGATTCTCATGAGAACGTAATCCGACAGAGATCTTTGAACGGAAAACTGCGTTGTAAAACTACCAGGCATCGAACCTGTTCTCAAAGAACTCTTTTTTATGGGTTTCAGTTCCTCGACGATCTTCTTCTTGCTTCGTTCCTGAACCTCAATCACAGGTTTGAATAGTTTGGTGGTCTCTCATCTTAATTCCATCTCTCCCAATCATCTGCTTCTGTCGGTGGATCAAATGCTTTTCTTGACTCGTTCATATTTGTCGAGGAGTTCATCCCTTCGCTTTGAATCTTTGATGTGTAAAAACATTTTTTCTCTCGATTATTAATATTTCTTTTTAGAGTGTGGTAACGTCGATTATTTATTATTCTCAAAATTAAATGTGCTTATTTTTATGTTTTTAAATAAATAAAATTTTATGTCTTTAATATATATAACTAAAACCAGTTGGAAAGAAAAGAAAAACATTACAAATGAAACGTCAATAATGCATCGCTTCAAATGCGTTAAATCACATCAACGGTTATTTTTCCACAATGAGAAACTTAAGAGTTAATCTCAAATAAACATCGATAATGCACCGCTTCAAACCCGTTAAGTCACATCGGTAGTTATTTCCCCACACTGAGAACAACTTGAAGTTAATCTCAAAATAAAAACATCGATAATGCATTGCTTCAAACGTGTTAAATCACATCAGCAGTTATTTCTCAAAAGTTAATCTCAAATAAACATCAATAATGCAGCGCTTTCAAAACGCGTTAAATCACATCAGTGATTATTTTCTCCACAATGAGAACAACTCGGAATTAATCTTTGAACTACTCAGCTATTTCATCCTTAGAACAGTTTTTCAGTTAAACAAACTTAATATCATCAAAAAACAGAATTGTGTTTGAGTTATTGACACGGCTTTTTGATTAAACATATTTTCAACCTTTAATAGTAAATAGTTTATTCAAAGCAAAAATAACACCCTTAAAGAGAAAACAGATAGATTTTACACAAAGAGCATACTTCGCAAAAAAGAAAAAAAATGTTTCTCTCACATCGCTTTGAGAAACACTGACAAAATGTTTTTGAAAACAGAACATTTACCATCACACACACTTCACCATTTTCACCTATTGAATGAAACTCATTTACATCGTTAAACGATTTAAGTGGAAATCAAAGAAACTTGTCAAAACTGATTTGTTAACAATTATCTTAAACTCCTCACAATTTTCACCACACAAAATTGATTTGTTACAATTTATCTCAAAACTTCTAACGATTTTATTTTTTCATCTGTTCCCTCCACTAGAAATCTTCACCGTTTTCGTCCACGATCGATCGCACACTGTCTAGACCACGATGACAAATGTAGAGAGAAAATTTTCGGCCTTTCTAATTTTTTCGACATTTCTTAATTTTTTTTTTTTTTTATATTTTGCTGTCCTGGAATCCGCACTAGTTGATTATCATGTCCTAGATGGTGCGATCGATCGTTGGCGAACGTTGGGAAAACATTTTAGGAATCAATTTTCCTGTCCTGGAATCCGCAATCGTTCGTCACCGACTGGATCGCACCCACCGCCATCTAGAACACGATCGTGAACCTCGGGGAAAATTTTCGTAGATTCTAATTTTTTCGACATTTTAATGCTGTCCTGGAATCCACACAGCGTTCGTCAGCGTTCGCCAACGACCGATCGAAACGTCTAACTCATGATGGCGAATGTTGAGAAAATTTTAGGTAGATTTTCTTCCGCGCGGACTGTCCTGGAATCCACACTTGTTCGTCAACGGCTGATTGAACCATCTAGGACACGATAACCAACTAGTGTGGATTCCAGGACAAATTTACAAAACATGTTTTTGTACATTTTGTGTACATTTTAACACTGAACTCTATGGGTACATGTACGTGTACGTGTACACAAAAAAAATTGTCCTCGTATCCTCACTTTCCACCTACTGCCCCATGTGTAAATTCACATTTCAAATCTTTGAAAATAATCATGGAACTTATTTCGAAAACTAATACCACCTTGGCAGTCTGGACATTTTTTGGCTTTGAGTCAGATGGAAACGCCAAACCCAAGGACGACTCACAAGCAATTTGTCGGTTATGTGAGAAAATAATTGTTTCGAAATGTGGTAATATGTCAAATTTAATCTCGCATTTGAAAATTCACCACCCATCAGCTTACAGTAAACTGGAGACAAAAAAAAAGGAAAAGAGAAACAGAGACTGCTCAGAAAACACCAACCAAGCAACCAACCATTATAGCTGCCGTAAGGTACATTCTATGTTAATTGAGGACAAAAATGTTCACGTCACGGGTGAAAAGAACGAGCCTGTGAAAAAGGCTGTGTTGGAAAGTGCTGAAAACAATGAGTGTGACCCGCCCTCGGCAAAACGTAAAAAAACATTGGGAAGTCTGTTTAAATTGTCACCCAATAATACAGACGAAACGAACAGTTCTGAAGCTGATATCTCAGCAGAGATTGCAAATTATATTGCCGCCCCTTACGCAGACAGCGAATGAAATGCCCTGGACTGGTAGAAGGTGCATCAAAACTCCTATCCCAATCTTGCAAATTTTGCAAGAAAGTATTTATGTATATGTGCAACAAGTGTACCATCTGAAAGACTATTTAGTAAATATTGTGTCAGCAAAACGCTCATGTTTGAGACCTGACAAAGTAAATATGTTAACTTTCTTGGCTTCAAATTTGAAGTAATTCATTTTTGTTGTTCATCTGCAGTGCCGAAATAAATACTGTATCCATGTTCATTTATCATTCATTTGTCTATTAAGGGATATAATCCACCTCATGTGTATTTCACATGCTTGCTGTTATTGTTCACGAAGCTCGAGGATATCTGAACGGATAATTCAGAATTTCACCTGTTATAACTTCCTGTTGAAATGACCAAACTTTTTTTGTAATGAGCATTTTACCGACAATCGTTTTTTAATACTTTTGCTGGAGTGAAGTAATTCATAACAGCGAAATAGTTAAAAAAAACATTGTCTGTAAAACAGTAAAATGCTCATTGTAAAAACAACATTCATTCTTCATCGAAGCACAGGCGTCTGGAAACTTGATCTAAAGAGATATATCACCCCTACTTCAAAATACCCCCTCTTATATATTTAATATACACATGTATATTATCTATATAAGAAAGGGTATTTCAAAGTAGGTGTGTTATATCTCTTTAGATCAGGTTTCCAGATGCCTGTGATTGAAGTTCCCCTGTCTAGCTGTCCCGAAATTGTAAAGACGATGATGCTATTTAGTCATACCGCGGTATTTTATTTTATACCGTACTCGGTATTGAAAAATCAAATACCGTGCAGCCCTAGACGGTAGTGGCTTATCTCAGGAACCAGGGAGGCACTCATTCGATTCCGTTATTCGAATTAACAGAGAAGATTCTCCTATTCACTCTGAGTCATCACGTTCATCTCTCAGTCCGTCATATACCGGGTCATCTGAACGTACTAGTAGACTCGCTCTCTCGAAAAAGTTGCCTGTTACCATCGGAGTGGACTCTCAACAAGCGAGTATTCAGTCAGATCTGCTACCAGTGGGATCGTCCCATGATAGATCTTTTTGCTACACACCTGATTAATCAATTACGTTCATGTCACCATGCCCAGATCATCGAGCGTATGCAGTAGACGCTCTATCGATCTCATGGGATGGAATGATAGGATATGCATATTCTCCTGCTCCGTTGATTCAGCAGATTCTGTTAAAAATCAAACAGTCTCACTGCAAATCCTGCTGGTAGCACCTCTTTCGTCACAGAAACCTTGGATCAATCTTCTCAGATGTCTGTTATGGGACCTTCTATATCTGGGGAAGTCCCGCGCACTGCATCACAACCCGGAAGGTCTCAACCTTCATGTATTTCTGTTATGTGGTCCTTCTTTCACGGAAAACATTTTACAGGATGAGCAGTGGACGAAATTTCTAACTGTAGGAGGACCTCCTCTTCGTTGAATTATGCAGCGGAGTGGAGGGTTTTCTTCCGTTGATGTGTGGACCAGTCTGTAGACATTTACGATCCATATAAAAATATGATAAATTTAAAGTAATTTGTATATTTTATATACTTTCCAATGGCCCAGATGGAGGATGGCCTTCCCATGAGTGGGCACTCATACCTCCCTCGTTGATTATAATATTTAGCAGGCACTATAGGAAGAATGATGCTTGGCGCCAATTTCGGTACCTTCCTGGTTACCACGCATGCGTAGTTAACAAAAGTAAGGAGGACCAGATAGGACTTAAATTTTTCGTTTTTGTACGCAAATTTGGGGGATTGGTGGGTTCAAAATTTGTGTTTGACCCTGAATTATATCAAGTTTGCACCAGCTAAGCCTGGGCCATTGGTAAGTATAAAAAATATATAATACTTTAAATTTATCATTTTCGTGCTGTCATGACCTGTTTTACGCTTGTGGGAGATATAATGAACCAACGTTTATCAAACGCTGACTGTCACTTAAATGTTTAGTTTTAGAATATATGACACATTTCAGCTCTGCCTAACAATAAACAAACAACAATTAACAAAGAAAACACAAATTAAATCAATCGAAACCCTGCGTTGAAAAGCATACAAGTTCGATTGTGAAAGACAGGGGCATTATGATTGATGTTTCATTTTCCAAATTGGGAAAGTGTAATTAAGCAAATGCATGTGTCATCTGCTCTGTTTATAAAACTCAAGTTGAATTGACGGCGAAAAGACAACAATGAACAATGAAAATACGAAAGATAAGAATGATTGTTCATTTAATAAAGTATTTTTGCAAGTTTGTAGGGGAATATTTTTAGACAGAAATGTATCACTGCGCCTTATTTATTTTTGGCAATTTTGCTTGTGGATCAAATAGACCATTTTAGCACAGTGCCATCTTATATCGGGGACTCGATATGCCCTTCAAAACCAGCCATTCAGATTTGTTCCTAAAAATTGCACCCACTTCTACTGTACAGTACTGATCGCTGCATTCATTTCGTTTGTTTCCACTTTTTAAATATTTTTTGCCACTGCTGTTCTTTTGAAACAAAATTTGATCGTGTGCCTTCCTTCCGTTTTTCGAACAATACATTTTAGTTTTAAAGAAGCCAAAGGTACATTGCAGTTGTGAGTTGTGATGAAAGTCGGAACAAACATGAAGGATTGTAACACGAAAATGATAAATATATGGAATATAACGTTGCAAAATGCACAAATTTCTTTGTTCTTTTTGGGGGTGAATACGAATGTAGATTAGGTAAATTGTCAAATTTTATTTGATAAAACAGAGATGAAAAACAAAGCAGTTCAGTACACATGTATGCAATGTTGATAAACAAAGCCAGTTTGAACGGGCATTTTGAGTCCCGGAAGTAAGATGGCACTATGCTGAAATGGTCTATTGGACAAAAGTGCTTCTCACTTTTCGCTGTTATTTGTAGCGATTAACAGCATGATTTCGCCACGACTGCCCTGTAAAAGATTATGAGATAAACAAAATAAACGTGTAGTTTTTTCAAGTAAAAAATTTATTCTACTTGTTGAATTAAGAAAAAGACTGACTCGCCAGAGGCTCATTGGTTTCATTCTTAATTCTACTCGTAGAATAAATTGTTTATTTGAAAACATTATACCATTATTCTATATTTATCCAATTAATTGTTTGAAAGGAAATTGTTTGAAATTGATTGTTTGAGTGCAGTGGCTCAGTGATTAGAGCATTAGAGCTTCAAACCAAAATGTCAATGGTTTCATCCTGCATTTGATTGCATTGTGTTCATAGATAAGATGCTTAATCTGGATTGCCCATGTGGTGGGCAATGTGGTACTGTTTGGTATTAGTTTTTGACAGATTTATTGCCCTTTATCGAATAATAAACATTTCCAATGTTTTGAAATTCTGCAGAACTTCCTGTTGTAATTAACTACTACTGCCGTTTTCAAAGTAAATAAAGATTTGAAACTTTCGGACGTTGTGACCAACAGATTAAAGGTGCACAACATGTGTATAGATGATTAAAAAAAGTAATTTTGACAGAGCTTTTGCCCTTTATCGACTTTCAGACCTTTCTTATCACCACTGTCAATTGTTATCTCAATTTCCTGCGTCTCCCTCAAGTCAGGACACACTGAGGCATGAAATCTCTTCAGTCACTACAGTTTTCCCCCAATGGTGCACAAGCAAGCTGCCACTACCCACACAGTACACACTCTGGAAAAGTCACACTCTTGAATCTGATAGCATACCATTGAATTCCACACATACCTGAAAGCAGGCCTTTGTTCCGACTCCACTCACTATTTATCAAGTCTCATAGACCTCTGTTTAGATGACTAACATTGATCTAGTGCTTGCATCGACTGTTGCATTGAAGAAAATACTGACCTCCTTCCCAGTATGATGGCTTCATGGGAAAGAAGTGCAATTGTACTCATGCTTCTTAGCACTTCTAAACAAAAAGAGAAGCCCTAATATACACGCTCATCAACACTCTGTTTTAGCTCACCTTGATATTTGGTATACTGCATCTTTAGGAGTGTCAGCTTGAAGTTTGTTCAAATCAAATCCCTGCAGTCATTTTTGGCTCACTGTGGAAGCCTGAATTTTAACTTAGTGTAATACGAGGAATATCTTCTCTTTTCCAGGTCCATCAGCCAAAATTGTTTGATATTTAGTATGTAGCATCCTTGGTGTAAGTGAGATTTGTTCAAATCAAATCTCTGGGTTGATATGTGGGTTACCTTTGGGAACCCAAATTTCAACTCAGTTCAGTAGGAGGATACGCTTTTTGAAATGTTCTTCTTGGCATTCACTAGTCAGAATCTTTTGATGTTTGGGAAAGAGCATCCTTGGGGGTGGGGAGGGGAGGGGGTTGGGGTCAGATTCAAGATTCAAATTTATTCAAATCAAGTCCCTGGGGTTCTATATTTGGGCTCCCTGTAGGAACTTTAACTTAGTGCAATGAGGAATAGTCATTAAAACTCTTCTTCTTCAGATCTACCAGACAGAATGTTTTGATATTTGATATGCAGCATCCTTGGGGCATTTAGATTCGCATTTGTTCAAATCAAACTCCAAAAGTCATATTTGGAGTCCCTGTGAAAGCCTGAATTTCAACTTGGTGCAAGATGAGGAATATTCTTTAAAAATCCTGTTCTTCAGATCCATCAGTCAGAATCTTTTGTTATTTAGTTTGCAGTATCCTTAGTGGGGTCGGATTCCAGTTTGTTCAAATCAAGTCCCTGGGTTCATATTTGGGCTGTCTGTGGCAACCTAAATTTTGACTTTGTGTAATATGGGGAAATTCCTTTCAAAATCTTCTTCTGACCCACCATTCAGAATCTTTTGATATTTGATATGCATCAACCTTAGGAAGTTCAGATTACAGTTTGTTCAAATGAAGTCCATTGGGTCATTATTTGGGCTCCCAGTGGGATCCCTTAAAAACTTCTTCACATCCATGAGTCAGATTCTCTTGTTACACAGTATTGACATCCTTCGTGTGTGGGAGATTCAAGTTTGTTTAAATCAAATCCCTGTCACATACTTGGGCGTCCTGTGGAAGCCCAAATTTTAACTTGCAGTATGAAGAATATTCTTCAAAGACCTTCTTTTTCAGACCCACCAGGCAGAATCTTTTGATCTTTGGTACCAGTATATAGCATTAATTACTATGACTTATAGATTAAAGACTGTTCAAAGTGTTATGCTTCACTGATTTTGGTGGTCATCAGAGGGTTTTGAAATTTAACACAGAACCCAATGGACAATTTACTATTTGTTTAGTATTTGTTTAGTGTGCCCACGTGTGACAGAGCTGATTGTGGTAAACTTGCCCAAGGACACAATGTGATTAAGGCCCCTCAGGGGCTCTTGTTTTTGTACTTAATGTTAACTTTTATTCACTTGCTAAGAACTTAACCTGCCACCCCAAATGTGTTAACATGTAATCAAAACCTTGATTAATGTTCCTTTCTCCTCGTCTCACGTAATAAATATCTTTAGCTCAACTTTGGCAAAGCCAAATTTGAGCTTATGCCATGGCCAGTCATCTGTCATCCGTCTGTCCGTCAACAATTCAATACGGCTCGGGCTAGAGGCCCTATTTATGGACCTATCTTTACGAAACTTCTTGAGTACCTTTGTTATGACCGTGGGACGAGAACGAGTGTTTTGGGGTCCGATCCGAAATTCAAGTTGGCCGCTGGCAGCCATTTTGTAAAAATTAGGTGCAATCAGATTTTTGAGCAGAACTTCCATATGAAAGCGTTGATTTGAATAATTTTTTTGTATGAATGTTTAGTACCATGGGATACATCACATATAATACAGGGTTTTTTCTCGTGCGCAAATTATGCAAATTAGACTAACTTTGATGTTTTTTGGTGTTACTTTCAGCACTGTAAGTGCAAATGCCAATACGGCTCGGGCTAGAGGCCGTATTTTTTAACCGATCTTTACGAAACTTCTTGGGTACCTTTGGCATCACTGTGGAACGAGAACTAGTGTTTTGGGGTCCGGTCCGAAATTCAAGATGGCCGATGGCAGCCATTTTGTACAAAATTAGGTGCAATCAGATTTTTGCACAGAACTTCCATATGAAAGCGCTGATTTGAATAATTTTTGTGTGATTGTTTAGTACCATGGGATACATCACATATAATACGGGTTTTTTTCTCGTGCAGAAATTATGCAAATTAGATGAACTTTGATTTTTTCAGTGCTACTTATACACAGTAAGTACACATGTCAATACGGTTCTGGCTAGAGTCTGTATTTATGAACCAATCTTCACGAAAAGTCTTGGGTACCTTTGTTATCACCTTGGGATGAGAACGAGTGTTTCTGTGTGCGGTCTAAAATTCAAGATGGCTGTCAGTGGCCATTTTGTACCGAAATTAATTCTAATCAGTTTTTTGTACACAACTTCTATACGGCTCAGGCTAGAGGCCGTATTTATGAACCGATCTTTATGAAACTTCGTGGGTACCTTTGTTATCACCGTGGGATGAGAACGAGTGTTTGTGAGTGTGGTCCAAAGTTCAAGATGGCCACCAGCAGCCATTTTGTACCAAAATTAGTGCAATCAGTCTTTTGTACAGAACTTCTGTTTGAAAGTTCTGATTTGAATAAATTTTTGTATGAATGTTTAGTAACATGGAATACATCACGTATAGTACAGGTTTTTTTCTCATGCAGAAATTATGCAAATTAGATGAACTTTGATTTATTCAGTGCTACTTATACACTGTAAGTGCACATGTCAATACGGCTCGGGCTAGAGGCTGTATTTATGAACCAATCTTCACAAAACTTCTTGGGTACCTTTGTTATCACCTTGGGATGAGAACGAGTGTTTCTGGGTGCTGTCCAAAATTCAAGATGGCTGCCAGTGGCCATTTTGTACCGAAATTAGGTCCAATCAGTTTTTTGTCACAACTTCTTTACAGCTTGTATTTATGAACTGATCTTCATGAAACTTCTTGGGTACGTTTGTTTTCACCTTGGGACAGGAACGAGTGTGTTTTGGGGTTCAGTCAGACCCACTCTGGGACTCAAAGATTTCTTTTCCAGTTTAGCATCTGACTGTCACCCACCTTTACAATACTTTACCTATACATTTGTTACAGGCTACGGTCAGTATTTATGTACAGACCATTACAATACTTTATATGTACCTTTGTTATCAGGTCATTATCTAGATGTTTGTCATTGCTGTGTCACATACTTTACATGTACATGTCTTAACAAGTTGAGCTACAGTGTCATTGACACTTTCATTGTGATATTGGAGTGCTGGCATGGTCACTGACAATATGGAAATCAAAATGTGCTATATGCATTTCAAACCAGTGACACTCTAATTGCAACAAATTTGAAAACATATTAATTTTATTCAACCTCACTTAAACAGCGTTGTTTAACTGGAATTTATGCAAATTTCTCTGAATCAAATGAAATAGACCATTTTCTGTGTAAACTAATCCATTCTGTTGTACATGTTCTGGAAAATCCCAAATATTTCTTATAGATAGTTGAAACTGCGCATCTGCATGCATGTGTACAGCATGAATTATCATTAGAGATATAATCTGTTGAATAAATTGATCAGGAATAACAGTCCAGCACACTAACCTAGAAATAGTAAGGTTGGCTGTGAGTGTCTGTTAACAATCATGACTCTGATGCAACTTTCATTTTAGTTTATTTAATGCTAATACTTGAACAAAACAAAGATTATTTTTTTTTATCAGTTAACATACGAAAATGTCCAAGAGCACACTGAAGGCTTTTTTTATTCAAATTAAAAAAAATGGTTTGTTTGTTTTTTTTACATGTGCTCCAGGAAAATTAGTTTTCTTGTACCGGTCATCAATCAGTTTCCAGGAGCACTATTACCTCTCTAGTTTGAAAGCAAGCAGTGTGTTTTTTCGTGCTTCTCTTTTTCATTCCCATAATGATCTGCAGTACAGTGGGCTATTACTCACAGATAGGAGTATATGTGAAACTCCATGAACAGAGTCTAAAATGTCTTACTACTGGCATTTATATTAAAAAAACCTTGAGTCTTGAGAGACCACTATCATGAGAGACCACTTATCTTGAGAGACCACTGTAGCCAGGTACCGATTTGTTTCACTCTGTAATGGGCCTATCATGAGAGACCACCTGTCTAGAGAGAATGCAAAACTGGCAAAAACTGAGTTTTTCACCTGTTTTGATAGACAGAAAATCATTTTTTTGGCAATTTCAGAGTATTAAAATCACCTATCACATATCCTAGGTGCCAATTCCATTGGAGTGCAGTTTTCCTAGCTGACATTTTGACTTGGGGCACATATCCTAGGTGATAATTTCACTGGGGGGCAGTTATCCAATTGGCTGTTATTGGACTGGGGGTGCTAATATCCTGGGTTGGGGGACTAGTCTGGAACTCAAAATAATAAACATGTATGACATATATCTTTCATTGTAGATTCTCTGAAAACTATATTAATTGACTTTCAATTATACATTGTTATTCAGTTCTATAACTCTTCAAGTCTGAGAATTTTTTTATCAAGATTCCTGTGAAAACAAAGATTATTGTTAAAAACAAACGTAGTTTATGTCCATTATTTGCTAAAGTGTGGCAAACTAAAACACCCATGTAAGCTTATTTTTACTCAAAGTGTGACTGAAATTATGTGCTATGAAAACAAAACCCGACAGACACAAAAACATAGACTTTTCAAGGTATTACTGTAAATTATTTTTGAAATAGCTCGTTTGAAAATATCGATAGAAACAGAACACTTTGTATAAACTAAGAAATTACTATTTGGGATGGATCAGTCCCTTCACATCATAATCTCAAAAAGTCTTTCAGTTTATGTACTTTTAACTGTAATTTATTAAACAATGCCTCTGTACTTGAAAAGTTTTAAAATTAATTCTTCTCCATTTCTGCAACAAATATTCTCTGGTTGGTCATTCACTGACTAGCAAAAACCTCAAACCTGTAATGAGAGACCACCTGTCTTGAGAGACCATTTTTGCTTGGTAAAAGGGATGGTCTGTTAAGACAGGTTCTACTGTAGAAATAAAATGTCTTCCAAGGTATACCTTAACCCTTTGCCTCACAAATTGGCCACACCTGCCTGTGTACTTTACAAATTAAGCAATTGAAAAAAAAAAAAAAATTCAAAAAATGTTCACAAAACCATATCATGTTCCAATGGGGGGTCACACGACATGGTTTTGTTGTGATGTTTTGAAAAATTGGAAAAAAAGAGAGAATCCAGATAATAAATTTTTACATTGTGTGCGTTGGGAAAAGGCTTAACAATATTTCATCTTATTTTCTGAAGAAACATTATTTTCACCAATTTTCAGGTTGAAAGATGAGAATTCCAAGTTGTTTCAGCTAATTTAGTTGCCTTCAGCTGTCTTCCTTAATATGCTTTCAGAATAATAGAGTGCAGACAATTCCCCTGTGGGTGGAGGGAACAAGAGTCACTGTTAGCTCATAGTCTATTATGCTCACTGGATTGGATTACTGATAATTGTTGGTCAGGGAAATCATGGGGTGCAATTCGGAATGTTAATGTCTATTTAACATTAGGAATTTTGCATAAATCTGTCCCTTCAGAAGGTTTGGATTAAACCCTGTTGGAGGGGAAATATTTATTTAGCATACTACAGGGAGGACCCAGGTCTTGTGTTGACATGATTTGTTATTTCTTTAGGAATCGATATACTTGTACTCGTTAAAAAGAAATTCTCTGTGGGTAAAGATTGAGGTAAAACTGCTAGACTCATATCACTTTGTACATGCAAATTATCTTTGTCAGGTCCAAGAAGACCAACAGTAGCAAGTTGTGAATTTCTGTCTTTTTTATTATATATGAACTGCATTCAGTTAATTTAGTTATGCACATTAAAATATTTTTACTCTGAGAAAAACTATTTTAATTTTTTAAGGATCTTGAGGATTTAAAAGATGTCATAATTGCAAAAGGTGGAAACTTACAAGATCTTCAAGAATCAAAAGGTGCTCATCGTCTTGCTAAAAAAGTTGATAGACTAATTAATCAGATGCATGGTGTCATTGATACTTTGCATAAAGAGAAAGCTGATATGCAGGAGGAGATAGAAATTGGAGAAGTCAAGATAAAGAGGAGCTCAGAACTCAAGGAAGATGAAATGAAGCGAGAAGATTTTTTGCAAAAGTTAAGTGAGAAAAAGTAAGACACTTTATTATATTCTCCTGTTTGTTTTAATAAAACAGAATTATGTCTTTGAAAGGGTAGGAGTTATGCCTTTGAAAGTCCTGATACAGTGTGGAAAGGTGGCATTTTGTTCTTGAAATTTGAGCTTCTCAGTGCTGTCTTTCACTGATTACATCCACATAATCCCATCTGCATTTATTTTTCGCTACATTAGATACACCATCCAAATATTTTGTTACATTAATAACTAGATACTGGAATTATCATGTGTTTTTAGTCACGTATATTACATAATGGTTTATAATGTGATCAGTATACTGATATTTCATCTGCTCAGTTCATATCTCTTCAGTTGTTATTATGCCCCCACCCCAAACTCCGAAGAGGTTTCAATGGGCATTACTCCATCCCTGTGCACGTCCATATGAATATTTTTTCCATCTTACGTACAAGCCAGAAAATAAGCAGACTGTCATCTACAAAATGAGGTCTGCAGAGGGTGAAATTAGTGATGCTACCCTGCACAGCAGGGTAGCATCACTAAATTTACCCCCTGTGAACCTTAATCTGAATCAGGGTCTCAAAACTAAACAGAAAAAGGTACCCATGGGATAAATTGGCCCACTGTATGGGATAGCATCATCAAATTCACCCTCTGGGGAACTCATTTTGCAAATGTCAGATTGCTTATTTTCAGGCCTGCTCACGTATCGGATGTCAGATCTTGATGTCCTTCTGAATGGTGATAGACCAGTTTGGGAGAATGCACATTCACATATTGCAGGTTTCGTCCATGCATACCTTCCAGAGTTATGGCCCTTGTTAGACTTATAAAATTATTTGTACGAATGCTTTGCATTATAATGCAAGCATCGGATATCTGATATTGCTGTCTTTTGGTATGGTGATAGATTTGATTGGGGGAAAGAATATGTATATATTGTGGCTTTTGTCTTTACCTACCAGAGTCGTGGCCTGTTAGACTTTGAAAACTGCCCCTATAAATTTTAACTCCAGCATCGAATTTTGATGCGCTTTTGTATGGTAATAGACCAATATTGGGGAAAGGCTATCCACATACTGTGGGTTTTGTCTATGCATACTTGTCTGAGTTATGGCCCTTGTTATCCCCACAAACAGAGGATAACAGGTGATATGGAAATGAGTCCCGTCCATCTGTCTGTGCATCCTTCCAAACCTCTGTATGTCACATTTTGTGAATGCTATAATGTGAACTAATGTAATTGGATTTTCATAAAACTTACTATACAAATACAATATGAGAAGATCTCGGTTAAATTTAATATTCACCAAATTTTCTCGGCATTAGTAGGAAATTTAATATTCACCAAATTTTCTCTGCATTTTGTTGGAAATTCAGTGTTTGTGTGATAATGACTTTGTGAAGGTGATAACTTGAAGAACTGTAATCAGATTTTCATGAAACTTGCTATATGCATACACTGTGAGATGACCTTGGTCAAGAACTCTTTTCTTCAAATTCCTTCGATTGTGGTAGGAGTTATGACCATTTTTGTTGGAAATTTGGTGTTTGTCAGATAATGATGTGAATGCAATAAGTTGAACAAATGTATTTGGGTTTACACAAGACTTTCTATAGGCATAATGAGAAGATTCTGGTCAAGTTTGATACTCACCAAATTTTGTTGGCTTTTGTGATAGTTATGCCCCTTTTTTAGCTCACCCGACTTTCAGTCAGGAGAGCTATAGTGATCACTCACCGTCCATCGTCCGGCGTCCGTCGTCCGTCGTCGTCCGTGAACATGGTGTTTGCGTCTTCTCCTCCCAAACCGCTCAACCAATTTAATTGATATTTGAGATAATAGTTTGTTATGACATCGCAATTTGATTTTGTTCAAATCAAGTTGCCTCGCCCGTGGGTAGGGCCACACCCAAAAAGTGTGCTGAAATCTTAAAAAATCTTCTTCTCATGAACCAGCAGTAGCAGAGACTTGATATTTGGTGTGCAGCTTTCTTTTGAGGTGTAGACTCAGATTTGTTCAAGAGAAGTTTGTGGGGCTATACTTGGCGTCGTTATGGGAGGGGCAAAATTTTTGGCCCCGCCCAAAATTGCTATTTTCCAAACCGAGAGGCTGATTTGAACCAAATTTTATGTGAGGGCTTATTGGGTCATAAGTACCTAATTTATGCTGATTTTTTTTTTTCCTGTCGCCCCATGGGAACCGCAGGAGCTAAAAATAGGAAAAAATTAAAACGCCCATATCTCCAAAACTGCACGGCACCGAGAATTTTTATTTGGTGTGAAGCTTCCTTAGGACCAACAGAAAGAATTGGTAAAAAGAAATTGCCATCGGTTTTATCATAGGGTACAATTTCGGGACTTTGAAAAAACATGAAAAAATCTTCTTCTCCAGATTCAGCAGGCAGAATCTTTTGATATTTGGTATGCAACATTGTAGGGTGGATCTGATTCAAGTTTGTTCAAATCGGCCCCCTGGGTTCATATTTGGGCTCAGTATAGGAGCCTGATTTCGAACTTAGTGCATTTCAGGCAAATTTCTTAAAAAATCTTCTTCTCCAGATCCAGCAGGCAGAATCTTTTGATATTTGGTATGCAACATTGTGGGGTGGATCTGATTCAAGTTTGTTCAAATCGGACCCCTGGGTTTATATTTGGGCTCAGTATAGGAGCCCGAATTTGAACTTAATGCATTTCAGGCAAATTTCTTTGAAAATCTTCTTCTCCAGATCCAGCAGGCAGAATCTTTTGATATTTGGTATGCAACATTGTGGGGTGGATCTGATTCAAGTTTGTTCAAATTGGCCCCTTGGGT
This sequence comes from Pictodentalium vernedei, assembly GCA_031216915.1. Classification (NCBI taxonomy): domain Eukaryota; kingdom Metazoa; phylum Mollusca; class Scaphopoda; order Dentaliida; family Dentaliidae; genus Pictodentalium; species Pictodentalium vernedei. Next base: position 308,191,183 of record CM062295.1, on the reverse strand, counting down.
TTATATTTGGGCTCAGTATAGGAGCCCAAATTTGAACTTAGTGCATTTCAGGCAAATTTCTTTGAAAATCTTCTTCTCAAGATCCAGCAGGCAGAATCTTTTGATATTGGGTATGCAACATTGTGGGGTGGATCTGATTCAAGTTTGATCAAATCGGCTCCCTGGGTTTATATTTGGGCTCAGTATAGGAGCCCAAATTTGAACTTAGTTCTTTTCAGGCAAATTTCTTAAAAAATCTTCTTCTCCAGATCCAGCAGGCAGAATCTTTTGATATTTGGTATGCAACATTGTGGGGTGGATCTGATTCTATTTTGTTCAAATCGGCTCCCTAGATTCATATTTGGGCTCATTATAGAAGCTTGAATTCGAATTTAGTGCATTTCAGTTAAATTTCTTAAAAAATCTTCTTCAGATCCTGCAGGCAGAATCTTATGATATTTGGTATGCAACATTGTGGGGTGGATCTGATTCCAGTTTGTTCAAATCGGCCACCTGGATTCATATTTGGGCTCACTATAGAAGCCCAAATTCGAACTTAGTGCATTTCAGGCAAATTTCTTCAAAAATCTTCTCCAGATTCAGCAGGCAGAATCTTGTGATATTTGGTATGCAACATTGTGGGGTGGATCTGATTCAAGTTTGTTCAAATCGGCCCCTTGGGTTTATATTTGGGCTCAGTATAGGAGCCCAAATTTGAACTTAGTGCATTTCAGGCAAATTTCTTTGAAAATCTTCTTCTCAAGATCCAGCAGGCAGAATCTTTTGATATTGGGTATGCAACATTGTGGGGTGGATCTGATTCAAGTTTGATCAAATCGGCTCCCTGGGTTTATATTTGGGCTCAGTATAGAAGCCCAAATTTGAACTTAGTGCTTTTCAGGCAAATTTCTTAAAAAATCTTCTTCTCCAGATCCAGCAGGCAGAATCTTTTGATATTTGGTATGCAACATTGTGGGGTGGATCTGATTCTATTTTGTTCAAATCGGCTCCCTAGATTCATATTTGGGCTCATTATAGAAGCTTCAAGTGTGTTAAAGCCAAGTCCATGGGTCCATATTTGGGCTCCCTGTGTGAGCCCAAATTATAACGTAGTCAATATGAGGAATTTTTCTTTAAAAATCTTCTTCTTCAGATTCAGCAGTTGAATGTTTTGATATTTGGCATGGAGCAACCTTAGGGGGCTGAGATTCAAGTTTGTTCAAGCCAAGTCCCTTGGTTCATATTTGGGCTCACTATGGGAGCCTGAATGACAACTTAGTTCAAAATGATGAATTTTCTTTAAAAATCTTCAGATCCAGCAGATGAATGCTTTTGATATTTTTTATGCAGCATCCTTAGGGGGGTAAGATTCAAGTTTGTTCAAGCCATGTCCCTAGGTCCATATTTGGGCTGATTGTGGGAGCTCAAATTGTAACTTGGTTCAAAATGAGGAATTTTCTTTAAAAATCTTCTTCAGATCCAGCAGTCGGAATGTTTTGATATTTGGTGTGCAGAATCCTTAGGGATGTGAGATTCAGGTTTGTTAAAGCCAAGTCCTAGGGTTCATATATGGGCTCCCTGTGGGAGCCCAAATTATGACTTAGTTCAATATGAGGAATATTTTTTAAAAATCTTTTTTTAGATCCACTGGTCAGAAATATTTGGATATTTGGTTTCAGCTTTTCTTAGGAGGAGCAGATGCAACTTGTGGAAATCAATTCTCTGGGTTGATATTTAGGCTACCATGTCAGGTGAGCGCCCTCAGGCCCCCTGGGGCCTCTTGTTAAAATTTTGAGTTTTTGTGATAATGACTTTGTGAATGCAATAATTTCAACAAATGTAATCAAGTTTTCCAGAAACTTGCTATAGGCATACATTTGGAGAAGATCTTGGTTTGAGTTGGTAGGTTTTAATTTTTCAGATTCGGTTTGGGTTCTGTTTTGGTTTCAGTTCAGTTTTTTCTATGTGTCAAAATAACAGATTGTAAATAACACTTCACGTTTCTTAACTTCGAAGAAATCTGCAATAGTTTGTACAAGACCACTTACCACAAAAGCCTTGCTTGTAAGAATTTCCATTGAGTTCTGCCTAACTTCCTTTTGATCATTCTTAGGGGTTCTATGGGATTAGTTGCTAAGCCTATTCAGTCAGAAAAAACATAAATCAGGGTAACACATGAATAAAATTCATCTAATCTTTATTGTGTTCTGATTGTCACATTTTCGCCTTTATTGACTTGCCTGGAGGACAAGTCAATAAGGATGAAAATGTGACAATCAGAACACGTCGTATTCGACCCTTTGCCAGATAGACTAAGTGACGAGAGTCCACAGTGGTCACCAGTCCAGTTCTCTCCCAGTAAGATACTTTCATCAGTTTATGAACAAACACAGTAAAACCGTTCAGCTGTTTTTTGCTGGATCTTATGATTCAGTTTTCTGGTTTGTCACAGAAACCAGAACTGAACTGAAAGACCGAAAAAAACAACCAGCCCTAATCTCAGTCAAGTTCCTTATTCTCTGATTCCTGTTGACTTCTGTTGGAGTTATATGTCCCTTTTTTATTGAAAACTTGTGTGTTTGTTTGATAATGACTTTGTGGCATGCATCAACTTGAAAAAATACAATCAGATTGTCATGAAACTTGCTATACACATACATTGTGAGATGATCTTCCTTTTTAGCTTAACTTGACATAGTCAAGATAAGCTATTGCCATCACGCGTGCGGAAGTCTGTTAGTCTGTGAGTCTGTGACGTCTGTTCACATTTTCCTTTAGCACGGGCTACACCCCGCAGTTCTTGAATGATCATCATGAAATTTCATATGCAGGTTTGGGGGTCATGTCTAGATGAGAACGTCCCCTTTTGGTCGCGATTGGGCAACCGGTATGGCTGCCCGAGCCCAAAACTCGAAAACCATTAGCACAGTCTACAGGTCGTATTTATGAAGGGCTTTCATTGTAACTTGATAGGATGCCTCTGTATAATGCCTAGATGAGAACGTCCCCTTTTGGGCATGATCTATCAACCATGATGGCTGCCCAAGCCCGAAACCCAAAAACTTTTAGCACAGTCTGCAGGTCATGTTTAATGTGGAGGGATTTCATTGTAACTTGGTAGGATGACTCCTTATGATGTCTAGATGAGAATTTCCCCATTTGGGCATGATCTGCCAACAGTGACGACTGCCCGAGCCCAAAACCCGAAAACCTTTACCACAGTCTACAGGTCATATTTATTGAGGAATGTCATTGTAACTTGGTGGGTTAACTTCATACAATGTCTAGATGAGAAAATCACCTTTTGGGCATGATTGGGCAACTGTGACGGCTACAGGGGCCCAAAGCCCGAAAACCTTTAGCACAGTCTAGAGGTCATATTTATAAAGGGATTTCATTGTAACTTGGTAGGATGACTCCAAATAATGTCTAGATGAGAACGTCCCATTTTGATTGCGATCATGCAGCCTTGATGGGTGCCCGAGCCCAAAAGCCTGTAGCATAGGCAAAAGGTCATATTTATGGAAGGATTTCAATGTAACCTGTTAGGTTGGCTCCATGTAATGCCTAGATGATGACATTCCCTTTTGGTTGTGATTGGTCAGTTGTGATGGCTACTAGTGCCCGAAGCCCGAAAATCTTGAGCACAGTCTACAGGTCATATTTATTAAGGGATTTCATTGTAGCTTCTTAGGATCACTCCAGATGATGCCCAGATGAGATTGTCCCCTATGGTTGCGATCATTCAGCCATGATGGCTGCCCGATCCCGAAGCCCGAAAACCTTTAGCACGGTCTACAGGTCATATTTATGAAGGGATTTCATTGTAACTTGGTAGGTTAACTTCATATAATGTCTAGATGAGAACGTCCCCTTTTGGACATGATTGGGCTACTGTGACGGCTAAAGGTGCCCGAAGCCCGAAAACCTTTAGCACAGTCTACAGGTCATATTTATGAGGGGATTTCATTGTAACTTGGTAGGATGACTCCAAATAATGTCTAGATGAGAACGTCCCATTTTGGCCATGATCATTCAGCCTTGATGGGTGCCCGAGCCCAGAAACCTTTAGCATAGGCAAAAGGTTATATTTATAGAAGGATTTCATTGTAACCTGTAAGGTTGACTCCATATAATGCCTAGATGATGACATCCCCTTTTGGTCGTGATTGGTCAACTGTGATGGCTACAGGTGCCCGAAGCCCTAAAACCTTGAGCACAGTCTACAGGTCATATTTATGAAGGGATTTCATTGTAACTTCGCAGGATCACTCCAGATGATGCCCAGATGAGATTGTCCCCTTTGGTTGCGATCATTCAACCATGATGGCTGCCCAAGCCCGAAGCCCAAAAACCTTAAGCACAGTCTACAGGTCATATTTATGAAGGGATTTCATTGTAACTTGGTAGGTTGACTTCATATAATGTCTAGATGAGAACGTCCCCTTTTGGACATGATTGGGCAACTTTGACGGCTAAAGGTGCCCAAAGCCCGAAGCCCGAAAACCTTTTGCACTGTCTACAGGTCATATTTATGAAGGGATTTCATTGTAACTTGGTAGGATGACTCCAAATAATGTCTAGATGAGAACGACTCATTTTGGCCGTGATCATTCAGCCTTGATGGGTGCCCGAGCCCAAAAACGTTTAGCATAGGCAAAAGGTTATATTTATAGAAGGATTTCATTGTAACCTGTTAGGTTGATTCCATATAATGCCTAGATGATGACATCCCCTTTTGATCGTGATTGGTCAACTGTGATGGCTACAGGTTCCCGAAGCCCGAAAACCTTGAGCACAGTCTACAGGTCATATTTATGAAGGGATTTCATTGTAACTTCGCAGGATCACTCCAGATGATGCCCAGATGAGATTGTCCCCTTTGGTTGTGATCATTCAACCATGATGGCTGCCCGAGCCCGAAGCCCGAAAACCTTTAGCACAGTCTACAGGTCATATTTATGAAGGGATTTCATTGTAACTTGGTAGGTTAACTTCATATAATGTCTAGATGAGAACATCCCCTTTTGGACATGTTTGGGCTACTGTGATGGGTAAAGGTGCCCGAAGCCCAAAAACCGTTAGCACAGTCTACAGGTCATATTTATGAGGGGATTTCATTGTAACTTGGTAGGATGACTCCAAATAATGTCTAGATGAGAACATCCCATTTCGATCGCGATCATTCAGCCTTGATGGGTGCCCGAGCCCAAAAACCTTTAGTATAGGTAAAAGGTCATATTTATGGAAGGATTTCATTGTAACCTATTAGGTTGACTCCATATAATGTCTAGATGATGACATCCCCTTTTGGTCGTGATTGGTCAGCTGTGATGACTACAAGTGCCCGAAGCCCAAAAACCTTGAGCACAGTCTACAGGTCATATTTATGAAGGGATTTTATTGTAACTTCGCAGGATCACTCCAGATGATGCCCAGATGAGATTGTCCCCTTTGGTTGCGATCATTCAGCCATGATGGCTGCCCGAGCCCGAAAACCTTAAGCACAGTCTACAGGTCATATTTATGAAGGGATTTCATTGTAACTTGGTAGGTTGACTTCATATAATGTCTAGATGAGAACGTCCCCTTTTGGACATGATTGGGCAACTTTGATGGCTAAAGGTGCCCGAAGCCCGAAAACCTTTTGCATTCTCTACAGGTCATATTTATGAAGGGATTTCATTGTAACTTGATAGGATGACTCCAAATAATGTCTAGATGAGAACGTCCCATTTTGGCCATGATCATTCAGCCTTGATGGGTGCCCGAGCCCAAAAAACTTTAGCATAGGCAAAAGGTTATATTTATAGAAGGATTTCATTGTAACCTGTTAGGTTGACTCCATATAATGCCTAGATGATGACATCCCCTTTTGGTCGTGATTGGTCAACTGTGATGGCTACAGGTGCCCGAAGCCCGAAAACCTTGAGTACAGTCTACAGGTCATATTATGAAAGGATTTCATTGTAACTTCGCAGGATCACTCCAGATGATGCCCAGATGAGATAGTCCTCTTCGGTTGCGATCATTCGACCATGATGGCTGCCCGAGCCCAAAGCCCGAAAACCTTTAGCACAGGCTACAGGTCATATTTATGAAGGGATTTCATTGTAACTTGGTAGGTTGACTTCATATAATGTCTAGATGAGAACGTCCGCTTTTGGACATGATTGGGCAACTTTGATGGCTAAAGGTGCCCGAAGCCCGAAAACCTTTTGCACTGTCTACAGGTCATATTTATGAAGGGATTTCATTGTAACTTGGTAGGATGACTCCAAATAATGTCTAGATGAGAATGTCCCATTTTGGCCATGATCATTCAGCCTTGATGGGTGCCCGAGCCCAAAAACCTTTAGCATAGGCAAAAGGTTATATTTATAGAAGGATTTCATTGTAACCTGTTAGGTTGACTCCATATAATGCCTAGATGATGACATCCCCTTTTGGTCGTGATTGGTCAACTGTGATGGCTACAGGTGCCCGAAGCCCGAAAACCTTGAGTACAGTCTACAGGTCATATTATGAAGGGATTTCATTGTAACTTCGCAGGATCACCCAGATGATGCCCAGATGAGATTGTCCCCTTTGGTTGCGATCATTCAACCATGATGGCTGCCCGAGCCCGAAGCTCGAAAACCTTTAGCACAGTCTACAGGTCATATTTATGAAGGGATTTCATTGTAACTTGGTAGGTTGACTTCATATAATGTCTAGATGAGAACGTCCCCTTTTGGACATGATTGGGCAACTTTGACGGCTAAAGGTGCCCGAAGCCCGAAAACCTTTTGCACTGTCTGCAGGTCATATTTATGAAGGGATTTCATTGTAACTTGGTAGGATGACTCCAAATAATGTCTAGATGAGAACGTCCCATTTTGGCCATGATCATTCAGCCTTGATGGGTGCCCGAGCCCAAAAACCTTTAGCATAGGCAAAAGGTTATATTTATAGAAGGATTTCATTGTAACCTGTTAGGTTGACTCCATATAATGCCTAGATGATGACATCCCCTTTTGGTCGTGATTGGTCAACTGTGATGGCTACAGGTGTCCGAAGCCCGAAAACCTTGAGTACAGTCTACAGGTCATATTATGAAGGGATTTCATTGTAACTTCGCAGGATCACTCCAGATGATGCCCAGATGAGATTGTCCCCTTTGGTTGCGATCATTCAACCATGATGGCTGCCCGAGCCCGAAGCTCGAAAACCTTTAGCACAGTCTACAGGTCATATTTATGAAGGGATTTCATTGTAACTTGGTAGGTTGACTTCATATAATGTCTAGATGAGAACGTCCCCTTTTGGACACGATTGGGCAACTGTGACGGCTTCAGGGGCCCAAAGCCCAAAAACCTTTAGAACAGTCTACAGGTCATAATTATGAAGGAATTTCATTGTAGCTTGGTAGGATGACTCCAAATAGTGTCCAGATGAGAATGTCCCCTTTTGGTTGCAATCATTCAACCATGATGGCTGCCAGAGCCCAAAGCCCAAAAACCTTTAGCACAGTCTACAGGTCATATTTATTAAGGGATTTCATTGTAACTTGGTAGATTGACTTCATATAATGTCTAGATGAGAACGTCCCCTTTGGGTGCAATTGGGAAACTGAAGGCTACAGGGGCCCAAAAACCTTTAGCACAGTCTACAGGCCATATTTATGAGGGGATTTTAATGTAACTTGATAGGATGACTCGTTTTGGAATAATTTCACTGTAACTTGGTAACTTTTGTTGATATACATTAACTGTGAGGGCCACATACATTAACTGTGAGGTCATATTAACCCACCGCTCAGCTCTTTAGTACAGTGTACACCTCATATTATTTTTATCATAAACATAGCACACAGCGAACAGAAATGAACATATTCCCAATTATCTCAATTCTTGTCTTATTTCATAATCCTTTCATAAACATTGAACATTATCCTTTTCATCAAACACAACACACAAGTTAAGCTACAGTGTCATTGACACTTTCATTTTTATAAAAATTTTGAGGCCCTTCTCTCTCTGCGGACAGTGGGTTTTTCCAACTTGTGGCATATGCTTGTTAAAAATGTGTCCACCCAACGTGTTTTGTTCTCTGGCAGTGTCACTATTTTTAGCTCAACTTGACAACGTCAGTATGAGCTATTGGGATGGGTTTCGATCTGTCATCTGTCTGTCCATACATCCGTCAGTATGTCTGTACATTCCTCTGTCATCCACAATTCCTTTAGCACACCCTACAGACTGCAGATATCACCCGATCAGTTCCAAATTTCATACGTGGCTTTGGGGCAATGTCTAGATGGGAGCTATCCAATTTTTCTGAATTTTGATGAAAAACATGACTGCCAGCAGCCATCTTAGATTTGCATATAAATTGTCAATAATTCCATTAGCACACCCTATAGGCCGCATCGCTCACCCAATCTTTTTCAAATTTCATATGTAGCTTTAGTGTGATGTCTAGAAGTGAGCAATCAAATTTTTCTGAATTATGTTGAAAAACACGGCCACCAGCAGCCATCTTGGATTTGGATATAAATTGTCAACAATTCCATTAGCACACCCTACAGGCCACATCTCTCACCCGATCTTTTTCAAATTTCATGTATAGCTTTGGTATGATGTCTAGGTGGGAGCTATCAAGTTTTTCTGAATTTCATATAAAAACATGGCCAACAGTGGCCATCTTGGATTTGGCACATAAATTGTCAACAATTCCATTAGCACACCATACAGGCTGCATCTCTCACCCGATCTTTTTCAAATTTCGTATGTAGCTTTGGTGTGATGTCCAGATAGAAGCTTTTGAATTTTTCGAATTCCGTTGAAAAACATGAGCACCAGTGGCCATCTTGGATTTGGCATATAAATTGTCAACAATTCCATTAGCACACCCAACAGGGTGCAACTCTCACTCGATATTTTTTGAATTTCATATCTAGCTTTGATCTTATGTCTAGACGGGAGCTATCAGATTTTTCTGAATTTTATTTGAGTGGCCATCTTGCATTTGGCATATAAATTGTCAGCAATTCCATTAGTACCCTGAACAGGTCGCATCCCTCACCCGATCTTCAGATTTCATATGTAGTTTTGGTGTGATGTCTTTTCAGTAGAAACTTGAGTGAATGACTTGGCATAACTGGATCTTTCTATTTTGTTGAGACTTTTATTTGGATTGAAATGAATTTTCACTCCATTCTACCATAGCATGAGGAAAGATATTTTATAATGGCAAGACGGATGCTGTAGCATGTTTGGTTTCAGAGTCACTTATTTCTTTATCTGGGCGTCCATAAAAAGCAATTTATTGTTTCATGTTTTGGCCTAAAAAAGTTGAAAATCTGTTTCTCGGGCCCTCCTGCATGGTCCTTTTGCCTGCCGCATGCTCTCTTTTTATAACCAATGCTATTCTGTAGATTATGAGGCCTAAGACATCAAACAAACCAAGAACATGAACTTTTGATGGAAAAGAAATAATTACAAAAATAAAAAATAAAATAAAAAACCAACTGCCCACATATGCAATTTTACAAAAAATGGTCTGAGAAACAGAAGATCTACTTTGTGGTGCCTTATTGTTTTTTGTCTCTGGTAATGATGGAAGTCTGATGCATGTTATATTTTGTGCACCTACTTCTCTCACAGTTTTAATCCCTTGTAATCATTTTTTCACGTGCATAGAAAACAAACCCTATCTAAGCATGCATGTAGCCGTTTCAACGGATGGTCGGGTTTGAGACAGAAAATATGATTGCCGTCTTTTGTCATGAAAATAAGGAGTCTCCCAATGAAATAATGAGACTTAATATGTCTGTTTTGTTTGCTCATCTGACTGAAAATCAGGGTAAGCTATAGTGATCACTGTCCGTCCATTGTCTGTGAACATGGTGTTTGTGATTTCTCCTCCCAAACTGCTGAACCCATTTTAATTGCAATTTGAGGTGATTGTTTGTTCTGACATCACATTTTGGTGTAGAATAAACTTTGTTCCAGCCTGAAAGGCAGTTTGTTCAAATTAAGTATCTCAGTTCATATTTAGGCTCCATACAGCCCAAGTTTTCACTTGATGCAATATGAAAAATATTATTTAAGAATCACCAGTCAGAATCTTCTGATATTTGATATACAACATCATCAGAGTCAAATTTGTTCAAATTGCATTAATCAGTAATATTTCACGAATCTCTGGATCTGACAGCCCCCCCCCCCCCCCCCCCACCCAAAAAGAAAAAATAATATATGCTACCCAAAGTTTGCTAAGCACCAAGTATATCCAACTACCTATTTTACGTTTTAGTTGAAATATTGTTATGAAAAGTCTATATATTTTTTATTTAATTATATCTTTAATGATTTAAGTACAGAAATTAAGATTTTGTTTGTGTTTGACATTATTTTTTAGCTTTTGAATATGATATCCATGGAAAATAGATATTGTTGTTAAAAGAGGAATGGGTTCAATATCGAGTATGAGACCCATTACTGTTAATTACTGTTTGACAATGCCTTCTCATGCTTCCAATCAGGTTCCTGATGGTCCTTTGTGGGATGTTGTTCCATTCTTGGACCATCATGGCACCAAGCTCCTGGACACTTCTTGGATTGACTGGACGGGCTGAAATTGCAAGCTGCAACTCATTCCAGACATGTATGTTCAATTGGATTGAGGTCACGGGATCTTACTGGCCAGTCCATATGCTCAATCCCCTCCCCCTGTGGGTACACCCAGACAGCATAGGCAACATGAGGACGGGCATTATCGTCCATCAGAGTGAATCTATCCCCCACTGCACCTGCATACAATCTGACATGGACATCCAGGATCTCATCAATATACCGCTGTGCAGTCAATGTACCATGGTCAAGGACACAGGCTCTGGTTTGCTGTTTCAAAGCAGTTCCTACGGCCTGAATGATCAAAAAACAGTCTTCAGCTGCAGATGCTGCCCTGTCTCTGCCACCACCATGCAATCTAACTGGTGTGCCATACTGCTGAAATCTTGCTCAGGCTCTGGTGATCAGCGTATGGTGCACACCAAGGGCTTCACCAACCTGATGATGGGTAGCCCCTTGCTCCACCATCCCAACAGCCCGCCACATTTCTGCTTCAGACAAATGTCTTCTTACATTTGCATTCGCTATATTCAATCATTAAATCACAAGGGTTTGTGTTAAAATGAAGATTGAATACCCTACACATGTCATGTACATGTAGACAGTACACGAAAACATCATGAAAATCAAGGGGTACATGCTTTCCATGACTGTCATGAAAAGTCTGCCTGTCAAGAGAGCTAATGTAAACACTGGGGACTTTCTCAATACATTCCTCAATCATGAAAATGATAATGTTCAATGTTTATGAAAGGATTATGAAATACACCAAGAATTGTGATTATTGAGAATATGTTAATTTCTGTTCCCTGTATGCTATGTTTTCAATAAAAATAATTTGATGTGTAGACTGTACTAAAGAATTGAGGGGTGTATTAATGTGGCAGTTAATGTATATCAACCAAAGTTACCAAGTTACAGTGAAATCATTCCAAAACAAGTCATCCTATCCAGTTACAATGAAATCCCTTCATAAATATAACTCGTAGACTTTGCTAAAGGAATCTTGGTCACATGACGACTCTGCAGTCACAGTTGACCGATAATGTCCAAAATAGTACAGTCTCATCTAGATATCATACCAAGTTATCCTACCAAGTTACAATTAAATCTCTTTATAAAAAGAACCTTTTAGACAGTACTAAATGAAACCAGGTGGTGGTAACAGCTGACTGATCATGTCCAAAATTGGAAAGTCTCCTCTAGACATCTTAATGAGTTATCCTTCCAAGTTACAATGGAATCACTTCATAAATATGAACTGTAGACTGTACTAACAAATCTAGGTCACTGGCCTGTGCGGCCATCACAGTTAACCGATCACAGCCAAAATACTACAAGCTCATCTAGACATTATACTGAGTTATTCTATCAAGTCACAATGAAATACCTTTATAAATACCACCTGTAGGCTGTGCTAAAGGTTTTTAGCTCACCGAAGGGAGCTTAACTTATCACCGGCCGGCCGTTGTCGTCCGTCGTCGTGAACATTTTTCAAACGACTTCTCCTCTGAAACCACTGGTCCAATTTTCATGAAACTTCATGTGGATGTTCATTACTATATGGCAATTCAAGTTTGTTCAAATGAAATGGTCACGTCCCATGGGGGCTCTGTATGGGGCATAACTCTGAATAGCACCGTATGAATTATAGAAAAATTGTTAAAAAATCTTCTCCAGAACCAGTGGGCAGAATCTTTTGATACTTGGTATGCAGCATCTTGGTATGGGTCTGATTCAAGTTTGTTCAAATCGGCCCCCTGAATTCATATTTGGGCTCACTATAGAAGCCCAAATTCGAACTTAGTGCATTTCAGGCAAATTTCTTTAAAAATCTTCTTCTCCAGATCCAGCAGGCAGAATCTTTTGATATTTGGTATGCAACATTGTGGGGGTGGATCTGATTCAAGTTTGTTCAAATTGGCCCCCTGGATTCATATTTGGGCTCAGTATAGAAGCCCAAATTCGAACTTAGTGCATTTCAGCCAAATTTCTTAAAAAATCTTCTTCTCAAGATCCAGCAGGCAGAATCTTTTGATATTTGGATTCAAGTTTGTTAAAGCCAAGTCCCTGGGTTCATATTTGGGCTCACTTTGGGAGCCCGAATGATAATTTAGTTCATAATGAGGTATTTTCTTTAAAAATCTTCTTCTTCAGATCCAGCAATGCTTTTAATATTTGGTATGCAGCATCCTTAGGGGGGTAAGATTCAAGTTCAAGCCATGTCCCTAGTTCCATAAAATTTGTCTCTCATGACTTCATTCCTTTGTAGTGTTGATGAACCATGTCTAACTGAATGTGACCCCAAATACTTCTTTGAACCACTTTGTTTGAATCACTTTGCCCGGTGAGCGATTAAGGCCCCTTGGGGCCACTTATTGGATTTTGGGCTCGTGCTGCCATCATGGGTGACAGATTGAGACCAAAAGGGGAAGTTCTCATCTAGACATTATATGGAGTCACCATACCAAGTTACAATAAAATCCCTTCATAAATATGACCTGTAGACTGTGCGAAAGGCTTTTGGGCCCCTGTCGCTGTCATGGCCGACTGCGCATGACTGAAAGGGGACATTCTCATCTAGACATATATCAAGTCATCTTACCAAGTTACAATGAAATCCCTTCAAAAATATGGCCTGTAGATTGTGCGAAAGGTTTTTGGACTTAGGGCATGTGTAGCCATCATGGCTGACCGATTGCAACCAAAAGAGGATGTCATCATCTAGATATTATACTGAGTCATCCTGCCAAGTTACAGAGAAATCCGTTCATAAATACGACCTGTAGTCAGTGCTAAAGGTTTTCGGGTTTTGGGCTCAGGCAGCAATCACTGTTGAACGATCGCAACCAAAACAGGGCGTTCTCATCTAGACATTATCTGATGGCATCCTTCCCAATTACAATGAAGTCTCTTCATAAATATGACCTGTAGAGTTTGCTAAAATTATTCGGGCTTCGGGCACCTGTAACCATTGCAGTTGACCGATTGTGACCAAAAGGGGATGCTCTCATCTAGACATTATACTGAGTCATCCTACCAAGTTACAATGAAATCCCTCCACAAATATGACCAGTAGACTGTGGTAAAGGTTTTCGGATTTTGGGCTTGGGCAGCCGTCAGGATTGACAGATCATGACCAAATGGGGAAGTTCTCATCTAGACATCATACAGAGTCATCATACCAAGTTGCAATGAAATCCCTTCATAAATACGACCTGTATACAGTGCTAAAGGTTTTCAGGCTTTGGGATCCTGTCGCTGTCACGGTCGACCACTTGCGACTGAAAGGGGGCATTCTCATCTAGATATGATACTGAGTCATAGTACCAAGTTACAATGGAATCCCTTCATAAATATGGCCTGTAGCCTGTGCTAAAGGTTTTTGGGTTTTTGGCATGGGCAGCTGTCACGGTTGAACGATCGCGACCAAAAGATGACGTTCTCATCTAGACATTACCTAGAGTCATCCTACCAAGTTATATTGAAATTCCTTCATAAATAAGACCTGTAGACTGTGCTAAAAGTTTTTGGGCTTCAGGCCCTAGTAGCCATCACAGTTGACCGATCGTGGCCAAAAGGGGATGCTCTCATCTAGACATTATACAGAGTCATCCTACCAAGTTACATGTACAATGAAATCCCTCCGTAAATACGTCCTGTAGATGGTGCTAAAGGTTTTCATATTTTAGGCTTGGGCAGCCATCACAGTTACAGATCGTGACCTAATGTGGAAGTTCTCATCTAGACATCATACAGAGTCATCCTACCAAGTTACAGTGAAATCCAGCCATATTAAATACAACCTGTAGACTGTGCTAAAAGTTTTTGGGTTTCGGGCTTGGGCAACCTTCACAGCTGACAGATCATGACCAAAACGGGACGTTCTCTTCTTGACATTATACAGAGTCATTCTACCAAGTTACAATGAAGTCCCTTCATAAATACAACCTGTAGATTGTGCTAAATGTTTTTTGGTTTGGGGCTTGGGCAACCATCATGTTTGACCAATCGTGATCAAAAGGGGACGTTCTCATCTGGACATGACCTCAAATCCGCATATTAAATTTCGTGTCGATCGCACAAGAACTATGGGGTGTAACTTTGTCAAGTTAAGCTAAAAATGAAGAGAGAGGTAGGAGATAACAGTGAAATATACAGACAAAAAGACACTTGTGATGATTCTTGATTTAGAGGGTCTTTTATATGGGCCATGTTTTGAGAAACGGGACCTTAGAGGATATCCAGTGAAATCGAAGAAAAACGTCAAAAAAGAACGATGTGTAAATTATGGGCATGATGAAATAAATTTTAGATTACAAGCACTCGTGGTTTTTTTGTTTGTTTTATTTTCACTGTTACTTGATATTTTATGTTAAAGAAAGAATCACACGTCTCAAAAATCAAACATTCTCATGAATTGGGCTATTGTTTGGAAGTGAAATCGTCGAAGCGGGCGAACACAGATTTGTTCTTAACATTCAGTAACTGGTGTTTACTGTGTAGCAAACATCTCTAGGCTTTTCAAATTTTTTGGTTGTTTGCTTTGGCTTTATCTGCTCCCGCATTAAACTGTGAAATTAAAGTAATAAACTGCGTTGTGCGCAACATTTTGGGGTGAAATGAAGATACTATAAAAATACACTGATGCGAATAATGTAATTTTATGACTTCACAACCGGTTTTTCGAAGCTCTGCCAGTAGACGAAAAACGAATGGTTTTTATTCCACGCTGCTGCCTTGCCCTTGTTTATGACGTTTCACATACTGAATTGTTTACATGAACGAGTATGTGTTTCTATTTATAAGTCGTTGCATGACATCAAAATGAAAGTTGCAGTGAACGTATGTTTCAAAAACTGTTTTGTTTTCTTTTCATCTGTACAGGCCTGTGAATTCAATAAATTATTTAAGGCTTCAGGAGAACCAGGAATGGATATTCCCTGATTTTGTATATCCGTCAACGTCAAGTGAGATGATCATTAACGTTATTTTTTTCAATTTATTTGATGAAATTACGACCTAATGACTGGTTAAGATTTACACTGCATTAGCCTACATGTACGTGTCATCAGTATCGAGTATCGTAAATGGTATAGACTCTGTCAGGTTGTTATGAATTTTCTAATACCAACGATATTTAGAATTTGCTACTCTCTGTCTGTGCAGGCTGCCAAAATCCTTTACAAATTACAGGGCGACAGAACTGCTGAGCCACCCAGAAAACAATTTGATCTCTGTCGACCTATTAACTTGTGAATCTATGATGTGACTACACGTACTTCTACTTGTAATTTGTGGGGTTTTTTCTACAAATTTAATATCAATACAATTTAAAAATGGAAATAACTATCAAAACTTTCATTTAAAACTCTGCAAATACAAGAAACAGTTTTTGGTTTTGCTAGTGATTTATTTATACAGAGTTCAAGGTTGAGGCCTACAGTACAAGGCTAAAAAATAGTTTCCTACAGTTTTCTTTTGAAGGACGATTGTGCTGTAGGCACACGAGTTCATATGCCGGAGGCATCTGAACTCGAGAGTCCTTTATATTATAAACACTTTTTATAAAGGACGAAGGCGCCGGAGGCGCCCGAGTTGAGACGGAGGCGAAGCCGACGTCGAAACTCGTGAGTCCTTTATACTAATTTCACACATTTTTTAACATAGGAAGTAGATAGCGAGATGAGACTTCACGAGAATGACTCTGGCTGATTAAACTTTTAGGGATTTTTCCCAAAGGAGACGGGGACAAATAAGGTTACATTTTTTCAAGGATACTCGGACGCTAGAACAAGTGATGGCTCTCCACCATTGCTTTCACCCTCATAGGGTCAAGGGACCCTTAATATATTGAGTGTGTGTGTGTGGGGGGGGGGGGGGAGGAGGACGATGGGGGCTAATGGGTCACAGATTATGTCACGTGACGTCCATAGCAAGTAAAGCACGCCCCTAGCAACGGGCAAACTACTGGGCCAATTTTGACCAATTGTGATACATGGACCCAACCTGCATTGCAAACGAAAACAGGCAGGTCAATGGTGTCGCCACGTGACTTCCCTAGCAACCAGAGCGTCCCCTTAGCAACGGGCTAACAACTGGGCCGATTTTGACCAAATTCGGTATACGGACCCAAAATGCATTGCAAATAAAAATAGACAGATCAATGTTGACGTCTCGTGACTTCCCTAGCAACCAGAGCGCGCCCTTAGCAATGGGCTAACTACTGGGCCAGTTTGGACCAAATTCGGTATACGGACCCAAAATGCATTGCAAATGAAAACAGACAGATCAATCATGACGTAACGTGACTTCCATAGCAACCAGAGTGCTCCCTTAGCAACGGGCTAACTACTGGACCGATTTTGACCAAATTCGGTATACGGACCCAAAATTCATTGCAAATGAAAACAGACAGATCAATGTTGACGTCACATGACTTCCCTAGCAACCAGAACGCCCCTTAGCAACAGGCTAACTACTGGGCCGATTTTGACCGAATTCAGTATACGGACCCGAAATGCTTTGCAAATGAAAACAGACAGATCAATGTTGATGCCACGTGACTTCCCTAGCAACCAGAGCACCCCCTTAGCAACGGGCTAACTACTGGGCCGATTTTGACAAAATTCGGTATACGGACCCAAAATGCATTGCAAATGAAAACAGATAGGTCAATGTTGACATCACGACTTACCTAGCAACCAGAGCGCCACCTTAGCAACGGGCTAACTACTGGGCCGATTTTGACCAAATTCGGTATACGGACCCAAAATGTATTGCAAATAAAAACATACAGGTCAATGTTGACGTCATGTGACTTCCCTAGCAACCAGAGCTCCCCCTTAGTAACGGGCTAACTACTGGGCCGATTTTGACCAAATTCGGTATACGGACCCAAAATGCTTTGCAAATGAAAACAGACAGATCAATGTGGACGTATCGTGACTTCCCTAGCAACCAGAGCACCCCCTTAGCAACGGGTTAACTACTGGGCCGATTTTGACAAAATTCGGTATTCGGACTCAAAATGCATTGCAAATGAAAACAGCTAGGTCAATGTTGACGTCACGTGACTTCCCTAGCAACCAGAGTGCCACCTTAGCAACAGGCTAACTACTGGGCCGATTTTGACCAAATTCGGTATACGGACCCAAAATGTATTGCAAATAAAAACCTACAGGTCAATGTTGATGTCACGTCTTTTCAGTAAAACTGCATTGGCATATTTTCATCGTCCTTTTTTGCACAGCACTGCTGTATTTTCTTGTTTTATTCACCGGAAGGAACGCCCGAGAAGAGACTTTACGTGAACGGCTCTTATTCGAGGAATCTTCCCAAGAACATGAAGGGACAATATAATTGTTTTCAAAGGAACATTCGGATACCAATTGGGTAAAGTGAATGAACCATCAGTTGAGGGAAGTAACAGGGGAGGGGGGGGGGTGCTGTTGAGATATTCTCCCATAATACACCGGGAGTCAGACTAATTTACAATTAACTACATCACGTGACGTTCCTAGCAACACACAACACCCCTAGCAACAGGCGATCTATTGGACCGATTTTGACCAAAATTGATATATGGACCCATACTGCAATAGGGGTCCAAACCAAGGAGTCGGTAATGATGTCAGTTTGTTTCCCTAGCAAAGAACGTTCCTCCCTAGCAACGGGCAGCCTCTTGGGCCAATTTTGACCAAACTTGATATATGGATCCTCAATGCACTAGGGATGCAAACCAAAGAATCGAAAATGGTGTCAGTTGGTGTCCCTAACAACCAACATGCCTCCCTAGGAACAGGCGACCTACTGGGCCAATTTTGACTAAATTTGATACGTGGAACCTAAATGCACCAGGGATTCAAACCAAGGAGTCGGTAATGCTGTCAGTTTGTTTCCCTAGCAACCAACCTGCCCCCCTAGCAACGGGCAGCCTCTTGGACCAAATTTGAAATATGGATCCACAATGCACTGGGGATCCAAACCAAAGAATCGAAAATGGTGTCAGTTGGTTTCCCGAACAACCAACGTGCCTCCCTAGCAACGGTCGACCTACAGGGCCAATTTTGACTAAATTTCACTTGTGGTGGACCCACAATGCATCATTGATTCAATCCAAGGTGTTGGTAATGATGTCACTTTGTTTCCCTATCAACCAATGTGCCTGCCTAGCAACGGACGACCTATTGGGCCAATTGGACCAAATTTGATATATGAACCCATAATGCACTAGGAATCCAAACCAAGGAGTCAAAAATTATGTCAGTTGGTTTCCCTAGCAACCAACCTGACCCCCCCCCCCTAGCAATGGGCGGCCTCTTGGACCAATTTCGACCAAATTTGAAATATGGATCCACAATGCACTAGGGATCCAAACAAAAGAATCGAAAATGGTGTCAGTTGGTTTCCCTAACAACCAACGTGCCTCCCTAGCAATGGGCGACCTACTGGGCCAATTTTGACTAAATTTGATTTGAGGACCCTTAATGCACCAGGGATTCAAACCAAGGAGTCGGTAATGCTGTCAGTTTGTTTCCCTAGCAACCACCGTATCCCCCTAGCAACGGGCGACCTATTGGGCAAGTTTTGACCAAATTTGATATATGAACCCACAATGCACTAGGAATCCAAACCAAAGAGTCGGAAATTATGCAAGTTTGTTTCCCTAGCAACCAACGTGCCTCCCTAGTAACGAGCATGCTTTTGGGCCAATTTCGACCAAATTTGATATATGGAACCACATTGCACTAGGGATTCAAACAAAAGAATCGAAAATGGTGTCAGTTGGTTTCCCTAACAACCAACGTGCCTCCCTAGCAACAGGCTACCTACTGAGCCAATTTTGATTAAATTTGATACGTGGACCCTTAATGCACCAGGGATTCAAACCAAGGAGTCGGTAATGATGTCAGTTTGTTTCCCTAGCAACAAATGTGCCTCCCTAGCAACGGGTGACCTATTGGGCAAGTTTTGACCAAATTTGATATATGAACCCATAATGCACTAGGAATCCAAACGAAGGAGTCGAAAATTATGCAAGTTTGTTTCCCTAGCAACCAACATGCCTCCCTAGTAACGAGCGGCCTCTTGGGCCAATTTCAACCAAAGAATCGAAAATGGTGTCAGTTGGTTTCCCTAACAACCAACATGCCTCCCTAGTAATGGGCGACCTACTGGGCCAATTTTGACTAAATTTGATATGTGGAGCCATAATGCATCAGGGATTCAAACCACGGAGTCGATAATGATGTCAGTTTGTTTCCCTAGCAGCCAACGTACCTCCCTAGCAACGGGCGACCTATTGGGTCAATTTTGTCCAAATTCAATCTAAACCATGGAGTCGAAAACAGGGTGAATTTTGACCAAATTTGATATATTGATATTTGAACCCATAATACACAAGACACCTAAACCAATGAGTTAGCAATGACGTCCGTTGGTTTCCTTGGCAACCAAAATGCCTCCCTAGCAACGGGTGGTCTATTGGGCCAATTCTGACCAAGTCTGATATATGGGCCCATTATACACTTAGGATCTAAAAGGAGTCTGTAGTGATGTCAGTTGGTGTCCATTGCAACCAACGTGCCTCCCTAGCGATGGGCTATCTATTAGGACAGTTTTGACTAAATTCAATATATGTACCTATAATACACCAGGGTTCTAAACCATGGAGTCGGCAATGATGTTAGTTGCTTACCTTAGCAACCAATGTGCCTCCCTAGTAACAAGCGATATATTGTGCCAAACTAATTTATGTGGCGGCATGTTGGTGACTGTTTTGAGGCATGTTTTTCGAAAATCATCTGACATCGTCATATTTTGGAAAGACAATTGTCAGACCATGTCCGATCATCAATAATGATTAAAAAAAATACCAAATACTGCTTTCAATCGCAACGTTTTCGCATTTTCAATACCCCAATGGATGTCCTGTTCAGTGGTTTGGGATGGGATTTCCATGGCTACTGTAACATTACTCATTGGGTATAGTCTCACTCTCATCTATAAGGCTAAATTTTACAGTAGGAATTCTGAGAAATACAGCTTTAGCATTGTATAGTGGCACCCGGAACCTTGAACTAGCACTCTGTAAACATGACTTGGAAGATTATCCTTTCCATTTGAGATTAAAATTTTAAAATATAAAAAATATCATCATGTAGTTACTCGCAGCTCCGGATTTTTTTCATCGTCCTTTTTTTGCATAGCTTTGCTATAATTTCTTGTTTTAATCAATCCTTTTCGAATGATTGGTGATTAGGAACTCGGTAATAAGTCGACAGTGTTAATAACCTGAGTTATATTGGCTTTCTCTGTAAATTAGTATAAAATTACAACACACCCTCACAAGAACAGAGAAGATAACCTAATATTGTGAACTTACTGAAGACGACATTAACTCAGAGTATTCTGTAGATACTACAGTGTAGATATAAATTTGAATTTTTTTTCGACTTCAATTTTCACTGTAGATCTATTTTTTCACATTTTACAGACACATGCAATTCTTCAAAATATGTTGGTTTCCAGAAATAATTGTCTTGCTTTACATTTCACAAAATCGCAATGTGATTTCAACCAAATATAGAACTGAGGCGATAGGACTACTGATAACAGTGGGCCTACACTTCCGTATTCCAGAAGAGTTTAACTGGAACTCAAAGTGATAGCCTAAATCATTTTTCACTGTGTCTGATATTCTGTTGATTGCCAATTACTTTGAGTACCTGTTGGATCCAATACTTTTTTCAGAACATCAGATTACAGTATGGGCTAGAATAATTTTTAATATAACCTCAAAAAGTTGCAATTGTCTTCAGCATTAGTCTTATTAATAATACTTGCTTCTCTGGCATCATTTATTTAAAATACCTGAAATTTTCTGTGCAGTACTGTCTAAAGTTAGAATTAGCCCTACTATTCAAGAAAACGAATATGGAAGGGTTGAGTGGTTATCTTACATCACATTCCATCAGTTTTGCAATCATGCTAACTGTTGTGCACCTATTTTATAATATTTAAAACTTGCTCAACCTTAGCCAACACACAAAAACAGCTCCCTCCCTCAACCCCCCCCCCCCCAAACTCCCTCCTCCAAACTGTTCATGTGCATTCAGTTTAAAACTTTTCTTGCTTCTAGGATGTAACCCATTATGACACTAGCTTGTTTAGGAATGAACTCCTGCGAAAGGTTGAATTCTACACAGTAACACCAGACTTATAGCCAGGTATACACATTGTGCAAAATTTGACGAGAATGCTCGTTTTGTTCGTGTGGTGGTTACGCAAATTTAAATCTACATGAACAGATGACCGTTTGCCAAAAGTCGCATCTTGAATGGTAAAGCCTGAGTAACTTAACTGGTAGAGTGCTAAATTTTTTGTTGGCCTCAAAATTATTTCACACATTTTTGTCTTGTTACAATTAATGGGAGAGTGCCTATAGGCACTCTACCATAAATTGTAACAATGCAAATTGATGGAGAGGAAGTAATTTTACTTCCTAGATAATATGAACGACATCCACAGAATATGAAGCCTTTAACTTTTAGGTATCTGCAGTTCAGAATAAAGCCCAAATATGGGCTTCTAGCACACTACCAGTCAACCAGCCTTTCTGGTGTCTTGATAAAGTTTTATACTTTTGCCTTGAGAGGCTATATATATTCAAATCCATGCAATGTTTGAATACTTGTTAATGATAAAAAAGCAGTTTCCCAAGAATTTTTACATAGTCGAGCATTCGGTTAGCCATCTCCAAACCACGTGAACTGTCAGTCGGTTAGAGTTATTTTTGAAATTTTGCACACTGTGTATATATTATAGGAGGCCACTGGGATCTTTTTTTTTTGGAAGGTGAGGACAAGTATTTTTAGGCCGCAGCCGTAAATCCTGAAGATGTAAATCTTGAGTTGGGGAAACATATGGGGGTGGTGTTCTGCGCGTGTGGACGTGGAAGAGGTTCCCCCCCCCCCCCCCTCCCCCCGAGAGATTTAAAAAAAAATATAAGCCCCAAATGACGCCGTTAAAATACATTTTTAGGCTAGAAAGAACGTAAATTTTCATGAAGCCTCCCAACTTACTAACTCCACACGAGAAGGGTTAGCATTGGTTGAAGAAAAGTGCCTTCAGGACGTGCAGTACGCCTTAGTACACAACGCCACCATGCCTCCACATGGGCAATTGGGATTAAGTGTCTTGCCTAAGGACACAACTTGGTTGCTGCAGGTGGAATTTGAACCAAGGACCCCTTGGCTTGCAGCCTGCATCTCTACCCACTGCGAAACCGTGCTCCCTATAACTTAGTATAAGACTCCATATTATTTCATGAAATTTTTTTGATGTATAGTGTACTGTTGGAAAGCTTTTGAATAGCTTATTCCAATATATAAATGTGTTACATCACATGCAGCTTCCATTTGCCATAGCCAAAGGAAGCTATTTTTGATCCTTTTATAGGCAGATCCTAGTTTCGAGAGAATTATCAAAATTAATGTTAACTGAGCAGAAATGGTGAAGCTCTAGTCTAGCGGCCGAACGGAAAAACAGTAACCTTAAATTTATTTTGAGAACAATAGACAAAAGATATGATTGTTTGCCCAATTTGTGGAGCAAATTGAAGTAGGGCAGGAGAACTTTGAAAACTAGTCTAACATACATTGAGACCCTCTCCCCCCCCCCCCCCCCCCCCCCCCCCCCATCCACCTCCATTTTTAGCTCAACTTGGGCAAAGCCAAATTTGAGGTATTGTCATGGCCCATCATCCGTCTGTCTGTCCGTCCGTCACACTGTCAACATGGCTCGGGCTAGAGGCTGTATTTATAAACTGATCTTTACGAAACTTCTTGGGTACCTTTGTTATCACCGTGGGATGAGAACGAGTGCTTTTGGGTCTGGTCCGAAATTCAAGACGGCCGCTGGCAGCCATTTTGTACAAAATTAGGTGCAATCAGATTTTTGGGCAGAACTTCCATATGAAAGCTCTGATTTGAATAATTTTTATGTGTACCCATACTATGTATGGTACACATAATGCCGGCATCCGGGGTGACCATCCGTCGTTCGTCCATCCTTTGTCCGTCCATCTGTCCATCCGTCTGTACGTCCGGCGTCCATATCCATTTCTTTGGCATTCGATAACTTGAAAAATATTTCTTGGATTGTCAAGTTACTTTATATTTGTGTTCAGGTTACTGATGTGCCGAGCTGTATAGTTTTTGGTGTAAATCGGATAATTTGATCCTGAGATATTAACCCTTTATCCTTCAAATTGAAAATTCCTCCAAGCCCTTTGGCATTCGATAACTTGAAAAATATTGCTTGGATTGTCTAGTTACTTTATATTTGTGTTCAGGTTACTGATTTGCCGAGCTGTATAGTTTTTGGTGTAAATCTGATGATTTGATCCCGAGATATTAACCCTTTATCCTTCAAATTGAAAATTCCTCCAATCCATTTGGCATTCGATAACTTGAAAAATATTGCTTGGATTGACAAGTTACTTTATATTTGTGTTAAGGCTACTGATATACTGAGCTGTATAGTTTTTGGTGTAAATCTGTTATTTTGATCCTGAGATATTGACCCTTTATCCTTCAAATTGAAAATTTCTCCAATTCCTTTGGCATTCGATAACTTGAAAAATATTGCTTGGATTGTCAAGTTACTTTATATTTGTGTTCAGGTTACTGATGTGCCGAGCTGTATAGTTTTTGGTGTAAATGTGATAATTTAATCCTGAGATATTAACCCTTTATCCTTCAAATTGAAAATTCCTCCAATCCCTTTGGCATTCGATAACTTGAAAAATATTGCTTGGATTGTCTAGTTACTTTATATTTGTGTTCAGGTTACTGATGTGCCGAGCTGTATAGTTTTTGGTGTAAATCTGATGATTTGATCCCGAGATATTAACCCTTTATCCTTCAAATTGAAAATTCCTCCAATCCCTTTGGCATTCGATAACTTGAAAAATATATTACTTGGATTGTCAAGTTACTTTATATTTGTGTTCAGGTTACTGATGTGGTGAGCTGTATAGTTTTTGGTGTTAATCTGTTATTTTGATCCTGAGATATTAACCCTTTATCCTTCAAATTGAAAATTCCTCCGATCCCTTTGGCATTCGATAACTTGAAAAATATTGCTTGGATTGTCAAGTTACTTTATATTTGTGTTCAGGTTACTGATGTGCTGAGCTGTATAGTTTTTGGTGTTAATCTGATAATTTGATCCGGAGATATTAACCCTTTATCCTTCAAATTGAAAATTCCTCCATTCCCTTTGGCATTCGATAACTTGAAAAATATTGCTTGGATTGTCAAGTTACTTTATATTTGTGTTCAGGTTACTGATGTGCCGAGCTGTATAGTTTTTGGTGTTAATCTGATAATTTGATCCGGAGATATTAACCCTTTATCCTTCAAATTGAAAATTCCTCCAATCCCTTTGGCATGAGATAACTCAAAAAAGATCACTCCGATTGTCATGTTTCTTTATATATTTATTCAGGTTACTGATGTGCTGTGCTGTATAGTTTTTTATGTAAATCTGATAATTTGATCCGGGGATATTAAACCTTTATCCATCAAATTAGGCACTCCTCCAATCCATTTCTATATGTACCCATACCTTGTATGGTGTACATAATGTCAGCATCCGTGGTGGCCCTCCATCATACAGCTTTCTACTAGCTGCGCGTATGGGTACACATCTGACGATTTCATCGGCCTATTTTTTGTATGAATGTTTAGTACCATGGGATACATCACATATAATACCGTTTTTTTTCTTGTGCGTAAATTATGCAAATTAGACTAATTTTGATTTATTTAGTGTTACTTTCAGCACTGTAAGTGCAAATGCCAATACAGCTCGGGCTAGAGGCCGTATTTATGAACCGATCTTTACGAAACTTCTTGGGTATCTTTGTTATCACTGTGGGATGAGAATGAGTGTTTTTGGGTCCGGTCTGAAATTCAAGATGGCTGCTGGCTGCCATTTTGTACAAAATTAGGTGCAATCAGATTTTTGCACAGAACTTGCATATGAAAGCGCTGATTTGAATAATTTTTTATGTGAATGTTTAGTACCATGGGATACATCACATTTAATACAGGTTTTTTTTCTCGTGCATAAATTATGCCAATTAGTCGAACTTTGATCTATTTTGTGTTACATTCAGCACTGTAACTGCAAATGCCAATACGGCTCGTGCTAGAGGCCGTATTTATGAACCGATCTTTACGAAACTTCTTGAGTACCTTTGTTATCACCGTGGGACAAGAACGAGTGGTTTTGGGTGTGGTCCAAAATTCAAGATGGCCACCAGCAGCCATTTTGTACTTTAGTTCAGTTTTTTGTACAGAACTTCTGTATGAAAGTTCTGATCTGAATAAATTTTTGTATGAATGTTTAGTAACATGGAATACATCACATATAATACGGCTTTTTTTCTCGTGCAGAAATTATGCAAATTAGATGAATTTTGATTTATTCAGTGCTACTTATACACAGTAAGTGCACATGTCAATACGGCTCGGGCTGCAGTCTGTATTCATGAACCGATTTTCACGAAACTTCTTGGGTACCTTTGTTATCACCTTGGGACGAGAACGAGTGTTTCTGGGTGCGGTCCAAAATTCGAGATGGCTGCCAGTGGCCATTTTGTACCGAAATTTGGTCCAGTCAGATTTTGTACACAACTTCTATACGGCTCAGGCTAGAGGCCGTATTTATGAACTGATCTTTACAAAACTTCTTGGGTACCTTTTTTATCACTGTGGGACGAGAACGAGTGTTTTTGGATGCAGTCCAAAATTCAAGATGGCCACCAGCAGCCATTTTGTACCAAAATTAATGCAATCAGTTTTTGTACAGAACTTCTGTATGAAAGTTCTGATTTGAATAAATTTTTGTATGAGTGTTTAGTAACATAGAATGCATCACATATAATACAGGTTTTTTTCTCATGCAGAAATTATGCAAATTAGATGAACTTTGATTTATTCAGTGCTACTTATACACTGTAAGTGCACATGTCAATACGGCTAGGGCTGGAGGCTGTATTTATGAACCGATCTTCACGAAACTTCTTGAGTACCTTTGTTATCACCTTGGGACGAGAACGAGTGTTTTGGGGTGTGGTCCAAAAATCAAGATGGCTGCCGGTGGCCATTTTGTACCAAAATTAGTCCAATCATTTTTTTGTACAGAACTTCTGAATGAAAGTTCTGGTTTGAATAAATTTTTGTATGAATATTTAGTAACATGGAATACATCACATATAATATAGGTTTTTTTCTCGAGCAGAAATTATGCAAATTAGATCAACTTTGATTTATTCGGTGCTACTTATACACAGTAAGTGCATGTGTCAATACGGCTTGGGCTAGAGGCTGTATTTATGAACTGATCTTCACAAAACTTCTTGGGTACCTTTGTTATCACCTTGGGATGAGAACGAGTGTTTCTGGGTGTGGTCCAAAATTCAAGATGGCTGCCAGTGGCCATTTTGTACCAAAATTAGGTCCAGTCAGTTTTTTGTACACAACTTCTATACGGCTCAGGCTAGAGCCGTATTTAGGAACCGTACTTTACGAAACTTCTTGGGTTCCTTTGTTATTACCATGGGATGAGAAGAAATTATGCCAATTAGATGAACTTTGATTTGTTCATTGCTACTTATACACTGTAAGTACACATGTCAATATGGCTCAGGCTAGAGTCTGTTTTTATGAACCGATCTTCACCAAACTTCTTGGGGTACCTTGTTGTTATCACCTTGTGACAGGAACGAGTGTTTTGGGGTGCCTTTGTTATCACTGTGCTATGAGAACAAATATTTTTTGGTTCAGTCAGACCCACTCTGGGACTGAAAGATTTCTTTTCTAGTTTAGCATCTAACTGTCACCCCACCTTTACAATACTTTACTTATATATTTGTTACAGGCTACGGTCAGCATTTATGTACAGACAGTTACAGTACTTTACATGTACCTTTGTTATCAGGTCATTACCCAGATGTTTGTCATTGCTGTGTCACATACTATACATGTATATGTCTTAAACAAGTTGAGCTACACTGTCATTGACACTTTCATTTACGACTAAAATTCATTTATTCTTCCCTAAAGATCGAGACCTGTAGAGACACTGTTTTATATATTATAACACATGGTTATCCTCTGCAACCGTAGTGGATCCTGATTTGTGCGGATAATAATATTGTACAATATGCATGTGGCTATAGCCCTTGCGCGGTTGCCTTTGAGCTGTTATAAATTGGTATTCCTTTTTCATAATTTAACGATTCCAGTCCAGTAAGGGGATATTTTGGCTGAAAAGCATTGTGTACATGTGCAAAAAATCCATTGGAGGGGAAACTGCTCTTCTATTTTACATGTACCTTTGTTATCAGGTCATAACCCAGATGTTTGTCATTGCTGTGTCACATACTATACATGTACATGTCTTAAACAAGAGGGGAAACTGCTCTTCTATTTTACATAGAGAGCGGATAATAATATTCTACAATATGCATGCGGCTATAGCACTTGTGCGGTTGCCTTTGAGCTGTTATAAATTGGTATTTCTTTTGCATAATTTAACGATTCCAGTCCAGTAAGGGGATATTTTGGCTGAAAAGCATTGTGTACATGTGCAAAAAATCCATTGGAGGGGAAACTGCTCTTCTATTTTACATAGAGAGCCCCCCCTCTCCCCCCCCTTCCCCCCCCCCCCCCCAATGACTATGTCAACCCTGTCACAACTCGCTCGGATGAACTGAATCTGAATGAGCCTTCGCATCATGACCAAAAACAAAATTTTGCGCTCTCCCTCCCCTGAATCCTGAATCCTCCACTCACAAGACTCTTTGTCCGCCCTGTGCCGGTCTACCGCATCTCTGAACTGAACGCACTGACCAGTGAACAAGTAACCCTTTGTTACCCATACCATGCCACTCTTTCTCCCCCTGGCACTCTTAGACAAATGTTTTATTTTGCACGCTTCCCAAGCTCTCCTCCCAACGCCCACCTCCCTTGAGTCGCCAATTTTCATAAAAGCATGTCAGTTGTATCTTGGATTTGATAATGAGAGTAACTCACTGGTCGATTATGTTACAACAGAGTCTGGGCATAGACTAACAGGATCCAGATTTTCTCGCTGGTGGGTGGTA
Organism: Pictodentalium vernedei; assembly: GCA_031216915.1. NCBI lineage: Eukaryota > Metazoa > Mollusca > Scaphopoda > Dentaliida > Dentaliidae > Pictodentalium > Pictodentalium vernedei. Next base: position 308,162,407 of record CM062295.1, on the reverse strand, counting down.
GTGATGGGGGTGGGGGGGGGGGGGGGGGGGCTGTGGAGGGGCTGCCATAGCTGTTAGATGTCTGGATAAGTTTAATTGGAATTATTTTTGAAAAACGGAACAAAGAAACTTTTATCATTTGTGTGAAACAGACATGATCATAAAAACATACAGGCTGGGTCGGACTCAGTTGATGCTTTTTGTGAAGTTTACAAATCTCTCATTGAAAAATTCATGCATCTTCAGTCATTAAATTTTCGATCAAACATTTCTCCCTTAGTAAATGGGTTTGGATACTAGCTAGTGGGAACACTCCTGTTTTATCAGAACTATGTTTGGATACCAAATGTCAATGAAAGATTGGGATAGGAGATCCCCCCCCCCCACCCCTGCCCCCAAAACCTCCTTTCCCACCCTGTGCCTATACCCCAAAAGAGCCTTGGTGGTAGTGGTGGGTATGTTTTGTTTTGTTTTGGGTTTTTTTGAGGGGGGGGGGGGGGGTTCTTTCTTCTTTTTTTTTGTATTCTTTTCTTTCTTTTTTTTTTAAATTCCTGCAAAATGTTTCATTAAGTTTCTACTGCTGCCATCTGAGTTTTTTAAACCATAATTTTCTGAAACGTCAATATATCAAGACACAAAACAAGGAAACCATCAGTTAGTTGTTTTATTTGGAAATCTGTCAAACGCTCTAGACTAGTGAGTTAATTTATTAATTATCTTATTTCCTTTTCAGCACATTTTATGGTGGTGTCTGGAAGGGGTGTAGTGAAATATTTCTCTACTGATGAAAATTTAAAAAAAAAATGATTTTCCAATTCCATTCGAGATTACTCTTCTCACATCATGAAAATATATCCACAGTGAAAGCTCACATGATTGAGACCTTTGACAGTAAATTGACACCCCACTTTAGTCTCCATTCTAACCCATTTCTAATTGTCAGATCGTCCTGAAATAAACATTGCTGAAAAGGTTGTTTTCCGGAGATTAGAGATGTTAAATTAACTCAAATTTCATTTTTTAACCCCCCTAAGGTCCCTTTTCTCAGCTCACAGCCCATATTCAAGAAAGAGAATTTGGTGATTCAGTGATTAGAGCATTGAACTTTGAACCAAAAGATCCATGATTTATTTCTAACCAGTGGTAACTACACTGTGTCCATGGGAAAGGCACTTAATACCGATTGCCCACAAAAGTAATAAGCACAGTGGCCATGTTTACTAAGGCATGCATACTGCACATCAGTGGTGCACTTGCCTTTAACCAATGCCAACCTGCTTGTGTAGAGTTACTACATTGGGGAGTCTTGACAGTTGTTCGATGGTTCTCTCTGGGCACTCCGGCTTCCTGCACCCATAAAATTGTCTGATACCTAACCTGCCTTCCCACTATCCAGCTTGACCAAAAGCTTTCCAAAATAATCACTTCAAAATAGCCCTTGTTAATTTGTTAAGGTTAGATTGATCATTTAAAAGCTTCTTTTTACACTCAATGGAGAATACATGACCGGTAAATAGAAGAAACACCCACACATCAGTTCTTTTCTGAATTCCTGAGTTCACATACTTGTACTTGATTGACATGTGATTGAGGTTTTTTAAAGTGAAATTGGGTGATGCCAAACATGAGCTTTCACTGTGCCTTGTAAACAAGTGACATACCTTGTTTACAAGGCACAGTGTAAGCTGTAAAACAAAGACAGTAATTTTGCTGTTTGCCTTGTAAAATAGCCAATTTTTTGTCTGTTTGCCTCATATCTCTGGTTTGGGGTTAGTGGCTCTCAATGAAATTTGGAATGAAGATTGTTTATGGGAATAGCTTTCACAGTATCATGGTTCATTTCTTCTCTAGTCATTGTTTGGTGGTATTCACCATGGGGGTATACCTCGGCGCATACCCCCCCTCTTGTTTTTTATTCCCCCGATAGAGTGCTCCTGTCCTTGTAGTGACATAATTATTGGAAGCAATGAAATTTGATCTCAGTCACATGATGTAGCAGTGGATCATTCATACAGAAATATTTTCCATTCATAGAAACAACCATTTCCTGATAAGTGCTAATCCTCAACACTTGTGGTTGCAGTGATACAGTGATAGATTATCAGTTCCCCCGATCCACAGTGTATTTTTTTCTGATCATTACCTCAGAGACAGGTGTTTTTAGTCGGAAAAAACTGGCACATATATGGTTGTTATTATCATGAAATTAATCTCAGGATTTAAGGGTTTAAAAGGGTATTTTTCATTAATATCTGTTCTCCTTGCAGTACTTTCCTCTTATAGATTTGTTTTTAGTACAGTGCAGCCTATAAATTGAATAGTCACTTTGTCTGTGTAAATTATTCAGTTGACAAGAGTATTCAGTTAACAGTGATTTAGTCACTTTCCTGTATTCTAGAGATAAACTGAGCATTTATTGAGCATTTATTCTGTTATATCTTGTTTGACAGAGCTCATGGAGATATAACCCATGCCAAATAGGGATATAAATAAGAAAAATTGTCAGAGTAATTTCTTAACATATTACAAGATTTTGTATCCAATTAAAGGAACAATAAGCCACTAATTTGAAAAAAAATATTATCTCTTAGATTTTGCTCATATGTGAAAGAGCATATAAAAAACACAATCAAAGTGTAAGACATCATAAGCAATGCAAAATTACTTGAATGTGTAATTAAAAACAGTTTATTTCAGATGAATTTACATAAGATACAACATTGTGAAGTTATAAACAAAGTTGCCCAAAAGTAATTAGAAGTAAACAACAATCTGATCTAGTTTCGTTTCTGAATACACATGGTTTCTAATTTTACCTTCACTGTTGTGCCAGTGAATAACTGCCATGAACAACAACTGTGCATTATTTTAGCAATAATTGGCATTATTAGATCAATAACTTTGCCTTATTTTTAATAAGACACAAGCATGTTTCTAATAAACTTGCACTACATTTATAGACGGCAATCTGGATCAAATTGAATGAATTCTTACTCTATAAACAGAACACTTGTATACAAAAGCAAACGATGTGAAAAATATGGAAAATGATACTGCAGTTTCTACTCTGCTGGAACTTTCCTTAATTGATCGCCTAAGCAAGTTTGGACTGAAAAACTACAGCATGCCATTTTTCAAATATTCAATAAATTCTCGTTTTCCCATTTTTTGAATCGGATGCTTTCATATGAATGATATATCAAAAATGAAATTGTGGTTTTGATAAAGTATGGTCAGCTTATTATTTTAAAAATCACAGCTTATCCCTTTAACTCTTTACCCAATGCAGACGATTTCAATATTTATTATCTTAAATATCATTTTTTAATTATTTTCAAAAAATTTCAACAAAACCATATATGTGACCCCTCTTTGGAATGAGCACATTCCAAAGAGGGGTCACGTGATATGGTTTTGTTGAAATTTTTTTAAAAATAATATTTTTTCAGCTGCTGATTTTACATATTACGTGGGCGGATGCAGGCGATTCGTTGGGTAAAGGGTTAACAGGAGTTTACTCTTTCACCTATGTGCAATTAACAGGTCATATTTGTAGTGAAGGTGTTGTAAATGGTTTTGTGTTTGAAAATTATATTCATTCAATATTGTTATTCAGTGAAGAGATATTCATTTTAGTGGACCCTACTGTACATTGTATACATTTATATGAAAGATGCATGAATTGTTAGAGAATGCAGAGATTACTGTGTAGAATCCTCAAAATGTTTTTTTTTAGAACCACTTAGGCCCCTGGTATTGGAATAGAGATGTGTAAAGCAGTCAAAAATTGAAATGTTTCTTCTGTTGCAGAGGCAGTATTATCACTATAAATGAGACTTTGCTAGCTTTGAGGCGTCTGCAAAAAATATCTGATGAAACACGGACACAAAAAATCTTGCAAGTGTTGGATGAAGACCAAGATGGTATTATTGATGTGAAAGATGCATTAAAGGTAATGTCCATAGTTATTGGCTTTTTTGACTTGGAAACATTTTGTTGTTAATGGTCAAATGTGTTGTGGTGGTTTGAAGCTTTATATTTACTGCCTTTCAGGTAATCTAAGATTTGACTAGAATCCGTTACTATAACACATCTCTTCATTCCTTTTATGTCAATAATGTTTACAAACACAAATTTCTGGGGAAAAAAATCATTTTGTAAACCTTTTGGAAAGGTGCCCTGAAAAAATGGCACACTTTTTTGACACCCTAGGAAGAAATGGCACAATAAAAATGCTGTTTTTTGAAGGGGGTGGAAAAAATTGCACACTTTCCCAGTTACCTTGGAAAAAAAGGCACTGGAAAAAATGGAACATTTAAAGGAAATAACTCCAGAAGGTTTAGAGCCACTAGTGTCATATTTGGTATAGGGAAAAAAAAAACATGGAAAAAAAACCCTAGGAAAAAAGCCCCTGAGAAAAAAAAAAAAAACATAGAAAAAAAAACCCATTGAAAAAATGATGATGTCTGAGAAAAAAAACCCAAGAGAAAAAAAAAAACACAGCCCAATTCATTCATTTTTCATATTTTATTTGGTGATTGTTGGATATTAATAAAAAAATGTTTGGGGAAATTAAGGTGAGCTTGTATTTGTTTTGCTATCAAAACAATCTTCTTGAAGTTGCATTTTCATTCTCTTTCATTGTCTTGTAAGTGGCTTATGTTGCTTATTTCATGTGCTGTTGCAAAATAAAGATAAATGTAGCTTTTTTTTCTCTATATCTCTATTCTTTCATCCAATGGATCAAAAAGTGAGTCTTTTTATACTGTTATGTTTGGGTGTATACTCTGCAATAAAAATATTGCAAGTGACTTGTATATATCGAATGTAGGACACTAAGAAACGGACACTAAGAAACAGGACACTAAGAAACACTTTTTTTTTTAAAGTTACAATATTTATATAATTAACACTTTCCAAGCAAATGTTTTTCAACTGTTAAGTTAATTAAACTTGTTAACTATATTTTGGGTGTATTTATTTATTTTTCATTCGAATTTGTCTTGTTTTTTACTATTATTACTAAATGTAGAAGGATATACATGTAAAACTTCCCACACATTTATTTATTAATTATCGTTTATTTGACTCTATTACAAGATATAAATTGTAATATCTCTTTACACACAAATTATTCTCTCATACAAATTTTGGAATATTTTAAAGTTATAATAACCTACTATTTACTAAAAAATATGTATGTGAAAATTAATTAATCAAAGCAATGACAAGTGTGATTATCGTCTTTTTTCAAGTTCTACACACCAACTGTCACCAGAAGCATTATTAATTGTTCTGTTCCTTAGTATCGACCAGACCCCACCCTCAAAGAACTGCCACCAGCGAGGCGAATTATTATAAAAACACATATTTTAGGATTTTATATTGGTTAATATATATTGGTTTCCATTACTTTGTTTTAAATTTGACTTTCAGACAATTTTAATTCAAATTTTTTAAACTAAAGTATTAGGTAAAAAAACGGGAAAAGTGTTTCTTAGTGTCCGTTTCTTAGTGTCCTGTTTCTTAGTGTCCTACCCAAAAGTGTTTCTTAGTGTCCTGTTTCTTAGTGTCCTGTTTCTTAGTGTCCGATAACCGTATATATCACGGATAATGTCTGAAAATCTTCATTCAATCTTCAACATTCCATAATCATGGAATTGATAAAGAATAACAAGGGTGGCTATAAACTATCATATGAAGGTTATATGTATACCAAGAAAAGTGCAAGCAAAACAAAAATCAATTGGAAATGTAATAACCGAACAGCTTTTTCCTGCAAAGGAAGATTAACAACAAATTTACAGGTAATAACTTGTCAAAGTAATGTCTGTCTGTCTGACTGTCTGTCGATAAGGAAAGGGACAGAGAGGAGAAAGGCTGTCTGTCTGATATGGAAGGGAACAGATGGGAGGAAATGTAGGAACCAGACAGTGAGAGCAAGAGGGAGGGGTAGTGTGTACTAATGTGTGTCTTTATGACATTGTACTTTCATATAAGCATATATAGAATATACACACAGTGTCTTCGATTACCAAATTTACATTACTTGTGGGATAAGAGATATACCAGTGGGGTGTATCTCTTTATCCCACGAGTGGTGTAAATTTGGTGATTGAAAACAAAGAAAAGCTATAAATTTCTACTAAGTGATACAGATCCAATGAAGTCTATATTCATAAGGTAAATAAAATAGATCTGGGAGGTTACTGTCTTAACTAAAACATACAAATGTGGATATCATTGGAATCGGTTTATTGAGCCGGTTCTAATGACAACTGCATTTGCATAGTTTTGTTAGAAAATATTAAAAAAAGGTCAAGTTATTGGTAGTTCTACTGTTAGTGTAAACTGTAAACTTCTTCATTCTCTGTAGTTATGGTATGATGCTAAAATTGGTAGTCATGGTATAAATATATATAAATATAAAATAAAAAATGCATTGGTTTGACATTAACTTATTTTATTTTCCCCTAACCATTATCTGCAAATTTTGTTTCTTATTCTTGGCTTTTTAACATTAGCAGTCAAAACCAACTAGGAAATTAGCACTATGAAAGCCTCCACAATCTCGAATATCTTGGCACTTTCTCATGAAAACCATAGAAATATGGGTATCATTGGAACCATATCATTAAACTGGTTCCAATGATATGCAAATTTCTATGTTTCTTTGAATTTAGTTTATTAATACTCATAAATGTTTTGCTGACTTTAACACCAGTTGGGTTTTTTTCTCAGGGGCTTTTCTCCTGTGGGTTTTTTTCTATTGGGTTTTTTTTCTCAGGGGCTTTTTTCCTAGGGTTTTTTTTCTATGGGTTTTTTTTTCCTACCTTCTATATTTTGATAAGAACTATGTGTCTGGGAGTTACAGGCAACTTCAAAATAATGGAGATGGTGGTATAATTAGAATGAGAAGGGTTTTCCCACGATTCCCACCAGAGACCTGGAATATGCATTCTTCAACCATAAATGGTGACCCTCTTACTAATAACGTGTGAGGGGGTGGAATAATGGGTTTTTCCATGTTATAGGACACAAACACCCTTCAGTCTGGAAAACAATAGAGTGGTTTAAACTTGAACAGGCAAATGTGTCAGGAGTAATTTTAAAGGCCTCTCGGGGCACTTTGCCCAAGAAAAGACAGAAAAAGGTCTATAAATACTTGAACAAAAGAATGCAATCTCTGTGTATTGAATGACATCATGGTCGCCTGAGTGTCAGTGAATTCTTACATGGTGCTGGATACAATATCAGGTGGAAGCCAGCATAAAATTTGCAAATTATTACACTTATTTTCAAAGCTACACTTTACATTTGCAGAATAATTCGTGTATAACTGAATAAAAAATTTCATTCTTTGCTTCCAAGACATTGATTCTGACCCTAGAAAGGGTCAGAATCAATGTCTTGGAAGCAAAGAATGAAATTTTTTATTCAGTTATACAAGAATTATTTTGAAAATAGTTACCATTTAAATTTCCTATTTTCAAAGCTGGTCTTACACTTTACACTTACAGAGTAATTCTTGTATAACTGAATAATAAATTTCATGTCATGTAAAACAAAGGATTTAAAAGAAACCAACTTGCCATAACAAATAATGGGCAATTGTTGTTCATAACCAATTAACAACACCAATAAAGGTTTATTCAGAGTTGAATTAACACTGAAATTGCATAGAAAACATCCATTTGACGTAAGTGTTACTTAGGATTATCCTACAACTTATTGTGCCATAAACCCTGAAATCTATTTGCACCTCATAAACCTCTGAACTCAGAGTGCGAGCATCCTAATTAGAATCTCAATTATGGAAACACTGGAACTACCTGCACGACTGAAGAATACGATAGCAGCTCTGGGCGTCTCTTGCCCTGTCACCTGGACTATCCAGGAGACAGGCAAGAGCATCCATCTGTCGAGGAAGACAAAAAAATCACCACCCTACTCGGGGAGAGGTAGTACCTTTGATGAGAGGACCCCCTCTCACACTGGTCCTCACCCGAGTAGGTCAGGAGGCCATGAAAAGAGAAAGAGAAGAAAGAAGAGCCCGTCCACCAAGTGGAGGGATTCCAGATGCTTGGAGGCATTCTTGGAGATGAAGAAAGAGGAAGGTGAGGAAAAAAAAGAGCCAGAGGTGGCCACCACTCCCCCTCCCACTCCCACAGACAGCCCCGTCCAAATGCTGGCTTCCCAGTCGGTATTGTCGGATGTGGAAGAGTCTGTGGAGACTGAGGTGGAAATGGAAGCTGCCCTCTCGCCTCTTCCTGATCCCCACTCGCCTCTTCCTTCTAAACCAGAATGCCAGGATGCGGACAACAGGATAGGGAACATCTAACGGGAACACAAAATACAAGGGGACCTTCACAAGCAAGAGATGGACAGGAAATACCAAGTATTCCTCTAACAAGTCGAAGAAGCCAAAAAACTAATAGACGCCAGAAACCTACAACAACAAAAGACTCAGCAATCACCCACAACCACTCCAGACTCGGCTAGGACCAGACCCTACAAAACTCAGCAACCACCATCAGGCAGCCCACCAACAACACCAACTACCACTGTCTCTCCTTCCAAACCTCCACCTCTGAAAAAGAAGCGGAAAAGACACAAGCGCCGCTAACAACCCACAACTTCTCCTTTACCACGGTCTGACACTTTCAAATTCTACAGCTAATGAGGGTCGAAAGGGGCTTGCTCCCCAAATCGTCCCTGCGCGCCTTTGGCGCGCAAAACTATTTGATTCACCTCATAAAATACCAACACATTCTAAAAGCTCTTCAATATTTTTTAGTTTTATTCTTCCAAAACTGCTGATTATAATATGAAACTACCATCAACTTGTAAATTTTCATCATCGTTTCATCTGGACATTCGCAAAGCAATCATGATGGCTAATTTGGACCTTCCAATTAACTTACAGAAAGCTTTGTCAGCTCTGGGCGTCTCTTGTCCTCTCAACTGGACTCTCCAGACAAGAGGCAAGAGCGTCCACCTGATGCTGGAGTTCGACTCAGAGGAAAACACCACAACACCTTCTTCGGGGAGAGGTAACACCTTTTGTGAGAGGAACCCCTCTCACACTGGTCCTCACCCGAAGAAGCCTGGACCTGGCCTTGAAAAGAAAAGCAAGAGGAAGAAGAGCCCATCCACCAGGCCAGGCAGTTGGAAATGTCCCTGAAAAGGAAGAAGGAAGAGAAGGCGGAGAAGAAGACAGAGGAGGCCACTACCATTTCCCCCCTCCAACTCCTGTGACTCCCATGCACTTCCCAGTTGCCTCTCCTTTGAGGGTTAACCTGGAGGATGGCGATGTCATCAGCGAGGCGGAGACGGAAATGGAAACTGGCTCTCTGAAGTCTCCCACTCCAATCTCTCCCCTCCATCCTAATCAGGAAAATGCTACAAGCCTTACTGGACATGACGGCAGAAGTAAACAACATGCGGGAACAAGTCAGGAACATGTCAGCTGACAACAACAGAACCACGGCACTCCTGGAACAGCACTCCTGAAGCAGCCAGGACTCGACCATTCCACCCCAGTCAGTCCTCCAAAAACATCAACAGCCCAACTACACCAACAACCACTACTGTCTCTCCATCACAGCCACCTCCACCCAAAAAGAAAAACAAGCAACATAAATGTCACTAAACTGCCAGAGAGGGTCAAAAGGGGCTTGCCCTAAACCGTCGCTGCATGCCTTGGGCACACGAAACCATTCAATTCTTGTAAATTTGTAAACATGTACTTTAATGATGGATGACATTTGTGCTATTTTGTATTATTGTTTTGCCCCCTTCTTCTATAAATAAAAAAAGTTGGGAATTTTGTGTTTTTATATTTAACTCTTCGTATGCTGCTGGCAGATATTCTTGCCAGGTCAGCAATACACTTGTCAACAAAAAAGACATATCTCACCCTTGGGTCAACAAAATATATCCATGTACATTTGATGAATCATTTCATAAATACTTTCTGGGCTTCATTTGTTTGAATTTTTCATCAAATTCAGCCATGGCTGCTAGACAGCAGCCATGGCTGAATTTTATAAAAAAAAAATCAAAGACAATACTCAACAGGTTAAGAGTTAAATGGCTTGTACCATTTTTTCCTACCAATTGTGCCATTTTTCCATTTGATTATGGAGGTGTGCCATTTTTTCCTGTGCCATTTTTTCCTCCCCCCTCCCCTGTGCCATTTTTTCCTAGGGTGTCAAAAAAATGTGCCATTTTTTACTGTGCCATTCTTTCCTACATTCTTTGGAAATTTTCTTAACACTTAAAGGCCTATTTCCGACTTTTACAACCTCAGAACAGGTGTCCTTAACATGCCATTATGAGTAGGTCCTGCTGACAATAGACAAAATACATAGGCAGTGGTTTCTAGTCAAGTCTTGGCTGCCTTAACAGATAACAGACTAGAAATCACTGTTAAACCACTGGATGTGGTCAAGTGTGAATTCAGAACAATGGAATATTGTTTTAAATAGTCCATGATCTTTGTTTAGCTTTGGGTTGTGGGAAACCTAGTGATGTCAGTCATCTTCTTTTTTTCAGGTTATTGAGTTGATTGGACGTGAGAATGTCAAGCTGAGTGGCAAACAAGTCTCTGAAATTATTGAATTAATGAAACAAGAAGATATGATTGAAGAAGAAGAGAAGCAGAAAGAGAAATTGGAAAAAGAGCAACAAAAGCATGCTGATGTTGTTGAGGAAAAACAAGAGCAGGCCCAATAAATTAAAAAAAAATATATATTTACTAATGACTTGGAATGCTACTCAATGAGGTGAAAGGTTTTTTTAGTGCTAATTACTCCCCTCAAAGCTTTCTTAGTGCTTATTTTCCAGTGGCTCAAACCAGTATTCATTACATTTAGCTTTCAAAAAGCCATTTCTTTCTTAAAAAGTACAGTCTCTATCAAGAGGCTTGGTTTTACTAAGTAAGAAGGAAGTAAGATAATTGGCTGATTTTGTATCATTAACTCTATAAAACGGTATAGACAAAATTACATGCATCATTATATATGGCAGGTCCATGGATCTCCATACAACTAGATTGCTGAAATGCTCATTGCTCACAACAAAAACTATTTCTCGATAGGTTTCAAGATGAGTACACATATTTTATGCCCATATAAATTGAATACTTATAAGGCCAAAAAAAGTGAAGAATCTGTTTCTCAGGCTCTCCCACATGGTCCTTTTGGCTGCTGCATACTCTCTTTTTATAACCAATCCAAACTTAAAAAATAAAAATTAAATGGTTTTTGTCTGATATTATACCAAAGTTAATAAAATTGATAAATTTGTCCCTTGAGTGTAACAATGCTTTGCAATGCTTTAGCACTCAAGGGACGTAATATACCACCACCCATGCTATTCTGTGGATTATGAGGTATAAAACAAACCAAGAACATGAACTTTTGAGGGGAAAGAAATAATTACAAAAATAAAACAGAAAAATGCCCACCCAGATGCAATTTTATAAAAAAATGGCCTGAGAAAGAAAAGATCTACTTTGTGGAACCTCATCTATTTTAGTTATTATTGACTTCTAATATTGAACAGTCAATACCATCTTACTATTTTTCATGCTTGGCTTCCATATGATGATCTGAAAGCTGTAATGCTTTGACCGCAGTCACTGCATAACACTCTTCTTATCATTAACCCTTAAGGGTCTAATTCTGACTTTGATAACTTTTTAATGCAAAGGAACAGGTGCCCCAACATGCATTGTTTGGGTAAACTCCAAACTTGTTTTTTAAGTACCTTGTCATTTGTTTCTAGGCAAGTCTTGGCTGCTTCTGTTGGCAGCCAAGACTTGACTAGAAACAACTGCAAAGCCAGTGGAGGTAGACTTTCAAGGTATAGTGAAAACAAAATTCTATAGACATGTAAATCTTATCTTGGTTGTTTTTTTCCACATGTAGATTCAGTGGATTTTACTTAGGATGAAACTAAAAACTTGTGCAAAGCTACAGTACAGCCTTCATGAATTCGTCGTAATCCTCGCCTGGGAAGTGATGTCCACGCATGCATTTATCAGGTAATAAAAATCCTCATCAGCAAGATTTTAATTAATGAAGTGCTGGGTTGTACCCAGTGCCTCATTAATTAAATTTTAATGAATTTTCCTGTTATTAGTGTTTGGAATCTAATATTATTGCATCAGTGGAAATATTGCCCACCTGTGGAAAGTGACCAGTTCATGACAACCGTACTGTAACATGAAACCTTGGTGACAAATACTTTTAACATCTCATTGTTTTCATTTACAGTGGAACCCTGTAAGGTCAATACTGACATTGTCTGAGTAAAATATTCAATTAACATGATTATTCAGTGAATCAGAATTTGGTCTTTTTTCTACATTTGGGTGATAAAATGAACATTTATTGTATATCACATTTATCCCTTAAGTCCCCATACAGCCACAATTTGTTCACTGGGCGAGTTTTAAATTTTAGTTTGCTTTCATGAAGGTTTCCGGTAAAGCGAGGGCATTAATGTTCTACGAACACAAATGGTGGGCTCTTGTAATGGTGGTTGAATTGTGCGGATAGACATCTAGGACGTTGGGACATTAGGATGTAGCCATCCTTGGCATTATTTTAGTTTATTCAGTTAACATGGCTTCACTCTGTAACCTTTTTGCAATTAGCTGGTCAAATGTGTACTAAAGGTATGGTAAATGGTCAGGTGTTTGAGGGTTATAAGCAGTTAATAGGTTTATTATATTTGGAAATATCCAATTAAGTTGGCTCAACTGTTCCTTTCTTTACATTCTTAGTTGTTGAATTCTTTTAGTGAATCAATTAACCTGGGTTTCAATAGCTTCACCATTTTATCCATCATGATTTAATTATGATGATATATGCATGAAGAATTACAAGACAAACTCAGTAAAGATATTGAGGTTGATTGTTATACAGCCATTGATATGAGTTGTCCATATTTTGGTATGGCTATGTCCGTCCATCTATCTGTCTGTCCAACCTTTAACGTTTGCATGACCTTATGGCCTACAGATTCCATCGTTTATGGTGGACTGGGAATGACTAGAGAAATGTTCTTTTCAATTAACGCCATTCTGGTATATCCAACATGGCAGCCATCCTGGATTTTTTTTGCGATTTTTGTTTGTCCATGCAATATCTTATAAAAGGAATGAACAGTGTATCTCATCTTTTTGGGGGGTGGATAGGGTATGACTAGAAGAAGGTTCTTTTTGATAATCAACAATCTAGCCTATCCAACATAGCAACCGGGGGGGCGCGGTGGCTCAGTTGGTAGAGGTGCAGGCTGCAAGCCGAGAGGTCCTCGGTTCGAATCTCACCTGCGACAACCGCATTGTGTCCTTGGGCAAGACACTTCATCCCCATTGCCCACGTGGGGGCACGGTGACTTTGTGTCCTAAGGCGTACTGCACGTCGATGGTGCACCTGTCTTCAACCAATGCTAACCCTGCTTGTGTGGAGTTGGGGAGCTGACTGTTGCTCACTGTTGCTCGGTGGTTCTCTCCGGGTACTCCGGCTTCCTCCACCCATAAAACTGTCACGGTCATGGTTAGCCATTGTGCAGAAATATGTGACCTTAAACACCAATAAATAAATAAATAACATAGCAACCACAGCAGCCATCTTGGTTTTTTTGTGATTTTTGCTTGTCCGAGCAATAACTTAAAAAAAGAATGACCAATGGATGTAATTTTTCAGTGCATTATTGATGTCTATAGGAAGGTTCCTTTCAATAATCAGCATTCTGACAATGCCAACATGGCCACCATGTCAGCCATCTTGAAATTTTTAGCTCACCTGACTGAAAGTCAGGGTGAGCTTTTCCTATCACTCTTTGTCCGTCATCCGTCGTCTGTCGTCCTGCGTGAAAGTGGTGTTTGAGCCTCTTTCTCCTAAACCACTGGCCACATTTTAATTAAATTTCATGTTAGTAGTGGTTATATAGGGGCATTTTGATTTTTATGCAAATTAAGTTTCAGCTCATATTGAGCAGAGGTGTGGGAAAAAATGGCCAAATTTTTTGAAAATCTTCTTCCCACAAATGACTACTTATGTGGCTACGCGTTAGTAAAACAGGATACTTATGTGGTTAAAGTCTGATACGTGGCTAGCCACGTAACATAATCTCTTATTGTGGGGAGTGGGAGTGGTTGGGGGGGGTGGGGGTTGTATAAATGTAGAGTAGGGTTAGGGCATTCCAGGGTGGGGTGGGGGTCAGTGAAGGTTATGTGGCTAGGGTTAGGGTTAGCTCAGGGTTAGGGGTGGGTAGGGTTAGGGTCAGTAAAGGGTAGGGTTAGCTGACCTCCCCCCCCCCCCCCAATTTCCCCCCCCCCCAAAACTTGTTTTATTATGTTGGACATGTGTTTTAGGTTAGCCACCTAACATGTCCATAAAATAGCCACATAAATAGCCATTTGTAAGAACGTCCATGCATCTGTCCGTCCGTGTGTGAGTCCGTCCGAGAATATTCATCAATTTCATAACTTAAGTAAATTATTATTTTCTATAATATTTGATGTTCATGGGTATGCCCACAATGCCCACACTAGTTATTTTTTTTATATTTTTTTTATTACTTGTTGACTTAGAAATTGTAGGAAATAGATATTATTTGTCTGTTCAGCCTGTATCTCAGGTATGGATTATCGGATTTCAGTGAAATATAGCATGCAGTTTGCCTATGACAAAGGCTTCTGCCTCATTGCATAAAACTAACAAACACCAAACAATTTACCATACCTTTTGACTTAGAAATTGTTGAAAACTTTCGAAGAAAATTGGGGGGGGGGGGGGGGGGGGTATACTGGATTAGGGTTATCAGGTTTCAGTGAAATATGGCATGCAGATTGCCTATGACAAAGGCTTCTGCCTCATTGCATAAAACTTCCAAACATCAAATAATTTACCATACCTTTTGACTTAGAAATTGTTGGAAATTGAAAACGTTCAGAGAAAATGGGGGGGGGGGGGGGGGGGGGGGGTTACACTGGATTGCATCTGTGCATCCATCCGTCAGTGTGTACGAGAATATTCATAAATAATATTTGTTGATCATAGGTATGCCCACACTAGGCGGTACACCACGTGGGGGATATGCACCGAACGACAGTCCAGCTCTTGATTCAATTAACATGAGTATTCAGTTAAAAGGGAATGTGTCACTTTTCTGTATTCTAGAGATAAACTTCACATTTATTCTATTTTATCTTGTTTGACAGAGCTCCATGAGCTCTGTCAATCAAGATATAATAGATTAAATGTCTGTATTGGATGTAATGAGGCCAAATAGGTCTTGAAACAAAAGAAACCTGGGGAGAGTCAGGGTAATTTATTGACAAGTTGCAAGATTTCTTATTCAGTTAACAGGAGTTTACTCTATAACCTATATTCAATTAACAGGTCAAATTTGTACTGGAGGTATGGTAAATGGTTTTGTGTTGGGAAATTATATTCAATTAACAGGCTTATTCAGTAAGGAGATAACCAATTAAGTGGGCTGCACTATACTCAGTTTATGATCAGAATGGGTGAAAATTACCAAAGTCTGGTTAATTGAATATTCTGATAATTGAATATGTATCACTGGCAAGTGATAGTTAACAGGATTTCACATGTCTTCAGTCATGGCCCTGAATGTATAAAAATGTTATTTATTTATATAGTTAACAGGAAATTTGTTTTGGATGCATACAGTTGTATATGGAGTCTTTGTAAAGTGCAGGTTCATTGTAATCGTTTTTGCATGTGTTGACATGTACTGTATATATAATCTAGAATGCAATCATTTCATTGCAGAATAAAAATGATAGATCTGTGCTATTGTTAGTCCTTTGTAAAACACTTCATCAATTTTCATTAAGAGCATACAGAGTTTAGGGATTAACTGTCAGCTGGAGGAATAAATCCTGATTTTGAACATTTATGAAGTGTAACTTTTTCATTTGGTATCATTTCAGACATGTTAACCTCCAGAATAATTCTTCAGGGAACCTGAGGGTGATTTTCAGGGAAATGGGATGGATTTCAGGGAAAGGTTTGTGCGGGGACAAAACAAAAGAAAAAACTTGCAAATTTTCAGCTCATGGACCACCATAAACACCAGGTTATATCCAGATCTAGTTGTCAGTTATGCTAATGCATTTATGCCATGTTAAAAAAATCATAAAATAATTGTTGATTTGACCCCCCCCCCCACCCTACTCCCCCATCCTCTTCTTCATGACACCCATCCGGAGAGCACCACCAGCTGTGGTTTGCTTTTATCAAAGTCATCTAAGCTAATAATTTCCCAAGTCTGGAAATGTTAACAGGAAAAGATGTCCGAATGTTCAGTTACTTCAAGAAGATTAGAACTTGGAAAGTATCTATATCAAAATCCTTCATACATGTGTGGACATTTGTGCCCTGCACACAACTTTTCTTTTCATCATTGAAGCATTTTTTGTTTTTGTTTTTTAATTCCATTCAAAATTTTCTGGGTACAGACGGCCGACAGTTAACAGTTCTGTAGTCAGCACAATGGAATAAATGTAGTGTTAGAAAATAAGTCCATTGTGTACAAATATGCAGTCATAATTTTTCGGCATCCTAAGCGACTTTAACCTATTTTTAAACTGTCTTAAATAGTTGCGGTCAAGTTGTTGTTTATGTTTTGATTTGGAAAAGGATGAGAATTAAAGTTATTCTATGAATAAAATAAATATATATTATTTAATTCCTTTTCATATATTTTATTTACCCAAAACTGCATTTAAATGAAGGTGGAGTTTTCAAATTTTTGAAGGTAAGTCACCTATTTTCACTTCGACACTCGCACATTGATCACGAATCTCCGATTACGAAGAAAAGAACAGAAATAAACATGAACACAGTTGAAATATATATCATAAAATACCCTTTTCTTAAATAAATTTAACTTAAATCCATATTTTACTGTGACGTGAGTTTTTACCAGAGTTTGAAATGCATGTGATTTGACTCCAAACATTTTACATAAGTTACAACGGGAAAGAAATATTCGACTTGTTTTCTGGGATTTTTGGTCCAAATCTGATTCCCATCTGGCATGCTGGGAACTACACTGAAATTTCTGGATTTTCCCGAGCATTCCGGGAGAGTTAACATGTCTGTATCATTTACTTCCCTTCATTATTATCCCCTCACATCTGACTGCCTGTAAGTTTGTTCATGTGTTAAATTGAACAATTGTAGTTTGATTTCCTACTTTATATTAACAATGTTTTGGACTGGTTCAATAGCCACCAATATTTTAAGGAAAATTAGGGAGTTTTTGCCATTGGTTCGTTGAATTTTACCCCAGATTTCTTTGTTTATGTAATAACTTGAACAGTAGATCTCAGATTTCAGTAAAATTAGATAGACTATTAACATTATCTCAAAATTAAAAAACCAGAGTGATTTCAGGAAAATTAGAGAATAATCGCCTGTTGTTTGTTGAATTTTGATTATTAACATTATATTAAAATTAAAAAACCAGAGTGATTTCGGGGAAAATTTAGAGAGTAATCGTCTGTTGTTTGTGGAATTTTGCCTGGCATTTCATTGTTTATGGAATAATGTAAACAGTAAACATCAGATTTTCAATAAATTTTGATATGTTTTGTTTTAATGATGTTTTGTACAAGTTCAAAAATTATAATGACTTCTTGAAAATTTATTGGCTTCATTTTCTTAAGTTTCTAGTGTTTGTTATTTCTAGAAAGTAAACATCACATGTTAATCAATTTTGATTCGCTGATGCCTATTAACATTGGCTTGGATTAGGCTAAAAAAATGGGTTTTGATTCTCAGGAAATCCCTCATTGAATTTGAACCCCCTCATTGAACATTTTTATTGCCTTTCAGTGGCTTCCAATATTAGTACAAAGTCAGGGAGACACGAAACTTTTTACATTTTTTGATTGATGCATATTTATGTAGTTGCTTCTCCCATATGTTTGCCTTGCTACTATTTATGGGAGTGTGCCTATAGGCAATCTCCCATAAATTGTAACGAGGCAAATCCCCACAGATTAAATACTTTTACTTCAAAAATAATATGAAGAACATCAAAAGAATATGAAGCCTTTGAATTACAGTACCTAGAGAGGAATGTTTTATTTTTCAAATTAAAAATGAATTTATTTGTATAAATATGCACTTTCTATAGTTCTGTGTGTAAAAAGACAGCCGAAATTCTCTCCATGTTTGCTCACTTTTTGCAAAAGAAAAATAAAAAAATTAAAAATAAAACCCTCCCTCCCTCCCTCACTGATTTGAAAAAAATATTGCCTAAGAATCAGTTAATTTATTTTGTGTGGCGTTAGATTGAAAATAACGGTGATTTGTTGGTACATTGAGAGATTTATTGCGCTTTGTATATTTCTTTTTACTTGAATCTTTTATGTTTATGTGCTACTTTTCCCTATGGGAACTTGAGAAGTTAAACAGTGCTTGTTTACTTGACTTAATACATATGTTGCAGTCATGATATAGCCATATGGTTTGAAATTGATCTTAACTCTTCACCTGCTGAGTATTTTAAATATATTTTTCATCAAATCTAGTTATGGATGCTGTTAAGTGCCTACAGAAGATATTGACTGTGGTGCTGGGGTAACTCTGTGCTATCTATCCTGTTTCTTTTGTCCTTGCAGATTTTTTTCTGAATCAGAATGGAGCAATTTTAAATTCTTTGGTCATATATATCTTTTACAAAAACTTTTGAATCTGAATTTGTGTTTTGTTACTCCAATAGTGTATGCATTTCTAGTAATGTTTTCCACAATGATTACCAAGTATTGCCAAAAAATTTTAATTTTGTTTTCTTCTTTACAAGGATAGGCAGTTAAATGCAAATTTGTTCAAATATTAACTAACTGAGAAACCTACCAGCCCTGACCGGACAAAACACAAAAATTGCCCAATAAAAAGTTGTTCATTTTTATCCTAGGGCTCACTCAACCGATGGGCTAAACCTATTTATTTCATGCTCACCGATGTTATTGCCTGTGAAAAGCCTGTATGTTAAATTTTAGCTTTTAACTCCACTACCGGTGTGAAGCTTCTACTATGGTTAAAAAGTTTTACACCTATAGTAGGAAGTTCATCCAACTTGACCTTTGACATGATGCAATTTACCAACTTTGCTACATTCACACTTTGCGGTTTTTCATTCAAACATATACGTTTTGCATTCTATCTACTATGTGCAATGATTTCTTAAGTTAAAATACCTACAATTAAATAATTAAAATAAAATTTAAGAAATGTTAATGATAATTTGACTGAAAAAGCAAGGTAAATTCAATCAACTTTGACGATGTGTCTAGCTGTCAATCAAGCATTCACTTGCAGCCAGTCATACTGCCCACCGATGCAGGTGATGTAAACACTACAAAGCTGAGCTGTGTGTTTGTGATAGAAAGTGTCGTTTTTTCACCATTTTAAGTGACAAAGTCGATTGTTTATTAAGAACATGGTATAAATAAAACAAATAGGTACTAGGGCCAGTAATCAGATTTAAACCACTCATAGAATAAGAGTTTTAACCACTCGGCAAGCTGAGTGGTAAAAATCCTTATCCTGCTGGTTATTTAAATCTGATGTCTGTAAAAAATGTTTTGAGAGATCACTGTCATGAGAGACCACCTGTCTTTAGAGACCGCTGTGACTTTGTCCCATTTGGTTGTTTTACACTGTAATGGACCTGTCATGAGAGACCACTTTTGCATGGCAAAAAGGGTGGTCTCACAAGACAGGTTCTACTGTACCGGCCATAGTACCTATTTATTCTATATATCCCCAAGCCAGTACAAATTGAGAAATATTGGAAAATTCATGAAAAATTCTTTGGGAAAATTAATTACTTGGTTCATTTTAGTCGGAATGTGTTCTTTTTAACTATTTATTTTGTTTGTTTTGTTCTGGGGTTTTTTGTGGGGGTGGGGGGAGGGGGATGGTTGAGGGGGGAGGTATGTAAATTGCATCTTGTATCCCCAGAAGAAATGCCTGAACTGGGGAGACTAATCTTTCTGAAACTCCCTGAGAGGGGTCCCTAAGGACCATTGGCAGGTGCAAGTATATGTATTATCGGTTCAGTACTTGCATAAGAATTGTAACCCTTAAATCCTCAGAATGATTGAATCTTTTATTTGCAGCATACTGTTATATGATACGATCATAACAAGAATAAAGTACTGTACAAGGTAATAGCTTACTGCATGGAAATGGCAAAGCCATAACGGCTGTCTTCCTGCCATTCCCATGTAAAAAACACATTTGTTCTGACATCAGAGTTGGAAATGAGAATGGTCAAGGCTAAAGCTTAAGCTTCTTTTTTTCTTGTCATGAAAGTAGCATGGGCTAATGACTAGAATTGTATGGGTGAAGTGGACAAGCAAGGTAGGAGAGATGGGAGAGATCCAGAAGGGTTTGAGATGCAGTCAGAGCATTGTGGATTGGTACAAGAAATGTCAGTCAAATATGAACTTAGTGCATTCTCTATTAACGTAATAGATGAACTTT
This sequence comes from Pictodentalium vernedei, assembly GCA_031216915.1. Taxonomy (NCBI): domain Eukaryota; kingdom Metazoa; phylum Mollusca; class Scaphopoda; order Dentaliida; family Dentaliidae; genus Pictodentalium; species Pictodentalium vernedei. Next base: position 308,141,882 of record CM062295.1, on the reverse strand, counting down.
ATGATAATATCATATCTATTTGTACACAGATGCAGATGACTTAACAGTGTTTCTACACAAATGTAAAAACAGTATAAAGATAAATGCAGCCTACCAGTAGAGCTCTTAAGGAAGAGGACACTTCGAGCAACTTTTTTAGAGCAACATAAAAGAGACAGTCTGTGACTGTCTGGGGACATAAGGGTTAACTTCTATACATACAAACATTAGTGAAAAATATAGGTTCCATAAAATGCTTGAAATTTCTCGAGAAAAGTTTTTGAAAATCCTTGATTTTCTTTCTTTTAAGTATGTATGAACCCTGTATATGTTTACCTCAAATAAAGAGCATGAATATTTTGTTGAACAGCTCTTGGTAATCATGTAGCTTTTTCATAATTTTAAATTTTGTAATGAATTTCTGTGATGTAACACACTGTTTGAAAGGGCTCTAAGGTATTCTAGGCTTTTAAAATCAGCCTTTACTTAAGTTGAGTAAACATATCAGTATTCCTTTGCCTCTCTTTGGCTTATAAAGACTTTAAAAAGTGTTAGTTGTCTGAAAAAGTTTAGGGTGACAATTTTTCAGGTTGCCTTAACTGGTAGAGTGCTGAAAGCCCATATTTGGACTTTATTATGCCCCAGCTTGAAAAGTTAAAGGGGTATCTAGTGGAGACCTCCATCCTTTCGCCTGTACCAGCATTTTCCCCTGTATCTCAGCCACTGCTACTCTGATTTGAATATTTGATATTTGGTGTAGTGATAGAGCATTTTGAGGGAACAATACCTGTGTAGCGTGAGTTTATTCCACACACTTTTTCCAAAGTTATGGCCCTTTTTCACTCTTTTGACTTAGAAAAGTTTTAGCGGGTCGGGGCATGGGCCCACACTTTGCATTGCCCCTCTTGTTCTGAAGTGCTAGTACCACAAATTCAAGACTTCATATTCTGTGGACGTTCTTCGTATTGTCTTGAAGTGAAATTATTTAGTCTCTATGAATTTGCCTTTTTACAATTTATGGGAGAGTGCCTTGTAACAAGACAAAGACCTGTGAACAAATTTTGATGTCTAAAAGTAATTGAGCACTCTACTAATTAATAAATAATTTGAGCAGATTTGTAGCCTCTAAATGTGGAACATACTCAGTATCCTGTTAGTGATTGATGGATGAACTATATTTTGCCCACAAAAATTTCATTTTAACCCTTTACCCAGCATTCTGCACAGTGCTATTCGCAATAATCTTCAGTGGGAACCTCAGATAGTAAAGCAGTGCTTGTTTACTGTGGTAAACAACCTGAGTTTTACCAGTAAAGTAGGACCCAGTCACCAATGCTTGGGGTGGAAGTTCTCTAAAGTGAGTAAGATGAGTATAAATAATTGGCTAAACTTGACTTTATTTTACCCCCCCCCCCCCCCTCCTTCCCTGCACCGAGTTGTGGGGGTAGGGTATACTGGAATCCTGTCCATCTCTCCATCTGTCTCGCTGTCCATCTGTAGACATAATTTTATCCAGAGATTTTCTCGAATGTTTTTGGACCAATCTTCTCAAAACTTGGTATGGATGTTCATCATCATGGGAACCTGTGCGTCTGTGATTATAGTTCAGCTTGGATTATTTTGGCCAGAATTAAGCCTCTTTTCAACTTGAAATAGCAGACGTATAGGCCTGAATTTTGTCCAGAGATTTTCTCAGATGTTTATGGGTCGATTTCTTTGAAACTTGGTATGGATGTTCACTGCCATGGGAACCTGTGCACCGGTGATTATAGTTTTGATCTGACTTTTTTTGCCAGAGTTATGCTCCTTTTTCTCTTAGAATAATCATGGCAGTGGGGGTGGGGGGGGGGTATGGACAGGTCCATCTGGGACAGCCACACCTCTAGTTTCTATATTGTGATCACGTTTAGCCATTTAAATGTATACTCCGAAAAAAAAAATGAATAATTCACAATCTCCATTCAAATATGGGAACCCCGGAAAGTAAAGCAGTGTTTATTTACTTTGGTAAACAACCAGGATTTTTCTGGTAAAGTAGGGCAAGGTCACCAATGCTTGGGGTGGAAGTCCTCTAAAGTGGGCAACATGAGTATAAACAATTGGCTAAACTTTACTTTATTTCTTTGTTGTCACGTTTAGCCATTGTGCAGAAACATGTGACTTTAAATGTAAATCGTAATAAATAAATAAGGGATCTGCGAATCACAAATTTTTTTTTAATTGAATCTCGAATCGAATCTTGTCTCTGATATCGATACCAAATCTTGAATCGATTCTTAATAAACAAGTTATTTGCTTAGATGCTGAAAGTGACCTTAAGCACCAATAAATAAACATTCTCTGTAGCACTGTCACTGAAACATGTAGGCCTACTATCCAAGGTTTTAGTTTTTGAAGGCTTAGCTTGTTACTATTCATTGCAATCTGTGACAACAACGACTGCTTCTGGACAATGTGAGCCACACAGACTTGCAAAAATTTCACCTGACCTCCGTAGCATCAATCAATATTGTACCTTCGATTCGGGGCATGGAAAGGTGTGGGGGAGGAGGTACGTTTGGGGATGTATATTTACTGTATTAAATTGGGCAGTGCTTCTGTTCTTCATTATATCCAGCATTCCATACGTATTTGTATTTTTACTATGATATGTGCTGTGCATTGTAGCAGCATCAATACCACAATTAATGTTGCCAGAGGAATGTTATACACAAGGATTGTGTTTATTTTGTTGTGAAAATCTGCACAACATCTACTGGCACAAAACGATAAAAAGAATCACATCCTTTGAAAGTGTGTGAGTATCTATAATTCACACAGACCTCCCACTGTTGGACACATATTCACTAAAATCACATAAAACACAAAGGATTGAGGACAATAAAACGTCTCACATGGCAATAAAGAACATTAAATACATTTATAAATATTTATAAGTATATCAAATTATTGATATAAAATTATTTTAAAAGTAGACATATCAGTTGGGCTAAGGGGAATTGGTCTCATGGTAAATTGTCTTTTGGGTATTGGTCTAGTGGGAGTTGGTCTAGCAAAGGGAATTGGTCTAGTGGTAATGATTCGCCAACAGTGATGTAGAAACACTTAATTCATCTGCAGCTTTGCAAATGTATGCATCGTACTTATTAATTTTAATTTAAAATTAGTCTGAGGATTTAAGGCCCTACAAAGTAGATCTTCTGTTTCTCAGGCCATTTTTTTAAAATTGCATGTGGGTGGGCATTTTTTTATTTTTGTAATTATTTCTTTGCCGTCAAAAGTTCTTGTTTATGGTTTGTTTTATGTTTTAGGCCTGATAATCTACAGAATAGCATGGGTGGTGGTGTATTTCAACCCTTGAATTCAAGAAGGTTTTAGATTGCTAAAGCATTGTGAAGCCCTGTTGCACTCCAGGGACAAATTTATAAATTTTATTAACTTGGGTAAAATATCAGACATAAAGCATTTAATTTCTGTTTTTTTTAAGTTTGCTTTGGTTATAGAAGAGAGCATGCAGCATCCAAAAGGACCATGCAGGAGGACCTGAGAAACAGATTTTTAACTTTTTTAAGCCTAAGGGTTAAACTTGAGCCATGATAGTGGTGTAAAAGCAATATTCAGTCCTAATCTGCAAAGTGTTTTCTTGAATTTCTACTTCTTTAATTCATGGTTTATGTGAAGATACATGACTTTGATTTGATGAAAAAGCCATTTTAGTCTGGCATCAGGAGATTGTTTGTAAGAGTCCTGTTCTAATTTAAGATGTGTAACAGTGCATTTCAACCTCTGACATTTCAATTTTATTGAAGATTTAGTTACAGCAGCATTTCATCAGTCATTCAATTTCTTGTACAGGGTGACCATACCATACTGACCTGGGAATGAGCCCAGGGATGCGTTAAGTAAAACAGGGCAAAAGTATGTTGGTGGGTTTATTTTCGAGGGGTCAAATCAATCCCAGAACAAAGATGCATTAACCCTTTATCTAATGAATCAGTTGCATACACCTACATAATTTACTAACTGACCCATTGAAGAAAACAAAAAGTTAAAACAGTTTCAACAAAACCACATAATGTGACCCATCGCAGGACTGAGCTTGTCAAGCTGATTCCCGTGATGGATCACATGATATGGTTTTGTTGAATTTTTTTTTTAAATTTAAAACAAAAATTAATTGAAATGACAAATTTTCATATCATGTGAGAAATTATTTTTTGTTGTAACAAGTTGCCAGCATGGCTGTCATCGATATTTTTATTCCAAAGTCAGGGACTGGTGTTATTGACAAAGAGGAGACACTATATATGAAATCTTAAAAGTTGATATGTGGGCTTATTTTCCTTTATCAGCTTATTCCTGGGCCAGTTTGATACTTTTAACTCTTCAACTTTGTAGCAGCCCTATTTGGCCAGCACTATTCACAAAAAAAAATGGCATAAGCTATGTTTTTGAGGCAAAAATTAAGCAGTTCTTAAAGAATTTGTTTTGGCAAGTGTTGTCCTCTAGTCATGTTGCATAGAGGGTTAAATATGGAAGATGACAAAATGTTTTTTCTACTCTGTTTCTTTCAACATAATAGTGAGTAATTTCAAATGGATTAACTTAACCCATTGAACCCGAGCAGCCACTTTTCCGGCCAGGAACATGATATGTCATAACGTCATTAAATAGGATGGCTGTTCAGTAAATGTGTGGGGGAGACCAATTCATATATTCAACGTGCAGCCCCGAGGCTGCACATTGAAAATATTGATTGGTCTACTCCAAATGATAAATATGGGCTCTTCTAATTTCTGCCATTGAACTGGTTTTGGATTACGATGTTGGGGAGCTGGCAGCTGCTCGTCATTGCCTGGTGGTTCTCTCCGGGTACTCCAGCTTCCTCCACCCTTGAACCTGTCACCGACACGATATGACCTTGGCTGTTAATGTGTCGTTAAACCCTAATAAATAAATATATAAATAAATAACTGGTTTTGGAAGATAGCACTAGAGTTCAAAGGGTTAATGAAAAATTTGCTGTTTCATTTTCCTTAAGCCTTTGTTATTTTAATTTTTTTTTGATTTTTCAAACAATTTCCACAGGACCATATCATGTGACCCCCCTCATTGGAATGATTTTGACAAGCTCATTACAGTGAGAGGCCTCATGATATGCTTTTGTAGAAAATTAAAAAAAAAAAATACCAACTGCTCAGTTTGTACATGTTGTAAATTATGCAGGCAGATGTGGCTGATTCATAAGGTTGAGTCCCAACATTTTTGTTCAAATCATTGTAAACTTGATGAGAGTATAGTTTGAACATAACACCTCAAATGACATCCCATTAATCATTCCAATGAGAGGCTACATGATATGGTTTTGTAGAAATTCAAAAAAAAGATGTTTCCAACTGCTCAATTTGTACATTTGATTAAATATGCAGGTGATTGCAGCTGATTTGTTAGGTAAAGAGTAAAACATTTTTTTCATATCACTGTATACTTGATGAGAGTATTTGTACATAAGGCCTAAAAAAGTTAAACATCTGTTTCTCAGGCCCTCACACCCTCACACATTGTCCTTTTGGCTGCCACATGCTCTCTTTTTATAACCAATGTAAACTTAAAAAAAAAAAATTAAATGGTTTATGTCTGATATTATACCCAAGTTAATAAAATTGATGAATTTGTCCCTTGAGTGCAACAAGGCTTTACAGTGCTTTAGCATTGCAGTCGTTTTGCACTCAAGGGATGATATATACCACGACCCATGCTATTCTGTAGATTATGTGGCCTAAAACGTAAAACAAATCAAGAACATGAACTTTTGATGACAAAGAAAAAATTACAAAAATGAAAAATAAAAATACAAAAACTCCTGCCCACATGCAATTTTACAAAAAATGGCCTGAAAAACAGAAGATCTACTTTATGGGGCCTAACACCTAGAATGATATCCCAGTAATAATCATATTAGGTATATATTAGGTATAGATGTACTATGTAGAAATTTTGGGCATCAGTATGAAATGGGTGTTTTGTCATCTTTTCATCATGCAATTTTTATTTGCTGTTACTGTTGGCAGGGATGATTTGTTTTGGTCGTATAGTTGTTTTTTTTAAATGTAGCATTTTGTTTTTGCAGTAATTTACATTATTTACAGTAAAATTGACTACCTCAAATAATTAGATAATACATATTTGCCATTTCTCATGGGGATAAATAAACAAATTAGTAAAAATAAATTTTAAATGATCCAAGCTGTCAGTTGCAAAAAGAATATGTTTTCATTTTTTTAATTCACTTTAAAAAAATTTCCATTACCCAGTATAAGTATTTCCTTTAGTTCCTTGAATCCTGCACCCTATGTAACATATAGACAACCAACCCTGTGAATTTTGACAGCCTTAGTGTATATTTTCAGGCAGTGTGTGATATGGCAACCTGTCAACTATCCCGTGCAATGTCTATGGTTAATCAATGTATGTTAGCTTACCAACTTTCTCTGTGTAATGCACAGGGTTAGTCACTCTTTTCTTTTTTGGTTATAAATAAGATCATTATGCCTCAGTGACTATACATTTCCATGCAGTGTGTGTGAAGCATCCAGTGACTGTACTTTTTCATGTAATGTGTGTGAAGCATCCATGACTGGATTTGATGAAAAATTCATCTAAATTTAACAAAAGAAAGCATTGGTCAAACAGTCTATTCAATTTACCGGAGAGAAATGTGGTTAAATGTACCCAAATTATACTTATTTCATGGGCAGGATATTTTGTATCCTGGAAAGTCCTGGGCCAGAATATCCACTAACCGCATTCATGGAGTTAAGAGCACTTTGTGGATTTTAGGCTTAGAAATTATTATTATTATTAGATCCGACATAAGGTGGCACTGGCTATTGAAAGTGTCCTTAAACCCCAATACAAAAAAAAAATTATTAGAAATCAATATGATTGATGCAGCAAAGATTATTATTGTCCCTGATTGGTGAGGAGGGTGTGAGATGGGGAAATCTCACCCAACAGCAAGATATTTGGGCCAGACACAAGGCTTGCCAAGTGTCTGGACCAGATATCTTGTCCTGAGGGTGAGTTTTCCCCACTCACCCCCACCCCCATCAGGGATAATCTTTCTGCCCCTCCCCCAAAAAACCCTGACGTAATCAAAAGTAATTCAGGGGCACATGCAGCTATATCAAACAATTTTGTTGTCCATTTATGAAAAAAATTAATTTGCTAAACAGAAAGAGCTCACAAAAGTTCTGTATATACCACAAAATTAAATCCCAACACCGGCAAGACAGGGGTTAAATATTTGCAGCAAGATGAACACTGACACATTCCGATGACATCATATTATGAATTCTGCAACGTATTTGCATAACTTTTCGATGGGAATTTCGTGAAACTCTCTCCACTCATAATGGCATTCACCCAAAAATTCATATAAAAGAGTCAAGTGTCCTTTGGTTTTGTGGTCTGTGTTTTTATTTCTATTTTTTGTGACAAATGTTCGTCTACTAATATTTCCAAAACATGACATCATGCTGTTTGTTTACAGAAGAACATGCAATGATTGAATAGTCCTGCGCTCATTAAATATGTCTATCTCACATGGCCTTCTCACATGAAACATGCATATGTCGTATAGGAAGTGGGGATGTGGGGTGGGGGAGGAATAATTATGTCCCTTTTTTCAACATTATAGTTGTTTTCCATCAAGTCAACTGGAAGTATCAGATTAGATCATTGCAGGCAACAACATGGGATATAACAACTCATCAGTCCCCTGAAATATCAACAGCATTCAGCAGTGCCACCACAATGCCATCATAACATAGCTTAACAGCAGCATATTTTTTCGCTGTTGCAAATTGCATCCCCAACAATTTTTTGAATCATTACAAGTACCTTATTCCTACAAAAATGATCGTTCAACCCTACATAAAATATATTTTCAGGTTGTAAAGGATACATAAAATCAATATTGTGCAGGATTACCCCAAATTGGACTGAAAATCAATTTGTTTAAGAATGAAAAATATTCAAATCAGTTAGTATTTTATTTATTATCCTTCGTAAAAACCTCCTTGGACTGTGACGACCATTGAATCAAATGACAGAAATATTACTGGCTTCCCCACTTTGATGTCCCGTGGCTCATGAATAGAACCAATTTAAAATGCATCAGTTGATAAAAGTACAGCAAATCTTATGTTAATTTTATGTTACTAAACAATGTAGAAGTTCTGTTGGTTAACCGTTTGAACCCTCGTGGTATTTTCCATGCTAGTTCAATGGCTGCAACTGCAAGAGTCTACATTCATTATTTGGGAGGTAGACCAATTAACATTTTCAACGTACAGTATGCCACTTAAACAATTGGAGCATGTGATTATAAAAATGCATTAATACTTCTATTCTCTGGTATTTTGGGGTTGAATGACTTCTATTTTATTTAGTGTACTTGATTGAGTATACATTTTCATTCTTTCGAGTTTTCGTCAGCTTGCACATACAATTTATAGAGTTTTTTTTCTTACAATTTTATTATTTTATTTCAAACATTGATGTGATAACATGTGACGTGACATGAAACAGTTTGAAGAGCAAATATGTTATTTTGAGTGCCTCTCCACTGACCATGTTTATATCATGTCTGTGTATGGCCATGTCTCAAATTAGGAGTTTCAGTTGAGAATAATTAGTCTGAAAGTGCACTGATTATATATCATGATAATAAGTCTCTTTGGTTGTTCTATTGGGAGATATATACTGACAGAAAAAAAAAGTTCAGTTTTTGGTAATATAATTTTTTTATCCATAGACCAAATGTAGTAAAATTTGACACATTGCTACCTCAGTGTACTGTCTCAAGAGTCTGGTTAAAATTCAGTCAACCATGACCATGTGCGACGCTGCATGCTTTCAACAGATTTTTTGACAAAGCTTGCATCCAGGGCACTCACACGTGCTATAGGCTTGAAAACCATACCAAATCGGAAGTTTTGAACAGTACACATCGATTGCACAATATTTCATTTCAACTCGATTGAAAAGCAAAATGCTGTGAATGTCCGAAGTTGATAGGGGTTGGGCTATCACTCTAATTAAGCAGGGCCAATCTCAATGTCATGTCACCCAGCAATTTGGGGTTCATGATTCAATGATAGCTCATTTAGATGGGTGTCTCAGAGCCACAGGAAGATTAGCTGACAGTCCCAGGAGCAGACGTCCGCATGTTACGTTGCCATGTCAAGATAGAGGCATAGCCTCTCACACCACCACAACCGATTTCAGATGGTGACGGAGACGAAGACGTCGAGTCAGGTTGTAGGCACTCATAGTCACCGAGTGTGACCAAGAACAGTTAGGAATTGGTTGTGGGAGTTCAATTTAAGGCCAGGACATCCCTACATTAGTCCACAACTTACACCCAGGCGACGTCAACATTGGTTACAATGGCTGCAAGCACATGCACCAGATCGTGTTCACTTCTCCAACTGGAGACCTGTGTTATTCACTGACGAGTCTTTGTTCATTGTTGGTGTCGAGCAATATTGTGACGCGTGTTAAAGAAAATGACATATTCGAGGGAGGGGAGGGATTTCCATGGCATGAAAACACCTCTCGTGGTCATCCAGGCTTACAGCCCTAGGATATCCGGATCAGGTCCTCATGTCTCACGTCCTTCGACTTATCCATGCGCATAACTTTACACTGCAGCAGGATAATGCGAGGCCGCACGTTGCTAGGGTTTGTCATGACTTTCTCAACCAAAACGATGTCCCAGTTCTCGATTGGCCACCCTACAGTCCAGATTTGTCCCTGATCGAGCATTTGTGGGACGAGCTAGACAGGAAGGTCAGGAAGCACGTCAACATCCCAAACAACGTTACTCAGCTCATGCAGGTCCTTCTTCAGGAGTGGAATAACATCCCACAAAGCACCATAAACAACTTGCTGGGGTCAATGGTTAGGGGAGTTAGAGTGACTGAAGCCCACACACCTGCTATTGATTTTGATCAGGAAATGGTGTAGGGTACCCACATTTGAACATTATCCATGCAAATACCATCTGTGTTAAGACAACAAAACTCATAAAAATTTCATCAGTAATGAAGAAATAACATCAAAATCCAAATTATGAAATAATCATCCATAACACATGTGAAATATTTACACAGAAAAAAACTTGTGTTTCTTTTTATGTGTACCCATACTATGTATGGTACACATAATGCAGGCATCCGGGGTGACCATCCGTTGTTCGTCCATCCTTTGTCCATCCATCCATCCGTCTGTCTGTCCATCCGGCGCCCGTATCCATTTCTTTGGCATTCGATAACTTGAAAAATATTGCTTTGATTGTCAAGTTACTTTATATTTGTGTTCAGGTTACTGATGTGCCGAGCTGTATAGTTTTTGGTGTAAATCGGATAATTTGATCCCGAGATATTAACCCTTTATCCTTCAAATTGAAAATTCCTCCAATCCCTTTGGCATTCGATAACTTGAAAAATATTACTTGGATTGTCAAGTTACTTTATATTTGTGTTCAGGTTACTGATGTACCAAGCTGTATAGTTTTTGATGTAAATCTTATAATTTAATCCTGAGATATTAACCCTTTATCCTTCAAATTGAAAATTCCTCCAATCCCTTTGGCATTCGATAACTTGAAAAATATTGCTTGGATTGTCAAGTTACTTTATATTTGTATTCAGGTTACTGATGTGCCAAGCTGTATAGTTTTTGGTGTAAATCTGTTATTTTAATCCTGAGATATTAACCCTTTATCCTTCAAATTGAAAATTCCTCCAATCCCTTTGGCATTTGATAACTTGAAAAATATTGCTTGGATTGTCAAGTTACTTTATAATTGTGTTCAGGTTACTGATGTGCTGAGCTGTATAGTTTTTGGTGTTAATCTGATAATTTGATCCGGAGATATTAACCCTTTATCCTTCAAATTGAAAATTCCTCCAATCCCTTTGGCATGAGATAACTCAAAAAATATCAGCCCGATTGTCATGTTACTTTATATATTTATTCAGGTTACTGATGTGCTGTGCTGTATAGTTTTTTTTTATGTAAATCTGATAATTTGATCTGGAGATATTAACCCTTTATCCATCAAATTAGACACTCCACCAATCCATTTCAATATGTACCCATACCTTATATGGTGTACATAATGTCGGCACCCATGGTGGCCCTCCATCATACAACTTTCTACTAGTTGCGCGTATGGGTACACATCTGATGATTTCATCGGCCTATTTTTTCTGCTAGTATATATGAGATGTCGCCACTACTAACACTATTGAGTAAAAAGCTAAAGAAGTTCAAATTGGTTGAAAAAAGTGACTAACAATTCATTGAATGATTGCTGCAAATCTATAAAAATGACAAAATCAACATTTATATGGATGTACCTGTCCTAAAAAAGCCTATAAAATCATTAAAAGAATGAAAGAAAAAACTTTTTAGACCCTTGTAAAAAACTGATTTCTGGCCATTCCATCCACCTGCCCCATAATACATATATGTTCGAGGAAAAAATTTTTTGAACCCCACCCCTGTTGCAACAATACAAAATCCTCGGACATGGATAACAAAGTTAGGATTAATTACATGACTTCATTCCTCTGTATTGTTAGCTAGACACAGATGCTAATTAAATCTTCCAACAACTTTGTCTGATGAGACCTGTCTGCCCCCCCCCCCCCCCTTCCCACCCCCAGGGCCTCTTTATTTTACGAAGGGACAATGGCAAATAAATGTCTTCTATCAACCGAAATGCTGCAGAAATGAAAGAATAGTTGCCTATTGCATTTTTGGTTCAGTTGGCTTATCAGCATAACTGCCTGCCTTACAAGTCACTTTGTAATAACAGTACAGTGGAACCCTTTTAATTGAATAGCAACTTTGCCAATGAAAATTATTCAGTTAACAGGAGGATTCAATTAACAGGGATTGTGTCACTTTCCTGTATTCCAGAGATAAACTTACCATTTATTCTATCTTGTTTGACAGAGCTCTATGACAGGGACCAGCCTAGGGGGGAATTTTAGGGAGACTTCAAGTCTCCCTCCAGAAAAAATAGGGAGACTGCAAAGTCATGTAGGGAGACTTCATAGGCAAGTGGGGAAAATTAAGAATATTCATGTACCACCCCTGCCACCCCTTCATATTTTCAATTTATGGTCCTCCATTAATGTACAAATAATCCAGGTCCAGTTGTCTATGATGCATCTGTGCCAGGTTAAAAAATCACAATGTAATTATTGACTGAAAATCCCCCACTGCTACCTTCTCCTTCATGACCCCTCACCTCTTCTTCGTGCCAATCCCCCATCACCCTCCTGTGGTTGCCTTTCAACAAAGTCTACTAAGCTAATAATTTCCTAAGTCTGAAAGTGTGAACAGGACCAGATGTAAGAAGGTTGCTTGGGAGGTACTTTGTTAGTTAATAAACAAAATACATTCTGGGGTCGAGTATTTTGTAAAAGAAATGTCATTCCGCATCATTTTTATGGCATTCCGGTGTCATTTCATGTCATTCCGATGTTTAGGAGGACCCTTTTTCAAGATCGTCCACATGCACACTTGTGTCCTGTACAAAGCTTTTCTTGACATCACTAAAGCTTTTTTTCATGTGTTTCAATTCCATTCGTGTTTTTCTGGGAATAGACAACCCAACAGTTAACAGTCGTCAGCAAATCGAAATGAAAATAATGTGTTGTAAAATACGTCCGTTGTGTATACATTTTCGGCATCCTAAGCGACGTAACCTACTTTCAAACTGGGTTGTTTTGTTGAGTCTCGTAAGTCACTTATTTTCGTTTCGACACTTGAAGCACCGACTGGAACGCAACAAAATAGAAATAAAAAAAATCCGCCGAAAGCGACAATGGACAATTGCTTGTCGTGTGATTTCAAATAAATGGACGTTTATTTGACGAATTAAAATGCCCATTTATCACACTCGAGCACATTCGATTTTTGAAAATACTCGTTTTCATGTAAACCTCGCATCACTCAGTTCAGCCTTTTCTCATTTTGGCCAATTTTTAGAGGGCGACTTGTAATCGCCCCGACTATTTTTCTAGGCGACTTTGGGCTTAGAAGGGCGACTTAATCACCCTAGTCGCCCTCACGGCTGGTCCCTGCTCTATGAGCTCTGTCAAACAAGATATAATAGATTAAATGCCTCTAATGGATGCAGTGAGGTCAAATAGGTCTATAAACAAAGGAAAACTGGGGAGAGTCGGGGTAATTTCTCGACAGGTTACAAGATTTTTTATTTAATTAACAGGAGTTTACTCTATAACCTATGTTCAATTAAAAGGTCAAATTTGTACTGGAGGTATGGTAAATGGTTTTGTGTTGGGAAATTATATGCAATTAACACGGTTATTTAGTTAAGAGATATCCAATTAAGTGGGCTCCACTGTACTTCTGTAAGTATCATTGTTGCAATGTAACTTGTGACCTCTGCACTTGGATATTCATGCTACCTGCACAGTGCGCAAACTGCAAGGATATGGACGGTAAATAGGTAAAATAACAAGTGATTTCACACAAATTATTTCATGCTTTTTTCTGGTTCCAGTTGGATGCGATGTTGATGACATTCTGATTTGCAGGGCCCTAACTAGATGAAACTTTTATGGTGATAAGTAAATGAATCAATCAGAACCTATGTTTTACAAGGCATACCACCAAGTAGTGTGATGCTGATTGATAAACACCAACACAGAAATATTTATTGATCAAGGTTCCTCATACTTTGGAGTCATAATGGCAGTGACATGTATTAACCCTTTACCTAATGAATCTGCAGCACCTACCAGAAAATTATGCAAATTAAGCAGTTGGAAAAATGTGATTTTTCAAAAAATTTCAACAAAACCATATCATGTGACCCCTCATTGGAAAGAGTTTGTTGAGCTTGTTCCAGTGAGGGGGTCACATGATATGGTTTTGTCAAAAAATTTGTTAAAATTTGAAAAAACTAGAGGTACTGTGAGCAAGCTCACGAAGTGATACCCCCCGCGTCTGAAATGTATAAGTTAGATTATCTCCCCTTGGAAATGTCAGAACGGAATTATATTGCTTCACGCACATCTTCATATGGAGTTCTTCCATTGTGTAAAGTTTCATGAAAATTCTTCAAACGGTTTAGGAGTTGTGCTTATAAGGATGGACGGATGGATGGACGGAAAGGGGGATTCCTATATACCCCCCAAACTTTGTTTGCGGGGGTATAATATTTAAAATAATAAATTTTGATATTGTCTGCATTGGGTAAAGGGTGAAGTAGATATGACAGGTACAAAACTTTTGACAGCTTACAGCATGACAGGTGCCAAACAAAATATTATTTGCAGGCTTATTTGTATAATAAACTCCAAATCAGATATTGTAAATTTCTCCGCAAAAATTGTGGAAATTAATTTTGTGATATAATTAATATTTGTGAATTTTTCATCCATCAGATCCTGCATGTAACTTTGAGGATAAGTCTTGTGTTCATGTGATACTGGTATTAATATGTACACAGGAAAAATAAAACAATTACATCTATCTAAATTTGTTATTTGGTGACTTGAGTAGTTGACAAAAATTTCTGAATATCCCTTCGTGTAACACTATCAACTATCTACCAAACTTCCCCATCCCATGGGAACACCTGAAAGTAGAGCTGTGTTCAATTACTTTCTTAACTGGTAGAGTGCTGGAAGCCCATATTTGGTCTTTATTCTGAAGTGCAGCTACTGCAATTTAATGGCCACAGGCAGACTGGTCCACCAGGAAAATTCCCCTATTGGGTTACTCCTGGGGACCCCAAAAATTGATGCAGCCCAACACACCTGTTGGTACGTGAAATTTTGTGTGAATGACCAAAATGCAAAATGGATCTGATTGCATGACTGCCGGTATATCAAATTGTTCTCTATGTGGACTGCCACTGGCAATTCACAAAGAGGACATTTCGATACACCAGCAGTCTAGTCTGCCATTGATCACTCGGATGAAAGGAATGGGTCCACCCTACCCCATCTTCCTTCCCTCCCCCTGCTAGAACCATTTTTGTCTAATGATCAGTGAAGATAATACAAACATGCCATCGAGATGTCCTCAATGTGGACTGCCATTGATCACTCAGATGCAAGGAAGCAGCGTTTGTTCAGTTTCGTAAAATCAAAATTTTCTCCAGGTCTGGGGCCCCCTTGGAGCATTCCCCGGTAACTTTTCTTGGCAGAGTCTGCCACTGTTAATGTCTGTGGAAATGCTTCGTATTATTTTTGAAGTGAAATTATTTGGCCTGCATTGATTTGCCTTGTGAAAATTTATGAGAGAGTGCTAAATTGAAACAAAGGAAAGACACCTGAACAAATTCTGAGAAACAAAAATAATTTAGCGCTCTACCAGTTAACAACTGAACATGGATGTCAAAATATCGAAAATTTCATGGAGCAACTTTTTCCCATAATGCAACTTCAAATTTAACCAATTAAATCTTGCTTGACAGAGTTCAATGAGCTCTGTCAATCAAGATTGATATTGGTTAAATTTTTATTGTGGGAAAAATTGGTTTCTTGAAATTTTGCCATTTCAACGTCAGTATGAAGTGGGTTCAACAAATTATGTTATACTGAAAAATAGGACCTGGTAATAAATGCATGAGGTGTGAGTCTTTAAGTTAGAAGCATTGGTGTAAATAATTATGATGTAGCCATAGGTGTTGAAAGTGAGTATAAATACCAATAAACAAATAGAAATTCTTCACTGTCTCAGTGCTGGAAACGACGACTGTCAGAGCTTTATTGAAAAGTGCTAGTCTTCAGACTTTGACTGCTTTGTATTTAGTTTGCAGTTACGTGTATGGTATTGTGTTCATGTTTGATTTTTTGCTCACCTAACTGAAAGTCAGGGTGAGCTATAGTGATCACTCACCGTCTGTCATCCATGAACATGGTGTTTGCAGCTGCTCCTCCTAAACCTCTGAACCAATTTTAGTCAAATTTGAGGTGATTGCTTGTTCTAAGATTGCATTTTGTTTTTGTTTAAACTAACATACCCAGACCCACAGGAAGGAACTGCAGGAAAATGCTTCAAATTTTTTTTTAAATCTTCTTCTCATGAACCAGTGGGTACAATGACTTGATATTTCATATGGGCTTCCTTTTGAGGTGTAGAATCACATTTGTTCAAACGAAGTTCATGAAGCAATATTTGCCTTTTCAATGGGAAGGACAAGATTTTTGGCCCCACCCAAAATTTCTATTTTCTGAACCAATGGTCCGATTTGAACCAAAGTTGTATGTAGTATTATTGAATCATAAGGACTTGACTCATGCAAATAATTGTTTCCTGTGTTTCATGGGAACCCCAGGAGCTAAAAATAGAGATATTTTCAAACGCCCATATTTTTCCCAAACCACATGGAACAGAGAACTGTTATTTGGCATGAAGCATCCTTAGGACCAGTAGAATGGAATGGTAAAAAAAGAATGCCATCCGTTATTTCCGGGTGTTCTGTTGGGAGGGGGGGGGGGGGGGGGGCGGCATCGAAAAAATGCTGAGTCAGCATATTAGAAGATGAAAAAAGAAATTCTCAAGAACCACTGATCAGAATCTTTTGATACTTGGTGTACAGCATCCATAGGGGGGTGGGGTGTGTGTGAATCTTTTGATACTTGGTGTACAGCATCCATAGGGGGGTGGTGTGGGGGGGGGGGGGTGAGTCAGATAAAAGTTAAAATGAAGCCCCTTGGTTCAAATTTGGGCTCAATACAGGAATCCAAATTTTTAATTCAGGGCAGTATGGAGGATAATCTTTTAAAATCTTCTTCAGAACCACCAGTCAGAACACTGACTTTTAATATTTGGTATACATCATTGTTATGAGGGTCAGATTCAAGATGTTCAAACCAAGGCCCTTGGTTAATATTTGGGCTTCCTATGGGGGCCCGAATTTTAACTCTGCAATATGGGGTATAATCTTTAAAAATCTTTTTCTTCAGATCCACCGGTAAGAATCTTTTGATATTTGGTATACAGCATCCTTAGGGAGGTTAGATCTAATGTTGTTCAAACCAAATCTCTGGGATAATATTTGGGCTCCTTATTATACCCCACGCAACGAAGTTGCTGGGGTATAATGTTTTTGACTGGTCCGTCCGTCAGTCCGTCAGTCAGTCCTACTTGTTTTCCGGACTTTTTTTTCTACACGCTTCCAGATATTGAGCTGATTTTTGGTATGTGAGTCTAACATGGTGGCCTACAGATCAAGTTTGCATTTTGTTCCGCTCCACTGATTTTTACCGAAATTACGGCCCTTGAACTTTGAAAAGTTCATCAAAATTAGTTTTCCGGACTTTTTTTCTACACGCTTCCAGATATTGAGCTGTTTTTGGGTATGTTAGTCTAACATGGTGGCCTACAGATCAAGTTTGCATTTTGTTCCGCTCCACTGATTTTTACCGAAATTACGGCCCTTGAACTTTGAAAAGTTCATCAAAATTACAGTTTTGCAGACTTTTTTCCTACACGCTTCCAGATATTGAGATGATTTGTGGTATATTAGTCTAACATGGTGGCCTACAGAACCAGTTTGTGTTTTGTTCCGCTCCACTGATTTTTACCGAAATTATGACCCTTGGACTCTGAAAAATTCATCAAAATTACAGTTTTCCGGACTTTTTTTCTACACGCTTCCAGATATTGAGCTGATTTTTGGTATGTGAGTCTAACATGGTAGCCTACAGATCAAGTCTGCATTTTTTTCTGCTCCACTGATTTTTACCGAAATTACGGCCCTTGGACTGAAAAATTCATCAAAATTACAGTTTTCCGGACTTTTTTTTCTACACGCTTCCAGATATTGAGCTGATTTTTGGTATGTTAGTCTAACATGGTGGCCTACAGATCAAGTTTGCATTTTGTTCCACTCCACTGATTTTTACCGAAATTACGGCCCTTGAACTTTGAAAAGTTCATCAAAATTACAGTTTTGCAGACTTTTTTCCTACACGCTTCCAGATATTGAGATGATTTTTGGTATGTGAGTCTAACATTGTGGCCTACAGAACCAGTTTGCGTTTTGTTCCGCTCCACTGATTTTTACCGAAATTACGACCCTTGGACTCTGAAAAATGCATTAAAATTACAGTTTTCCGGACTTTTTTTCTACACGCTTCCAGATATTGAGCTGATGTTTGGTATGTTAGTCTGACATGGTGGCCTACAGATCAAGTTTGCATTTTGTTCTTCTTCACTGATTTTTACCAAAATTACGGCCCTTGAACTTTGAAAAGTTCATCAAAATTACAGTTTTCCGGACTTTTTTCCTACACGCTTCCAGATATTGAGCTGATTTTTGATATGTTAGTCTAACATGGTGGCCTACAGAACAAGTTTGGGTTTTGTTCCGCTCCACTGATTTTTACCAAAATTACGGCCTCATAGACTTTGAAAAGTTCATCAAAATTACAGTTTTCCAGGCTTTTTCTCTGCTTGAATTCTTTCAATACCGTTGAAACTACAGAACACTGTTTTCTGCAGTATTCCTAGAATCTATGTTTATTTTTAAAAAATGATTAGAGCTTGAAATATCTGGGCACATGGGGTAAGTGAGCGTGCTCACTGAGGTTCTTTAATTGGAGCCTGAATTTTAAATTAGTCCAATATGAGGAATAATCTTTAAAACTCTTCTTCTCCAGAAACACCAGTCAGAATCATTTAATATATAGCTCACAGAACTTTTACAGTGGTTGAATTCAATTGTTCAACTCAAGACCATCAGTTAAGAATTGGGCTCTCTAAGGGAGCCCAAATTTTAACCATGTGCAATATGAGGAATAATCTTTGAAAATCTTCTACAGATCCACCAGTCAGAATCTTTTGATATACAAAATCCTTAGGGAACTCAGATCTAAGTTCAAATTAAATCTTTGTGTTAATATTTGGGACCCCTATTGGAGCCCAAATTTTAACTTAGTCCAATATGAGGAATAATCTTTAAAAATATCTTTTGACATTTGGTACACAACATCCTTCAAGTTTGTTCAAGTTACATCCCTAGGTTGATATTTGAGCTCCCTTGTTTTGCATTACTGAAACTCTTGGCATTATTTCTGCAGTGGCATCCCATACATGTGATTCAACTTGTGCTTTATCTAGTATATAAATGGAATCACACACTACCCATTTATACACTAGATAAAGCATAAGCTGAGTCACATTCAGCTCTGTACTTTTTCAGTCATAAGTGTGCACCAAGAAATATATCTTATCCAATATACATCAGTGACATTTTTTTCATTTCTAAATTTGCTGAACACACACTGCTTGAAACAGAGAACTGTTATTTGGTATGAAGCAACCATATGATCAGTAGAATTGAGTGGTAAAAAAAATTGCCATTGGTTCTGGCATAGTGTACATTAGAGGGAACTGAAAAAATGCTGAGTCAGTATATTTTCAAAAATTAAAAAAAATCTTCTCCAGAACCACCAATCAGAATCTTTTGATATTTGGTATACAGAATCCAAACGGTGGTCAGATACAAGTTTATTCAAACTGAGTCCCTTAGTTCATATTTGGGTTCTTTTCGGAGCCCAAATTTTAACTTGGTGGAATAAGCGAAATATTCTTTAAAACTCTTCTTCAGAACCACAGTCAGAATCTTTTGATATTTAGTATCATCATCATTACAGGGTCAGATTCAAGTTTGTTAAAATCAAGTCCCTCAGTTAATATGTGGTCTGCATGTGGGCGCCCGAATTTTAACTTAGTGCAATATAAGGAATAATCTTTAAAAATCTTCTTCAGCTTCAGCAGTGAGAATCTTTTGATATTTGGTATACAGCATCCTAAGGAGGCTCAGATTCAAGTTTGCTCAAATTAAGATCCTTGGTTCTAATATGGGCTGTTTTAGCCTGAATTTTAACTTCATGCAATATGAGCAAAATTCTTTAAAAATCCTTTTGATATTTGGTACATACAGCATCCTTGTTGGGTTGGGAAGGGGAGGGCAGCATCAGGTTCAAGCTTGATTAAATCAAGTGCTTGGGTTCACGTTTGGGCCCTGCAGTGTTAACTTACCATAAATGCAGAATGTGACCTTAAATCCTTCTTCAAACAACTTTCTCAGGTGAGTAATTAAGGCCCCTTGGGGCCTCTTGTTTTTTTTTCTACTGCTGAGAAAACATGCCAACACATTCAGTGTAAAGCCACTAAAGTGATGTTCAGCACTTTTCAATAGAGCTATGATAGCTTGTAGAACTCAACCAAGATAGCTTGTTTTGGGTAAAGTGTTGACATACAGTACAGTGATTTATTCTATTGTGATGATAAAAGTTTGATAAAACTTTACTTTTGTTGAGAAAAAGCCATTTTTGGACAAGTGTAATAATTGCTAATCAGCAGTTCAACAGGACAAGTTCTCAATTATTTTGCGAGCACAATAATGACCCAGAAAGGTTCATTCAGACATTTGGCATTTAAGTGAGATTTGCAAATTGAGCTTCCAATAATCAGAGACATCAAATTTGTTTTCTTTTTTTCTGCTGCTGATGGAACTGTTTCTGTCCAACAAATAGTGCCAGTGCACTGCCATATATGCTCATTTGTTTCAGTAAAAACAATCACTCGGTGTATTACATTCTTTGCTGTTGATAACTGATTACACCTGATACATCAGTGGGTTAACTCTATCAATTTTGTTAAGGTTTGACAAACAAGATACAGTTGGACAGTGAGTTGGTTGAAGAGGGAAATGCTTGCTGCCAAAAATGTTGTTTCAAATTAACCCTTAACTGGGAGAGTGCTGGAAGCTCATATTTGGGCTTTAATCTGAAGTGCAGGTAACCCATCTTAAAGACTTCATATTCAGTGGATGTACTTCATATTATACTTGAAGTAAAATGAATTATTTAGTCTTTAAGGATTTGCCTTCTTACAATTTGTGGGAGAGTGCCCATAAATTTTAACAAGGCAAAGATATGTCGACAAATTTTGATGACCAAAAATTATTTAGCACTCTACCAGTTAAGTCCAAAGATTAAGTTTATGTTAATAACTACCATATATTTGTTACAGAGTTGCAGATGACTTAACAGTGTTTCTCCACCACTATTATTGGCTGCCTGTACATTGTACAAGCTGCCAACAATGATGTAAAAACACTGTCAAGATAAATACATCCTAGCAGTAGAGTTCTCAAGAAAGAATACACTTGGGACAACTTTTTCAAAGCAATATGAATGGGTAGTTTGTGGCTGTATGGGGACATAAGGGTTAATGATACTTTCGACAGTCAGAGTCACCTTGTGCCAGAGAGTTTTATGGGTGGAGGAAGCCGGATTACCCTGAGAAAACCACCGAGCAATGGTGAGCAACTGTCAGAGTTCTGGTACTAATTTTGATCAAGCAGGGTTGACATTAGTTGAGGACAAGTGCACCACTGACATGCAGTATGCTTTAAAACACAGTGCCACTGTGCCCCCCATATGGGAGGTGGAGGAACTCTATCAATTTTGTTGAGCTTTGACAAACAAGATACAGTTGATTAAATTCACAACTGGATCACAGGGAAATGTTTGCTGCCAAAAATGTTGTTTCAAATTAAGAGAGCAGAGAGTCAAATTTCTGAGGCAATTCCAACTATCTTCTGTATTGTTTTATGGATAAAAAAAAACCTTCCTCCCTCATAATAAAATTGAGGATAAATTGCTGAGAAATATAACTGCTTTTTTGGTCAGCCTCATAGAAATGTTTTGTTACAAATGTTTGGAAAGCACCTATGAGCACTTCCCTGTAGAATGTAACAAAATATTTGATAATTGGTTTCAGACAACAAAACCCAATCTCACTAGCACTCAACTGATGAACTATTCTAGAAATTTGCCATATTTTTCGGTTGGATGAGTTGTCAATTCAAAAACCTTTTTGGTATATTTTCAAGGTACTAGAGAAGAGAAATTCAAAGATTTTTTGAGGCAAAAACAAAGGAGCTCCCCTCAAAGAGCTTACACTAGCCAAGGTCATTTGTACTCAATATTGCCAATTTTAATGTCACAGCACAATCACAGTCTAATAGGGGCGGGGTGGCTCAGTAGGTAGAGGTGTAGGCTGCAAGCCGAGAGGTCCTCGATTCGAACTTCACCTGCGGAAACCATGTTGTGTCCTTGGGCAAGGCACTTCACCCGCATTGCCCACATGGGGGCATGGTGATGCTGTGTACTAAGGCGTACTGCACGTCGATGGTGCACCTGTCTTATACCAATGTTAAGTCTGCTTATGTGGAGTTAGTGTGTTGGGGAGCTGACAGTTGCTCGCTGTTGCTCGGTGGTTCTCTCCAGGTACTTCGGCTTCCTCCACCCATAAAACTGTCGTGGTCATGATTAGCCATTGTGAAGAAATATGTGACCTTAAACACCAATAAATGAAATGAAATAAATCCACAGTCTAATGCATGATTCACATTTCATTAGGCAGACATTCTATTGGGCAGAGAAGATTCATTCCAGCAATATTCAGATCGCTGTGATAAAGCAAGCTCAAGATTGCTGAAATCAATCCTCAGGCTCTGAACTCAAATCTAATTTTATCTCTACAATAAGTATGTATTGGGTCCTTAATTACCTGAAAACCTCATGTATCAGGTACCCCTGATACAAAATCTGTATCTTGCAACTGCATAATACAACTACGTGCTTGGTTATGATTTGTTTATGTTACTATTTAACCCTTTACTCAACGTAACTAAAACCGGCCAGCGCTATTCATAAAAATCACCATCCAATTTTCATTATTTGTTTCACTTTTTGTCTCAAAAACATAGCTTATGACTTATGACTTGTTGAGCTCATTCCAATGAGAGGTCATAAGCTATGTTTTTGATTAAAAAAAAAATGAAACAAATTAGTTATTCAAGAATTTTATTTGCAAGTGTCGTCTGCCTTTTGTGTTAGGTAAAGGATTCAAGAACATTACAAGCTTTCAAAATGCATTTGTGATGGATCTTAAACTTTCTACGTATGAATAGCAATAAAAAAAACAACACCTTTCAATGGCATAAATATTAAATTATGGAACCACATTGATTTTATGCTTTTGTATCTGAATCAGTGGAAGCATTCAAGTTGAGACAACACACAGTCAAACTAGTCTTTTTGAAAGTTTATTTGAGGATCACAAAAGTTCAAGGCAGCCGTGCACAGTTTCAACTGAAACAGCGAGCATTTTTCTGTGTCTAAAAATGAAATCTGAAATTAAAATGCCAGTTAACTCTTTACTCAATGCACATGATATCACAGTTGAGAATTTTAATTATTTTTTGGAAACAATTTTCAAAAAACTTTAACAAAATTTGATCATGTGACCCCTCACTGAAATGAGCTCATCGAGATCGTCCCATTGAGGGGTCACATATGGTTTGTTTGAGGTTTGTTGAAAAATAATGCTTTTTCAACTGCTCAGTTTGAAAATTATGTGGGAGGATATGGCAGATTTGTTAGGTAAAGTGTTAATCAAGCTATTACGATTGACAATTGTATGATAAATCTTTCACCACCATTATGTTTATGTACAACATGTTATATCAAAGAGTTGCTCTCTCATCGCGATATGGTCTTAGAAACAAGAAACAAGAGCTTGACTCTGAGACAACATTTTGTACATAAACATCATGGTGATAATATATATACATCTGGAACATAAGCACCCCATGTTTTTTTTTTGCAGTGGTGTTAATAGAAACTGTCATTACTTTCATGCTATCTTTCAGATGGCCAAAAGTGATTGTTTGCAGAAAGAATGGTCTATTGACAAATGAAAGACAACACAACGATGAAAATATGCAGTATTTTAATGGTGCTAATTGGGACAGCGGTGGCTCAGTGGTAGACTGTTGAACTTCTATGCTGGAGGTCCAGAGTCCGATGCCCGTCCGGGACGACCCACATTGTGTCCTTGGGCAAGGCTCTTTAGCCTGGTTGCCTACAAGGGGGCACGATGATGCTGATGGTGCATGTCTTCAACCGCTGTAACCCTGCTTGAGTGGAGCTTGAACAGAATTATAATGTTGAGGAGCTGACAGTTGCTCATCGATGCATGGTGGTTCTCTCCGGGTACTCCAGCTTCCTCCACCCATAAAACTGTCACGGTCACGATTAGCCATTGTGCATAAGTATGTGACCTTAAACACCAATAAATAAATGGTGCTAATTACACATTATCTGTCACTAATATTTTTGACGGGAAAATGTTCTCTCGACAAGTATGGTGTTGGAATGGGCTTTGATGAAACAATGCTGGTAATTACTGACAAAAAATATAACTTGTGATCTCCTGAACACAAAATAGCAGTGTCTGCCGTCAGTAGTGAGTGTATCCACCATGTATCCAGATGACAACCTGACCCCTCCTCCTATTGCTACCAGTGAGCCTTCTCATACAGTACAGAGGCAACTGCTGCCACTCTTCATGCAATGCAGCTTCAAAATCAGCCAAATTCTGTACAGGCAGATTCCTTGCTTGCACATGACGTCCAATAAAGTCCCAGATGTGTTCAAAGGGATTCAAATTGGGGCTCATTGCAGGCCAAGGTTGTGTTGTAATAGTGTTGTTCTGAAGGAATGCTCTCACAGCATGGGAACGATGTGGCCTTGCATTGTTGTCCATGAATACAGGGCGAGTAGCCAACAGGTGGTTGTCAAAATGAGGCACGACAACCGGTTTGAGAATGTTCCAAATGTACTGATGACCATTAAGATTCCCACTTACAGTGACCATATCAAGTTTACAATCATGTCACAGGCATCCCCTGATCATAACTGATCCTCCACCATAAGAACAGTATGTTTGGTGTTCCTGGGCACATAAACAGTATTTCTATGCCTCCACACTCTCAGGCGACCATCTGTGACATTAAGCAGGAACCTCCCGTGTGACCAATGGACTCTCCTCCATGACCTGAGATTCCAATGTTGTCGTGCGTGCCATACACCATGCCAAACGTCGTCTTTGATGGCGATTGGACAGAGCAGGATGCCCCTTCTGGATCTCATACCCAGTGCTTTGAGAAGGTTTCGGACAATTGCCTGTTGGGGAGCCAAAGGCATTTCAAAAGCCACTTGAAGCATAGGGTTTATGCCCAACGAGGCGTGTCAGACTCCGATCTTCCCAAGGAGAGGTCTTTTGGGGTTGTCCAGGCCTTGGTCGGTCCTTAACATCATTGGTTTGTTGATGTTTTCGGACATGTCTGCTGATGACAGAATGACTATAGCCAAGTTGCCTTCCAACAGCTTTGAATGACAAGCCTGTTGCATGCATGCCAACAATTCGCCATCTTAAGTGTCTCTGACAGTCTCCTCCTTGCCATGTCAACATTTATTGATAAAAGAAGTTACAAATTTTCTTGTTTTATACCCAGATATTGCATGTAGATGATAATGTTTTTGTGACATTTGTAGGTAGCATGCTTCACAACAAGGGGATGTGTTTGGGGTATGCTATCAACAAGAAAATTCATGTTTCACTAGATTAAATGTACTGCAAGACATATCAATCATTAAAACATAATAATCAGTAACAGCAACTTCACTGTCAAGAAATATTTCAGGGAGTGCTTAATTAAGTTCCAGATGTATATATTTTCAAGGATTTTCAAGGGAGGTTCTAATATTCAAGGACTTTCCAGGTCCTTGGAAAGAATTTTTTGAATTCCTGGATTTTCAAGGAGCCATGGCATTTGGTCATTCAGATGAGTGATCTCTCAAATAAGAAAAAACTTGGGGGCTGTTTGTAAAGTATCTTTAATTATTCTAAAATACAAAAAAAATAGCACTGCACTTGACAGAGAACCAGGATTATGAAAATTCACAAATTCACATAAAAGAAATAAAATAAGTCTTTTTTTTCAATAAAACAAATGAACAAATAGAAGGTAAATCTCAAATGATAATTCTTAGTAAAGAATAAAGAAGTGAATACAAAAAATATAAAAAAAATATATGTAATCCTTTCATACATATAAATATAAAAAATCTGAGATTATTTCCCAAAATAATATCTTAAAGGCCTGGACAAATTTCTTGAATACCCACTAGACCATCACCTGCACATTGCCAGTAGCTAAGCAGTGACTTCTAGTCAAGTCTTGGTTGCCCATTTAGGCAGCCAAGACTTGACTAGAAACCACTGCCAAGGTAATATGTCTATTTTAAGCAGTATCTGCTCATGATTGCATGTTAAGGGTACTTGTTCTGAGGACATAAAAGTTGGAAATGGGTCTTTAAGTGTTAAGGAGTCATCTAACAAAACTTTGGTCAATTTTGAAAATTTTCAACAGTGCCACAAGTACTGATAAAACAAGTCAATAAAGGCATATTATATATAAAAATAATGACTAGAGTACAAGGAAATGGAATATAGCCACTTTTTCAGAAAGAATAACTTAATTTTATAATTTTGATGACTGACAAGTTTCCAACGGCATAAGTAACCAACCACAACAACCACAAACAGATCGGTAATTCCAATGTCTGGTTTGAAAATAAATGACTTGGAGCTCCAGATACGGAGAAAGCATATTCTACCATTTCATCTCTGTTGTGTTATAAACTCCTCCAAAGAAAAGCACGAAAAAGAAATAAGCTAAGATTGGACACCCCATGCAAGATTTGGTTAAATGATGTTGCATTACCATAAAAGGCAAACAGTGTAACTTGGGTAAATTATTGTTTTCCAAGATCTAATAAACAGCTGCGCCACGAGCGCATGATACGCCCGTTATTAATTACAAGAGGGAACCACACAATATGAGTATACATGTGTACTTGTCAGGTTACATATACTTGCCACCAAAAATTCATGAAAATTGCTCAAAGTCCAACATGTGGAAAATTGCCTATATTTTGATGAAAAAGTCCCATAACTCTGGAATGACAAATCGACAGCGACACAAATCGAAAGGGAGATTCCTTCTATCAACATATACTTGCAACCAAAAAATCATGAAAATTGCTCTAAGCATTTTCAAGTTATTGTTCGACATGTGAAAAATAAAGTCCCATAACTCTGGAATGACTAATCGAGCGGCGACACCAACCGAAAGGGAGCTTCCTTCCATCAACATAAACCACCTACCAAAAAATCTTGAAAATCTCTTGAAGCATTCTCGAGATATCGTACAACGTGTAAAAAATCGACAATTTTCTAAGTAATAAAGTCCCATAACTCTGGAATGACTAATCGAACGGCAACATTAAACGAAAGGGAGCTTCCCTCCATCGATATACACCACCTACCCAAATATCACGAAAATCTCTCAAAGCGTTCTCGAGTTATCGTACGTGTAAAAAATCAGCAATTTTCTAAGTAATAAAGTCCCATAACTCTGGAATGACTAATCGAACGGTGACACTAAATGAAAGGGAGCTTCTCTCCATCGATATACACCACCTACCCCAAAATCACGAAAATCTCTCAATGTGTTCTCGAGTTATCGTACGACGTGTAAAAAATCAACAATTTTCTAAGTAATAAAGTCCCATAACTCTGGAATGACTAATCGAATGGCGACACTAAATGAAAGGGAGCTTCCCTCCATTGATATACACCACCTACTACCCAAAAATCACAGAAATCTCTCAAAGCGTTCTTGAGTTATTGTACGACATATGACTGGACGGACAGACGGACGGACAGATGGACAGATGGTCAGACGGACAGCGGTATACCATAATACGACCCGTTTTTTTCAAAACGGGCGTATAAAAACTGCAGAAACATGATAATTCTTCTCCTCAAATCTGCAATGCCATGGAATTGAAAATGTTCAATAGATTCAGAGGGAAAAGTTGCACTGACAATGTCATTACTGTGAGATAAAGTGTTACTTGAAAGACTTTTTCAGTTCTCGTGTCCAGTGATGCCATTTTTAGTAATGAATCACTAGGCCTCTGTTTTATAATATTATAATTTTGTTGCTGTCGATATGTAAAATATAAAATTGGATAATTACATTTGAAAACAAAAATATGTTTACATCAACATACATTGTAATCATCATAATTATGTCTGTAAGAAATTATCATTTGATTAAGGCCAAAAAGTTAAAAATTTGTTTCTCAGGCCCTCCCACATTGTCATTTTGGATGCTGCTCTCTTTTTATAACCAATGCAAACTTAAAAAAAAAATAAAATGGTTTATATCTGATATTTTACCCAACTTAATAAAATTGATAAATTTGTCCCTTTAGCATTGCAATGCCTTCTTGCACTCAAGAAATGAAATACTACACCACCCATGCTATTCTGTAAATTATAAGGTCTAAAAATAAAACAAACCAAGAATATGAACTTTTGATGGCAAAGAAATAATTACAAAAAAAAAAAAAAAATCAAATAAAAAAATGCCCGCCCACATGCAATTTTACCAAAAATGGCCTGAGAAACAGAAGATCTACTTTGTGGGGCCTAAAGGCCTAACTATATTTTTCACAGATGTTCCACTATTCATTTTCATGTTTTTGTCTGCTGC
Source organism: Pictodentalium vernedei (assembly GCA_031216915.1). Taxonomy (NCBI): domain Eukaryota; kingdom Metazoa; phylum Mollusca; class Scaphopoda; order Dentaliida; family Dentaliidae; genus Pictodentalium; species Pictodentalium vernedei. Next base: position 308,113,351 of record CM062295.1, on the reverse strand, counting down.
AAAAAAAGTTCAAAGTTCATGAACAACAACTCTTTTAAGCTGTCCATATGCAGTGAAATTTTGTAACATCGTAAATTTAACTTTCTTTGCCATGAACTCACATTGAGTGTAACATTCATCAACACTGATTTTCATTGCTGTCGGCATCCAAACCAAGTACTATGATATTGATACTACTGGAACTTGCATTTAAAAATAAACACATGGTTGAATTACTGAAATGAGATCAAAGCTCTTCGGAAATTACATATAATGAACTCGCTGATTGAAATAATCTAGATTTTGTTCACGCCTTTTATGGACTGCCAATCAAATTGGAATTAGTCAACAGATCAGCTATTATTATTGTAAAATTTTTGGGTTCTGGTAGCGGTCAACTGAGTTAAACCTTCCCAGAAACCTACTACAGGAGGACAGCAGTTTCAGAACAAGTGATGCAAAGTAAAACATAGAATGAAAATTCACATGCTCTAAACTAAATCAGTTGATACAAATGTTTTTCATATGAGACTATTAATTGTGCTGGTTTTTCTTACCTTCATTGCCAGAGCTGAGCATCAAATGGCTGTTGTCATTGCTAAACACCAGAAATGACACACAGGCTAACAAATTAGGGTTCCAGTAGTTTTTTCCTCTTACCTTATCAGTGAAATGATTTTTGTGAATTTGACAAGAATATAAAATAATCTTCAATAGAATTGTGAGGTATATACTACAAAATTAAACAAAATGTTTACATTGCACATCCTTCATTTTTCATTCATGAAGTCACTTGTCCCTCCAAACCTGTTCCTCTGAACAGCATGGAGTTGACCCCTGTTGAACTTTCTTCATCAAAACATAAACAAGACAAAATGGCAGCCTTTATGAATTGTAGTTATCATGGATTGGAATTAATCTTACTGCCCCTTCCTCTCATGGATGAGAAAAAGATTTCTCCAAGCCTCTACTAGAAGGACAGCAAAATACAAATATTCAGACATTTTAAGGTATATTGTCAAAATTTTGGCCGTTTGCTTATGAAATAGCAGACTTTCGAGCAATGCATTCTACCACATAGCAGCAGTTCCATGGCAATGTCAGTTTCCACATGTTCTATTTTTCATTCCAAAGATTTTGATATATAATTTATTGGGGTTATTTCTATCTGACCTTTTTTAGACTTTGGGGAAAATTTTCCCAAATTTTGGCCTTCTTTAGACTTTGGATAAAATTTCCCGAAATTTAACCAAAGTTTTGTTGGACAACTCCCAGTTAAACAAATTTTGATGTTTCAACCACTGTAACAACAAGCAAATTCAGTGAATTTATGTCTTCCGCTGGGCAGCAGTTTCAAGGGGAGTTAATGCATCCAGTGGAATACAGTTGAGTTGCAAGTGGAACTTATTTAGAAGAGACAGAACAGACAGTGCTTCAGACAGTGGTTATCAGATTTATTTTCACGGAGGTCACTGTCAAAGCAAGTAAAGTGATGTGGAGTATAACTGTGAGAATCACTAAAAATTAAGACTGTATGATAAGACATATTACATTAAACTGATGTGAAAAGTAATCCATATATGAAATTTCTTTGAAATCGGTTGACTCTAAGGAAAGTTAGAGTCTGGAAACCATCGGCCAATCAAATTTAAGCAACCTAATTAAATATGCGCGGAAAATGCCCATGTTCGAACTTGGACCCACAATTGATGAAAATGATCCACTACCAAAACTTCATCGAAATCGACTGACTGTAAGGAAAGTTAAGAGTCTGGAAACGAAAAACACGGAAGGTGTGCACTTACTGTGTATTAGTAGTAGTACTGAATAAATCAAAGTTTCCCTAATTTGCATAACTTTTGCACAACAACAAAACCTGTATTTTTTGTGATGTATTGCATGTTACTAAACATTCACTCAAAAATTTATTCAAATCCGAACTTTCATATAGAAGTTCTGTACAAAAAACTGATTACACCCAATTTTGGAACAAAAGGGCTGCTGGCGGCCATCTTGAATTTCAGACCAAACCCCAAAACACATATTCTGGTCTCACAATGATAACAAAGATACCCAAGATGTTTCGTGAAGATCGGTTCATAAAAACGGCTTTTAGTCTGAGGTGTGTTGATGCATGGGGCAGATGGACAGGCAGACAGACAGATTTTCGGTACAAAATTACCCACATTCGAACTTGACTTAGGTATTGATAAAAGTAATCCATGTATGAAATTTCATCGAAATCGGTTGATTTTAAGGAAAGTTAGAGTCTGGAAACCGTCAGCCAATCAAATTACAGCAACCTAATTAAATATGCACAGAAAATGCCCATATTCGAACTTGGACCACAATTGATGAAAGTGATCTACTACCCAAATTTCATCAAAATCCAGTCACTGTAAGGAAAGTTAGAGTCTGGAAACGAAAAACATGGAAGGACAGAAGGACACCCTCGAATTTAATATCTCCCGTTTTTTTTTCAAAAAGCGGGAGACAAAAAACAAGGATTCAATTAGCATCTAGGGCTAGTTAACATTACAGAGGAATGAAGTATGTAATTATTCATAATAACTCTGTTGTTCAAGTGAAAGGATTTTTTCTGGTACTAAGATGCTATCACACAAATAATGTCCAGATTCAACTCCCAGTTAAACAAATTTTGATGTTTCAACCACTGTAATAAAAAACAAGAGTCCCCAGGGGGTCTGAGGCACTCACCTGACAAAGTTGTTAAAAGAAGGATTTAGTTTGCACATATCACTAGTTAACATTAGAGAGGAATGAAGTCATTTAATTATTTATAACCCTGTTGTCCATGTCAGACAATTTTTTCTAGTATTGGGATGCTACCAGAAATAATGCCCAGATTTCCAGTAATGCCAGGGTGCCCAAATATCAACTTAGGGACTTAACTTGAACAAACTTGAATCTCACCCTCCCCACCCCAGGATGTCGTATACCAAATATCAATAGATTCTCAAAGGTGGACCAAAAGAAGGAGCTTTTCAAGATCATTCACATTACACTAAGTTAATATTTGGCCCCTCGTATCGAAGTGAGAACAATATTAGGCCATGCCCATGCTTTAGCCTCACCTAATACTGTTCTCGGTGCACTGCATGGGACACCGTATCTGCCAATTAAATGTCCTGAAACATATTTATTATGCCAGCCTATGAAGTTTTTGCAAACTGCATGTTTTCGTTAAATCTTCTTCCCTTTGAAGAAACTTGAGATTCAATTTGTTTACAAAAACAGACAAGTAGTGATGCAATGCAAGGCAAGTAATCCAGTATCTCATTGATCACTCAAAAAATGATTGATTTATTACCTGGACAACGGACAATGACAATTGTTGGTATACAGAATTAAAATGCGGTCACTGTTGACATTACTGTCAGTATATTCCATATTCACCATACACTGGTTAATCTATCCAGCTGGCATAATAAACAGACAGAACACGATGAGTGTTTGAATCGGTGGTTGTTTAACATAACAAGATCGAATGGTGTAGTCATATTTTGTGAGAGCAGCCTAGGTTCAAGCGAAATATGACGACATCATTCTAATGAGTTATGTACAACATCCACTGATTCAAACACACACCGCATACTGTTTTTTTTTGCACATCCCCATGCATTAAAATTCATTTAAATAAACAAAGTGTAATTCTGATGTTTAAACCCAAAGGTGAAGAGTCAGTTATTTTCATTTGAAGTGGTACTGATCAAACAGATCGATAAAAAATCAAAACAACCTTTCGAGAACCTGTCTAAATTACATTGTTATCTTTTCTATAAAGATGATCAATAATTATGTAACAAAATTTGAAAACTTTTCAAAGCATAACTAATCACTCAATGGGAAAGAAACTAGTCTAAATGGTGCAGGGAAAAAAGTTCCGGCTTGTACATCACCAGTAAAATACAGAAACATTTATGTCATAGTGGCGATTCCATACACGGGTTTAAAGTTTAATGGATGTGTAATAAATAGCTATATCAAAACTACAACATGAGTATAAAATCAACTCTACAAAATTGTTTATATGGTTATGCTGCCCATTTTAACCCTTGAATTTAATCAAATTATCGCCCTGTAAATTAGATGTAACTTTTCACCAATGATTCCTTGGTAAATTTAGATGAATTTTTTATCAAAACTAGCTGTGACTGCTGTAAAACAGTCATAGCTGGATTTGATGAAAAATATCGCGGAAATACTCTGCAGGTTTATAGAGTTAGTGGCTTGATATGTCTGGAGTATTTGAACCCAGATGCAACTGATTACAAAAAACAATCCAAGAAAATATTTGGGAAATGAGTTGATACTAAAATTAGCCGATTCATCAAAACTCTCAGGTAAGTTTCAGGTGTTATTGCCCACTGCCTAATACAAATTAAGGGAAACAGAATTAAATTTCTCTTGAATAATTCAAAAATTTCATTTATTTTGTCCCTTCCAAACCTCAGCTTTTAAGCACTTGATGGGATAGGCCAAATTTATTCCAAATGGTTAAGTTAAAGGCTATAATTTATATAATAGTGATTTTTGTGTATGGTGGAGTATTCCAATTCCAAAGGCAATGGGTAAACTCTGGGCCATACAAAACATTCACACACTCCAAAATATATGCAGGAAACACCCATCAATGTTTTTATAATGTTCCTGGTTTTGATGAAAGGTAAAAAAATATTCAATTAGAAACTGATATAATTGTTATGGTCTGAGAAATTATGTTTGGTGAAGGATTTAGAACAAAAGTTTAACAAGGGATAAAACTCCAGCAAAGAGTGTAGAGACACAGAAATGACTTGAAAAATGTTCAAATGAACTTTGTTTCAATGGCAGGACTAACTGGTTATTTCAGTTTTATCTTCAAGATAGGATTTCACAGCCCTCCACAGAGCTTTAATGTTACCAGAACCAAAGCCAACTGCTCCTTCTCTTTGGATTACCTCAAAGAAAAATGTATCTTTTTCAAAAAGAGGTTTAGTGAATTTCTGGAGCAGGTACCTGAAAAAAATAATTCACAATAATTATGAAAACATATCTAACAATCAGAAATGTTTATTGGCTTATATTCAGAACAGGATTCATATAGTTTTGACAGACGGTGTTTCCAAAACTTTTCCATTGTTTTTCCATAGCCTGCACTACAATTTTCCATAGCACTATACAGCACTGAACTACAGGATGCACCAAAAAAAGCAGTCTGACATTTGAGGTCCTCAGAGGGTGAATTTGATGATGCTATCCCATACAGTGGGCAAATTTATCCTCTGGGTGCCTCTGTCTGTTTAGTTTTGAGACCCTGATTCAGATTGAGGTTCACAGAGGGTAAATTTAGTGATGCTACCCTGCTGTGCAGGGTAGCGTCACCAAATTCACCCTCTGGGGACCTCATTTTGCAGATGATAGTCTGCTTATTTCCTGGCTTGGGTTTAATACAGTGGAGTCTTGTTAACTGAATGTTTTTTTGTTTGTTTATGGGGTTTAATGACACTTTCAACAGTCATATCATGGCAGACAGTTTTACGGTTGGTGGATGCTGAAGTACCTGGAGAGAACCACCAATCAATGGTGAGTAACTGTCAAAGTCTTCAACTTACTAATCCAGGGTTAGGTTCGGTTGATGGCCAGTGTACCACTGTCATGCCATATGCCTCAGAACACAGTACCACCATACTCCCACATATAAATAGGGTTGAACTGTCTTGCCCAAGGACACAACACAGATGATACAAATCAGAATCAAACTGTCAACCTTTCGATCTCAAGTCAAATGATCTAACCATTGAGCCCCCATGCTCCCTTGTTAATTGAATAGCCTCTTTACCTGGGAAAAATATTCAATTTACATGAATATACAATTGACAGGAATTGGGTCATTTCCCAGTCTTCTTGTGTCAAATGAGAAATTATTATATTTTCTCAATGAGCTCTGTCAAACAAGGTATAGTAGATTAAATGGCTACACAGGATATACTGAGGCCAGAAATGCCTTTAAATGTGGGGAATTCAGTGGTTCTCAAGCCTGAAAATAAACAATCTGTCATTTGCAGAATGAGTTCCCCAAAGGGTGAATTTGCTGATGCTATCCCATACAGTGATCCAATTTATCCACTGGGTACATCTTTCTGTTTAGGCTTGGAGACCTTGATTCAGATTGAGGTTAACAGAGGGTCAATTTAGTGATGCTACCCTGCTGTGCAGGGTAGCATCACCAAATTCACCCTCTGGTAGTGATGAACCGATAATCGGAATCGGCAATCAGAACCATCCGGTTATAGGGCATCGGCCGATTATGACAACCGGCAGTTAAAAACTGGCAGTTTCCGGTTATTCTATATTTAACACTGATTATTAAAATCTCTTTGATATCCGGCCTTTTCAATAAAGTTTCCCCATTAAAAATGTGTGGAGTGCATATCAGGATATTTGGGGATTGGCAGAGCCGAGATATTACGGAATTTACCATCTGCAATCGGTACGAGATTGCCACTATTCCCAGTTGATCGAAGTCACTGGTCTTCAATCATGGTGCTGTACAACGTTGCATTGGATACATGTAGAAATAAAATGTGTGCAGTCGGTAGTCTGTAGTACTTCATGATGCAAACATCACACTACAATAAGAAATTAAAATTGGAGAAAAACTAAAAAACACTTTTTTCTCGATGGTAGATGATTGTTACACAACATACATGTGTAAGTCGCATGACTGTCAACGACACGTTTTAAGTTTGTCATGTTCATATTTTTACACTGAAGGAACTGTTCTTGTAAACAAGGCAGCAAACAACTTAACATCACACATTAACATCAAAGTTATTATTCAATTAAGATGCAAAGTATGTGCGCTCAGTATCTTCCTGGTTAATATAGCCAAGTGTATTGTATCCTTACACAAAACTGTATTAAACTATTTACCAAAATAAACCACAATCTTCACAAGAGAACAATATCGTGTGATTGTGTCGTTTATAACGATCTTCCCCCATCCCAACTACCAAAAAAATGCAAATATTATTTTGGCTAATATTGCCCAGCACTAAACATGCATAATCTGAGAAATTATGTGGTATTAAGCTTTCGTAATTGGTGATTTATCAACAAAATTCTGCAGTATAACAGGCACTAACAGATTTTCTTCTTGGTCCTATTTCAACCATCAGAATCTGCATCAAAATCGGCACAATCGGCAGAGAAATAATTGGTAATCGGTTCACAGCAGGTTTTGTTAATTGGTTCATCACTACCCAGTGGGAACCTCATTTTGCAGATGACAGTCTGCTTATTTTCTGGCTTGAGTACACTCATGCTTGGAGTAGACACCCACAATTTAGTACTGCAAATATGGGACACCTTTTGTGTGTGACTCAAGGGAATGGATAAAGTATCATAAAAAACAATGCTCCAATGTCCTTTAAAACTTACCCGGAGTCTAAGGGTCACCAAATATTTGAGAAAAAGGTTTTTTCAGGGAAAAAAATTATTGCTTGTTTCAAACACTACCCTCTGACCTCCCCCCCCCCCCCCACCCCCTGGACTTACTCCTTACTCCACATTCTCACTATAGATGAGCCCCCCCCCCCCCCCCCCCCCCCCCCCCCCCCCCCCCCCCCCCCACTGATGGTAGGAGATGACCAACTGGATATTTCTTAACTGAATAATCCTGTTTAATGCACATAACTTTTTTGTTTTTCATATTTTTTATTTCAACATTAAGTGTGCAATCTTGGTGAAAAAAGTTGCATTTAATACCTGGCATGACAGAAATAAACACAGGGGTTCCAACACACACCCACAATTACACATGATTATTGATTAGTGGGTCCCATGTGAGATAATCCTGACAGGTGTTGAACATGTAGTGTAAGATTTTTGCAAAGAAACTAGAGATGAAAATTTCCTTTTATTACTTTTTTCTAAGTAGGATTACTGAACCATTTCTGATTAAACCACCTAATCATCTAATAGAGATCACATTGCGTGTGTTAATTAATTGCTTTTTGGAGGGGGGGGGGGGGGGGGTAAGAAAAGTTGAAATTTCTTTCTAAAGCCATTAGACAAAACCTCAATTTCTTACCTTGGTTCATAAAAAAAATGATAAATTTAAAGTAATTTGTATATTTTTAATACTTACCAATGGCCCAGACTTAGCTGGTGCAACCTCAATATTATTTACAGGCCAAACACAAATTTTGAAGCCCAGTCCCCCGCCCCCCAATCCCCATATTTGCATACAATACCGAAAATTAAAAGTCCTATCTGGCCGTCCATACTTTTAGTACTTGCGCATGCACAGTACCCAGGAAGAGACTGGAATTGGCGCCAACATCATTCTTCCTAGTTGTGCCTACTGAAGTGATAGCTCAGCGGGGAGGTATGAGTGCCCACTCATGGGAGGTCCATCCGCGTCTGGGCCATTGGTCAGTATTAAAAATATACAAATTACTTTAAATTTATCATTTTTTTTATGAACTTCTCGGCTCCCTTATAAGGGCCAACCACTGCACCAGTTGAGCTAGCTGCATGCCAAGAATTAAGCTACTCCGGCTTTAATCCTGTGCATTTATATCATAAGCACCTTGGCTGCTAGCTCTATTTTAGCTCTATTTTACTCAGAGTGCAATGACAGCAGCATGTAACGGGCAGGTGTCAAAGTACCATCACCATGTTCTTGTATCTCTGAAAAAGAGACTGAAAGACTAGTATTAGCCATCGGTGAAGGCTTCACCACCCACCACACAGGTCGACACCCCGTTTCCAATGTTCGCATCCCACAGTACAGTACTGATGGAGTGCCACGACTATCGGCAAACAGCAAGCCTATATTCCGAGGCATCTTGGACTTACACTAAATATCAATTATTATAATGGCAACAATAATAATGAGGCCAAAAACATAAGTTCGCTGCACTCGCAAAAATAAACATCACAGGGATACATAATATAGACAAAACAAACAATTTTCGAATAAAACATTTAAAAAAAAATTTCAAAACATTTGAATGAAGCCTAAGTGCCCCAAGGGAACCTCATGAGCCCAAGGGCATCCAGATAGAGCCTAAGTGTGGACAACCACTAACTAATAAAAGCTAAACTACCGGAATAAGATATACTATGTATCCTAATAGAAAAATTGTGACAGTTTAAAACTAAACATTGAATTAATATGAATCCAAAACATTATTGAACAGATCGCAATGTCAAGAGGAAAAAACGGAAACTAACCAACAACAGGCACAACAAAGGCCCAGAGTCACTAAACGATCAACAACCACCTGATGCAAAGCTAGATCTTCATATGAAGAAAAAACAATGCATATGGTAGAAGATGCAAGAGTACAAAAATGTCCTGAACCGAAATAGACAGGATGTAAACATAGAGGATAAACAGAATACCTATTCTGTTTACAAGTTAAACTCCCAAGAATTTAATAAAAAATTCTTCAATAAAAAAGCCAAAAGAGCTTGGGAGTGTAACAGATTTCAGGAGAGGGAAGGAATGTAATAGTAACAAAACAACAGTGGAGTCATATTATAATGACGACATTCAGAATCATATCACAAAATTGGGTAACATGAATAATTTACATAAAAAGTTAAAAAATTTATAGTAATTTATATATTTTTTATACTTACCAATGACCCAGACATAGCTGGTGCTAACTCTTAAAATATAGGGCCAAACACAAATTTTGCCCCCCAATCCCCAAAATTTGCATCTAAAACTAAAGAAAACATGTCCTGAAAGGCCCTCCACACTTCGCCCCTACTGCGCATGCGCAGTGTCAAGGACGTTCCGAAATTGGCGCCATTTATCATTCTAATAACCAGTGCCTGGTAAGCGCTATGTACTCAGCGGGGAGGCAAGAGTTCCCAACTCCTGGGAGGGCCATCCCCGTCTGGGTCATTGGTAAGTATAAAAAATATATAAATTACTATAAATTTTTTAACATTTTTATACTGTACCAATGACCCAGACATAGCTGAATAGTAAAAAGGCTGGAGGGCCAAGGACATAGAGCAAAATGGAATACGCTCAATAAAATAAAATAGAGTCATCCCCTGTAGGGAAAAGAAGTAATAGGCCTTACATGTATCTTTCTTATTTATGATAAATTAGAAAGATACAACACCTTCCAAAAATTGAGCTTCATACATCCATGTACTCTATTAATATCCAATAATCCTTATACTAATAATTTTTTAAAGTAAGCCAATAATAAAGTAAGTCTAGAGAATAGAGACTCTTATACTCCTAAAAGTGTGTGAGAATTGCATAATCATGTCCGTTGACATATGCAATATTCAAAAGCTATTCTTTAAAAACTAAGACTTGAATGAATTTTATAAACTTAAACTTCTCACTAAACAACCATCCCAATAACAGCTCAGAATTACTAACTCCGGAGGAGGTATCCCCTTGTTTTCATAGTAAAAACAGGTGACCCAAGGGAACACCCTCCCCCCCCCCCCCCCTTTTTCTTGCCCTGGGTCAAATAGCCCAGAGCGAAGAGGGCAGCCGAACGGAGACACTGCCGAAACAGACAGCCTACCTAGCTATAGTAGCAACTGTTAAGTGAATGACATTCTGAGCAGTAGATAATAGACCTAACAATAGAGGCCTCCAGAAATGGACTCGATATTTCTGAGATAAAATTCATGAATGGATGGCTGAGCGCAATGAGCAGCCTTCAAAAATCTATAATAGCAACACTATTAATGTAAGCCCAAGAAGTAGAAGAACTCTTACTTCATGAGCCGAAATCTTAAGCACAACTGCTAAGCCAATGATATACCATAAGCAGTACGCTAGTTAATAGAATCCATTAATAAAATGGAGCGTAACGTCCTTCTACTAGACATCAAAGACAGAAGAAGCTTACGCCCTTGTAATAAACAGATATCTGTTTATAAATACATAAACTGTACCCGGAAAGAGTAAAGGCCTATGCCCATACGAAGACGGAAGGACCTTAAAATAATAGGTTCCGGATAATAGGAGCCTAACTCTTATGCAACAATCCAACCTAAATAGTAACGGAAGTATTGATTCCAAAACTATGAAAGTGAAAATCATCCATCGATAGTGCATGAAACTCACTGACTCTACAGTAAAAGAGAAATCAACAGAATTACTGTCTAAAAGGTCAGAATTTGAAAACTACTGTTTCCAGAGGCTCAAATGATTACTTAGCTAAATAAGAACCTGAAGTTAAAATCCGTATAGGAATTTAATCTAAAGATTCTAAGTCTATTTATCAAAAAGTTACTAACTGACTTAGATAAAGAGACAAAAGACTCAATTGTAAACTATCATAAAGTGCATAGGTATGAGGTAACATAAACCTATAACCTAAATAATAACAGGCTGCAGTAGATCTTGTCAAACAAGTATACTAAAAAGTTGCAATGAGTAGTATGGAGGGATCAACCATATGAACATAATGATCCCTACACCACGACGGAAGAGCCTCCACTTTAGTCGCATAGAATAGCGAAGAAGAGGATCTCCTATAGTAAGAAATCGCGTCCAAAGCTCGTCCAGTACAGTGCTTACAATGCAATACGGACCACACAACGGAATACATGAAGGTTGCGACCTTGCTGGTTGTGAAAAAGATGACACGATTTACCCAGTGAAAAAAGATCCTCACGTAGAGGAAGATTTCACGTTAAGATCCACAGTAGACAAGAGAGTAAATTACTCATGATCTCTGTGAAGATAGAGATGCTATCAACAGAAATGTATTGTGGTTGTTTATCTTAGCAATACCTGCTAAAAACAACAGCGCCGGAGGATACGCGTATCCTATCATTCCGTCCTATAGATCAATAGAGCGTTAACAGTATTAGCTCAGAGATCTGGACAAGCCAACACATAAGTCTGCAAATGATTAGCAAGCTGTGTCATAAATAAAACATCATTGGGCGCTCCCATAGATAGCAAATCTGATTGAATACTTGTTTGTTGAGAGTCCATTCTGACAGCAACAAGCGACCCGTAAGAGAACGGGAGTGCGTTAAAACAATCAGACGACCCAGAATATGACGGATCAAAACTGAACTTGGTGTACTATAACCAACAGACAGATTCTTTCCATTAAATTGAATAACGGAAACGAAAGAGTGCCTCCCTGGTTCCGGAGATACGCCACTACTGTCGAATTAAAGGACAGGAATTTGGGCATGCGTTTCTGAATAATGTTCATGCAATGACATAAAGCAAGCCTAAAAAACATTATTCCGCGGGAGTTAAACTGATAGCTAAAAGACTGCGGAACCCAAAGACCCTGGCACTTCGAATCCGTAGGGATCAGTATATATCCCAATCTGTTTGACTGGAAACCGTCATAACAGCCACACTCGGGTCCGGCAACTGAGGCGGCACTCTCTGAGTCAACCACCGAATGTTTGCCCCAGTCTGAATCTCTTGTAACACTAGATAGACAAGATAATGTATAAATCAAGCAATTCATGGATTGCCGGAAAGTTGCCGTCGAAGAGAAGCTTCTCCGAGAACGAAGCGACTCTGAGAGAGTTCTTAACCTACTATCCACGCGTGGATGAAGCTAGGGCTGCATCACGTCTAACCAACTCCAATCAGCCACTGAAGGGCGGAGTTATACGTGAACAAACTACTGCCCTCAAAAGAAATTACATTGAGAATAATATCCCGTAAATCTTTTCTTGAAGACGTAATGATAACGCCTCAGTAAGGCGGATTACGTATAATAAAGCGTCTAAGTTAAGTCTACTATACATAATGTCGTTCCCAACATTGAAATTGGAAAAGACATAAACGGCGAAAAAGAATATATGCAGTCTTTAATCACACCGTCTAGACGCATATGAACTCTCGGTATGCCCTGCTCTGCCAAAATAAACTATATGTAAAAAAGATAAAATGGCAGAAATGAGCCACGCGGACAAGAAACTAAACTATCATGCTTAGTAGCAGGCTTGTATATATATATATATATAAATATATAGCGTCGAAAAATAAAACACATGTTGTAATGACAATATTGGACTGCGTCGGTAAGTCAGGGACAAAGTCCCTGTACCGATCGAAAAATCCGAGTCCAATGACGCTATAAGTCTCTTATCCAAGATCGCAGCAATGAAGTCCGAAAAATAATCACTGGAAGAAATGCCAGAAGATATGAAAGGCATCTTCCGATACTACTAAAGGGAAAACTCGAAATCTTTCGAATCCCTTTCGCCATCCTGTCGGACCCTATAAAGCGTTTGGTCGTCCGTAGCTTGATGCAACCGCGGACCGCACCGACCCAGCGCCGTCGGATAATTCCTGATTCGACCGAGAAACCGTCAATTGCTGGGATGCTGCGAAACAACTGTGCTAACTCGGATAGCACGTCCGTCAGTGAGGCCTGAGGAGCAGCGGTCTTACGATGCATTGCCGCAGGAAGCTCCGAGATCGTTACCCCGTGCATACTTCCAATATGCGAGCGAACGGAGTGTATAGGCCTCGTGTCCCTTGGCTACCGGATGGCGCGACCTATTCGCTGTGGAATCACTGAATGCCGAAACTGATCGGATACTCGAGGTCACGTAGCCAATGTGCGGTCGTGTGCCCTGCGGTGAGGATGAGGAAGCATTAAAGACAGTCTCTCGGACTGTCAATATAACGGAGCGTCCCGAGCAACGGACATATGCTCCGAATGTAAAATATCTGAACCACAACATGCGGTCCCCTATGTTGTTGGCTTCCTCCGATCTGTCCTCAATCTGCCGTCACTGGGTGAGTACTAAAGTAATTAAAGTGCTCGCATCACCCAAATCTCCTTCCTAGACCGCAACGGACGAACCCGGCAGCCGAACCATTCGATGAATGTACGCTACACCGGGTGAGCTAGCGAATGTCACTCCGTAAGCGATAGACATATTCCATGAGCACTTATTGCCGCTAACTCCTCATTAACTATGACGACAGTGGCACACTTTTGAAAGACATCTCCATAACTCTTCGAACAAGAAACCAGAAATGCTTGGATAGCAAGCATAAAATAATAATATATATAGCGTCGTTCAATAATTCGAAAGTTTGTGTGACATTATTGGACTATGTCGGAACTGAGGGACGATGTCCCTGAACCGAACCAAAAAATTTCTAAGTCCACCGACGCTATCAGTTTCTTATCCGGCATCGCAGCATATGTTGTTCCGAAAGGGAAAGCTTGAAATCCACCGAATCCCTTTCGGTATCCCGTCGGACCGGATGAAACTTTCGGACGTCCGTACCCGCTTCCGCGGAGCGTCCCGACCCAGCATCGTCGGATAAAATATATGCGACAGATTCAGTTGATGCTGGGATGCTGCGATAAACTGTGCTATTAAGGAAAGCACGTCCGTTCCCGAGGCCTGTGCAATAGCGGACTTACGATGCATTGCCGCTGGAAGCTCCGTGTACGTTGACTCCCGCACACTTCCTATGCGAACGTCCGGAGTCTGCAGGCCTCGAGTCCCCGGCTACCGACCCAGCGCTGTCGGATAATTCTCGATCCGACACCGTTTCTGTCGGCTGCTGGGATGCTGCGATAAGCTGTGCTATGTGCACAAGAATGTCCGGCGTCGAGACCTGCGGAGGCGCAGTCTATCGCTGCTTCGCCGAGGGCAGCTCCGCATCAGATGGCTCCCGCATACTTTTCCTATGCGAACGTCCGGAGTCCATCGGTCTCGAATCCCTGGCTGCCGGATGGTGTGACCTGGTCGCCGAAGAATCCTTGATCGGTGAAGCTGGTAATATATCGGCGGTCACGCAGCCAAGGTGCGGTCGTGTGCGCTGACGAGAAGAGGAAGCCTTAGCAGTCTCAGCGGACTGCCTATACAACGGAGCGTCCCGAGCGACGGACGTATGCTCCGCTAACGACACATTTGTACCACAACATCTGGGGCCAGATGTTGTGAACGAGAGAGGGGCCTCTCTCGCTTGCCGTCCGGATGGACCGGAACGAGCTATGAACTGGACTAAAAGGCTTCCTCCGTTCTCCCTCCGATCCGCCGTCACTGGGTGTGCATTAAGTTAATTTTATAGTGCTCGCATCACCCCAAAATTCCTTCTAGACCACAACGGACGAACCCGGCTGCCGAACCATTCGGTGAATGGACGCTACACCGGGCGAGCTAGCGGACGTCAAAGGCCGTCGAACCTACTAGGGTCCTCTTAGGCAATTGGCGTATTACATGAGCACTTTTCCGCTAGCCCTTCATTAATTGTGACGACGGAGGCACACTGTTGGAAGACATCACAGATACATCACCCTAATCTTGATCGTCTGAAATAGAAATTGATAAAGTAGAGTGACCCTGCGGGGAAAGGACCGGAGTGTCCAAATCCCCAACAACATACCGTGACATACGCTTCCCATATTGTCATCGAAATCATACGATACAGAACAGGAGTTAATGCGAGTACACTGACCACATATAGAATGATAATAAGGTCAGAGGAAGACTTCCTCTTAAAACAATTGATCAATATCCTTTCAATGTGAAAAGAAAACAAGTCCTGGTACTCGCACTAACCCCTGGCAATCAAAATACATAATAATAATATGATCCATTAATATAGAAAAAATAATTGAAATCAAAATATTTTGAAAAAATATTTTTTCAGAACAGCCCAAGTTTCTGAAAAGTAACGTTGAGCCCCAATGGATCCCAAGCCTAAGTGTGGACAAAAATTTTAAAACTATTTTAAACAATTTATTCAACACTTACGAACAATAATAATGTATCTAGTTATGATTAAAATAACATAAAGATATTATTATTTAGAAATCCCCCCTCACACAGAGGGCTGTTGTAAATGTAAACAATGAGTGTAAAAACACTAAAATAAGACTCCAGGCACCCAGGCCCGAAATCAGTTACCAAAAATACACCATCTGATGCAAAACAGAGACTTCCAGGGAAGAAACTGCAGAACATCAGATGGTAGATGCAGAACACAACGCCTAACCACCCGTAGGTGAAGACGTAAACACGGGGAAAGAACAGAATTCATTCTGTTATTCAGCTAAAACTCCCAAGAAATTTTAGTAATAATAATTACAGAAATTATGCCAAAAGCATGGGAGAATAGCAAGGGGGAACATAAAGGACAGGGAGAGAGGAAAAACACTTGAAAAAACAGTGTAACTAAATAATCAGAATGACAACAAAATGGCTGCTGCCTTGAAAATAGGTAACTTAACATAATTTCATTAAAAAATTTTAAGTTACAGCCCTGATAATATTCTGTCACACATTCTTTTCCTCTCCTCCTTTTCTATCCTCCTTAGAATCACCATTTCACTAATATTTATGTGTCTGGCATCATTTAAACTGAGATTTAAAAGCACAAAGATCAGTCAGATGTTAACTGATGAAGGGCCAAACTTAGAATGATAAATGGCGCCAATTTCGGAACGTCCTTGACACTGCGCATGCGCAGTAGGGGCGAAGTGTGGAGGGCCTTTCAGGACATGTTTTCTTTAGTTTTAGATGCAAATTTTGGGGATTGGGGGGCAAAATTTGTGTTTGGCCCTATATTTTAAGAGTTAGCACCAGCTATGTCTGGGTCATTGGTACAGTATAAAAATTTATAAAGTTACAGCCCTGAGAATCCGAAACCACTGTTATTCAATTCCAGCATCCTGTTACACTGTTGATTTCATGAAAACCATCACTGATTTGTGTCTGGCATCTTCAAAAATGTGATTTTAAAGCACAGATGTCAGTTCAGTTGTAACTGATTTTGAGCCCAACAGAAGAAAGATGTTGGCGCCAATTCTGGTCTCTTCCTGGGTACTGTGCATGCGCAAGTGCTAAAAGTATGGAGGGCCAGATAGGATTTCTAATTTTCGGTATTGTATGCAAATTTTGGGGATTGGGGGGGTTCAAAATTTGTGTTGGGCCCTTAATAATATTGAGGTTGCACCAGCTAAGTCTGGGCCATTGGTTTTAGTATTAAAATATGAAATATATAACAACAATTATGGAAGCAATAAATAATCAGTTATTCACATTTGTGACTCAAAGGTGATAATTCTCATCTTTATTTACTCTTGCATTAAAGTATTGTGCAGCACCGAGTCTGTCCCATTCCCAATAAATCAAGAAAAGCACAAATGTGGGTTGCAATGATTTATTTTTCTGTAATTTGTATAAAATAGTTGATTTGAGTTACATGTTCAAAGAAAAATTGAAAACCATCACAGCTATTCTAGTCCAAGATTCCTGATGGTCAAGCAAAACACTGGAAAATCCACCACCAGAGGAGGACATAGGACTGATGTTGAATCGGAGTAAACATGGAAGGCTGCATTATACAAAACAAGCCAGAAAATAAGCAGACTGTCATCTGCAAAATGAGGTCCTCAGAGGGTGAATTTAGTGATGCTACCCTGCACAGCAGGGTAGCATCACTAAATTTACCCTCTGTGAACCTGAATCTGAATCAGGGTCTCAAACCTAAACAGAAAGAGGTACCCTGAGGATAAATTGGCCCACTGTATGGGATAGCATAATCAAATTCACCTTCTGGGGACCTCATTATGCAAACGTTAGACTGTTTATTTTCAGGCCTGATACAAAATGCCAAGATGCTACATCTGAAGGTTCATCAACTCTTCAAAATAGGTTAAAGATCATTGAAGCTAAGGTAAAGATGTTAGCACAACCTTTTTTGAAAAGTTTTTCCAAAGTATCACTCACTGAACTGAAATTTCTCAGTTATCCCATAGCATGAGAAAGTAGTACCATCAGTGACAATGAGGGAGTAAGGCATTAACTACTGAACAGTATCTGCCTGGGAATTGGAGGTCATGCAGGAGAGCAAATGTATCTTGAAATATGGTAGATGAGCGATCCAAGGATACATGAGCTTCTCTTGAGAAGAACACAGCAAAATAGTGGTCAGCTCAAGTAATATTATTGTATATGTATACATACTTTTGACATTTATTACCTTGTTTTGTCAGTGCAGTGTCCATTTCTTTGTTCAAAGTCATCTTCAGTATCCACCAGAATACCGTTCTCTTTCAACAAATCCCATGCATTTCCACTCTGTGTTAATGTTTTAATTTCATCAACCTGTAAAATGAATATATTCACCTAATTTGAATCGATCACAGCATTCAATTAACCCACTGCACACTGATGTTAAAATACCGAAATTTTAAAACCTACATATTTTCCCATAAACAACTAGGAATATAACCAGTTCACTCTTTTTTGACAGAGCCCATTGAACTTTGTCAAATAAAACTGAATTAATTAAATTGTTAGAGGTATTTCGGAAAACATTCCCTGCTAAAACATTTTATATATTGACATCGCAGTGCAGAGGATTATCCCTTCACCCAACATAATGGCCCAAACCGGCCAGTGCTATTCACAAAAATCAGCATTCAATTTTCTTTTTTTTTCTCTCTAAAAAACAGGTCATAAGCTTTTTGAAAAAAATAATGAAAATATAGTAATTCAAGAATTTTGTTTGTAAGTGTTGTCTGCCTTTCATGTTAGGGAAAGGGTTAATCGAGTTAGATATTTTCTACTCATTAATCCCTTGAGAGTTGGAATTTATCAACCATTTTATGCCTTTCTGTTTCAAAACCACTTGCTTTGAGCATTCCATGACTTAACATGAATGGAGGGCCACACTTGCAAAAGAGTTTCTTGAAAAAGAAACAAAATAAAAATAACTTTCTGGTTAATTGAATATCCCTGTTAAAAGAATATTTCCACCAACAAAGTAGCCATTCAATTAGCAGGGCTTCACTGGTCTGTAATCTTTGTGTGTATTAGAATTTCAACAGTACAGTTTGCATATAAAACTTCGCATTCAGCAAAATGAACACAAGCATATAAGTTATTCAATCAGGGAGTGCTTGGGTCACTTTTTTAGGACTGTTACCTATTTGCAAATTAATCAAATGAAGTCATGTTTAAAAGAAAGCTTCCCGAGCAAGCCTGAATATAAGCAACCTGTCATTTGCAGAATGAGGTCCCCAGAGGGTGAATTTGCTAATGCTATCACATACAGTAATCCAATTTATCCACTGGGTACATCTTTCTGTTCAGGCTTGAGACCTTGATTCCGACTGAGGTTTACAGAGGTCAATTTAGTGATGCTATAGTGCAGGGTTGCATCACCAAATTCACCCTCTGGGGACCTCATTTTGCAGATGACAGTCTGCTTATTTTCAGGCTTGTTCCCGAGACTGAAGAAAATGTTTGTATAATCATATTTCAAGAAGTACAATATACACATATTGACCTTAACCCTTTACCCAACGTAACAGCCAAAACCGGCCAGCGCTATTCTCAAAAATCGCCAATTAATTTTCAAAATATTTTCATTTTTTGTCTCAAAAACATACGTTATGACCCCTTGTTGGAACGAGCTCGTCGAGCTCGTTCCAATGAGGGGTCATAACCTATGTTTTTGAGACAAAAAATGAAAAAAATTAGTTATTCAAGAATTTTTTTTGCAAGTGTCGTCTGCTTTTCATGTTAGGTAAAGGGTTCAAGCAAATTGAAAAGCTTGGCTCCAAAAATATGAATAACTTCTAACCTTAACCCTTTACCTAATGAATCGGCTGCATCCACCCACATAATTTACAAATTAAGCAGTTGAAAAAAATTTATTTTTTAACAAAACCATATCATGTGACCCCCTCATTAGAACAAGCTCATTGAGCTTGTTCCAATGAAGGGTCACATGACATGGTTTAATTGAAATTTTTGGAAAGCTTTTAAAAGTCAATAATTAAAATAACACAGTTTGATATCATCTGTATTGGGTTGAGGGTTAACACAAATTCTTACAGCACTGAACTTTGAAATTTTTAAAGTCACAAAAATATTAAAATTTGTGAAAAAAAATATTCTTAAATTTTGTAGTAATAAGGTTTTAGTTGTCTCTGAAGGTTATAAGAAGACAAATAAACAACAAATAGCTTTGCTCGAGCAACATAACAAGCATACAATCTGACCTAAATGCAAACTCGTACAACTTCAAAAACTAAGTTTTACTGGAAAATTTGATTCAAATTAAAAAAACCCCACAATATGAAAGTTAATCACTGTGGTGGTGCATCCCAAACACTCAACTATTAAATACTAAAGCCTTGAGGGGGACTTGACTTTGGGATAACTACATTAAAACAAAAAATCTTATAACACTGGACTTTGACATTTTAAAAGTAAAAAAAAACATTAAAATTTCTAAAAAATTTTTTTTAAATATTCTTAAATTTTGTAATAATGAAATGTTAGTTGCCTCTGAAGGTCATAAGAAGACAAATAAACACCAAACAGGTTTGTTGAGGCAACATAACATGCATGCAATCTGAGCTAAACTAAAATTCTTACAACTTCCAAACACTTTTTTTTACCCAAACATTTTATTAAAATATTAAAATTTTAAAGAGATCCTGGTATGGCATAGAATACTGTTGGGAAGGTAACCCTGCTACCCACATATGAAATATCAAAGCCCTAGGGTCACAGGACTTTTTTAGAAAATGACCTAAACACAAACTATTACAAAACTGGACATTTATGACCGATGCCTACACCGCCATATCCATTATAATAGCTCACCACTTTGTTGAAGTAGATGGGCTGAAAATGTAACTTTTGACAACAACCTAGCAAAACGATATTCAACCATGTCAGGGATCCCACTGATATCAGACAATCCAATTCAAGTATTATTTATAATAAGCACTTTTCAAGGACTTTGACCATGATTTTTAAGGACTACTATTATAATATATAACTAGAAACTGTTTTAGCACACAAAACATATGTCTCCCCTTCCTTTCTATTTAATGCACTGCAAATTATATATACATGAGTAATATTGACAATCATATCAAATATCTAAGGTCAAGTTCAAAAGACAAAAAAGTTATGCCCCGGACAAAGTTTCCCTTAAAAAGCACATAAATCTGACCTTCAGGTCAAAGGTCAAGGTCACATGAAGGTCACTATGATGTGCGACACACCGGTTCATGGTGATACATCCACATGCCAAATATCTAAGGTCTAGGTCAAAAGACAAAAAAGTTATGCCCCGGACAAAGTTTCCCTTAAACAGCACACAAATCTGACCTTCAGGTCAAAGGTCACATGAAGGTCACTATGGTGCACGACACACCAGCTCATGGTGATACATCCACATGCCAAATATCTAATGTCTAGGTCAAAAGACAAAAAGTTAAGCCCCGGACAAAGTTTGTTTGAGAAGGAGAAGAAGAAGAAGAAGAAGAAGAAGAATATGCACTAAAACAATATGTCTCCCTTCTGGGAAGGGGAGACATAATAATGTTATAAGGCCAAAAAAGTTAAAAATCTGTTTCTCAGGCCCTCAGGCATGGTCCTTTTGACTGTCGCATGCTCTCTTTTTATAAGCAATGCGAACTAAAAAAAAATAAAAATATTTTACCTTAGTTAATAAAATTGATAAATTTGTCCCTTGAGTGCAAGAAGGCATTGCTAAGGCATTGCAAAGCCGTCTTGCACTCAAGGGACAAAATACACCACTACCCATGCTATTCATTAGATTATGAGGCCTAAAACATAAAACAAACCAATAACATGAACTTTTGCCGGCAAAGAAATAATTACAAAATAAAAAATAAAATAAAAAAATGCCCACCCGCATGTAATTTTACAAAAAATGGCCTGAGAAACAGAAGATATGAAAAATTTAAAGAAATTTGTATATTTTTAATACTTACCAATGCCCCAAACTTAGCTGGTGCAACCTCAATATTATTATGGGCCAAACACAAACTTTGAACCCCCCCCCCCCCTCCATCCTCAAAATTTCCAAACAATACCGAAAATTAAAAGTCCTATCTGGCCCTCCATACTTTTAGTACTTGTGCATGACCAATACCCAGGAAGAGACCACAATTGGCGCCAACATCATTCTTCCTAGTTGTGCCTACTGAAGTGATAACTCAGCGGGGAGGTATGAGTGCCCACTCATGGGAGGTCCATCCGCGGCTGGGCCATTGGTAAGTATTAAAAATATACAAATTACTATAAATTTATCATATTTTTATACTAAAACCCAATGGTCCAGACTTAGCTGAATCGCAAAAAGGCAGAGGGCCTAGGACTTAAAGAAATAGCAGACCAAAATACAGCTTCTCAGCCTGCAGTAGAACTCCCAAGGTGAAAAGGAGATTAAAATTTTAAGGAACTACCTATATGTCTCTCTATATAACAATAGAGAAGACATACCACCCAAATAAGGAGCAATATCCAAGTAATGCCCTATTACTTAGCATAATTGATTATGCTAATTGGGTGTAACGAGCCCCCAATTTTAAGGCTAGTCCGGAATAAGACATTTAAAATTAGGAAAAGCATGTCTGAGAGTGAGAGACTAATGCCCACAAACACATGCCATATATAATGTAACAAGCTGTACATAAGATCAGAATAATCTACAGACGAAAACAGGTTCATTCATAGTTACACACTTATAAGGCCAGAAGAGGTAAAGAGAGAATAACCCCCTCCCCCACCCCTTTTTTGAGGAAAAAATCTTCAAAATAAAGAGGGAAGAAGTGGTCTGGAATAAGTGAAAATGCGGTACCGAATAATATATATATTTGCCTAAAAGCACCTGGCTATTAATTATTATTAATTTAATGGTGCTTAACACCACATCAACAGCTATGGCTATATCGTGGCGATCCCGGTTATTAAAATCGCAAGCTTCTAAACATATGCCATATCCGGAATACGCAGATAGGTCGAAAAACGGTGATATTAATATGTACAACCTTAAACTTGTCCAATTTAATCCTAATGGAAAGGTTATCTGATAGAACTTATACGCTTCTGAGCCAACCAACAGGTGACCACATTCAGGTGTACAATTAATTCCAATAATGAATCTCCAAATTGTAACTGCTCAATATGAGAATAGGAATTTTCCTATTGTACTGTTTCCGGTTGAAGACTGGATTCAGAGCATGGAACGGGATACTATTAAAAAAAAATGTCACAGACCGTCCCCAAATAATTCATTGTTCCCCAGGTCCATTAAAACCAATGACTGCTCGGAGAAAGAATATACCACTCCGAATAAGGAAGCCAAAAATAGAGAACATATGCATAGACGGCCAGTTGGAAACTCCACAACTGATCCAACTAGCCCCAAAATTCTCATAAGCACAATACTGATGCAGAGCAAGAATTTAAGAGAATCTATTCAATAATACGTCTACCTAATAATATATACATATTATGCACGCAATCCATAGAATCCTGCCTGTACCCTCGTCTGAATACAGCCTGTATCAATGGCGTGACTGAGCGATACAAAATATAACCAGGAAACTGAAGGAATAAAACAACATTAATGTGATTAACCTGAGGAATGGACTCACACATCGTAAAGAAAACAGACAACTCTGAGCATAACTTCTTAAAGTGGACTAATTGCCACATTTGGAGAATGTCACCCAGATGAC
Source organism: Pictodentalium vernedei (assembly GCA_031216915.1). NCBI lineage: Eukaryota > Metazoa > Mollusca > Scaphopoda > Dentaliida > Dentaliidae > Pictodentalium > Pictodentalium vernedei. The sequence continues at coordinate 308,089,850 of CM062295.1, read as the reverse complement.
TGACAATACTGCCACACAGGTACAAGAAGGCTAGCAATATCAACTGAATGTGTTCATGAAAGAATTTGAAATCCAAAACAGTTACTGTTCAGGAATCATATGCTCATATACAACTTATGAATGCCCAACCACAGGAAGCAAACCAACTAAAGAGTGGATGCGCCCCTGATGAAGCCGTTAGACCACAACCCACCCGCCAATCGAAAAGCATGAAAGACATGCATATAATTGAATGCATACAAGGCTTACAGGAAGAGCTCTACATCCTGCCCTGTAATAGCCTCTTAACATATTGGCAGGGGGATTGGGAGGGGGGGGGGGGTCGACAAATATATCATATCGATCCCCTCACCCACATTACTTGAATTGCTAGATGAGTAAGGCCGGCACAGTAATATTAAAGCTTGGAACAGTGACAAAATCCTTTTTCACACTATGAAAAAGAAACTTCACGCAATATCCCCAAAGCTATACTGCTGCTGCTATTCTCAATAAAGAGTAATACAGCTAAAAAGCTTATAGTTAGTCAAAGCAAGCATACTCACACTAACCCGGCATGACTCTTAACGATTTTGTGTTAGTTATCTAGAATAGTAGAATAGTATAGAAACCGTAGGGCTCCCTCACGTCTGACCGACTCCATAATGACTAAGAAAGGAGGAGGATGTGATGAACATGGCACTATTGCAAGGAATATACCCGCTGAAACAGCATTGACATACCCCTTGAAATCAAGAGAGTACACCATTGCGCCAAATAATACATCATATAAAGATTATAGCAGGAAATATATTCCTGAAAGGAGTTAACTATAGGCATTCGAAAGAACACTCATTAATCACACTAGGTTAATATGGCGTCATCAATAGGGCTAAAAGCCCCAGACAACTAACACAAAAAAATACCATTAAGGAGAGAATAAACTGTTCTCTTTTAACGGTACCTTGTCCGATAGGACAGTGGTCTCAGCCTGGCTGAAGCAGCTAAAGGTCTTCATATTCGTGAAGTCATTTAATAGGCTGTTGACTGCAGACCTAGAAGCTCACTAAAGGAGACTTACAACTCTAGCTGCCAATGATAGGGAAAAAACACTGCTCATAATTCTAGCTAGGCTACTATAGTGTTAATTGTAAGACTAAAGTCTGTGACACTAAGGAAAACACAGAGAAGGAAAATATGCACTCTTTCCTTTAGCGGTTCTATTCCCAATAGGCAGCGGACTCAGCCTAGCTAAGAAAGCTGATAAGACTTCATCTCTGTGAAGACAGATATCTCGGTGTAATTTTTGCAACTTTAGAAAGCTTACCAGACGGAGACTTACAACGTTAGTCGTTCAAGTTAAGGGAAAAAGGGCTGCCCTTGATTCTTATAAGGCATCAACAAAAGGACTAAAAGCCCCAGATGCCTAAGAATACAATGCCGAGAAGGAAACAACAAAATCTTTCCTTCTAACGGCCCTAATTCTAAAGAGACACCAGTCTCAGACTAGCTAGCGCAGCTAATAAGTCTTCATCCTGTGAAGACAGATACCTTGGTAAAACTTGCGACTTTGAAAGCTCACTAAACGGAGACTTACAACATTATTCGCTCAAGGTAAGGAATAAAGGACCGCACTTCTGTCATAATTCCAAAGAGACAGTAGTCTCAGCTTAGCTAACACAGTTTATTATTAGTCTTCATCTCCATGCAAACAAATATCTGTGTCACCTGCGGCCTTGGAAAGCTCACTAAACAGAGACTTACAACATTAGCCATAATGCATAAGAAAAACACCACTGTAAAATACATAAGGCCACCATGACGTTAGCTGCTAATGATATATAAACACAGACCGCTCTTAATTCACATAAGCCAAACTAAGATGACAACAATAGGACTAATTGCCTGTGATGCCTAGGAATACTTCACTGAGATATAAAATGTAATATTTCCTTCTAATGGCCTTATTCCAAAAAGCTAGCAGTCTCAGCGCAGCTAACAGCCTAGAAATCATATATTGGTGAAGACAGATATCTGTGTGTTACCCTGCAGCCTTAGACAGCTCTCTAAAAGGGAGACTTAAGATGTTATCTGCTAATGTATAAGAAAAGACTACACTAAATGCCTCCGACACCTGGGAATACAACACCGAGAAGGAAAAGACATTCATATTCCTTCTGATAGCTCTATTCCAACAAGACAGCTGTCTCAGCCTTTTAATGAGCTATCGATCTTCTATTCATAAGGAATAGATCATCGCCTTTCTTATACTACTTTCTTACACTGAGTCAGAGAATTAAGCTACTCAGCTTTAATCCTGTGTAAATATCATGAGCGCCTTCGCAGCTAGCTCTATTTGCTCATCAGAGCAGGGCTCATCAGAGTGCGGCGACGGCAGCACATAATGGACAGGTGTCAAAGTATCATCACCATGTTCTTGTTCCTCTGAAAAAGAGACTGAAAGACTAGTATTAGCCAGCGGTGAAGCTCCTACATCGGAACTTCACCGCCCACCACACAGGTTGACACCCATTTCAAACATTCGCATCCCATAGTCTAAGTATTGATGTAGTGCCGCGACTATCGGCAAAGCAACAAGCCTTTATCCCAAGGCTTCCTGGACTTAACACTAAGTACCAATTATTATAATGTATCCAACAAAAGGCCCCAGGGGGCCTGAGGGCGCTCACCTGACATGGTAGTCTAAATATCAAACCAGGGACTTGCCTTGAATAAGCTGCATACACCCCTCCTAAGAAAAGCATATACCAACTAGATGAAGCAGTTGTGCCCACACAATACACAGGATTTTCCTTTTATTTTCAGTTCCCGCACTTTTACGTCCCAAAATTGAGATAAACGCATAAAAAATAGATTTTTTTTTTCATTTTTATTTGGAAATTTTCAAAGTCCCAAACAAAACATTTTCAGCCTAAAATTTTTTTTCTTCTTAAAATTGACCAAAACGCATAAAAAAACAAAAAACTAATTTCCGGATTTTGGTCAAAAATTTTCAAAGTCCCACCCGGACTCCAAATTTTCAGTGTAAAAAAAAAAAAAAAATTTTGTCTTAAAATTGACCGAAACGCATAAAAAAAAACAAACAAAAAATTCCCAGATTTTGGTCCAAAATTTCTAAGTCCGGAACGGGACCCCAAATTTTCGGCCTAAATATGAACCCAGGGACTTGGCTTGAACAAACTTGAATCTCACCCCCTAAGGATGCTGCATACCAAATATCAAAAGATTCTTATTGGTAGATCTGAAGAAGATTTTTAAACAATATTCCTCATACTGCACTAATGTAAACATTTGGGCTCCCATAGAGAGCCCAAATATGGACCCAGGGAATTGCTTTCAATAAACATGTGAAACAATCTTCCAAAGATGTTATATGTAAAATTTGAAAGCTTTTGGAGCGATGGTCTGGGAGAGACAAATAAGAATTCTCAGTGCCGTGTAGTTCTGAGATACACGTCACTGAGATATGGGCGTTTTAATTTTTTTCTATTTTTAGCTCATGCGGTTCCCATGGGGCAACGGGAAAAATATTAAAATTTTTTAGTAAATTTTGTTTCTTAACATACCTACCACAATTGTTTACAATTGGCTGTAAAGTAAGTGCAAGCCCTACTTCGGAACTAACTCAAGCTTTTAGAGAACTTTTCCATACAAGTTGGGAAAGTAATAGAGTGCAAAAGCACGAAAAAGATCGAAAAAAGGGTCGAGCGAGACCAGCGCTCAAAATTACAGGTACTCTCTCTGCACACCTCTTGCGTTTACCGAGCGCATGTGCAACCACCGTGACGTCAATTCCATATTTCCGCCAACGAGAAGTTTGAGATTTAGCGGGGAGGCATCGATATCAAAGATATCCCCAAGGAGGGTGGGCCTCCGATAAACAATTGTGGTAGGTATGTTAAGAAACAAAATTTACAAAAAATTTTAATTTCTTTTCAACCTACTCACAATTGTTTACAAATGGCTGAATAAACAATAGGAGGAGGTGAATCACATAACCAATACCAACAAGAGTAGCAGAAAGAAAAGCAAGGATGGCAGAGAACAATAGCGAAACCTGTAATGAAGATAGAGAGAAGGCACCTGAAAAGAACAAGGCTGAGCGAAGCACAACCTCGATAAAAACAATTTTAACGAGGGTGCACAGCAGCCTGAGCAGCAACGAGAGGGCCTAAAGAATAAAGGTCCTCAGATTGCTGCTGAAGGTGGCGGAGATAAAAGGAGGAGAAGGTATTCCTCCAGTAAGCCGCAGTCATAACATCCCGGAGCGAAACAGAATTGGAGAACGCCCAGGATGTAGAAATGGCACGAACCTCATGAGCATTAAACCGGTTCGAAACAAGATCCGACGCAGACAAGCGGGAATAAGCCAGCTTGATTGCAAGACAGATCCACCTGGAAATAGAATGGGAAGAGATAGACTGCCTCTTAGGAATGAGAGACAGAAAGAATCTCTTCTGACCCCTCCGAATGAACTGAGTGCGAGTAATGTAAGTCTTGATCGCACGAACAGGACAAAGAAGAGGTCTCCGGCCATCGACAGCAGGGAGAGCCCGAATGCAGATGGCAGGAGGTACTGAATCAGGAAGTTGATTCTTAGCCAGAAAAGAGCAATCAGTAGTGAAGGTGACACTGTTAGCCTCATTTCTCAAGAAGGCAGAATCAACAGATAGCACATGAAGCTCACTGACTCGACGAGCAGAAGCAAACGCTAGAAGAAAAGCCGTCTTATAGGTGAGAAAATGCATATTGGTCTCAGATAAAGGCGCGAATGGTGCCCCCTCCAAACAATGCAACACCCATGCCAAGTTCCATTTGGGTGTAAGACGCAAAACTCGAGGCCTCTTCAAAGAAAAGTGCCGAATGAGTTTGGAGAGAAAAAGATTACGACCGATGCACCGCTTTCCCACATAAGAGAAAGTATCAGACAGCATAGACCGATAGCCCTTAAAAGTAATAGGCTGGAGGCCCTTGGAGTCAAAAAGATATACCAGAAAATCCGCAATTTGAGCGATTGACGGATCACGGTAATCCACATTGTGATCTGCACACCAGCGGCAGAAAACCGTCCACTTAGCAGTATAAGTCATGCCAGTGGAATGTCGCCGTGATGCAGAAATGCACTCCACTGTTCGTCTCGAAAAACCTCTACGTCGGAGACTGGACCTGATAAAAGACAGGCGTGAAGGGACAGGCTCGCCAGGTTGTTGTGATACTTCCTGGGATGACCCTGGGAAAGAAGATCGCGACATAGAGGTAGACAAATCGGCCGATCTGCCAACAGAGGCCGCAGCAGATTGATCCACACCCTCTGTGGAGACAGAGGTGCAATCAGAATAATCCTGCAACTGCAAGCACGAATCTTCACTAATACTTGAGGAAGAATCGGTGTAGGAGGAAAGGCATAACCGATCCAACCTGTCCAGTCCAGAGACAGAGCGTCGACTGCAAATGCCAGAGGATCTGGACAAGGGGAGACAAAGGTCTCCACCTGATGATTCCAGCAAGTAGCGAAAAGGTCGACCCGAGGACGGTCCCACTGCTCGCAAATCGCCTGAAACACCGACCGATGTAGCATCCATTCTGTTGGAAGGACACTGTCGCGTCGGAACAGGGAGTCTGCTAGGACAGTGAGATGCCTGGGAATGTGTCAAATGGACACCCGAGCGTTCACATCCCGCGCCAACAGAAGAAGATCCCGAGACAGCCGATAGATGGGAATCAAATGTGTGCCTCCTTGATTCCGTATGTAGGCCACTACTGTCGAATTGTCCGAAAGAAGTTGGACAAAATGGTCCAACAGATGAGGGATCCAAAGCCGAAAACTCAACAGAAGAGCAAGGAGCTCCTTCTGGTTGATATGAAGGCCCACCTGCTCGCTGTCCCACTCGCCGTGAGTAGACAGACCGAGAGGATCCAACGTCGCACCCCAGCCCCGATCGCTGGCATCCGCAGTAAGGATGCAATCGGCCAAAGGAAGATCCAACGGAACACCCTGTGTCAACCAGGGAATAACGGCCCAAGGGTGGAGGTGACTAAGCAGAGACCGAGGAATAGTGAGTTCCAGGTCCAGCGGATCTACATTCGGACGCCAATGATCCAACAGGAAGTGTTGGAGAGGTCGGACAAACATGCGACTGAGCGGAATGAGATCTGTCACCGAACCGCAAAGGCCCAGCATCCGAAGGAAAGTCCTGGCCGAGACCAAGGAAGATTGAAGCAGGTTCCGAGTCAAGGTGGAAAGAACATTGTGAAGAGTGTCGAAATCCATCCCCAAATGACGGAATCGCTGAGAAGGAAGGTGATCCGACTTCTCGCGATTGACTCTGAAACCCAGCGATGCTAGCAGGCAAAGAAACTGCCAGACATCTAACTCCAGAGCAGCAGCATCGTGGTGCCGTTGGAGGATGTCGTCCAGGTAGGCTGACAAAGTCACAGCCGACTGAGTGCGGTGGAAAGCAAGCACATATGACAGCAGTCGGGTGAAGGCCCAAGGAGCCAGGTTCAAACCGAATGGGAGAGCTCTGAATTGATAAACTTGATCCCGAAACGAGACCCGAAGGTATTTCCGTGACGCCAGATGAATGGGTACATGGAAGTAGGCATCCTTCAGGTCGATACTTGCAGCAAAGTCGCCCTGATGAACTGAACGTCGAAACGACCGGAAAGTCTCCATACTGAAATGAGGAGCTATAATGTACTCGTTCAGGATACTCAGATCGATAACAGGACAAAATTTGCCGTTTTTCTTCGGCACCAAGAAAAGTCTTGAGTAAAACCCCGGTGAAAGGGTGTTCCTGACCACCTCGATCACCCCTTTCGAGAGGAGATTGTCGATCTCCTGCACCAGAAGGTCCCGACGCAGAGAATCGGAAGGGACCTGAGTCGGGAGGGGCACCCGAGATAAACTGGGGTGCCGATGGAAGGACAGTCGCAGACAGGATTGAATGACGTCGAGGACCCAAGGGTCCAACGTTATCTCTGTCCAACCGTCGTAAAACAGCGACAGCCTTCCCCCGACTGGAGGCGAATCGAGGTGAGAACCTTCACTTGCGGCCTCGATGAGGCCCCCGAGAGAAGAAACCACCTTGGGAAGTGACAGAGTCCTGAGACTTTCCTGCCTGAGGCTGCCAGCGAGCCTGGCCACGTTGGCACTTCTTATGTGCAGAAGGAGCAGACGGAGGCGGAGCCGGAGGCGTAGCCGACATCGCCGACGAGGCAGACGCAGCAGCACGCTTGGCGGGCCTGGAACGACCACCACCCGCAGCAGCAGGTTGGTCAAGCTGTCGCAGCAAAAGCTGGTCCTTTGAATGACGAAGAACTTCGCCAGGAACAGCTTCCACGGAACCATGGAACAACTGAGGTCCCACCAAAGAAGCAGACCTCAGAACAGCACGTTGCTCAGAAGGAAGGGATGGAGAAGAATCCAACACCGTATCCCGGCGTGCCAGCTCCAAATTAGCCATGTTACAGGCGTGAGCGTGTGTCAAGTTCATAAGAGCCTGTGACAAAACGCGAAAAGGTGCCTGAGCGTCATCAAACTCCCCTGGTGGAAAATATTCAGCCAGAGCAGCGACGACATGGTCCGCGAGAGATAACATACCAAGCATCTCTCGGGACAGGCCCACCATAGATTCAACTACCGACATCGGGAGAACTGCCGACTTAGGCTTAGTTAACCCGAGGGAAGAAGAATCCTCATCCACAGTAGTCATCCCTTGGAAGACTGGTGAAGAGACGGAATCGTAAACACAAAACCGCGATGGAGGCAGAAAGGCATCAGCTCTAGAAAAGAAGGAACCCTTGAGGGCCTTAGAACGCATTTTGGCGTCTAAGCCCTGGAAGGACTCAACAACCTGAGCCGATTGCAGAGGACGCAAAGCCCCAGAGCTAGAAGGCTCAACAGGGTTACGGCGCTCCACAATGGACCGCGGCCGGACAGTCACAGATGGCTGGTCTGAAGGCTGAACTTCCGGCAATAAGCCGACGATGAAATCCAAAGCCTACCCCAAGACTGACGAGGGGGGCCCATCACCTTCCAGATAATCGTCATCCTCCGTAGCAGAGGAGACGTAGCCCAACTCGGGCTGACCAGCAGAAACCTCCCGGGAAGACTGAGTTGTATCCAAGGGCCAGGCGCGACATCTCGGAGACCGACCAAAGGAGGTTGTGCCTCAGGAGGCACAGGGAGGCCAACTGGAGGGTTGCCAGAAAGCAACCGGGTGAGAGCCAAAACGGCCTGACGCAGGTCACCCTGAGAATCTGTCGCAGCAGCATCGCCCGACGGAGTGTCCTCCCAATGGACCCTTGTGGAAGAAGAACCCAAATCCTCAGAAGAGACCGACATCAAACGTCGATCGGCAGACAGAATAGGGATACGGTGAGAAGACACCGGAGGATAGTCCCAATTGTGACGCCCGGCGGCCATCACTGACCTCTGCGAAACAGAAGGTCCTGCCTGCAAATCCTCGAAAGAGACCGACGGCGCACGTCGATCGGTAGCTGGACCTAGGACACGGTGAGAAGACACCGGAGGATTGTCCCAAGAATGACAAGAACCTGTCATTGGCCTCTGAGCGGCAGACGGCCCCAACTGCCCATCCTCTGAGACCGACGGCAAGCATCGATCGACACCCAGACTCGGAACGCAGTGAGGAATCACCGGAGGAAGGTTCCGAGAGTGACAGCTAACAGGGGCTGTCACTGACCGCTGCCGAACAGCAGGCCCTGAATGCCAACGTCCCAACACCATCCTGCTAGGTGGCACACTAGCAGGGGAAGAAGGAACAATAAACGGTTCACTCGACGGACGAAGAATCACTGCCAAAGCGACCAACCGGCTCAACCGACTAGGAGCAAACCTAGCCAGATGAGATGGAGCAGACAGCAAACCCACACAGCCCCGCTGCAAGGTTAGGGGAGGCTGAGAGCACACAGACACACCAGCAGATACAGTCTCGGTCCCCCGAGACTGTAGACCATCCCCAGAGGAGATGGAAGAGCCACCATCAGACAGAATAGGATCTGTAGTAACAACTTCCTCAGCAACTGAACTAGCACCATCAACAGTTGCAGAGGAACTCACCACAGAAGACAGATCAGAATCCTGTGTGACAGAGTCACCACGTGCACCAGCAGAAATGTCTGCTATGGCACGGCTACCCTTACCCCGAGAACGAGGGGTTCTAGCTCTGGACAGAACTACCTTGTTAACAGAAGCCCAGAATATACCACATGATTGGGCCTGAGTGCAATTGTTGCAACTGACACATGTGGAATGAGAGTCGTCCACATGCTTCATTTGCAAGCAAGAGGTACAAGGAATAGTCTTTGGCATTATATGAATGAAAATGGAATCAAGCTTCCCGCCTACGGAAAACAGCACAAAGGTCGTGTTCACGTGTGGGGGGAAAAACAAGATTCAGTGTGAAGAAACAAGCAATAATGATCAAAAATAACATTAATCAAAAACAATTTTGGATAGCTTGATAAAAGGATACAATCCACTCCCACACAATGAAATGCAGAGCACATATAATAAGTTGTTCACAAAGAATAACAGCAAAGTAGCACGAGTCACAAAAGTTTCCGACCCTGTACAAATGGCGGAAATAAAAGGAATTGACATCACGGTTGTTGTGCATGTGCTCGGTAAATGCAAGAAGTGTACAGAGAGAGTACCTGTAATTACGAGCGGTGGTCTCGCTCGACCCTTTTTTTGATCTTTTTCGTGCTTTTGCACTCTATTACTTTTCCAACTTGTTTGGAAAAGTTCTCTAAAAGCTTGAGTTAGTTCTGAAGTAGGGCTTGCACTTACGTTACAGCCAATTGTAAACAATTGTGAGTAGGTTGAAAAGAAATTTGGGCATAAATTAAGTACTTATGACCCAATAAGCCCTCATATCAAATTTGGTTCAAATCTGCCTCTCGGATTGGAAAATAGAAATTTTGGGAGGGGCAAAAAATACTTGCCCCTCCCATAACGATGGCAAATATAACCCCTAGAACTTCTCTTGAACAAATCTGAGTCTACACTCCAAAAGGAAGCTGCACACCTAATATCAAGTCTCTGCTACTGCTGGTTCATGAGAAGAAGATTTAAGTTTTAGGCTCACTTTTTGGGCGTGGCCCTACCAAGGGGCGGATCAACTTGATTTGAACAAACTTGAATTGACATATGATAAGGTACATGCACAGCAAATTTTGTTGAATTTGGTCCAGTAGTTTGTTAGAAGTCGATAATGTAAAGTTAATGCGGACACCGGATGGACAGACACCGGATGGACAGACGATGGTCGGCGGACGACGACGGAGGGAAAGTGATTAGTAAAGCTCCCCTTGAGCTTCGCTCAGGTGAGCTAATAATAATGAAGCCAAAAACATAAGTCTGCTGCACTCCCAATAATAATACAGAATAAACATCATAAGGATACATAACACAGACAATCACAAAAATTTTCGAAATAAATTAAAAAAGAAAATTTGTTTTGCCCAAAGGGAACCTCATTAGTCCAAGAGCATCCCGATAGAGCCTAAGTGTGGACAAGCACTAACTAATTAAAGCGAAACTACTGGAATAAGATATAATATGTATCCTAATAGAAAAAACAATAATTGTTTTTAACTAAACACTGAATTAATACAAATCCAAAACATTGAACAGACAACATCGTCAAAGTCAGTAACCAATCAACAACCACCTGCACCTGATGCAAAGCTAGATCTTCATGTGAAGAAAAAACAATGCATCCGGTAGAAGATGCAAGAATACAAAACGTTTTGAACAGTAACGAATATCTATTCTGTTTTACAAGTGAATTTAATAAAAAAATTCTTCAATAAGAAAACCGAAAGAGCTTGGGAGTATAACAGGAGGGTTCAGGAGAGGGAAGTGAAGTAATATTAACAAAACAACAGTGGAGTCATATTATGACAACGTTCAGAAGCATATCCCAAAATTGGATAACATGAATAATTTACATAAAAATTATAAAGTTACAGCCCTGAACATCTGAAACTACTGTATTTCACTTCCAGCATCCTGCTACACTGTTGATTCCACGAAAACCATCATTGATTTGTGTCTGGCATGTTCAAAAATGAGATATAAAAGCACATATGTCAGTTCAGTTGTTACTGACTTTGGGCCAAACAGAAGAATGATGTTCGAGCCAATTCCGGTCTCTTCCTGGGTACTGCACATGTGCAAGTACTAAAAGTATGGAGGGCCAGATAGAACTTTTAATTTTTGGTATTGTATGCAAATTTTTTTTTTTTGTAAAAATCTACTTTGTGGGGCCTAATTTACAATTTTCATATGAACTTACAAAGCATGAACAACCCAAAGAATTTCAGCCTCGTGGACCTGATTCCCGGAACAATCAACTAGCTAGACATATCCCTAAGTGCAACAAGGTGCCATCTGCAATGTTTGATGGCACCTTGTCCCACTCAAGGGGTGATATAGAGATCAAATACTTGTGGTCCCAAACCAATCCTGTGACATCCCATGTGCATGTATGTGGGTTAGGTTATTATGAAACTTCTTGTCTCAGATGTTACAGGTCAACTGAATTCAAGTACTTTGAAAAGGGCTGGTATTCAAGTATTCATCAAGGATAGAAACAAATTCAAATACCGTACTTTTCAAGGAAGGAGCCAAAATTCAAGGATGACTCATTTGAGTGGGAATCCTACATATACACAACACATCCTCTTGCAGCTATAATGTTGATGTTATTGAGTACGGTTTCTACCATTCTTTGTTATATCTGGTTTTATGGCACTACAGATATCTATAAAAAAAACTCTATTAAATACATGTATTATATTCCAACTTCTAAACTTGTACCAAACACTTACACCGAGAACAGCAATCTGACACAGATCACCACAATGCAATGAACATTTTCTTAATCTATTTAACAAAAGTTTCAAGGGGATGAAATTTATCACACTCCCATTAATGTAAAACAAGGGATTTCCACTGTTCTACCTGTACGATAAAAATAAAGTTGTATCGCATTTGTGGTGATACAAAACACATTCAAGAAGGAACCAGTCTAAATATATCATGTCACTCATTGGTCGAAAGCACCGGAGTTGAGGTCGCTTGGAAATTCCAAGTTCTTCATTTAAATTTGTTTACATAGGATATTTAAACAATCAGATTCGAATGAAAAATTTATAAAATAAAAATAACATTCTGACTTCTTGTTCCTTGAGAAATTCGTTCCACAACTGGTCATATAGTTATGGAGCATGCTAAACTTATTACCCATTTTAAAAACGTTTTGTTGTGTTATTCCCCGCAGTTTTGTCCATAGATATCAGATAGTATATCTGATATCTATAATTGTGACCGTGACACTAATTAGGTTAGGTTAAACATATTTTTATTTGCCCAAAATAGTTTGCAAATTGGGATAGGAGGACAATTGCTTTCCACTTAGTGTAACCTCTGCTCCCTTAACATGATACAAAAAATCAATACAATGGCGAAACAAACAAATAGGAGAAATGTAAATAATATATACAAGAAAATCTAACTTCGAAATAAAAGAGAGAGAGAGAGAGATAGAGAGAGAGAGTGAAATGTGATTAATTGATTGATGCCCCTTTTGCACCTTGAATCTGTCTCTGTCAATTTGATTTTCCAAGCGGAGGGTCGCCCAGGTGCTGCACTGAGTGGTTGCACTTCCCATAACACTAAACTTCCGTTTCTACTATAGCTACCACTACTATTACTACTACTACCACCACCATCTCACTACTACTACTATAGATAATACTTTTACTATCACGCTCAAATCTTACCACCGACATAGCACTCCTGCGGCGAATAATAATTATAATAATAGTAATTACATATTAATTTCTGTAATCATCCAATGGTTAAACTTTTTCTGCCTAATCATGCGCCTAAGGAGTCGCAATGAATTGCTTGTGTTAAACAGTACCTAGGATGGAAACTCATTATCGAATCTTCGAGTGTTACGAATAAATTTTTGAACAAATTTGAAAAGTGAGGTATTAGTTTTATGTTCTAAAACGGGATCACCGTACAGTAAAATATCAACGGAGTTCAAATTAACATTTAACCAATTAAATGCCGTAAAAATTAAAAAGCAGATTAGGGTTGGTACCCCACCACCAAACAGTGATGTCTTGTTGACAACAAACGAAACATGGAAATATTATCCAGTTGAAAAGTGCTTTTAGTTGAATTTTCGTGTAGACTTTTTGTTACATGGGAGGTGTGTGATAAATACAAAACCGCACATACATTTGAATGGGTTCAGAATTATCGCACTCAATTGCTTTGGCCCAGGATTTGACGAGAGCCGGATGCTTTGGCCCAGGATATCACAAGAGTCTTTGGCTCTCATGATATCCTGGGCCAAAGCAATCTCGTGCAATAACTCTTAACCCATTCAAACGTATGTGCGGTTCTGTAAATATATATCATTTCCATTTTGATGCTGTATATGAATGCCAAATGTTTCCACCTGATACTCTGTACTAGTTAGCAAATCAAATTATTTAGATGAATTGTTATCACAATTAAATCCATCCTTTAACCCTTTACATAAAACACAATATCAAAATTGGCTATTTTAATTATTATTGTTTTCAAATTTTTCACAAAATTTCAACAAAAACCATATTATGTGCCTCCTCTCATGTGACCCCTCACTAGAATGAGCTCATCCAATGATGGGGGGACATGATATGGTTTTGTTGCAATGAAGTTTGTAAATTAAGTGGGTAGATGGGGGCCATTTCATTAGGTAAAGGGTTTTAACCTAAAATGCCTGAAAGCCAACATTCACAATACTCTTTTCCCAAGTTACTAAGATTTTCATTATTTGTTTCTAGAAAATAACTTAATACCTCTCTTTTGAATGAGATTCTAATGAGGGATCATAAGCTATGTTTTGGAACAGAAAATGAAAAAAATAACAAAATCTGAATAAGATTTTTGTGGACTGGGCTCAACAAATTTGGATGAACTATTAGGTTGAAAGTTAGTCTCATATCACGCCACATACAGAAATTTTAGTGTTTCTTAATAAGATTAAAAAAAAGTGATGATAAAAACCTGTGCTGAAGTGTAAAATTCTGATTTAAGCAAAAAGCTGATTCAATATCAGAGAAACTTTAGGACTTTCTGTTTTCAACTAAGAAATGAAAGAAAATAAAGCTGACTAAGTGTTGACTGACTAGATAAATAGAGGATATCTAGTGTTTTTGAGTGGATACCAAAAATTATCTCATGATTGACCAAGACAAATGTTTATTTTTCGCGAGCTCTTGTGCGAGCGAAAATAACCATTTATCTCAGTCAAAAGTGAGATAATTTTAGATATCCAATCAAAAATACTAGATTTTCTTTTTATTATATGCTTTTTATAAGAATCTGATAAATTCCTCTTGTTTCAACCTTGAATTGATGCATGAAACTAAACAGCACATTGAATCATTGATAAGCGGAAGAGATCTGATCGATACTCGGAACAGACAGCGTCTTGCAATCTGATTCAGATGGCGGGTTTCTAGTCCAAACATGCCCTGAAAGTCCGTAATATAAGTTTTTGGTTTGGTACATCCTTTGAAAGGACGTACCAAACCAAAAACTCATATTACAAACTTTCAGGCCATTTTTGGACTAGTAGGTTTCATCCATCAGTTCAAGGTGAATAGTTGTTGAATTATTGCTGGAAATTATCGGTATCCACTCAAAAACACTAGATTTACTTTTCATTATACGTTTTTAGAACAAATTGATCATTTCCAGTGATAATTTGACTCGTATTCACCTTGAAGTGATGCTTTGAAAGCTGTCATTTTGATTGATACTGTGAAAGTAAAAATTTCTATATGTTCACAGTGGGGGATACGATTTCTATCTTTCCACAATTTCTTCAATAATCATTCATTTAGCATATAATAAATGCAAATAACTTCTTAGATGTCATGTTCACCAAAATAAAGGCACCTCAAAACAGTTTTTAGAACATTGGAGTAACAATAGCCCAACATGTACATATCTCTCAGCAACAATGGATTTCTATACTGTGCAAGAAAAGTTTTGAACCGTCCTATATATTTCAGTTTAAATGACAAAATATTGAAACAGTAATGAAAAGCAATATACCACTTGAAAGCTAATTTATTCATTCACAAGTAAATAATCATTTAGGACAAATTCATTGATGGATCTCTGTGGTATCACCTGTCACGTGCACAAGTAGTCAGGATCCAAAAACTTGATACCCCTATTGTGAATGAAAGTATGAAAGTACAAATTTGATGCCGACAAATATGATCCCAATCCTGGAGAAGAGTGTTACAACAAAATTGATAGTCACCCCCTCACAAACATACCAGCACACAATCCAGTTCGCTATTGCCTGAGGATACACACTCTCTTGTGAGCAAATGACATTCTACCCCCGAGACATTGTAAAGACATATTTAAAGTGTATAAAGGTTGAATGTCTTACATTTCCTAAAACATTCAACCAATTATATTTTTGAAAAAGTTAGGAAAACTGGGATGGTTTAAAACTTTTTTGTGTAGTTTATTTGAGGTAGTCTTAAGAGCAAGAAGCAACTAGAATTTTGAAGAGAGACCATAAATAGAAATCCTTCATTTTTTATATCCACATGTTAACTCTGGGTGGCAAGCAAAAAATCATTCATTTTAGCAAATTCCCTTTGCCTGCTGCAGGTGGATCTTCCAAACCAATACAAAAATTCTCTGTTATCTAGTAGATGCATCACCTTGACTGTTAACCCTTTACCTAACATGAAAAGCAGATGACACTTACAAAAAAAATTCTTGAATAACTATTTTTTTCATTTTTTGTCTCAAATACACAGGTTATGACCATTATTGGAAAGAGCTCCTTCCAACAAGGGGTCATAACCTATGTTTTTGAGACAAAAAATGAAAAAATAATGAAAATTAATTGGCAATTTTTGAGAATAGCACTGGCCTGTTTTGGCCATTACGTTGGGTAAAGGGTTAACAAAATATACTCCCATGAATAGGAGTTCCACTTTCATCATTCATCATTGATATTTTGATGCAAGGCTCGATTGAATTGAGCCATGGCTGCTTTACAGAGAAATTCAAGAAATTATTTAACAGGTTATCTAAGTTACCTGAATCACTGTTAACAGTATATCTGATCGGAGACAATGCCTCATCTGTCATACTGCTTATTTTTATTTTATTGGGGTTTAACGGCAGTTTTGACAGCCAGGGTCACCTCATGTCGGACAGTTTTATGGGTGGAGAAAGCCAGAGTGCCAGGAGAGAACCACCAAGCAATGGTTAACAACTGTCAGACTCCCCAATGTATTAACTCTGCACAGGCAGGGTTAGCATTGGTTGAGAACTAGTGCACCATCGACAAGCAGTATGCCTTAGTACACAGCGCTACTGTGCCCCCACATGGGCAACTGGGATTAAGTGCCTTGCCCATGGACACAATGCAGTCACCCCTGGCAGGGATCGAACCATGGACCTTACAGAAGTTTAAGCCCAATACCGCAACCACTGAGCCATCACGCTCATACTGCTGTAACCACATGTGATATAACACTGTAAATAAACCTAAAAATAAATGCAGCACCTCATTGTAATATGTCAATGGTGGATCCACAAACTCCATTCCATCATTTTTCCAAGCTGCTACAACTGAAGAGATGTCATCGGTATGCAGTGCGACATGCTGAATACCTGGACCACCATGTTCTTGCAGAAATGTGTCTACTTGGTTGCAACCTGTTAAATGAAACAGAAGACTGAAAACTGAAATCTTCTTTAAAACATTTGCCCAACATGATCTCCCAAAAAGATTGTTTTCTTTTTTTCCCTTCTCGACATATTAATATTGACCTATTGAACCTCAGTACATCCAAATATATTCATCACACATATTATCATTCATGCACACTAATGACCCAGTAGCCATACTAATCCAAACTGCAACCCAATCATTAATAACTTTTCAGAATATTCACATCATCAGCTAAAAAGACATATGAATAGATGTACACCAGCTGTACCTTCGTATACTAACAACCAGGCTTTGAAATTTCAGGAGAGCGATTTTTTAGCTCTCCTTACTACCCTCCTGAAAGAATTAAGGAGAGCGAAAAATTGCCCTCCTAAATATTTTGGTCTGGGATGATTGAGATTACATGTATTATGCTCACATTAAATTTTTGTTGTAAAGCAAAAATGTAATTTAACTTCGAAGTCACATAACATCACGTAATTTCATTTTAAAAGCGGTTTAGTGGTAAAAGGTAATGGCTGCAACCATACCCAAACACAGTTGCAATCATTTGATGCAAAATGGGTCACAGCAATATTTTTTTTTCTGTCAGTTTCAAGTTCAACAACTGGCATCACAGTTTGAGGGGTAATTATTCAAGGAATATTGACACTATAATATACTACCATTACTACTATCCTGTCACTTGAAGCACTTGCACCAGGATGTGACTGTAGATTCAAGCAGACCTGTTGTCCAAGAAATCTAAATTTTATAGTAAATTTCCTTTCTTATTATACCTACCACAATTGTTTACTACAGGCTTGCACTACAGTGGAAGTCCCTAACTCGGATAAAATACTCTCTATTTTTGTCTTTCCCAAGCAAGTTGGGAAAGAAAAGTGGTGCAAAAGCACCAATAAAAATAAGCCAAAACTGGGTCGAGTGCAACCGGCGCAGACCCAGTATGGGACGCTCTCTCCCAAGTACAAGTCCACGACTTCCGTTGCCAGTGTGCATATACCGTCTCTAAAGACTCATTCTTTTTGAATCCGTAAACGTTAAGAGTTATGTGATCAGCGGAGAGGAAAGATTCTTTACCCGTAAAGAAGACGGGAGGGCCTCCATATAAACAATTGTGGTAGGTATAATAAGAAAGGAAATTTACTATAAAATTTAGATTTCTTATCAACCTACTCACAATTGTTTACTACAGGCTGAATAGACAAAAGGCTGGAGGGAATCGCATAACCAACCCCCACATAACCCTAGTGCACTGGAACCGTGAAGTAGATGGAAGAGGTCCCGAGGCTTATCAACCAGAATGTCGCAATCATTGGTAAAGGACAATGAAAAGAGACATATGAGCCTGTGTGACACACAGACAGAAAAAGGGCAGTAACAGCACAAGGCTGAAACTGACCTTCAAGAAGCCTAATGGCTATGGCAGACAACAGCCTGAGCAGAAGAAGGAGGACCCAGGGTAAAAAGGTCCTCCGACTGCTCCTGCAACTGGCGTAAATAAAAGGTGGAGAAAGTAGAAGCATTTCTCCAGTAGGCTGCCTGCATAACATCCGACAACTTGACGGAGTTAGAATAAGCCCAAGAGGTAGACAGTACCCGCACCTCGTTGGCAGAAATACGATTGGTAATACAATCGCCAGCTGCTAAACGACTATAAGCCGTACGAATAGCAAGACAAATCCATCGAGAAATGGATTGAGGAGAGATCTTCTGTCGACCCGGAATGAGAGACAGAAAAAACCGTTTTCTGCCTTTCCGTATGAAGCGTGTCCGATCAAGATAAATGCGAATAGCACGGACCGGACAGAGCAAAGGGCGAGTACCCTCAACAGAGGGAAGAGCCCTGATACAGATAGGAGGAGGAGTAGTATCTGGTAACTGATTCTTAGCCAAAAAGGAGCAATCAGTGGTAAAAGTAACACTGTTGGGAGAGCTCCTAAAAAAGGCCGGGTCAATCGAGAGGGCGTGAAGCTCACTAACCCGTCTGGCCGAAGCAAATGCCATCAGAAAAGCCGTCTTATATGTGAGAAATTGCATATCCACCTGGGATAAAGGTTCGAACGGCCCCCCCCCCCAAGCAAAGCAGCACCCACGAAAGATTCCATCGTGGAGTAAGCTGCAAAGTCCGAGGCCTTTTCAAAGAAAAGTGCCGAACAAGCTTGGAGAGGTAAGGATTAGTGCCGATACGACGCTTCCCCACATAAGAAAAAGTCTCTGAAAGCATAGACCTGTAACCCTTGATGGTAACGGGCTGGAGACCCCGAGAATCAAACAGATATACCAGAAACTCCGCAATCTGTGAAATCGAAGGATTGGCATAATCAACAGAGTGATCAGCACACCATCGACAGAAGACCTTCCATTTAGCTGCATAAGCTAAACCAGTGGAGTGCCTCCTTGAAGAAGAAATGCACTCCACTGCTCGTCTCGAAAAACCTCTACGGAGGAGACAGGACCTGACAAAAGATATGCGTGAAGGCACAATGAAGTCGGGTCGACGTGAAACCTCCTCGGGCGACCTTGACAAAGAAGGTCGCGACGTAGCGGGAGACGTGCCGGAACCGCCGCCATCAGCGAGCGGAGCTGATTGATCCACACCCGCTGAGGCGACAGGGGAGCGATCAGAATGATTCGACAACTGCAGGTTCGAATTTTGGCGAGAACCTGAGGAAGAATCGGAACCGGCGGGAAGGCGTAGCCGACTAGACCGTTCCAATCGAGTGACAGAGCGTCCACGGCAAAAGACAGAGGATCTGGACACGGGGACACGAAAGTGTCCACCTGATGGTTCCAACGAGTCGCAAAGAGGTCGATGTGGGGACGTCCCCAGAGATCGCAAAGCGACTGGAACACTGCCCTGTGAAGCATCCACTCGGTGGAAATAACCCTGCCCTGTCGGGACAGGGAGTCGGCTAGGACGTTCAGACGACCGGGAATGTGACGAACAACCACTCCGGCGTGAACATCCTGAGCGAGCAGTAAAAGATCCCGAGCTAACTCGTACATCGGAAGCGAGTGCGTGCCGCCCTGGTTCCGAATGTAAGCAACCACTGTCGAATTGTCGGATAGTAGAAGGACCTGGCGATTCGACAGGTGAGGGATCCACTGCCTGAAACTCAGAAGAAGAGCAAGAAGCTCCTTCTGGTTGATGTGTAGAGCTGCTTGATACTGGTCCCACATCCCGTGTAGGGAAAGACCGAGAGGATCCAACGTCGCACCCCATCCGAGATCGCTGGCATCTGCCGTCAGAACGCGATCGGACGTGGGTAAGTCCAGCGGAACACCCTGCGTAATCCACTGAACATCTGTCCAGGGAAGAAGGTGAGGATACAGAGAGTCCGGAAACGGAAGCACCTGATCCAGATAATCTACATTCGGTCTCCAACGACTGAGCAGAAAGTGTTGGAGAGGTCTGACACGCAGCCGACCTAGAGGAATGAGATCCGTCACCGAACCGCAGAGACCGATCAGCCGGAGAAAACTCCGAGCGGTCGCGGACCTGGACTGGGACAGAGTCAGAGCAAAAGCTGAGAGAATCACAGCCTTGGCCTGGGGAACAGCCACCAAATTGAATTTGGTTTGGAAAGACATCCCCAGATGACAAAACGACTGAGAAGGGACCAGGTCCGACTTCTCCTCGTTGACTCTGAATCCTAGCGACGTGAGCAAGCTCAACAGAGTGGCGACATCCGATTCCAGTAAGGCAGCATTGTAATGCCTCTGGAGGATATCGTCCAGATATGCCGAAGTAGTCACCCTGGACTGTGTGCGATAGAACGCTATCACATGCGACATCAGTCTGGTGAACGCCCAAGGAGCCAGGTTGAGGCCGAAAGGCATGGCCTTGAACTGGTAAACTCGCCCCAGAAAAGCGAACCTGAGATACTTCCGTGACGCCCGATGCATCAGAACGTGGAAGTAAGCGTCTCGCAGGTCGATGCTGGCTGCGAAATCTCCCTGGTGAAAGGATTGGCGGACCGACCTGAAAGTCTCCATGCTGAACTTGGGAGCAATGATAGACTGGTTCAGGATACTCAGATCGATAACCGGTCAGAGTCGGCCGTCCTTCTTCGGCACCAAGAACAGGCGGGAATAGAAACCCACTGACTGAACGTTCTTGACGACCTCGATCGCCCCCTTTGCCAGGAGATTGGCAATCTCCGTGGACAAAAGTTCCCGACGTAAAACGTCTGAAGGAACTGTGGTTGGAAGAGGCACCCTTGACAGAGTGGGGTGCCGTCGGAAGGATATGCGCAGCCCGGACCGAACAACATCTAACACCCATGGATCGGATGTGATGGTGGTCCAATGGTCTGCGAACTCTGCTATCCTTCCTCCAGCCTGGGACGAGTCGAGGTGAGGACCTTCATTTCGAGCCCCGATGAGGCCCGCGAGAGGAGAAACCACCTCCTCTGCTAAATGAAGAATCCTGAGACTTCCCTCGATTCTGCCGACCCCTACCTTTACCCCGTGAGTAAGAAGTAGAGGCGGCGGCAGAAGGACCAGCCTTTTGCTTCACAGAGGAAGCAGAAGGGTACTTGTTAGGCTTGGAACGGCCCTTGCCTCCCCGAGAAGGCTGATCAAGCTGACGAAACAGCAGCTGATCTTTGGAATGACGTAGGACGTCATCCCGGACCGTCGACACGGAACCATGGAAAAGTTGCGGACCTGCCAAAGAAGCAGATCGAAGAGTAGCACGCTGCTTCTCGGGAAGGGATCGTCCTGTGTCCAGCACAGCGTCCCTTCGAACTAATTCCAAATTGGCCGTGTTACAGGCATGCGTGTGAGTAAGGTGCATAAGCGCCTTGGACAGCACACGCAAAGGAGCCTGTACCTCGTCAAACTTATCTGGAGGCAGATAAGCAGCCAAAGCTGAGACGACGTGATCTGAGAGAGAAAGCATGCCAAGCATCTCTCTAGATAAGCCCAACGTGGACTCCAGAGTCGTCATTGGAATGACAGCAGACTTGGGCTTGGAAAGCCCGAGGGAAGTGGAGTCCTGATCCAGAACCGTCAAAGTCTGGCAGACTGACGGATTGGCGGAATCGTAGGAACGATAACGCACAGGAGGCAAAAAGGTGTCAACCCTGGTGAAGAACGAAGTCTTCAAAGCCTTGGAATTCAGCTTGGCATCCAATGCTGAAAAAGCCTCAACCACCTGTACCGACTGGCACGGTCGAAGGCGCCCAGAAGCAGGTTGCTCCATAGGCTGTTGGCGCGCAACCGATGATCGCGGCCAGGCTGACACTGTCGGCTGGTTAGCAGGTTTGAGCTCAGGCAGAAACCCAAACACAAAGTCAAGAGCCGCCCCCAAGTCCGAAGACTGCTGGCCCTCGACCTCAAGCATGTTGGACTCCTCCCCAGAGTCGGAAGACACATAGCCCATCATGGGCAAACCAGCCGATGCCTCCCATGGTGTCGGGACACCAGAGGAATCGGAAACCGGCCTGTTTCCAATCCCGGGAGGCGGCGCCAAAGGAGGCGCCTGGAAACCACCCATAGCCTCGCTGGAAGCAACAGGAAGGCTCTTAGAAAGAACCTGAGTGAGTAAGGAGAGGGCCTCCCTAAGCTCACTGCCTGTACCGACCGGTTCGACAGGGGAGCGAACCGGCAAAGTGGTTTCACCTCTGACCCTCTTAACCAGCGAAGGGTCACGATCCTCCAAAACACCCGATGCGGGACGACGGGCGGCAGCCGAAACATCTGAAGGCAGATGTGTATAGGGGTACGATGCACCCCGAGGATCAATATTGCGAGAACTCATGAGAGTCACCACGGACCTCTGCGGGGCAGAAGGTCCAGGCTGCACAAAAGGTGTTGGTCCCCCAAAACTGGTCGTGTGACCAGAGTGAGTAGACGGAAACGCCACGGAGTTCATAGTGTTTCCACTACGAACATCCAAATCCAAAGACACAACTGTGGTGCTCGACGGCGAAGAGACCACAGCGATGGGCTCGGCCGGCAGCCCCTTCCGACTTCGCCGAGTTGAAGTCAGGGAAGGCTGAGGCCGATATCCCACGTCTACAGTATCGGACAGTCCTGCAGTCCCCTGCAGCGAAAAGCCGAGGCCGGCTGAAACAGATAACGAAGCAGACGGGCCAGCAGCAGTAGTAGATACGTCGAGAGTCGTTGAGGCTGGTGAAATAGTGGAGAGAGCACACCGGCTCGGCTCCGAAGGAGGAGTCACAACCCTAGTGACAGCCTCAGATGTCGACTGGAGGGGGACCGTAGTCCCGGAACCAGGCATCTCTACACCAGAACACTCAACGGCTCCCGCAGTATCCACCACAGGAAAAGACTGCACATCCCCCACGGAGGAGGAATAACTCTCACCAGACAAAGTCGACTCGGGAGGCCCCGAATGACCACGTTCTCCTTTCCCGCGGGAGCGGGAGGCACGGCCACGAGAACGAACGACACGGTTTACTGACGCCCAGTAGGTGGAAGACCATGTTCCATAGACACCACACGGCCGCTCGGCCGAACACCCATTACAGGAGGAACAAGACAAATGTACATCGTCCACATGCTTTGGCAGCAGACATTGCCCACAGGGAATTGTCCTGGGCATGATAGAGGTGAGAGGAGCAGAGAAGTGGAGATGAGAAAACAGAACACCCCCAAAGAAGAGAGAAAGGTGACAGAAACAAAGACCCCAGAAGGTCGACCGGGAACCACCCAACAGGAAGACTACTCTCAAAAGAAAGAAGAAACACTGCAGGAGTGGTACCCCGCTGACACCTAACTCTAACACAATTTGAAAATTTTGCAAAAAAAGCATTAACAATAATTGTGAAAAAATCTAAGTCCGAACCGCGTGGCACGCGAAATTCGCGAGCGACTCGAGAGAGAGCAAATAAAAATACATTATGGACATATAATAGAAAAGAGAATATATAAAACACTGTTCCTGAGAATACAAAGGATACACTGTGGTATAATGAATCAGGAATCATCAAACATCGAGCTGGTGGAACACTGATAAGCGTGCAAAAACATCTCGACACGAAGCGGATTTCAAAAAGAATGAGTCTTTAGAGACGGTATATGCGCACTGGCAACGGAAGTCGTGGAGTTGTACTTGGGAGAGAGCGTCCCGTACTGGGTCTGCGCCGGTTGCACTCGACCCAGTTTTGGCTTATTTTTATTGGTGCTTTTGCACCACTTTTCTGTCCCAACTTGCTTGGGAAAGACAAAAATAGAGAGTATTTTATCCGAGTTAGGGACTTCCACTGTAGTGCAAGCCTGTAGTAAACAATTGTGAGTAGGTTGATAAGAAAGTCATACGCCTACCACTACCACCTTCAACCCCCTAAGGGGGGGTTGAAGGTGGTAGTGGTAGGCATATGACTTTCTTGGACAACAGGTCTGGGTACACACACAGGTCTTGTCAAGTGTGTGTTCGGTTGTTGAGTGAGACATCTAGATGTCTAAGAGATTTCGCTTTACCTTAGTAAAGTTAATAAAATCACTGATGTAGTCTGTTGGTTTCAGTTTCAATGAGTTCGTTCAACTGGATACTTAAAATGCTGTGTAAAGCTAATTGCTCTCCTAAGCTGATTGAGGAGAGTGATTTTTTGCCCTCCTGCATTTTTCAGAATGCCAGGCCTGAACAACCCAGTAGCAACTCCAAATCCAACCACAACCCAACCATTAATAAACTATCTGCAATTTCACGGTATCAGCTGTGCAGACACATAAACTGATGTAACCAGTTGTTCAATCAGCAGGAATACAGATGCCTATATTACTTTATTCAATGTATCTCATTTAGAGTTTGGGTAATTTAGTGCCTATACCATACAAGTCTATAACATAGGAATGCATCTATATGAGTGACTGCATGCATATCGATGTATGGTCATCCTAGTGAATACATCCCTTACGCATGAATGTCCTCGGAAACCATCCCCATCATATGTTGTAGGACATTCTCCTGTATATGTGAGCAGATAACTGGCAATATGCATACACTGTCGCCTCTGTCCCCTCATCTCACCTTTTTCACATCATTATTGCCACATACCTATATATCCAAATGAAAGCTCTCCATGCGCATGTTTGTGTCTACACACGCATCCACATGCAAATTCCAATGTACACTCCACGTAAGTGAGATGTGCGTATTTGTGATGTGATCACACTTAACATGCATACTATGACCAATCTAGGTATTCACTTTAAATAGAACCACTGTTTCTCCTCCCCCTTCCTGTCTCTCTGACTATTTCAGACTGTGCTTTGTATACTAGCGGAAAAAAGAAACTATGCATATGGAAAATTTCAGTATATTGTCAATAGAAAATACTTCTGTACAAAACTTCTCGTGAGGATCATGTGAACACCCTCTGCAAGTCGTGATGGGTGAATGCCTTTCTTGAACGGATCGTTTCTCGTTTTTTGGGGATGATTGTGATTGCACGCTTTTTATGGATGGAAATCTGGAGCGATAAATCTTTGCAACTTTATCACTGTCGGGTCAATAATCTGACGCCAGATAATCAGAAAAACAGGTTTTTCACACGAAAGTTTCCTGAACGCTATGCCTAGACTTGGCAAAAATGAAAGACTTTGTGCCATCGGCATGATACAGTCTGGAAGGAGCCATAACGATGTTCCTATCCAGTTCGGCATTCACTGTAACACATTCACTGTAACACAATTCATAACCTCTGGAGACGATTTCAGCAAGTTCAGTAACACCAGAGACTGTCCTCGATCCGGATGTGCATGTGTGACGTCAACACGTTGGGACACGCACATCTGTGTTAGCCATCTCCAGAACCGCTTGCAGACTGCAGCCTTGACTGCCAGAAGTATCCATGAAAAAGATTTTAAAAGAAATTCCCACATATTGCAATTAGTTAAAATTCAGGCTCCCATAGGTAGCCCAAATTAATAACCCTGGAACCAGGTTTGAACAAACTTGAGTCTTGCCTTCTAAGAGATGTTGTATACCAAACATGAAAGGATTCTGACTGGTGGATCTGAAGAAGATTTTTAAAGAAATTTTCTTATATTGTACTAAGGTAAAATTTCGGCTCCAAATATCAACCCATGGACTAGGATTGAACAAACTTGAATCTAACCCTCCTAGAGATGCTGTATACCAAATATGAAAGCATTCTGACTACATGGTCTGAAGAAGATTTTAAAAACAAGTCGGAACAAGACCCAAAATTTTCAGACTATAAATTTTTTTTTTCCATTTCAAAATTGAACATAATGCATAAAAATCACCCAAAAATGTCCGAATTTTGGTCCAAAATTTCGGAGTACAAACCTGACACCAAATTTTTTTTTTTCTCTTTCAAAATTGAACAAACGCATAAAAAAAAATTTTTGTCCAAAATTTCCAAGTCTCAACCGGACCCAAAATTTTCAGGCTAAATTTTTTTTTTTTCATCTCAAAATTGAACAAAAAACGCATAAAATATTTTTTTTTAAATTCTGAATTTTGGTCCAAAATTTCGGAGCGGAACCAGACCCAAAATTTTCTGACTAAAAATTTGGAGGGAGGGGGGGGGGGGGGGGTGTTGGGGGGGGAGGGAGGGGGGTGGTGGGGGGGGGGGGGGGGGTAAATTGAACAAAATGCAAAAAAAAAACCAAAACAAATTTTTTTACTCAAATTTTGGTCAAAAATTCCAAACCAGACTCGAAATTTTCAACCCAGGGACCCAATTTGAACAAACATGTATCTGCCCCCTCCTAGAGATGATGCATATCAAATGTTAAAGGATTCTGACTGGTGGATCTGAAGAAAAAGATTTTTAAATAAATTTTCTCATATTGCATTAAGTTAAAATTCAGGCTCCCATAGGGAACCCAAATATTAACCTAGAAACTCGATTTGAACAAACTAATATCCGGCCCCTTAGAGATGATGTATACCAAATATGAGAGGATTCTGACTGGTCAATCTGAAGAAAAAGATTTTTAAAGAATATTCCACGCATTGCACAAAGTTAAAATTTGGGCACCCATAGGGAGCCCAAATATAAACCCAGCGACTCGATTTGAACAAACTTGAATCTGACCCCCCTATAGATGTTGTATACCAAACATGAAAGGATTCTGAGTGGCCGATCTGAAGAAGATTTTTAAAGAAATTTCCTCAAATTGCACCAAGTTAAACTTTGGGCTCCAACAGAGAGCCCCAATACTAACTCAGGGACCCGATTTGAACAAACTTGAATCTGACCCCCCTAGAAATGCTGTATACCAAATATGAAAGCATTCTGACTGGTGGATCTGAAGAAGAAGATTTTTAAAGAAATTTTTTCATATTGCACTAAGTTAAAATTCAGGCTCCCATAGGGAACTCAACTATTAACTGAGAAACTCGATTTGAACAAACTTGAATCTGACCCCCCTAGAGATGATGTATACCAAATATGAGAGGATTCTGACTGGTGAATCTGAAGAAGAAGATTTTTAAAGAATATTCCAGGCATTGCACAAAGTTAAAATTTGGGCTCCCATAGGGAGGCCAAATATTAACCCAGTGACTCAATTTGAACAAACTTGAATCTGACCCCCCCCCCCCCCCCCCCCCTATAGAAGTTGTATGCCAAACATGAAAAGATTCTGAGTGGCCGATCTGAAGAAGAAGACTTTTAGAGAAATTTCCTCATATTTCACTAAGTTAAAAGTTGGGCTGCTACAGGGAGCCCAATTATTAATCCAGGCACTGGATTTGAACAAACTTGTATCTGACCCCCCTACAGATGTTGTAAACCAAACATGAAAGGATTCTGACTGGTGGATCTGAACAAGATTTTTAAAAGAAATTTCCTCAAATTGCACCAAGTTAAACTTTGGGCTCCAATAGAGAGCCCAAATCTTAACCCAGGGACTCGATTTGAACAAACTTGAATCTGACTCCCCTAGAGATGTTGTATAACAAATATGAAAAGATTCTGACTGGTGGATCGGAAGAAGAAGATTTTTTTTAATTTTTGAAAAAATTTATGGGTGCTATCAGAGTTATGCCCTTTCTAGTGCCCCTGTGGGCGCCGCACATTTATTTGTACAAACTTGAATTGACATATGATAAGGAACATGAACACAAAATTTGGTTCAATTTGGTCAAGTAGTTTGTGAGGAGAAGTCGATAATGTAAAGTTCACGACGGCCGACGGCACTGGACGACGGACGGAAAATGATAAGTTAAGCTCCCTTCGGTGAGCCAAAAATTATTTATCTGTTGCATTGTTTGATTCGAAGGTAAGCTCTAAGGTATATTGCAAGCATCAGGGAAGCCTGGCCAAATTATATATTGCCGAAACACTGCAAAACTTTGGAAAAAGTTTCAAACTCTGCATAATTTGGGCACAATTATCTCATTTGGGCACAGCGTTTACTGGGAAAAATTTAAAGGCCT